>QUSF01000016.1:9784709-10136486 GCA_003676055.1 Chloebia gouldiae
AAGTGAAAAGCATTGTAGATAAAGCCAAGTCATTGTGGAGGAATTATTTTCAATAGATCATGAGAAAGATGTGAAAATGATGGTAAAAAGAAAGGGTGGTGAAGGAGAATGGATGACACCACAACTATTCTTAGTCCTCGTTCATAGTCCTAGTGCATAGTGGACAAAATTGGCAGAACAAGTCACTAAAATGCTTTTTGTTGGGTTTAACTCCTTGTCCTAAATCTGGAGGTGAAGATGTTGCATAAATGAGGAGAATAGATAATTTATTTGCATATTTTTAGCAAAGTGGTTTTGACAATTAAGACTGGAACTAAGTGCAGCTGAAATTAAATATTCATGTACATTTAATGGCTTGATCATTATTGTTACAGAAATTATTTAACCCTTGGGACATCAAGTATTTCTGGCATTTCCATTACCAGCCAACAGCAGGACAGTCAGCTGCCGCTGCAAAATATTTGTGTGCCAGAGATAGGATTTATTTGGTGCAGGCATAAATATCTGGAAGTCACTTCCTTGGCTTTTTAGGTAGGTGGAGACTTCTCTGACCACTGAGATATAAAAATGCAAGCCTAAGTTCTTTGACTTCCTCCCTTCCCCCTCCCCAAAGGTGCTAGTTCCCTATTAAGCACTGCAGAATTAATTCAGACATTTTGAATTATGCTCATTTTCAACAATAAACAGAGAACCTTGGCTGTACCGAGATACTTAATAAGCATTTGCTCCTGGTAAAAGCTTAGCTCCAATGGTTAATGGCAAAGCATCTCATGAGGCACCCTAAAAACTCTCTTTTTATTCTGGGTGTGGTTGATATAGGTGTCCAAGTCATAGGTAAATTAGAAGTAGATTATCTTAAAAGCATATTTTGGGTTATTTAATGTGGTGTACCTCTTAGTGTTAACTCTACTAAATCACCCCAGAAACCATTTGGGGGTTTCTAGGGAAAAAAGCACTGCACTATTAGGTGGTAGATGTGTCTCTGCTATGCTGGAGGTTTTGTGCTGCGAGTTATTATTTTTCAAACCTGGCAACATTTGTTATAACCTCAACTGCTGCTTCCACAAGTAGTTTTCTGTCAACATGGAGGCTAGAATGGAGAGATAAACAGCAACAGAAACAAGCATTTGCTCCCAAAAGTGACCACATTTCTTGGCTCTTCAAGCACATAAATCCAAATCAAAGTACTTCTGCAGATGTACTTAGAAAAGGAGTATTTAAAGAAACTAGCATGTGTCCTGAGAAAAACCAACTTTTAACAGTGGAGAGAGAGGAAGAAAGAGGAATAAATTCACTGCACTATTTTGTGTCCTGAATATAATTATAATTACTTAAAGTGCTCTGATGGTGTATCATGTTGGCATTTCACATGAATCCCAAATATCAATAAGTCTAAACTATAAAGCTCACAGTCTGTGTTCACAAAGACACAATTCCACAATCTGGAGGAGGGAAAGGGGAGAGAAGAGACAAGGTTCATCACTATGGTGAGATTCTTGGGGTGTCCTGCCCGAGACCAGGAGCTGGACTTCATGATCCTGATGGATTCTTCAAATTCACTGTATTCTATGATTCTATGTTTTTAAAATTCTGGGCCAGTGAAAAGAAATAAAATCAGTTGCTAAACTAGGAAGAAAAAGGAGTTTTTCCCTAAAAGCAGTATATCCAAAGCTAGCAATGGTGGAAAATGTATAGAGAAAATGAGAACATAATCTTTAACCAGCAGCCAGCAAGGACTGTCCAGAAGGAGTTTAAAGATATTAGGAACAAAAGGAATCCTAATGATTTTTATTATAAATAAAAATATAAACTGTTAAGAACGATGTGGAAGAGATACAAGGATAATGCATTTGTATTTGGGGGAGGAAGAAAAGCAGACAGCTAATGCAGTCACATTACATACTGCTGAAATACTTTGTATGCTAGAAGGAAAGGGATGCTGATGGCTGTGCAAGTGAAACCATACTGGGTATTGCTTCAAAGTGCCTTAAGAGGAGATGCAGGTTGGTCATGCAGTTGTGCAGCCAGCATTTCTCCCTTTCCTTCATCACTGTGCTGCTTTGCTCTATGAATTCAGCCTGATCTCCTGGTCTGTGGAAAGAAACAGAGAGAAATCTCTCTCTCTCCCCCTCTGCACACTCATTTTATCCATCTCTGTGCGAGTTCATCCAGATTCTCCAGCCCCAGCCCGGATCTGGAGGAGCTGCCTCTAATTGGCGATTAGCTTGCACCTATCAATCTTATTGTTAGGAGGATTGATGGTTGAGACAGATGTCCAAGCTTAGTCAATTAAAGCTCCAGTTGCATCCATTGCCAACCTTATGTCAGGTCAGTCCCTTCAAATGCAATTTGCAAGGCTTCAAGCAGAAGCTTTTTACATACTTTTCCAAACCTGTTCTCTAAGAATATTTTTTTAAATTTTCCCTTAATTTTTCTGAGTGTGGTTGGAATCTAATTTTAATTTTGTCTTCATTTTGTTCTGTGCTGGTCTAAAGCATAGACTCATTATATTTTTGCAGCATGAACTCACTAAAGTGTTCCAGGTTAATGATTCATGATTCAGTAGTCAATATCCATAGATGGCATTTCCAAAGGTATTATTACCTACTGCAGGTAAACAATTCCTTCTATTTATTTTTAAATTCAAGTCCTTTATATGAATCCCACAAAAGAGATTAGTTTCTCATTGAAATAAATGAATCTTTAGCAAGATAAAATCTACTTGCAGTGTGACTATTAAGGTGGTGAGTAAATGCCTTTTGTACATAAGAAGGATTTCATTAACAAGTCAGAAAGGGCTTTTTAACTTGTTTCCAACTTGGTGCAAGTCTTTTTCATTCTCACTGATCAACATAAAGACAAGGAAGAGATTTTTCTTCATAACGTTTTAGCAAGCCACAACAAAGAGATGCATGTGTGTGCGTGTATGGTTTCTTTGTTTTGTTTTTTTTTTTTTAATTACATTGGAAGGGGGGAGGATGAAGCTAGCTCAGTTTTGTCTCCTGAAAAAATTTGAATTATTTCAAAAGCACTGGAATTCTTTTGCAAATGTTTTGTTACAAGTGCCCTCATGAGCAGTCTATTGATGTCATTAGCCCTCTTTGTGAGCTGGAAGGAAGCTGTACCTCAAAAGAAGCTGAAAAGGATTAAAAATGTTAAAAGAAAAATAAGTAGAGATTAAAACATCAATGATTCTTCTTTCTTTGTAGAATGCTGGAGTGCTACAATTGATGAAAGTAAAAGGTGCAGCATAACATTTCATAACTCTGAGGGAAGCGATCTAACAGGTAGCTGAACTGAGAAGAATCATTCCATCCAGAGGCATTCAGATCACCATTTTAATTTTTCTTTCTTGTGTTCACTGTAGCACCATCACATTGTTATATTTTCAGAAACAACAAAAAGCCACATTTTGATTCAGTCATTTTGCTCTCTTTTCTACTGTCCTTTCTTCACTCAAAGGGGTTGTATAGAAGCAGAGAGCCTGTATATGCAAATTATTTTAAGGGTTTGAGTGTCTAAAAAAGGGGAAAGGAGTTGAGAGAGAGATTTAATTTCATCTTTATACTGGTACTAGGCAGTTCAGCTGTATCTGTAAAGCAGTCATTGGCATGCCTATGTTGGATAATTGAAATGCTCAGCTTAAAATTCTCTGCACAATGTATTTGCAGGTATTTCATTTTCCTTTATCACGTTTCCTTGAAAATCCAGTTTCATTTCGTATTGGTGTTCTAGTTTGGGTTTATGGGTCTATCTGCTTTTTCTTTTATGTGATACAAGTGTTCTATTTTTGGAGACTCATTTTTCCTTAGACTGAGCTGGAGCTCTAATTGGTTCCATAGCTCATATCTAGCAACATCTTTCAAAACTACCACAGAAGTTATGACTATATCCTACAATGCTGCCTGCTGGACTTTAATCAAACTGAATTTTAAATATATTAAAAATACAATATGTACCATGCCTTAGTCTATTTAACTTTTTAATTTGTCTCAGTAATAATATCTGGATGAGTTAAAAAAAAAATCCCTTCCTTGTTGCTATGAGGGCTTTTTCTCATGAGAAGAAGTTTTTTGTGGATTTTTTTGTTTGTTTTTCACTTTCAAAATAACCTTGAAAATTTATAGGCTGAACAAGCAGGGCATACTTACTGACAGTGTTCAGGGTCAGAAATTGAAAACTTGTTGTTTTATAGCATCCCAGGAGTTTATGTAGAAGTTTTATGTCTTCCTTTTTTCCAGGGTACACAAAGCCCACCAGAGTTTTCTGTTACAGAATAACAGCATTGGACTTTCATCCTTTTTTTATCCTTGTGTAGAACCAAAGCCTCAAAAGCAAAGGAGACTTTTGGATTAGTTTTTTGAAACACCATGGATTAGTTTACCCGGTTATTTTGTGCACGTGTGTTGCTTCTAACCTTTTCCTGTGATGTTCACTATTTGCATGGGCATTGTTTATGACAGGCAATACCTGGCTAGGGACAGTGAAGAGGTTAAAAAAGCTCATTGGCATTTGAATAGGTCCACTTGGGCACTATAGGGGATGTAGGGAAGAAGGTGGCCAAGCAAAGCAACAGCTTTGCCAAGTGGGCCAGTGACTAGTTGTGGGTTCATCTAAGCGTGTTTGACAAGAGGCATCCTAGCAAAACTGACTGCCAGGTTATTTGACAGGGACTGGACACCCACAATTTGGGGAGGGGAGAATTCTGGACTCAAGAAAAAGTGCTAAGAGAGCCTCCAGTCTTAGAAAAGAAGCCAGGATCTGCACCAATATGAGGAGAGTGAGCACAGTTACTGATTTGGACCACATACTGCAGTGCAGCTGAGGGTAATGAGTGACTCCAAGGAAGCACTTGTAGGTGGAATATGGTTTGACCACATCAAAGCAGTAGGGCTGTGTTAAGTACAACTGAAATGAGAAAATCTGAAAGTTACTCTCTTTAGGTTCAGTAGAGACTTAGAAAATTTAGCTACAAATCCAGAGCTCTGATTTGTGGTGCTAAGTTTGCTGGGGTTTGTAAGTAAATTCATGAGAGTCCAGAAAACTATTGCTTTTTTTTTTTTTTTTTTTTTGGTACATTCTTCTCCAAGAGAATTTCTTCTTAAAAACTTTTCTGGAAATCCTGAAGTCAGAGGCTGCATCTGATCCCTTTTCACACTGAGGAAGCTTAGCAGTAACTGGATCCTGTCTGGGACACAGGCATAGCAGCACAGCCAGATTCAATCACAGGAAAGCTTTACTAGAGCCAGTGTCAGGCAGGGGCGGAATGAAGCTGCTTGTTTCAGCTCTGGAACAGAACATTCCGAAACACAAGAATTAAGACTTGTCGATTCCTGACCTGAGTTGAGTCACTTATTTTATCCAGTTACACTCAGGGCATTCTAACTTCCAAAGGTTTATTGGCACAGCAGAGCAGCATGCTAATGTGGCTAGGCTGCTTCCAGAACAGGACAGATCATTTCCAGCAGTGCTGTGTGGACTTGCTATTCTGGGACTTCTCTCCTGCTCTTCCTTCCGTGCTCTAATTACATAGCCACTAATTCATCTGCATCCTTCATTCCGAGAAGGGCTCTGTCATGCCACTAATTTAATGATGCATACTGCTTCCTTGTAATGTTTAAGGTGCTTTAGTCAGTACTTCAAAATTTAAGTAACTGAAATTAGTCGCTGTCACTGGAAACCTGATCATTTTAATGGTTTGGGGTTTGTTCAGGTTGGGGCTGGGTAGGAGAACGTGAGGTGCTGGTCAGGTTGAATTCCAGCAGCATAGAACTGCAGTTGGTCAGTCTGTTGATACACAGGTGGCAACATAAGGATCTAGGAATTTAGCTTTAGGACCTGTATTTTACATTTCTCTGCATCACTTTTTTTTTGTCAATTATGAATGAGAACACAAAGACATAATTCATTAGTGTTAATGCCAAATCCAGAGATGCTTTTCAGTGACAGCAACAAGCAGCAAGGACAGTGAAGTGTCTGAGTAAATAGATATAACTTCTGAGCACTGTCTGTCAGCTTTTGTAGAACAAGAGGGCACTTCCATTACCTGAACTTGTGTTTTAGCTGACACAATGTACAACTAAAGTTCAAGAGGGTTCCACCACTGACTGAGTGGTTAATGGCCACACGTTAAAGATAAAACTAATTTCTCTCTTAGGCTTTAAGTATGTTTTTAGTTTAAGTGAGGAAGAGTACATGTATCTGAAATAAGGTCTAATTTTTTTGTAAGCAATTTGAGTTTTTCTCCCTTTTTCTTCAGACTGCTTTAGAGTTCTTGTAATACCTTGCCACCAATGAAATCTCTCATTTAAAAAATCACATAGGTTGAAGAGTTCTAAATGATGGTGCCAAGATCATTTTGTCTCCTGTTACTTATGCATTTTTGCACTGCACATATGATAGAGTTCACAACTAAAAAGTGAAGCATTTCACCTGTGGTGAAAATCTGATAAGACTGAGCTGTGAGCTTCTGGGTTTCTGTGACTTAGCTGGGCTAGAGCCAAAGAAAGAGCTTGTTTTGCATTTATTTCTTCCTACTGTTCATAATGCCAGCTTCATAGATCCTGTGAAGAGAACTGTGTAAATGCTAAAATGTTAATGGTAGGGTGGTGAAACAGGCTCTTGTATCTGAAAATTGCTCACACTTTTTATAGTGGAGATTGCCAGACGTATAAGATCACACAAGTTTGATACTAAGAGTTATGAATGCACTGTTTTTAAAAGGACAGTATTTTGAGGGCGAACTGTTTTTTCCCCTACTAAACCCAGTACCTCTTGCTGCGTGGAAGTTCTTGTTTACTTTAGGTCCATGATTTACACACAGAAAAAAAAAAAAGACTAAAAAAATTGGAGAGCTTCCTATAAAGGTGATTTTGGATAGGTCTTTGAATCTCATTATGGTAATTTTCTTGTTAACAGATGATTTTCAGCAAGCTTGTGTTGTGAATAATGTTTGGTAGAAGTGGCCATTGCTGAATGTCTGTGGTCATTTGTGCTTCAGTCCTGAAGAAGGCACAGTCTCTGCCAGCTTTACTGGATAGCAGAGGAAGTTTGACTCCTTCAGAGTTTTTGGATCTTTTTAAAACCATTGCACACCCTCTAGTTCACTATATTCCTGCCCCATGGAAAGTGGTTGCTGCCTCAGGCAGCTTTGTATAAGGACTTGCCTTGAGTTGGAGGGAGTTTTATCAGGTAAGGTTGTGAACAGAATACAAGGTTGCTTTGCAGCTGAATTAGTTCTTCCCTGGTATTCAGTCTGCAGCTGAATTGGTGCTGGTTTTGATACAGAGTGGTGTTATGGGGGCCAGAAGAAACAGGAGCAGAAACTCCTTTTGAAGAGTTAATTGGGGAAAGGGCAGTTTCAGCCATCACACTAAAAGGCTTGTTAGTATATTAATTAGTCTATTGTTAGTGTTTCCTTTTCTTCTGTCTTAAAAAAAAACACTGAAACTGTTCTTATTCTGTGGTCTGGCAATCTGGCACTGGTGGTTATCCATGAATCCTCATTGTCTCCTGCCAAAACCACCTCCACGTATTTCTGAGGTGTTTGGCTTCTGCCTAATTACTCACCAGTACTAGTGATCCTCCTCCAGCGCCTCCAGAAATCCAGCTTCTCACCATAAGCTCCTACTTTACCTTAATATGTCCAGACCCTCTTAGGAAACAAAAAAATTATCTTTTCTTCTGCTTCTTTTTCTCATTTGCCTGCAGAATTTCAGCCTTTCCTGAAACCTGCTCTTCATTATGCAAGTTCAGCCTGCTTGTTGCCTCAGCCTCTCACCTCAGCTAACAAGCTGGCATCCATTTACTCCTTAGACACCTGCAGCTTCCATTTGCTCCATCCAGCACAGCTTGAAGCAGTTTGTTTTGCTATAAATTGGAGTTTATGGTAACATACAATGCATTTGCAAATGTCACAATATTTAAATAACAAACTTACATGCCTGTAGATAATTGAAAGAACTATAAGCAGTGGTAGAGACTGTTTCTGCAGTCTTAATGATTTACATAGGTCTTTGTAACTGAAATCTCTTTAGGAAACCATAAACTTTTGATTTATATCTTAAGTCATAGATCAGGCCATATGGTTTTAGACAGGCTTCCAGACCACCCACCCTCATCCATCTTCATCTCCTGTTTATTTGTATTGTGACAACTTCAAATTACATTTTTCCTATTTTATTCTCAGAGTTTACTTTGCTTCTACAACAATCTCTTTAGATAAAGTATTTGCAAAGAAACAGATGGTGGTCTTATTTTCTGTGCTGTGAAAGGACAGCAGTTCTCAGTTTAGTGAGCAGAGTGAGATCCTTGTGCATTTAGAAGTTGCATATAGAAAGATAAATCAAGCATAGATAGTCCCTTTTCCATTAATCACTATTGCACCAGCTATATGTTATTTCTACAAAATGGCAGAGTTGCATCTTGCCAGTTGATAAAAAGCAAAAGTCAGAAAAGCCACACTGTTCCCACTGAGCACTAATCCATTTTCAGAAGTTAAAAAAAAAAAAAAATTCAGGAACCACCACTAAAACGATTAAATTTAAACTGAAAGTGGGCAGATTGGCTGTCAGGGACAAATTCTTTACTGTGAGGATGCTGAGGCCCTGGCACAGATTTCCCAGAGCAGCTGTGGCTGCCCCATCCCTGGAAGTGTCCAAGGCCAGGCTGGATGGAGCTCTGAGCAGCCTGGGATAGTGGAAGGTGTCTCTGCCCATGGAAGGGCGTTGGAACTGGATGATCTTTAATGTCTCTTCAAACCCAGTCAATTCCATTATGATTTATGACTCTTCCATTTCCTGTGCTAGGAGCACAAAGCATAAAATAATAGTTCACCACTGGCTAAAGCACCTTGTGGTGCACTGTATCTTTACAGATGAGTGGGTTATTTCTGATATTTTCTTTATCTTAAATTGCAACTAGGAGAAAAAAGATCCCTCTGATAATGAAATATAGCTCAATAAGAATGCTATTTCCAAAAGTGTTCTGTAAGAGGAAAGTCCAGAGAGTGGAGATACCTGATCCTTTTTTTTTTCAATCAAATCACTTGGAGGTTTATTCATACTAAATAAACTATATTGCAGGGTTTCTTTCTGCTTTTATTAACTGCTATTCCACTAGGAAATGGTCTTTTTTACTCTTGCTATCTTCTGAAGAGTGCCCCTCTTAGTGATAACTCTCAAAAATGAAAGGGCCTAATGCTCTTCGTGTTTTTACATATAATGATATATGAAAACCTAACATGTCTATTACTTTTTTTTTTTTTTGGGGCTGATTGCATGTTTTAGAAGTCACACCAAAGGCAGCTTATTAAATAAAATGCAGTTCCCAAGTGTTCGAATTTTATAAAGAAAAATTAGGAAAAGGTGTTTGTTTTTAAAAAGAAATATTTAAAACAAGCTTAAAGTTAAGCATGAGCTTCTGTGATGGTGAATGTGAAGTTCAATAACTGCAGATGATAAAAATAATAACTGCTTTGCATAGTTATATGTGATGAGAGACATTGTAATAAATATCCCAGCACATTCAATAACAACAGTACTTGTTATTCTTGAAATAGCTACTCCTTCTTCATTCAAGGTGAGATTTAAGAACGGTGTAAGTATGAGTTAGTGCAGCAAAGAACTGTGCTTGCTAACCCAGATGTGTTTGTGTCAGTGTAAAGTCAGAAGAATTCTGTATTTAGTTTTGGTAAAGATCTTGAAAGGGAAATTTTGCAAAATCATGGCTTATGACTTTACCAGTTCTGGCTAGTGTAACATATCTTATGAGCACTGTAGCAATTGCTAAACATGATATTAAATTGAAATACACTCACAATGGTTTATTTCCTTCCTGTTTGCAGATCTTTTATTTTTTATATATGTCTCTTTTTTGTTTATAATTCAAGACTGCTGCAAGGCAATAGATGCATTTTAGAATAGATACCTGATTTTTGTGCTTATGTGCCCAAACCTTATTACTGAGTTTGGTTCGTCTGCTAAATGTGGCTGACAAAATTATGGGTTTGTTTTTGTTTTTTTTTCCATAGTCAGAACTATTTATACAGACCCAAAGACCCAAGCCTTTTGAGAATGTCTATTTTTATAGTAAAATTATTGTACAGTGCTCTGCTGCCCCTATACCTGAGAATTTGCAGAATTACTCCTCCAAATTTACTTTTTTTTAAGTTAATTTATTTAAGTAGTTATGGACTCCATAGATTTATATAAACTGCTTCCAGTAATGGCTGGATAATTACTTCTAAACATTTAGTTCAGATGCCCATTGACAACATAAGGGAATAAGAAAGGAAAATATAAAATAGCTTAGAATTTTATTTCATGTTTGTCTACATGGTATTAATTACTCATCTAAAATTACCAACAAGTTATCTTTTCTGTCTGACAGCAGAAATAAAGCTTATCTCAGAATTGTGTGAACTGCAGTGCTAGGTACCAATGAGAGAGCTGCAGTCACAATTAGCATGTGGAGTCACCACTGTTCTGCTGCTTGTATTTACTGCCTGTTATTTTAATTCATTTCATTAAAGCATATGTCAAATAACACTTAATGCAAAGTCCAGCAGTGACAAAGTGGCAACATAATCACCTCGTTATAATATATGGTGTAGCTCCTGGCCCCAGGAGAAATGCAACCAGTTAATTTGCTTAATGTATTTTTCTGACAAAAAGATCTGCAGGAGTTCTGCTAAAGAAACTTAGGAATGGCAAAAGATGCTAAAAGATCACAGAAAATCAAACTTGACACTCTTGGAATCCTGAAGCTTTTTTCAGCTAGAAATTTGATGATATTTACTGTAACATTTTATTTCTTGACCATCTTTTACATTTCTGGGCCTGAACTTGATTTGTCAGTCTGTAGAACTGCTTGAAATGTTACTTCAATATGTGTGTTTATGCACCTTAGAAAAGAGGAATTGTATGACTATTACCAAGAGAAGGTAGACAATTTACCTCATAAAGTAGAAAATTGAGTATGTAGTTGCTTATTTTATGCTAGTTTACATTTATATAAATGTGTGCATATATCCGCAGCATTGCTTAGTAAATGCATTATGTGTAGAAATAGGGAGAAAAGAGACTATTTTAATGTATCAGTGTTTTTTTATAAAATGTATTGATATATTAATAGTTCATAAAACAGCATTTCTCAGAGGAAAGTGTTTTAAATTATTTTTTGCAGTCTTCTGCCTTTACCCACTGAGTTGTAGTTTTGAATGTAATAATAAATTATCTTGTACTTATTTTGTTGAGTATGAAAATATAATTTATAATCTTCTGCCTATTAGCTTTTCTCCTTAGTTGTATTTTGGAGGCATTCATTGCTGTTGTAAAATTCTGTTAAGATAAGACAATACAGACTGTTGGACTTCTTTGCTTAATTTTCCTTGAGACTATCACACAGTGCTTCTCCCAGTAAGCCAGGAGGAGAGAGAATGTAATTTGTACTTTCCAATGCTTTTGATTTGAGCTGATTGGTATATTCTTTGCAAAAAAAGCTGAGTAAGTCTTACTACAGTGCAAACACGACCTTCAGGGAAAAGTTAAAGATAACTTTACCAAACTTCTTTCCCAAGCACTCCTGAAGAAACAGATGAGAAATGTCTGTGCTCATCCGCTCAGGTAAGCAGCCCTCGTTGGTTGGCTGGTACTGGCATGATCATCCTTATCAGACAATTGTTGTTATTAAATCTGGAACAAGGACACAAAATCAGCTAATGAAACTGAAATGCCAGAATGAAGATGTTGCTAGTTAGCTTTTATAGGTAATAGGGAGATTTTTGTGGTCACACTGGTAGTTGCAAATGGTTTAATGGGATCCTTTCTGGTGTTTTATAGTTACAAGATCATGTGGGTAATTTATTTCAAGCATGTTAATGTGATCTTCATTCTTTTCACCTTTCACACGAGGAGACTCATTACTTTCCTCCAGGGATCCAGTATGATAGACAAAATGTCAGAAATAATTAAAACTGATGATCGCCACAGACAGAAAAATATTGAGTAAGAATTCAGTCTATCTGGCATCAAGAATTCCCCCTGGAAATTTGAAATGAAGTTCTTCCCAGTTGAATTTGGAGGCTTTCTAATCAGCCTCATGGTTTCATCAGTTTGATAGTGTGGTACTTCTTTGGCACTGTGATTTATTGGCTTGTGGGAAAGAGGTCAAACGCTTTATGGCCTTGCATTGGTTAGGCTGTTTTAATAACTCCCTGGATAGAATGATTGTTTTGTGACAGGAGTGCCTCCAGTTTAAAGTCCAGCATCCTGAAATTTGTTGTCATGGTCCCCAGGTCCCTTTGGCAATAAGAACTATGTTTCTCTGTGCTGTAACTTTGAAATGGCTTTTATAACAAAAAATTAATGTTATTTGAAAACATAAATTGGGATTATTTGCAGTTCTGACTCATTGTATGTACTCCAGCAGTTTTACCTTCATTAGAGTCCGGGCGGATTTTCATAAAAGCCATATAAGCAACAAGGTTTTCTATAATACTAAATAGTTACATCATAGCACTCCACATATACAAAATCTTGACTCCCAGATTTTCTATTCAGAATATGAAGGAATTATAACAAGATATTGTCTTCAAGTGGAATATGAATTAGACTTTTGAAATCTTTCCCTGAAATTGCTGATTCTGTTTCTTAGCACTGCTTGTAGCTCAGACGAGCTGTGATTGGTAAGGACAACTAGATTAATAAAACCAACCAAAAAAAACCCCCATGAATTGAAAATGAGAGGCTCTTCCATTTTGGGGTGGATATGCTGGGCAAAGGCTGTTCACACTTGGTCAGGGGCTCCTTTTATTTGCACTTCTGAACTTTTTCCTCACCTATGAAGGACATTTGCCACTTTATTTGGTCATGGGATAGGGAAGAGCTGCAATTTACAGCCAAGATTTAAGGACATCTGCTTGTCTGGCACATCTGTTTGCTTCAAGCCTGGAACCACAGTGTGGGCAAGGAGTGATCCAGCTGTGGAACTAGAAATGTGAGAACAAAAATATCAAGTTCTGTTGATAATCTGAGGTAAATTGTTTCCTTCAAATTCTAAGTTTTTGATGGCGTAGTTAGATTGATTTGGAATTAGCATTAGCAATATGAACTTCATCTTTCAAAGCATAATTTTTTCAGGATCTCCACTGGAAATCTTGTTTCTGTAATTTTTTAGCTAATGTGAAAAGTCTAGGAAAAAGAACTAAGCATGATACTACTTAAATATTGGTTTTGAAAATAATGTTTACTTTAGCTTCTGAATCTCCCTTCTCAGGGACCAAAATTGAGCAACTCT
Source organism: Chloebia gouldiae (assembly GCA_003676055.1). Classification (NCBI taxonomy): domain Eukaryota; kingdom Metazoa; phylum Chordata; class Aves; order Passeriformes; family Passeridae; genus Chloebia; species Chloebia gouldiae. Next base: position 9,798,006 of record QUSF01000016.1, read on the forward strand.
AAATCCAAGTGAAATGGTTACAAATGTTCTTAATTCCAAATACATGAGAATCTCTGAGTGCATAAGTCTATTTCTGTCTTTTTAAAATTCATTTCACCTATTTCATATGAGACACATACAAACAAAGCTTGGAAGGTGGGCTGTTTTGAAGACTGAAATATTACTGACTTGCTTCTTTGCATACTTAGACTTTTTATTTGTAGTATTTGTCATTTTTATTGAAGACTTATTAATACAAGTGAAGTGAGCGTTAAGAATGGTCCTTGCTTCACCTAGAGCTATCAGGGCTCCTTCCCTTTTCCAGTGTTAGGAGTAGAGCTCATTTATCTTGTGATGCTGAATCCCTGTCTTTCACACTTGATGAAGCCTTGCTTCAGGATAAATCTTGTGTCATGCCACTTCGTCTTTCATAAATGAAATGCTGTTAATAAACCAAGTGCACACAGGTTGCATGGCATTGCTTGCAATCTACCCTATGTATCTACCTGTGGTTTTAACTGATGTTACTTTTAATTTTGCTTATCAGGTCTAACTTCTCTCCCTGTCTTTCTGATGGCTGTGACTGCAGTGGAAATTGATTCTAGCTTTTAAGATCACTTTGTCATTAGGTTTGCGTTGCTATATTGAAAAGCCACAGATAAAAGGGGCTGATGGACGAGGTGCAAGGATTAAAACTGTGCCCTGTTTGTGTTTGTGTGTGAGGCAATAGATCTGCAAGATTGAGTTTATTTTCCCCTTGCTATTGTTTATGCTGTTCTGGAAGATGAAAATAGAACCTGCTTCCTTCTTAGTATTTTTTTTTTCTTCAGTGCATTTCCACTTGTGAGATTGTTCACCAGTGCTAAAACTTCGTGCCCTACTTTTTTTTTTTTGTGAACAAAAAGCAGATTTTTTTTGAGAGAGAATATATATATATATATCTCCACAGAGCACTACCAGAGAAATGTAAGAGAAAATACATGAAGAGTACATGAAGTTTTACATTCAGCATGGAGGTGAACTGCCAAGCATGCAAAAAAGAAAAAAAAATTAAGCTTTGACTAGAGAATATACAAAAAAACATTAAGCATTACTGACAGCCTAAATAGTAGCTCCCACTTTCACCCACACACAACTATGAGCCAGCATTGGTTTATTCTTCCTCCATTTGGGAACCTAAAATCTTAGCTCTCTTTGCCTTCAAGTAAATCTTTTGCCACTGTAGTGCTGAAGAACAGATTGTGGGACGTGGTTGAGTTCAGACCTTGAAAAGAAAACAAAATTGCTCAATTAGACCCTCCAGAACAGGTTCATTTGTTGTAGTGAATTACATTGGTCACTGGCTACCAGTAGGAAAGGAAAAGGGAAGGAACAAGGGATCACACGTTCAGAACAGGTCAGATTAAACCAGACAGAGAGGTTCATGGTGTCATAAACATTGCAGAGAGTGAAAAAGAACTTTGATAGCTGATAACTTAATTATCTGCCACTATCAGTTTGGAAGGGCTTTTAAACATGTCCAAAGTGTCTACCAAAATTTCCAGCAGGAGTGACAGCAGATTTTTAAGTAAGGATAAAAATGCAGCAGTCTTTCTGGAATAAGAGTCTGGCAGACTATGATGAATTACCTTATTATAGTTGTTCGCATGACAAATGTACTTGATCAGTGTTTCTTCTTGGGAATAGTTGAGCTTATCCAGAGGCAAAAGTTGAAAGGAAATGGAAGCTAACTAGTAATCCTAAGTGTAATACATCAGAATTCCTAGCAACAGAAGCTGAGAAACCTAATCAATTATTGTGCATGTCAATAACAAAACAATCTTCGTGTCCCCCATAGTGTTACTTCTTCCCTCATCTGTTTAGTGTTATTGATAGAAATTTCACATACACATACTTTTATAATTGACTCAGAGGTCTACTTAAAGCAAAATGCTGGATAAATAGCAAGATTTAGTGTTTTGCTTGACTGCAGGAGCAGTCACAGCACTAATTCAGAGTGCCTACCTTGTGCACAGAGACTGACAAAGAAATGGCAGATGGGGCACATCTGCCTGATGACAAATTAGAGCTGACTGTGTTGCCCAGCTTCCCCAGAGAATTTGCAGCCTTGTGAGCCTTGATTATGAAGCCAGTTTGGGGGTCTGCAGGGGTGCAAGTGCCCTGACTCTCAGCCAGAGCTGCCCCTCGCGGTACACAACGGGATCCTGCTGACCCAGAGCAAGGCACAGCTGAGCCCACAGCCAGGATTGGGAAGGAGAAAAATGGGAGAAAAAGTCCTAAGAGCCCCAAGAGGAGAGCAGGAGGAGGTGGTCCAGGTTCCCCTGCAGACCACAAGGAAAACCCAGTGCTGGAGCCAGGGAAAAGAGTGAGGTGCAAAGAGTGGAAGAGAGGAATTGTTGTGGACTGATCACAGCTCCCATTCCCCAGTCTTGCTCCAGTGGAGGAGGCAGAGGAGATTTGGGATTTTAGGAAGTGAGTGTTTTGTGGTTTTTGTCTTTGTTTCTTACCATCCAACTCTGTTTTAACTGCCAATAAATTAAATTAGTTTTCCCCGAGGTTTTTTTGGTTTTTTTTTTTTTTTTGCCAAAAAAAAAAAAAAAGGAAAGTGGATTTTCATCTTATTCTTTCATCCCTGTCCTGTTTTGGACATCATCAGCTGGGTGGGGACATCTGGCAGCCAGCCAAGGTCACCTAACCACAGCTTCTCAGTGTTTTTATATATCTTGATACTGCATCTCAATCCAGGCCTATATCTAGCACACACATATTTCCTCTTATTATTTTCCAAATAATTAGCATTTCTACATTAGCATAAGGAATAGTATGTAATATACAATCATATTCAGACTTCGTAGCTACTAATTCGTAAAGTAACTAAAGTTTATATATCAGCATAAATGAGACACTATAGTTATTACTGTCTTAATTTCTTCACAAGAAACTCATGGCATAGGACTTAATATGGGATCATTAGAGCTATCCTAACCTATGGTTTTACAATTTGCCTACCTCAAAATTTAATAATGAAAGTAGTGGAGATCCCACTCCAGAATTTAGAGTTTGCAAATAAGCTTTTAAACACTTAATTTCTCTAAAGATTTAAATTAGGCTGTTGCCCCAAATTACACTTGAGAGCCTACATCTGGCTTTGAGAAACAAGGCTACAATGCAGTCTGTCAGGACACAGAATCTATATTATTAGATGTAATAGAAGTTCAGGTGGAGAAATATCCCAGTATTTTTGACCAATTAGATATTTTGGGTTGATTCTACTTTTTTTTTTTTTTTTTTTTTTTATTTGCATATGCGTTTAAAACACTCTCATCTTCTTTAGTTTAGCCTTAAGCAAAGAATATCTGGTTCTGATATCTCCTAACACTTCTCACAAAATTGTGCCATAGTAAGTTGATTAATATAATGGAGGTACATTTTTTTGTTATGACTTTGATATTTGCTTTTTTTTTCTTAATATATTATTACTATTCCTCTGAATTAGTCATTGGCAATGCTTTTCTAGCCAGCAGTGTGAACTGGGGGCATTTTCCTATTTTTCTAGTAATATATAATTATTAGTGTGTTCCAAGACATGATTTGAAAATCAACCATGTGTACAAAAAAAAATAAAAAAGAAAGAAAGCTTTGTAGTTTATCTTGGCTTTAGAGGACAGATAAGTATATCTGCATCCAAGCTTTCAAAACTCGTCAGAAAATCATTCAATAAAGAAGAATTACTTCTGTTAATGCTTACATGGCACTTGTGGAAAAGTGGAAAATAGGAGTTTGTTATTGCATGTGCTTTGCAATACTGCATACATAAAGTGCTCAGCAAACTTTAATGTTCTTGATTACATTAAATAGTATAGTTAATGGGAGATGTAGTCAGCTATTTTGAGAGCAACATTGAAGGTATTACACATTTTTTCTCATTGTTTTCTTTGATTTGTTCTAATTTTTCTGTGATTTAGAGGACAGGAGTGGGACAGCATTTGGATCAAAAAACATATTTATTTATCCCCATGAGTATCTTTCCAGACTGTCTATGAATATGATGCCTCTGAGACAATTAGCAGCTGTTACCCTTTTTCAGGAAGTGACAAGCTATAGGTTTTACTAAGTTAGCTTTATTACTGGAAGAATGTCTCCACAACAATAAGGAATTCTGTGGGAACATAAATAGAAAGTGTTTACTAAAGAACATTGGGTTTTTTCCTTATGGGGAGGAAAAAAAAAAAAAAACAAAGAGCAAAGTACATTTGTCTCCTCAGGACTCTAGACTGATCATCACCCTTCTATATAAACATACACCTAAAGGCTTTTTGATCATCTTCTTTAGACTCATCCATGTTTTGTCTTACTGCTTTTCTTCTTACTCTGGGTAGCTTTGTGAAGTGTTCTTTGGTTAGAAAAGCACAGTTGCAGTAGCTATCATCTCTACTGAGAAGTTAATACATATCTGTAGTAATTAAAAAACCTCTCTGAAAATTAAAATGTTCTATTGCTTTGGTGCCAACATTTGATTGGTGTTCTTTTTGATCCATCTGTATGTCAAGCAACATTTAAGGTGGAAGACTGGATTGAAAGTTTGGTAAGGCAGGTGGAGGTTCCTTGAAGTAGCTGAGGACAGATCTGCAGCACTTTACCCTGTTTAGGACTGAATTCATAGCTTAATTGGGCTCACATTTTATTTGGGTTGAATTCTGTCAGAGTACAATTAAAAAAAAAATTCTTCGTTTCCTGCAAGGTCTCCTATTCCTTTTTCCCAGGAAGACTTTTATAATTTATACATTTTCTCCTTCTTTTAGTTCTTGAATATTTTCCTGTCTCTATAAAGAGTGTTTTTTTTTTCATATATTTATAAAATAACATTTAAAATTGGCAGTAAAGAGCAAATGCATAGATTTAAAAGTAAACCAGAAAAAATTGAATGAGTTTGTTTGGTTTTCCTGGGTCTTGTTGTGCAGAATTATTTATTTTGTCCTTTATTTCAGATATTTGTCTTATTGATGTGTGTAGCATAAATTCAGTCATATGGTACTTGTGTAGAAATTTTGACAAAGCAGTTAAACAGAGGAGTGGGCAAAACTGCAAATTAATTGAATGGATATACTTGGGTCTAATGCTTCTTTAGCTGTCATTTGCTTGTTTTGTTCTGCTTAATTTAGCTGCTTTTCAGCTCATAAACTTCAAAGTCAACTCAAAGTCGAGCTCAAGGAGAATTCATATGATGCCTGAGAGCTGTGAACAAGGCTTGGATCTGTGCAGTTTGCATAACTGTGGTGAAAATGTAAATATTTATTTTTTTGTATTCTATATTTGAGCTCAAAGGATTAATTTATAGAAAGGAATGAAGGGGGTTGCTAAGATTAAATATATAAAATCACTGCTTTTAGTTTGACTCATTAGTAGCGATCACAACGTAAAATCATGAGTTTTTTCCATTACTGTGGATTATTTTATAATGGATTTTCCCAGCTGGGTTTTTAGAACAATGTATCTGTTTATTCAAGGCTACTCTTTTATTCTGCTATTGGTGTAGGACTGCTGTTGATTTCTAACTGGTCAGATATATGTTGAACTCAGCTTGTTCCTTGTTCATAGATCATAAAGTCTATAACTCAATTTACACCTCACTTGTAAAGCTGTGATCACTCAAAACATATGGAAATTATCTCTAAACCTTTATAAAAATCTCCAGTGATGCTTTTTTCTTAAACCATTCCCTGTTTCTTCAGTGTACATGACACAGAATTCTTCCTTGGTCTACTTTTCTCTATTCCCTTTGTGTCAAGCCAGAGCATGTCAGTGCCATTTTGCCATCCCACACTAAAGCTACTTTCTTTACTAATTATTACATTGAAATCACTTGTTTCTCATGAGCATCTTCAGCTTAGTTTTATAGCTGAAAATACAGGGTATAATAGTATACCCTAATTTTTTTTCTTTTCTCTTACATGTGTCCCAGCTACAAAAACCTGCAGATGTTTTGGTATTTCAGGTGACAGCAATAAATCCCTGTATATACCCTTAGAATCTGTTTCTCTTTTCCAAAGACCATTTTAAGTTTTTTCTCACAGGACATACAAGAGACTGTGCTGGTGGCTGCAGTTGTGAAACAGACTAGAAACAGAATAATACACATAAATCCTAAGTTAAACACATTTTGGATTCCTCAGATTGATAAGAGTAGAAAGGAACAAATAGAGGGATGAAACAGAATGAGTTTAACTCTGGAGCTCCTCTTTTTCTGTCTTAGACAAATGGCATGACCACTGAATAGGGAGGATTTTTAGAACTGTGACTACAGTAGTAGTAGGAATCCCATGTGGCCAAGTCTTCCTTTATCAAAACATGCTTGGCTTGCCCTGATGGAAGCCCATTTTTTTTTTTTAATCGTGAAATATTTTCAGATGACAGCACTTTTGCATCCTTTTTCAGAGTTTTTCACAATCTCTAAATAAAACACACTAACATTTGAAGATATATATTTTGCCTTAGAGGTGATATTCTTGTCAGAATATTCTATAATTCTTCAAGTGTACTAAAACCTTTACTGGAAGTTGTGAGGATGAAGCCAAGCAATTTTTTTCCTCTAGAATAAAATTTGATAGACACTAGAAATCATTTACCATTGGGAATGTTACTTTCCTTCCCCCCCTCCTCTCTATCCCAAGACCATCACTCAGCTCAACTGAGTCACAACTATCAAAGAAAATCTACAAAAATAGCTAAGTTAGTTATTTAAAAGATAATGAGCTCAATAGAGGGAACAGGAGAAGAATTTGTTTTAAAGAAAGCTCTGTTCCACAAGTTTCAATAACACAGGAGGAAAAAAAATGTTAGTTGTGCAGTCCCATAGCTGTTCACTGAGAAAATCACTTAGGTTGTCTAATGAAAAATAAACAGAATTAGGTTAAAGGAAAGGTTGAGATCATCTGCCAGCAAAGCTTTCTCTACTGAGAGTTATCTCACTCTCTGTTGTGCCATTTCAGGCATTGCTATTACCAGAAACTAACTCAGACCTGTCTAAATGATCTAGTTTAAAAAGTAAACAGAAAACTGTTTTTCAAGTTTAAATGGTTTGAAGTTTAGAGTGGAGAATGTCACCGAGAAGTTTTGGGTCAGTGCATGGCTGCACAAACAGAGCATGAAGAAACTGCAGTGTCTGGGGGGAGAAAGGAAGAAACAGATCCACAGTTGTTGGTGCTGGAAAAAAAATGTACCCAACCTGTGCTTGCTGGATGTGTCAGTGATGCTGGGCCAGGACCAGTGAGAGATCTTGTAATGGTGGATTTGAAATAATCTGAAAACCTTTGTGTGTTGAGGATATACTAAGTTGGCTGGGGTTTTATTCATTTTTGCTGTGTTGCTCATAAGAAGTTAAACTTAATTTTAAACCTAAAATTTGAATTCATAAATATGAGAACTGATGGTTTATGGCTGCAGGTCTAAACTAAGAGATATTTTGTTTCCTTTTTGTCATAAGGAAAACTTTAGTGACATATAAACAGTTCTGTAGTTTTGGCTGAGACTCCAATAATCCACGCAAGTGTTAATAAACAACTTGTAGGAACAAACTTCTAGTTGTCCCAGGAATCCATATCCATAGTTTAAGCAGTTGAAAGAGCTTGTAATTTCTTGTTGGCATCATTAAGGTGACATTAGTTTGCTTAAAATAATGTATACCATTTAAAGGTTAGATTGTTTGAAAACATGCATATTTACTAATATATAAAAACTTTATAAACAGAAGGTGCCACTACTACTTCAGACATTCCTTTAGCTTCAAGATACTGCTGACAAAAATTTATGGGACCTTTGTCATTGTTGAAAAAGAAAGTGGAAGACAAAATGAAACCAAAGTATTTTTTAGAGTATCATTGCACCAAAAAGCCAAGCTAAACAAACAAAAAATCCAAACAAAACAAAAACCCCAAACAACGACAAAACCCAAAACAAAACCAAACCACCAAAACACTGTAGAGTGAGGTTTATTTGAATTTCTACTTAAAAAAAAACAAAAAACAAACCCAGTGTATATGCATGTACATTTGTACAAGTGGTGCACACTGAACAAAGTTTGAAAGTTAAGAACCTGAATCATACCAAGATAAATGCAAACATGGAGCTTGGATTTTTATATGGCTTTTAACCTTCCTTGATGGAAAAGACAGAGTTTTTAATAATCTAAGGAGAGAAAATGGCAAATCTGTGATAGAAGATGATGCCAAATATCTTGGATCTATTTAATACTAAAGACCATTTACCACAAAATAGTCAAAACTGAATTTGTTGGTTGTACGTAGTTTGTTCTTCTTTAATTTGCAAAATGTATGATTCGAACAGTGCTATGAATTAATCTAAAGCAATTTTTCTTTTGTGTTCTAGGTAAGAGAATATCAGATTTCTCACACTGTAATCAGACTACAGCAAGGTAACATATTTCAGGTATCTGAATTGTGTGTGTGTGTGAACATCAGATTCCCTTCCATATGAAAAGTGTCTGATTCAGTAAAATACTTGATTTCCAAATGGGAAGTAGCCAACCTTAGCAGATATTTAACAAACCTTGAAAATATATTCTGAGCTACTGTGTTATATATATATAGCTACTGTTATAAATATATATATGTATATTCAGAGCTACTGTTCTGCTTTTGTTCTGTGAAAACTATTTAATTCATGTTGTTACCATAGTGGATGTATTTTGTGTGTCTATGAATTTACAAAGCAAGGATAAGACAACAATATTGTCACTTTGCGAAGTGATTTTAAAAATTTAAAGGAAAAATGGAAGAAAAAAATTCTTTGATGCAAATAGTAACAAAGTATGGAGTTGCACATGTAGTTCACAATATCAAGATTAATGTCAAAAGATCCTGATATATCATTGTGCCATAAGGATACTTCATACTCAGTTCTGCTTGTAGACAGTATTTATAGGCTGACATTTTGCTAAGAGGTGGGATTGGCTCAGCTTGACAGTGCTGCATAGACTGACGTGTTCAAGCATCCGAAATATTTTTTATTTGATTGTAAATTGATATTGCATATGGACAATGCTAAAAAAAAACAACTAAACAAGCTTGGTTTCCCTTTACATCCTTGTTGTTAATCAAGGTTTATGGATATGACTTCTGTAAGAGTCTCGTATTTTAAATAGACAACTGAACCTCATTTATTTATTAATCTGTGATTATTGACACAAAATACAATGGATTACAGAAGCTTCAGCCAAGAAACAGTACTGGAATGTCTGTCCTCTACAGCTTTCTAAGAGTCTCCTGGAAAATGCAATTAAAATTTTTTCACGGTTTTCCCCCTCCTCAACAACCTGTGCTTTTGTGGTCCTTGATGTGGCTGTTTTCCAGCAAGAGTAGAGTACAGCCTCTTGAAAACAACTGGAACATTTTAGAGGTCTTTGTTTCCTTGATTGCATCCTGCCTTTAAAAATACAACTTTAAAATGAACGATAGTGCTGGGGTATCCTTAAAAATGTTGTATTCATATTTGAGCACTGATTTTTTTGTTGTTGTTGCTGCCAGTATCTGCACTGTTGGATACTGGGATACATAAAATCCTGCAGCTACACAAAGACATGTAAACAACATAAATCCTTTACTGCTAGACAGAATGGTGTGATGAATCTAAATGGCTTTTTAAAGGTAAGGTTTGCTGAGATGTCCAGAGGTTTCAGGATTATTTTACTAAATCACTCAGAGTTCTGAGAATAACTTTGGAATAGGAGGGTCTTTCCTTGTCCAGCTGCATTTTGAATGCCTTGTCAGTCCACTGGATCAGCATAAGATTGATAATTATGTGGTGTAGTAACATCTGTTGTTCTGCAATGTACTTCCAGCAGATGCTCTTGCTTTATATGTAATATGCTATTTGTTTTAATCTTGGAGCATGGTACCTGCAGCAGATGAATGGTACTAAAGCTAAGGTGAAGGTTTGAAACCATGGGTTGTGTATCTCGGATCAGATTGATACCTGGGAATTGTGCAGAGCATCGTTAAGTTTGGTAGGGGTGGCAGTTGGAACAGTTTCTGATTTACTCCTCAAATTGGCATACAGAATCCTTCTGACTGTAGGGGAATTTGTTCTTTCATATTTTCTTTTTATTTCCTTCTCTCCCTTTCATCTCTCTGTGCCCCTAGTAGCCATCCTTTTTTTTTTTTTTTTTTTTTGTTCCTGGTGAATTCATGAAACTGCATAGCCACAGATTTGTCACTGTTCTGACACCTCTCACTCTGTATGAAGAGTTGTACAGAGAGAAATGTTAAGTGCTGAAATCTGTGACCTAATTGACTTTGCATGTACAGCGTGCTGGCAACTGGTCTAGACTAAGATAATTTTAAGATAATCAGTGTTTCCTTCTTTATGTAAATGCAAGATAGTGCATATTTATTTAAGATAAAATAGGGATGATATCCGGCATCTCTGTAGTAAAAGGAAAGTTTTTGGTAAAAAAAAAACCTATACTTTTCCAGTGGGAACATTTCAACTAGAATATTTTACAATGCAATGCTCTTAAATAAGTTTGCACAGCAGGCATCCCATATTTCTTGGTGTTAACAAGTCCACTTGGAAGTACCATTTCCTCTTTCCAAGGAGTGGCTTGCTATTACTTGTATGCAAATCCTGTTTTCTGTTGCAGAGTTACAGCAATCAAGATATTCTCTCATAATGATGGCATCTGCTGAATGTAGTTAAAATTCTTCATTCAAGCACAGACAAAAAAAAAATGGTTTGCTGTAGATGTTTCTTTGCATGTTGCTGACTGTTTCACCATTGAGCAACCTGAAGCTACTTTCCTGTTTAAACTTTCTTAGTGACTGAATTTTTTTTAGCCATAATAACTCTGCATGATTGTGTAAGAGAGTGTAAGAAGTTGTATAAGGCAATTTAGCAGCTCCTTTTCCTGTGTCTTTCTCCACCCTGAAGTCTTTGCTTAGTCCATTTGCAATCCCTGTTTTGAAAATTCAGTCTGTTTTAGAGCTCTGTGGGGAAGTATAAAATTTTAGAATTTCTTTGACTGTAGGTAGCTCAGTCCAGGCTTTATATGGGGTTTGGTTTTTGTTTTTCTGTTTGGTTGGTTTGGTGGTTGTTGTTGTTTTTGTTTGGTTGGTTGGTTGTTTTGTTTTGGGTTTTCTTTTTAATAACTATTAACTTTTCTTCTCTGTCAAGTAAATATTTATGTTATAAGATCTATCTTCTTGGGCTAAATCTACCATGTTGTGGTCTAACCCCAGCCAGCAACGAAGCATTAAACAGTCATTTATTCACTCCTTCCCTCCCTCCCAGCAGGATGGAGGGAGAGAATCAAAAGGGTAATAGTGAGAAAACTTGTGGGAGTTGAGATAAAAAGAGTTTAATAATTGAAATTATATAATAATCATCATCAGATCATTTATAAATAAAACGGAACTAACAAAGCCAAATAAACCCCAAAGAAGGCAAGTGATGCAGAGTAGTAGTTCGCCACCACCTGACTGTTGCATCCTCTCCCACCTTCTTGTGCACCCCCCAGCCCACTTCCTGGGGTGGGAAACATAAAAGGCCTTGGCTCTGTGCAAGCTCTGCCCAGCAGGAAGGAAAACATCCCTGCCCTATCAGCACTGCTTCCAGCACAGATCCAAAACACTGCCCTGTAATACTCCTGTGGAAAAAATGAACTCTTTTCCAGCCACAAACCAGCACACCTATACCAAAAGAGATGTTATCAAAGTTCTTAGCAGATCTATTGCTTTTGGTCCATTAAGATTAATAGAGGTTTTGAGCAGTTTGATGAAATAGCATATTAATGCAGTATAATGTTATATAAAGCTACATGATGCTTAACCAAAACTACTCAGGATAATTTGTGACAAAGACTATTATAATCCATTAGCCATATTATCCAAGGCAATTTTCAGTCACTTTTAATTTGTGACAACAGTTTGTGCTGTAAATTGTTATATGAATTGCAGAGATTCTTGGTTTTTATATCATTTTCACATACAACTCTTCTATAAGCAGTGTTTTTATAGGTGAGGTTATGTTAGAGCTACTTGGATTTTTGTCTCTCTACCTATAGTGAATGGAGGTATGGTCTCTTTGTGATAAAAATGGGTAGGGATAGTAGATAATCCCTCCTTTTAAGCTGCATCTCTAGTTTAGGAAAAAGTCATTAAATATAAGACTTGAATTCACAAGTAAAATAAATTACCTTCAATCTATAAGATTTCTTGCCAGTGCAGGGCTTAAATGAAATTTAGGACTATAAGTAGATTTATGAGGCTAAAAGCACATGGAATTTCCCCTTCCTGTAAACTCTCTTTGCCATGAATGAAGAGGGAGTTGTGCAGAGGCACTAACAGATTAAATTGTTAAAGCACACAGCTGTATTAAATATGCATGTGGTATCACAGGAAAGATTATGTGGAAATTGTGGGGCTTCTTTCTGCAAACCTTCTTTTGGTACTTTATTTTTCAAAATTTAACATTTTGCATGATGGTTTCTGTGCACATTTCTTAAATCAATCTCCAAAATAAGTTTCTCTTGCAGAAGATGAAAAATTAAAAAGGAAAATAACAAAGTTCTACATTGCCTATGATATCACAGTGAGAAAAATAATTATAGCCTTCAAAAGTGTAATTCACAGATTCACAGAGTAGTTGGGGTTGGAAGGGCCCTGTGGAGATCATCCAGCCCAAACCTTCTGCCAAGGAAAGGCCACCTCGAGCAGGTGACACAGGAACATGTCCAGGTGAGGTTTTAATGTCCACAGAGAGGGAGAATCCACAGCCTCCCTGGGCAGCTGTTCAGTGCTCTGCAGCTCTCAATGTAAAAAAAGTTCTTCCTCATGTTGAATGGAACTTCTGGTGTTTCATTTATGGCCATTGTTCCTCGCCCTGTTGCTGGGCACCACCAAAAAGAGTTTGGCACTGTCCTGATGGGCAGTGGTCTGGAATGGTTTGTCTGCTCCTTAGATTGCTGGCAGGGTAACCCCAAATCCTGGGCCAGAATTCCTCCAAAGGCAACGCCCCATTGCATTGTCCTTGACATGGGAGACGTTATTGTATCACATTTTAGCTTTTAGTGAAAGACCATAAAATCCTAGTGCATGTACACACAAATCAAAAGCAAGCTGAAGAAAATCTCATTTCTATAGTGATCAAATCATTCAGTAAAAAAGCTGGCAAAATTACTGTACTGTTGTGAAAATAAAGAAAGGTATGTTGCTTTACAAATTGTACAATTTTAGTAGAAATAAAGCTAGAAAGCTAAATCAAAGAGCTGTTTTCATATCAAACACCAGTTATTTTTTAATGAGATTATTTAAGAAGAAACCTTCACAATTAAGCTGCTATTAATGCATTAAAAAGTAAATGTAAATATGTTGCTTTCCAGATCATAGGGTTTCAAACCAAAAAGCAAATTCTAATGGAATGCAGTCAACTAATTTTTCCTCATCTGAGTAATTCAACTTTTCATCAATGCATTTTTGTTCCTCTTGATTTGACTATTCAAAAATTCTGATGCTGTCTCCCAGTCATAATTTTTATGTTCTTTTACTTATTTTTTAAAATTTTGTTTGAAGAAGTTCGGTGTAGGAAAGAACAATACCATGGTGTATTTTGTCATGCCTGCTGGATGTTCCCACACAGGTGACACTGGGATTGAAGGCACAGCCCTCTGATGAAACTGCTCAAGCCAAACATGTAACGTTAGTGGGGATTTTTGGGTTTAGATCAATACAAAATTTATTTGTAGATGAATGCAGAAAATATTTTAGCAGTCTTGCCTAAGGATGTCTTCCTGTACAATTATTGTTACTCATGTGGAAGATGATTTGGACAATAAAATGACTTACAATTAGGTGAATAAAATGCTCTGAAAGACCCAACCCATAACTTTTTAATGTTATATTTCATTATCTAAACCTGCATACCCAGAGCTTTTGTTCCAGAATATTTTTGCTATTGTTATTTAAATATCTGCCAAATATTTCAGTTATTGACCAGAAATATGTCAGGCTCCAGGGAAACCTACCAATAATTCTTGTATTGTTAGAATAAAATCTGATGAGTTAATCAGTATTACTATTTGAAGAAGTAAAAGGGATTATTTTTATTTTCTTTATCTTTTCTTTCTTTTTCTTCTTTTATGTTCTGCTCTAAAAATCTTAGGAAGACTCTCTACTGAAAACTCTTCTGAGAAATGCTGTTTATTTCTTCATTTCTCTTTGAAAGGAATTAATCTAAAAAGAGTTAAGTTCTGGCATAATATGAAATATAAAGGAACTGAAACCTGGAAGGTGGCTACTACTCCTTAAGATGAAAAATATGCATTGAGAACTAATAGCAAATGTTTCACATTATGGTACAAAACTCCTCAAGTAGTTCCACCTTCCAGTCACCTTTCTTCATTAAGTATTCTCTGTTGGTATTTGCAGAGCAGAGTGGTCCTGGCCCTGTGCAGCTTCAGCACTGACAAAGGAGCCAATGACAGCTCCTCAATGATTTTCAGTTAATCAGTCTAATTACCTTTCACTCCCTTGCAGTGGCAACAACAAGCTTGTGAAGGAAAACTCTTCAAGAAATATCCAGGTTTCTCCTGTTGTGTTTTCTTCAGGCAGGCTCTGTTGCAACAATTCATTTTAGCATTTACTTCATCCCATTAAAATAACTCCTCAAGGTCACAGGAGGTACCAGCCTGTTTTGGTGTCCTCTGAATGGATGGAGCTGGGTACTGAAGAGTTTCCCTGAATTGCAGTCTAGTAGTGAGGATGGAATTAAAACCTTTGCTTCACACGTCATGAGCTTCAGAGGGCCAGTACAGGATTAGAGACTCATAGAACATGTTGAGTTGGAAGGAACTCATAGGGATTATTCAGTTCAAGTCCCTGCTTCTCACTGGTGTCATCTTGTCTTCATGTCCCCTTATCCTCACAGAGGGTGAACCTTTGGACAATGAGGCAGTCTGGCACTGATCTGGAACATTTTAAATTCAACCACCAGTAATTTAAGTCCACATTTTTACATTAGTCTTGCCCGGAGGTGTTGAGGGAGGGTTTTCAGAGTCCGTGCTGGCTGTTCCGGGTTTGGCCGCATTTCGTTTTTGTGGACGCTCACAGGGAAGCCTCACATGGCAGCCATTGGATAATATGTCTGTAGACATATTATTTATGTGTTATCCTTTTTTCTATATAACTCTACAACCTTAGTTAGTATCTCCTGGTTCAGAGGCAGCTCATAAAATTTTATTTCATCCTTTTTTACTTCTGTGGCCCTTACTGTTCTTTCACAATTCTAGAAGATGTTTGTGTATTGTTCCATTAAATCTGTCCTTTTCTGTCTTTTTAACTTTGCTGCAGTTCAGTTTAGTGATAACAGGTAGAAAGGAAGTAAATTTTCTGTTAACAGTGCAAACCATCAGAGGATGAAAGCTGGTCACAGTAAACACAATTGCATAATTTGTGATATTCAGACAAAAGTTAGAATATTAGTAAACAAGCCTGTAATCAGAGATCCTTCTCTTTATCATTACCTAGCCTTATTGGATAGTTATTTTTAACACTTATTTTTGAAATTTGATTTTCTAGATGACTAAAAAAGCCTATGCCAGAAACCAAATTATTTGTTTTCTCCTGAGTGATGTATTAGATCTACATTTGTCCCCATTTGTGAAGTCTTTGCTTTGACCCATTTATTTTGATTGTCTTCTCAGCATGTTTTCACAGCCACATAAACAATTCAAATAACAATAATATGTGTAAAGAAAGTACACCAAGATACCTCAGGTGCTCTGTTTAGATAGAATATGCATCTAAATTGATTCAGAAGTAATATGCACTTTGGCAAAGTGCCATGACATTCAGACTTATCTGTAGGAAGAATCAGCAATGAAAAATAATCAAGACAAAGAGAAGACAAAGAAATCCAGGTTGTCTTTTTATGCCTGCTGAATTTTTAAAAAATGCTCAGTACTGTAAATTTTATTGGAAATGCAGAATTGATGCAAAGCAGCCTATTCTGTTAACAATCAGCAGTACTCATTCAAGCTCTTCGTGTGATGCCTTCTGTCCTCTGTATTTGAGTTAGTGGTGGTCAGTTTGTACGTGTAGGTGCAGGGGAGCCTATTTGGGACTATTCCACCTAGCCTGCTGGTTGTGCATTACACTGGACCTTGCACTTCTGCCCTCAACAATCCCATAATTTCCAATTAGAAACTAAGGATGGTGCCAGTCCCACAGCTGCCACGGGAGAACTCTGCAGCAGAATTGCCTCTGTTCATAAACTGACCCTGTGACCACACTCTCACAAAGGTCTTCAACACCCCACGGCATGGACAACTCCCTGCCTTTCCTCAGAGACCCCCAGGTTCCCATTCCTTCTGGTTTCTTCCTTGGCTTCCTTGGGGTAGAAGATAAGCCTCTGCCAAAACCTGGAGGATTTACCAAATCTGCCACTTAAAAAAGGGAGTGAGTCTTTGGGAACAGTAGGAAACCTGAAAATAAAAATCTGTCAAAAGAATAATGTTCTTTTTAAAGAGCTCTGTGCACATGACAATGTGATAACTTGCTCTGTCATGAACATTTGTGTATATTGTCTGTCATATTTGTTATACACCTTAAATCACACAGAACGCTCTTGTCTCGCAAACTGCCCTTTAAAATGCTGACAAAATTTTTAATTTAAAAGCTTTTGTGATAAAACATCATAGTTTAACTACTATATTCATGATAATTTTCTTAGCTTTGAGAGGCCTCTTAATTCAATCATAAACACTACTTTTTTTTCCAGTGTATACATTTGTGTAATTCCACAAAAAATCCTGGTAGATTTTTTGAATGCTGTTGCATCTGCCAAATGTATCATAAACAGTGCAGAAGGACAAAATCTCATTTTTTTATTGAGTGGCATGGCTTAAGTGAAGCTAGAGAATGAGTGTCAGCATGGGGTGTGGCCTAACCAATCAAACAATGCAACATATTGTATAAAAATCCATGGATCACTTCTCTTACTGCACCGTTTTAAAGTTGGATATAATGTAATTCAGTCACTGATAAAAGTAGACAGTAGTCGAAAAAGTAGACAAAAATAAAGCTCCTAATTTTTTGCCTTCAAAATGAAGCATGCAAAGGATTCTTCTGATGCTCCTTTTCGTTTTTTCTTTCTTCTTGACTTCACTGTTACTGTATTTTACTCAGTGAACAGTGAGAGAAATGGTTATAGTCTATAAAACTGCAGTATTCACTGAGGATATTTGTATCTTCAAGTGTTTCTCAGTTGAGATTATTACCTCTAATTTGTGATTTTTACAATAGTTGTCAACTACAAGATAGTCATATATTAACATGAAAACTAGGCTATAATTTCTAAGAAATTTTAAAGGATTTAGGTCATTCTTGTTTTCAGATATGTAATTCTGAAGAAATGAACTTAGAGATCCTACTTACTTTTTTTTTGTCATTGAGTACCTTGTGTCTTTAATGCATTTTCTCCTCCCCTAAAGGTAAAGCCTGATAAAAAATGGAGTAGAGTTCATTAGACTTCTGTAATGAATTGTTTCTCTTGAAAACAAGAGAAAATTGATGTGTCCTGAATACAAATTAGACCCTACATTTATAGAAACAAGTTTAGGTTCAATCAGAGGTTTCACTACAGTAATTTTTTTCATTATTCAAGTTAGCAAAGACTTCAATGATTGGGGTTTTTTTTAGTAATTTTTTTTGTTTAGTAAATACCTTGTTTGGCTTTAACAGAAGTCAGCTGTCTTGTCATTCTGGTTTCCAGACTTGTTTGTTGTTGATGCTTCTTTCCATGTGTGACCTAAGAGACACCCTTCCATTTCTGGAAATACTGAAGAAATCAATTCCTCACATGCAGAGCATTTAATGCATCGCTTTGTCAGTTCCAGCGTTGGCACCAGAACTTTTGTTATTTATAAAGAAAATGAGTTTTATATTTTGTAACTTTTGCTACCTTTTTTTTTTTTTTTGGTTATAAAGAGCCCATGTGCACATGCAGGACACACATATCCTCTATTCTGTGTTTTATTGCCCAGACTCTGCTCCTTTGACCCTTTTAACTGAAAATGGGACTGAAAAAGTGAGACTGTGTGAAAAGCTGGATTCTCTGTCCTGCTCTGAAGCTTACATTCAATAACACATTTTTATCACACTGAATTATTTGCCTTTTTTACTATCATTCAGCTCTCATTCATTAGGTCATTCGTTTCTGTGTTAAGGCTGGCACTAGGCGTTAGTGATAAAAGTAAACTGAAGGTGAGCAATCAAAGCAACACAGGTGTGTGTAGCTAAAGCAGCAACCTTGTTCTCTGAAAAAAATGATGTGACTCTGTAATAGCAGATTTAGCATGTCTGTTCAGTAAAACAAAGTGACTCCTGCAGTGATAAGTCCTCTAATGGTAATGAATGGTGTTTGCTCTTGAGGGCCCTTTGGTTTTCACCATGGGGCTGCCCTGCTTGTTGAAGCAGCCAGGATGGCTGAGCACCTTGTGAGTGCATGCCTGCTGCAGGGGAAGGAGAGGGAAAAAGAAACAGGAGTCTGCTAAATAGGAATGCTAACTTCATTTCCTCAGTCAGACTTTTCTGTGGAAGAAAGTGTTGGAGGTTGAGCTATTCAGACCTTGACAGGTTATATATCCCCTCAGCTCCCATTTAATTAACAGAAAAGAACTCCGAACAATATTTTGGTTTGAGAACCTTCACAAGAAGAGGTGTTGGAAGCTGAGCCTATTATCCACCTAATCTCCTCTCCAATCTTCTGTCTCCTCTGCCCATCAAGCACACATTCAGTGCCTCATCATTCCCTCTGGTGCATCCTTCTGACCCACAGGGTCTGCTTCCATCGTGATATGGGTCAATCAGTCATGGATGGATTGCTGACTGCGCTGCAGGAGGTTAAAATGTTTCCCAGGGTTCAGTGGTGGGATGAGAGAAAGGAGGCAGGGGAAGTCTCAGGTAACATACATTAGTGCAGAATCTCACTCAAAGGGGTGTTTTAATTTAAATACTTCTATTAAGAGTTTAATAGAGTTGTAGCTTCTATCCCCACTGTGCTGACACACAACTATTTTTCTCCCCGTCTCTTCTCAGAGACACTATTTATACTCACTTCTTCTCAAAAACTGTCTTTTTCCTTGGATTAATAGAGATATACTTGAGCTGCTGTATATGTCTGGTAAGATTTAAAATCATAATAAGAAATATTTTTGCTTTCAGAAACAAGTATGTGGAAGAGTGATGCTTCAAAATTAAAGAGAAATTTATAGGCTTCAAGGACAACTCTGTGAGGGCAAGCAGTATGCAAAATTGTGTATACTTAAAGGAATAGAATGAAAATAGTAAAGACAAAGGTAAACATACCTCATACCTCCTTGAAGATCAAGTCAGTTATCTCTCATTGGAAATAAGCCTGAAATTAAATTGGGTTTTGCTGTGATGTAGATAGCTGAAATGATAGGTAGGTACTGCAGAACACATGATTTGGAGGTAACAGTGAGATGGTATAGAAATTTAGGGGAAAATACTGTGAGAGAAGTATAAATCAGAGGAAAGAAGTAGAAATAAGCCAGTAAAGAAGCCTGTCAAAATGTCACAGAAACACTGTTCCATTATTGTAAGCAGGTTAAAACAATTCTGCAAATTAGTATTTCCTGGTATGTTTTGTCAAGATCAAATCTGAGATTCCTGATATCTTCAGGAAAAAATGTTTTTCATAGGCTCCCTGAACATATCAATGACTTCTGTATTAGAGAAATAATGATTGGATCCTCAGCTTCCCTCCAAGCATTGACTGTCTGGAAGATTCCAAGCCTTCACTGACAGTCTGGCTCATCTGGATCAGCTAATTCCTAAACACTTCTCCATTCAATTACTGTTTCAAAGCTTATTTTAGCTGTTGGATAATCTCATCCACAAACATTTTGCTTATACATACACCCATAAAATACCTTTAAAAAGAAGTTGTGTGTGAAGGACTAAATTTGTTCTTGTTCCTATAACCATTCTGAAGCAAGTGTGGAATTCAACTTCCAGGTGCCTTCCCTGGTGTATCTAGCCAATTTTGAACAATTATGAGGCATAACAGGCTGACATGGGGTATTTAAAGTCATTTGCTTTGTGTCTCTTAATGTTTCAGTGTGATCAGGTGGATTATAGAATGGAGTTTGTAAGTCTTCTGACAAACCTTGTTTGACACAGGTTGTCAAATATATGTCCTTAAGGAGAATATGTTTATGATATAAATTTGGTGATTATTTATTCTACTAAACCAGTAGTGTCCCTGGCATGCTGAGAAATAGAAATTACAGGCCCAAGTCCTTACACCAGGAGGGAAATGAGGGTTGCTCATTTTGAAGCAGAGGGATAGTGGGGCAAATTGTTATATAGACTTGGGTCTTACTTCTTAGCAGACGTGAGTGTCTGCAGAAGGAGCTGTGCATGCAGTTGTGATGAAAATATGTTATTTTTTTAGATGAAAATATGGAATTTTTTTAAAGATCTACAGGTGATATTGAAACACCAGGTTTTCAGCAGGTGGCCTGTGCTTGTGGGCACTGCCTACTATTCTTCAGCCTAAAACTTGCCTTTGTTTTCCTTTTTTCTTTTTGTACCTCCCTGTAGTATTTCTTATCTCATTACTCACTTTTCTCATTTTTGACAATAATATTTTGACTTGTAAAGAGGTCCTGTGTGTTTCATGGGAATGGCCATGTGCATGTGAGCAAAACCAGCAATAACTCTTGAACCCCCTGTGCAAAGCCAAGCCCATGCAGTTAGCACTATAGCTCAGCTCCAGCTGGCTAAAATGTCTGTATTTATGTGAACTCATACTGCACATTAGAGTTCCTATTTCCCAGCTTTATGCTGCATCTTTAATTAGTCCTAGCTCTCTTCAATTCATAAATTAAAGGCTGCCCTTTCTTCTGTTGGCAGGAGCATCAGTTACAAATTTCAGTAGCTCAATCCTGTTGCACTGTAAATCAACATTAAGCAAATAGATTTTCAATTATTGACTGACCAAATCAGCTTATTTTGCTTCACTGTATTGTTTCACACACTGGCAGCGTCATTAAATTGGAATTAGCTGGTAGCCTTGAAACTCCTTCTGCTTAATTTGAAAATGTGACTTTCCTGTAGTATATTTCAACACAGCCTGGATGGTGTTTTTTATTCTTTATTCTTGGTAGATGTGTTAATTTTCTGTCTCTTTCCTATATGGAGCCCCATGCCATGTTTGCCTTACCTCTCAGTATGACTGTAGTTTCTGCAAAGTGGCCAAAGGGTAAGATCCGGTCCTCTCCACCAGGTTGCCAGGGATCTCCATGGAATTCCATGTATGATAAGGATATGTCTCACTCCTTATACATAATCAAACCTTGAGCTCACCCTTGGAAAATACTTTTGGCATTGTAAGAGCATTTCCCTCTTCTGGAGGGCAGATCAGAGGTTGCCTCTGCAGCTGATATATAAGGAGCTCTATAGGTCCCCTAAAGAATGCTGCAGTCTGTTATCTTATGTGCTGCGATCCATGGAGGGGGAAATAATTTCTCTTGCTCAATCTAAACTGCTGAATAAAACATCAAGAAATTCAGAGGTTTAAAATCTTTCTCTGCAGTATGTATATATATACACCTACACATATACATACATACACAGAGAAATATAAGAAATGAGTTCATGATGTCCTCAAGTATTTGGAATTCATTTTATATTTACAGACTCTTACATTTTATATGCAAATGACTCATTATATTTTAGAAAATGAATATATTAATTTGATTAATTTCTTACCTTATTAAAATCTTTGGAAATGTCACCTGCCATTCAATCTACATGCCACTTATGACAAAACAACAAATCTGACAAAGAAGTGAAGCATTAAATTTCTCCTAATCACAAGACAGACATGACAGGTCTCAGTTTATGCACACAGACATTGCTGAGTGTGCTGAAAATATGGAGATATTTAGCTCCCTTTACAAAACTCATTAGAATAAAACCTTTGGTTTTAAATCTGTAACTGAAAATGTTTTTTTTTTTCTGTCTTGTGGAAAATAAACACAGTGTTCTATAAATTTTCTGGTGAGACTGTGAACTAGATTTGAGGGTTTTTTAGATAAAGCAAAATATAAATGAACTACTGAATATCTGGAAAGTTGGGGAGGGGATTGTTTGGCTTGGAGTTTTTTAAGTCGATGCTTTATTGTCACCTTTTAGAAATTCTGTGTCTGAAGTTTGATGTCTATGAAGAAGAAATAAATTCCTCTGTGCATTTATTACATAGTCAAATACTCTATTCTTGTGTCTTTCCTGGGGTGTACAGTGGGTAGCCTGTCAGTTCCATTATTGCAAGAAGGCTTAGCCCAGCAGTCATTAGCTATCCTTCATGCTTGCTATAAAATTCACTTTAAAACTGCTTGAATTCAGATCTTCTCTGCAAGAAAACCATATATTTGTTAGTCCAGTATTTAGAGCTTTAACATCTAGATTCGTTTTCCCATGCTAGTATAAGACAGGGCAGAGTAAGTACTCCAAAGCTTTATTACTATGGCATAAATTATTACAGCCTTTCTTGGAATTTTGTGAAACATAATGACTTTTAATGCTTTCAAATTAGTTTTCTTTCTTCTAATGCAAGTGATGCACAATTCTAGTGTGATAATAATATTGTTGTGATGGGCTCTTTCCTCCACTGGAGGCATGTGGTGCTAAACCTCACTGCAATCTTCTGTTCAAGACATTTGCATCACCAAATGTTTCCTGAGACTGGAAAAACCCAACATAAACTTGCATTTAAGCTTCATCCATGCATATGGAGATTTCTAACCACATGTAAAATACAGCTGCTGACTGAAAGAATCTCAGAGTTTTTGAGAAAGTGATTCTAGGCTTAAGTGTTCTAAGCATTATTTTCTTTCTTGAACAACTAACTTATATCACTGAAAATATGAGAAGTTAAAATGACCTTGAGTAGAAGATATACAATGTTTCCTTAGTTAAGTATGCATTTGAAAAAGTTTACTTCAAAAACTACTCCATGTGAAAGCAATGTCTACCTACATTAATAGTTTTATTATTAATGGCTTTGGACTATATTATATCATTTAATTGGTGTTTATAAATAGCTTCCTTCCCTGTGGTTATGAAATATAACATTTACCAAACTTCTTCTTTGATGGAATTTACATATGGCACATCATGATGATTAAAAGCCAGCCGTCTATTCACAGCATGGCAAGAAATAGGATTTGATTTATCTTCGTTGCTCGCCTACCACTTGCTGTGACTGTACTTTTGAAATTTTAATATTCTCATTTCTCAAAAGGAGCTTGTTATGTAAAGTATTATGTAAATATCCTTTATGCTTTGTTTTTGCCTTTCTATGTAAAAAACTAGAAATTTTAATGTGATGAGCAAACAAAGCATGAAGGTGGGAATGAAAAGTCTCAGCCAAAGAGATTTTGTGTCAAAAGAGGCAGATTTATTTATAGCTTGAAATCTGAAATAATTTAAGTACAGTGTAATGTGAGCAGTGTTTTGAATCCCTTTCATATGAACTATCGCTCAATA
The DNA here is from genome assembly GCA_003676055.1 of Chloebia gouldiae. Classification (NCBI taxonomy): domain Eukaryota; kingdom Metazoa; phylum Chordata; class Aves; order Passeriformes; family Passeridae; genus Chloebia; species Chloebia gouldiae. The sequence goes on from QUSF01000016.1 coordinate 9,821,570, forward strand.
ATCAGTTGAAATGTATCACTTCCAGATTCCCAGTACTTTTATAGACTAGTACAGGTACAGTGTGGTTTTCCAAGACAACCAAGGGAGTACAAACCTGTTGTGTGTGAGCTGACAGATCCCTTTTCCTGCCCTCCTTCCTCCTGCTCCCTTCTCACCAATGACTCCCCAGCAGCAAATAGCTGAGCTCCAGAGCTCAGGCCGGTCAGGCAGTGATGGGATGCTCTTTATGGGATGGAGATGCAGCAGCTCCATCTGCATCTGCTACAGCAAAGCACCTTTAAAGGAGTAGGGATTGTGAATTCCTGTTGCATCTGCTCAGATTTTAACACTCCTCCTTTTAATGTTGGCCTTTCCAACACAAGAGATTTGATCAAGGTGTTCTTCAAAATTCAGTGCCACGCTGGGAAAGTCTAGTATAAACCTGTTGTCTGTCACCTCCTAATTCTTTTTAAGCAATTAAGCACCAGCTGGTTCTCTGAGGTTACACCAGGATTTTTACTTTGATTTTTCTCCATATTTTAGCTCAGTTCTTTTTTTCTGTTACTCGTTTCAGCAAGGGAGCTAAAACAACTTTGACTCTCCTCCTTTCCCCTTCTTGTGAGGCAGCCTGTGCCTACTAAACATCTGCTCCATAGAAAAATTAAAATAAGGATGAATTAAATGTACTTAGTGCTACGTTTTAGAAAACTGAATACAGAACTATGTATCCAATTCAAATAGAATATTGTCTAAAACTGCACACAAGACAGAGAATTAACCAACGCCTGTACCAAAGCTTTGGAACAGGAGGTGCACAGTGGGTGGTTCGTATCAAATGCTACCCACAGATAGATTGGGATGATTTTCTTTTCTTTTTTTGTAATGGGTTGGGTTTTTCCTGGGTTGTGAGGTTTTTGTTGGCTTTTTGTTTGTTTGTTTGTTTTTTGTTGGTTTGGTTAGGGTTGTTTTTGTTTTTGTTTTTTTTTATTAGAGAACCACCTAAAAACTTTCAAGGTATTTAATGTGCCAAGAAAAAAATAACTACACCATTACACCAAGGGCAAATTAAAAATATATATATACACACACACACATACATATATATATATATAGTTCTGACAATTTGGACTGGTAAAGGTGAAGAAATGCTGTCCCCTGTAGAAAACAGTCCTACTCTGATACACCATTAGAAAATAAGAGGAAGCAATCATAGCCCTCTCCTAATTTCTAGTAGAATATTTCATATACATGTCTGGTTTCTTTTGCCAGTTTTTAGAAATTATTATGGCAGAATGATTAATTATCAGTTCTAAAAATAGCAGAGAAAATCATCCCCAAAGTGGAGCCCTGCTGGGGCTGTAAAGCTGGTTAAGATGGGGTTTGTCTTGGAAGGCTCTCAGGCCCTGCCCCATGAGATGTTGTGCGTCCTTAAATCCTGTTGGATCTGAATGGTAAAAGGGATTAAATGTTCTGCAAGGCAGAATAAATTACTTCCTGTGTCAGAAAGAATAAACATATAAAACTAGTGCAAAATCTGTTTTTCCTTGCTCTGTGCATTGTTATAAATGCTGTTTGTTGTGATAAACAATATATACAAACAGATTGTAACCACATTACCTTGACTGAAACTTGTTTGCAAACTATAGAAGAAAAAAAAAATGAGGATTAGGTAGGACTCCTTAGGATTTAGTTTACAAACTGTAAACTGTAGCAAATCTCCATTTTAATAATACTTGAAGAAAGCATGACACTCAAGAATTTCAAATTCAGAAGTTTCTCACTTGCTAGCTGGGTTAGCAGTAATAAATTCATGCTGTTTCCAAAGAAATAAAAATATTAAGCAACAGACTGCTCTGTCTTGAATGCTAAAGGCTTCCAATCTCTAACAGGGAAATTTCAGACACTTCAGATTTTTTTTTTTTTTTGCTATTAAACAATTGTAGAGAAGACTGTAATTAAGCAAGAACCTGTGAGCTGAATTATTTACTTATTAAGATAGTAAATAGATTGTCATTTATTGTCTTCAACACACTTTCAATTCATGGTAAAAACTTTTTTTAAAAGACACTTAAATAATTTTCTGTCCAAAGAATATGTTGTAATGGAAATAAAACAATATAAATGACCTATAGTTGATCTTTTGTAGCCTTTAAAGAGTATTTAACAAATTAGAAAAGCCTTTCTTTTGTCTCCATTGTAGTCTTATAAGATGACTGTTAAGATGCTGAACTGGAAAACATTAAATTTCTGTGCAGGCATTTCAAAAGTTGTTATATAATCCTAACATTTAAACTGGGATAAATACCTTTTTATTCCAATCATACATTCATTTTTTTTGTTGAAACATAAAAACGAGCTTGTCTTCTTCTTGCAGAACAGAATAATTTGTATTTACCATTACTGAGGAGGGCTGTAATTATACTTGTGCAGATTAAGGCACTGATGAAAAATGAAGGACCTTTTCATTGCCCATGCCAGGTAGGGCACAGACTGCACAAGTGTGCTGACGGTGTTCCACTGCTGATCTCAGACATGCCCTGTTCCAACAGATGATTTCTTCTTTCTATAGAATAAAAAAATAGGTGCTGCAGCGTGTCTCATAATTCCGTGCTTTGTACATGGGAAACAATGAAGTGTACGTGGTCCCACAGCAGCAGGAATAGTAACAAACAGATGGCTTTAGTTTACCCCTGCAGTGGCTACCCCGTGAGCACAAGTGAGTTATACTTTGCCTTGTTTTCATAAATCTGTTTCACTGCATTTATTCAAGATGTGAGTGGGCTCAGAACAGCAGCAACAACAAGTGTAAAAACCAAAACCAAAAAAAAAAAGAAAAAAAAGCCAACCAAAGGACAACCCTCAGACCTATTATTTCTAATTGTGGATTGTTAAATGATTGTAAAGATGTGGACAGTGCTTCTCAGGATATCTGTGCAGTTCTATTAAAATAAGAGTATTACCTGGCTTAGTCATGACACTTGAATGTATCCCTTGGGTGTAATGAAGCGTTTTTTTATTTCATTGCTTTGCTTTGGGATTGAAGCATTGAGTTTTCTGACCTTACAGACACTTGGTTCAATCTGAGATGTTTAGCTAAAATGAAAATGGTTTACCTATGGCTCAGCTTACAGGCAAATGCATGAAGAGAGTTTAGAACTGTCTAAAAGGTAGGGAGAGGAAGGAGGAAAAATACTTCCCCTGCTCTTGGAAGCATGTGAGACACAGGTAGTGTCTAGCAGTTGTTTCTAATTCAAGAGTATCTCTGGCAATTTGTTGCAAGAGCTTTGCATTGCAGTCTCAATAGTCATATGTGTTAAATGGTGACACTTCTACCTTCTGCTGTGCTCTGAAGGGACATTTGCCATCCCCTTTCTCTCTGGGGCCCTGACAGGTTCAGGCAGGAATGGAGGGAAGAGTGGGCTGCAGCGAGTCACCAGCATTCTGTTCCCTTTACTAGAACAAGTTTATTAGAAATGCTTTATTTCTCCCTCTTTCTGGAGTTCATTTGAGACTGATATAACTTCTTGCTGCAACATCTTATCCCTTTTTGCACTGGTTTACAGTCCCCCATTAAAACCTATGTGATATATTTTACAAATACTGTATTTTTGTTCATATTTTTTTCTGATGATCCAGATCTCAAGGTTGCATCTGTTAATGACCAGTAATTGGTTACCAAATAATTTTTCTACAGTCCTGGGTGTTCTGTCTGTACTTTGAGAGCCTTTGCTCTCATCTCATGACTTTGCTCCTCTATCTGCATTTTTATGCTAGATTCATAAATAGCTTGCTACATGAGGACTAACAACTAACTACTGTTTTGCTTTATTGCCAAAAAAGTTTCAGGGTATCAATAACAGTGGGGTTTACACCTCACCACTGTACAAAGCTAAACCAAATCAAATCAAGTGGGAGTTACCTGATAATGAGAGGATTGCTGTCACTGTTTATTATAATAAAATAATGCTCTTAGGTGAGCCTAAAACAAGCCTAGACAAAAGCTATTATGTCCTTGCAAAGTCATCCAGCAGTGGTGACAACTTTACGTGGTTAGAGACCTGCACAGCAGCTTCATGGCTTGAAGCCAGTGTTGCCATTCACTACTGCTATTCACATTATTTCATCATGAAATCACATAATTATGTGAGTCTTTCCTTCTCTCTCTAAGTTTTGGTGTTGCTTTTCTATATTTGGAATTTCAGATTGCATTAGGTTAGTTCCCATCCTATTCTGAAAACACTAGATCAAGTCAACCTAGGAATATGTCTGCTGTGCCTTAAATATTTTTGGGGTTTGCTTGGTTTTGTTTTACTTCAAACTGATATATTACAAGCTAACTAAAGGCAGTAAAACCTTGAAAAATTAGTCCCTCCACAGAATCTCCAAGAAATAATAACTGGAGGTTGCCTTCTCAGGTTTTTTTCAGTTGCCTCAAGCTGTCAGTTGAGCTACAACCCTTCTCCTTTTGCCCCCCAAACAGGCCAAAAACTCCACCTGTGGAAATTTTCTTAACATGTTTGTAAAAAAATACCCAGACAAAAATCCTATCCTCAGCCTTAACTAACATAGAGTTTAAGTTGCCTAATTGCAACACATCTCAGGACATAGTTCAGTAAAACTCAACATCTGGAAGAAATAAAAAGGCAAAAAAATTTTTAAAAACCCACCCAAACTAAAGTTTATAGGACATAGCTGTGAGCAATCAGCCTTGTGTGTGTGAGGAATTCCAGTCCAGCATTCCAGAGGGGAATTACAGCAGCTTGACAAATCAGGATATGATAGGGAACACATGAGGGGATGGTGCTTTGCATGGTCACTACAAAAAGGTGTGTGCCCCTAAGAGAGATTCATTAGCTCTTTTTCAGAGCTGTTTTGTGTGTGTTGGGCCAGGGGCTGAGCCTGTTGTCATCTTAAGAGCTTTCTAGCAATTAATGTGTGCATTCTAGAGGTTTAATGCTTGGTAAGTGAAATTATAGATTTACATGCATTATGTGCTTATGGGCAAAGAAGATATAGATTGGAAAAAATATTTGGAAAATATATTTTCTCTGGAGTGCTCTGGAAATGAAAGATGACTGAGGAAGGAGCTGTAACAGAGAAGAATATTAAAATAGTGAGTCCTTAAGAAAAAGTAGTAATGTTAGAATTAAACTTTATGGTTTACTTGTTATAGTTTACTTTGGGTGCTGAATGATGATTTCTTGGTTGTTTAGGAAATAGGTAAATCAGGAAAAAACAAAAGAGTACTTTTTTTCAGATGGAAGTAAAACTATTGCAACTTGCTGCTATAGAGTATTGTGGATGGTCAAAATCTGGCTGTATTGGGAAAAAAAAATAAAAACCAGATAGAGAAGAGAAAGGAAACCCACACAACTCACTAGGTGTTTCTTGACAGAGAAAACTGTCCTTTTTTTCTGGGGAAACCTTAGATCTCAGACTGTGTCAAAGCTACTAAAAACTATGCTATTCTTACAGTCCTCCCCTGCTTGTTACTTGCAGGTGTCAAAGACTGACAGCTCCTTGTTCATATGGGGAAAGCTGAGATGCAGCCAACTATTCTGAATGGGGCCTGGGAATCTGTCCACCAAGGAGAGGGAAATGTAGACCTTAATATTCCCCACTCTTTATTTTTTAATCTTTATTTATCCTCTCTTCCAAGATTTATTCTTTATTCCTTGGCCCCTAGTCCCTCTCCATAGAAGTCATGTACACCTATAGTCCTGTGTCTCATTTAGCTGAGTACCCTTCCTTTTCTCCTGCCTGTGTCCAAGACCTAATTCATAACTGGATAAATGAGAATGATGTCATTGCAAATAACCTAATGAAAATTAGCTGTGGTTTCTTTGAAAGAAACTGTGTGGACCCCTTACTTTAAGAAGGGGAAAAAAAAGTCTGTAAAACATTTGTGAAGTAGGGCCAGCATTTCCTCCCAAAACCAAGAAGTCTTTCATCAAGACAGAGTATTTTCACAGGGGCTGAAATCTGTACAAGCAGGTTTTCAATCTTTGGCACCTGTTGCAAGATTTATGAAGTAGGCTTCCATTTCATTTTAGAAATGACTGCCAAAGGTAAGGCTTGGGTAGAATTTTTTTTTTTTTCTGAAGTAAGCTGGGACACATCAATGTGTGTGGGTGAAGCAATTTATAGTATTAAACTTTTATGCAGCATCATTGAAAGCGGAAAGATTTTAAGGCACACTTTTTTTTTTTTTTTTATTCTGCCATGGGCCTTCTTCTGTTGGTAATGAGCTGAATCTATCTGCTGCAATCAATGAACTTGTTAAAGCATAATTATCCACATCTGTGTTAATGTACTTTGAGTTACTTGTGTGTTTGTTATAGGTGCCACAGCATCGATGTCTCTGCTATATTAAACACAGGAAAACTAAAAGCATGAACTAGCCTTTATTAATAGACAGCATTTTAACTGTATTGAAATGGGATTTTCCTGACATCAGGAGAGCAGAAAAATCCTCCAATACAGTGGTAAAGTAACAAGGCATCATTACTGTGTATTTGAGTGCTGACAGTCATTGTTTAGACAATTATTATTGAGTACATTATATATTGTAGGAGTTAACTTGTCAATTGCACATACAGCACATTACTTCTGCTTATTACTTATACCAAAAATAAAGACAGAAGGAACAGTAAATGTCCAGTTAGGAATTTTTTTGCAAATATAAATTGGTTTATATTCAGAGATATATGCAGAGATTTTGTGTGCTCAGCTTAGGCACCAAGCTAGTCTGTTAACCCACTTCTACAGATGATGTATGTAGGCTATCAAATGATTGGCTCTAAGTGAAAATAGTAATCCATCAAATTAAAGGCCTAATTTTCTAAACAATAAACTCTTTTTTATCTCCCCTTGCTGGCTGTCATTCACAGAACTCACAGATAGGCATAGCTGCTTGCAGAGGCTGTGTGAAAAAAGTGAGAGGAAGGGCTCTACTGCCTGTATGGGTTTGCAAAGTGGTTCTTCAGTGTTTGGACTTCATGCAAAGCTCATACCAAACCAAGGTTTATAAATGTTGAAATGTCAAAGCTGTTGAAAAGTTTGTACCTAGCTTGTCAATTAACTTCTGTTTGTAAATCCAGGGCTTAATTTAAAGTGCGGTTTTAAGGTATATGTAAATGGAGGAAAGCACCTTTTCCAAATCAAGAATAGGAACTAATCTTGTTGTATATACTTGATTACCAGTCTTAGAGGTTTGAACCTGAAGCTGAGTAGAAATTGATTGTGTTGCCCTGTGATATTTCTGACATCTTGGAGCTTGTGGGGTCTGTTCGCTCATGCTGAGTGAGGCAGGCCATTCAAAGCAATTTCTTTGCATAGCTTTTATTATTGTTATTGATTTGTTTTTTATTTTGGGTTCCTTTTTTTGCAAAGATAGAGCTCTAAGAGCACCTCATGGTGTTCCAGGCAAAGCCACTGAGGGTGCTAAGTGTCTTTGTTGGCTATGACAGTTAAGCATATTCTTTAATGATGGGGTTAGTCTGTTGTCATGCCTTTTTCTTGTAGCTCACACTTAGATTTAAATGACTTTTTTTTTTTTTAATAAGTCATGTCTATTTACAAAGATAGCTTTGAGTAATGGCTATGATATCCTTTATATGGAGGGCACAGATGTTATTTGGAATCAAGGTATCTGCTACCTACTGGCTTATGCTATCCTCAGAACTTTTTATGGAAATGAGTATGAGGCCTAAGAATGTCTTGATGAGCAACATTGTTTGCCAGTGGAACTGAAATTTGGCTGAAATAGACGTTTCTTCTCAACCTAACAAAATAGGAAAATGTTGGGCTTGATGCTTGAGCCACTGCTTCTATTTGGATATGTCTGATCCCCCAGAGCTCTCTCATTGCTTCTCTGCTCAGCAGCTGAGTTTGACTGGGCCAGTTTTGCCTCATTTCTGCAGCCTCTGCCTCCAGGTTTTTCTGGCCTGATTGCCAGCTTACACATCTTGGTCTAATTTCACTTCATCTCAACTTCTTTACATCCCTTCCTTTTCTCTTCTCTCTCCTAACTACTTATGACTACAGCAATTTTGAACAAAACTTAAGATGATAAATTCCATGAAAGGGATTTCTAATGAGCATTCATTTCCACTATCTTCTAATCATAGCTGAGTATAAGAAAAATGAATTTTTGTGTCATCATCTGTGCAAATATGTAGATACTGCTTGTCCTTCCTGTTCTTCTCCCTTAGTTCCGAATTCCCTGGGTTTATTTCTGACCATGTGCTCTGTGCTGCTGTTATAACACATCCTGGCCCTTCAAGGGATCAGCCTGTGTTTGTACATCTGTTGGCACAATCAGGATATAGACCTGATCAGAACTGTGTGCACTGGCAGAATGTCATCTGGTAGGCAAGTTTGTTTTAGGCCATTTTTCTCAGCAAGATATTGAGTGAATAAGTAAGTCAATTATTTTGGTTTCTCTCAATGAATTTTTCAGCTTTTCAAGTCTTTAACTGTATGAAGGAAAAATGGAGGGGATAAAGCCATGCTGATACTGAACGTGTTCTTGCACTCAGAGATTTTGATAGTTCTGTACACAGAAGAGTATTTTAGTAAATCCAATCTCAGCTGGATTGCATGGTGGAGGATGAAAAGAAAACAAACAGAAAACAGCAAAAAACTGCACAAACATTCAACCTGCTTGTTGTTTTGAAGAATTTCAAGGTGTATTGAAATAGAACTTTGCATTTACTTTTATTAGGCATCAACTAAAACTGTGTAGTGTTAAATGTTAAAAAAAAGTAAGTTTTCTATAACTTAAAATTATTTTTTAAATAAAAACCCAAGGTCTAGTCTCATTGAGATGACTAATGGCTTGACCAGTTGTTCTTATCAGCTCAGTAAATATTTTTTACTCTCTGACTATCTCAAGTTATCTTCTACACTTTGGTGCCCAGCATCAAAATTGTGCAGCTCCAGGTATGACTGATAGGAGCTGAAAATTGGTTTCAATGAGTTTCCTCAATTTAAGGGCACTGGTGTTTTGTCTGACAACACAGGAACATAAATTGACAGCTGTAATTTCAACTATTGCCCATTCAGCAGCTGAACAATGAAAACCTGCAGAAAGTTAGTAATTTCATTTTTTTTCCCCAACTGGCTTTGCTTACAGCCTTGAGTATTATGAAAGTGGAATATCATTCTCCAACTCTAAATCAGCAGAATCACAGCATAAAGCAAGTCCTTTTTAGATTGACAAGTTAAGCTACCAGCTAAAATTATTTTGTGGAAAGGCAGCAGACCTCTGAAGTTCTAGCAAGGCTCATATCTACTTAAATGATTTGGGTGTTGGTTGGTTTTTTTTTATTGGTCAGTTGGTTTTGTGCTTGGGATTTTTGTGGAGGGTTGTTTGGTTGTGGTTTTTTTGTTTGTTTGTTTTTTTATGGTTTTTTTTTAATATTTGGTTTTTCATTTTCTGTAGCTTTTTCTATCAGGACAGAGACAGACCACCACCTGAATCTTATTTTTCTTGTATATTCTGTGCTAAGGCTTTGTCTTCAATTAATAGGTAGATCTACACACCTTACAGAATACACTTGCTATTGAACATAAATATGAATATTGCATTGTAGATGTGTCCAGAATGCAAAAAATGCAAATGACACTTAATGCAATGAACATAGATCATGCTGATACAGTCCCTCATATTTTATTAAAATCTTAGACAAATGGACTTAATGAGTACTTGTTTTAAAATGATCAAAGTGTGCACTATTAAAACCAGGAAATTCTGCTAGAGAGAACTCAATACTAAATAGGCTTTCATCAAAATGGTGCAAAAAAGAAAAATCAATTATAGCAATCATATTATCTTTCAAGTGTGTCCAATAAAATCAGTTAATGGATATAATTTATTCTTTATGGAATTACTCTTTAAATGTACTGGAAGGCACTTAAACACAGGAAACACTAAGGCAAATAAGTATTATTTTTTATAAGCATCTTTTTTTTTGTTTTAACTTTCACTTTGTATGAAATTCTCAATTTATGAATGCATAAACAGCCTAAACTGGATTTAAGAGTTCTACCAAAGTAAGTTTTTTCAAACAAAACAAAAAAAAAATCCACACAATCTGTAGCTACCACTTCCTTTGCTTGATTAAATATCCTTAATTATTATATATTGCCTGAGGTAATAGATTTTGAAAATTTTTCCCATTTGCACTCTCCTCAGTCTTCCTAACTTTTTCCTGAAATAATGCAGTGGAAGTGTATTTATCCAAGTATGTCAACCAGTAAATTACTTAAATCTTTTGCAGTTATTTCCCCTTTCTCTACCTGACACATCTTTTTCCAGGTAAATTGGGAGTAAAGTGAAATTAGGCAGCCTCTTGTACCAATCATGTTTGTATTGGAAGCTAGGAAGTAGATGAGAACTCTACCTACTCTCTGCTTTGTCTGCCTTTTTTTTTTTTTTTTTTTTGGATGGTGTTCAAGCTGATTCTCTGCTTACCCCACTTGAAATATTTTCTAGAAAAACAGTTGTGTTAGGAAGTGTGCAAAATTGAGATGTACTGTGAAGTGACTGCTCTTGGAATGTGAGGTTCTGTTTTGTGAACAATAAGGTCAGCTAGTTGAAAGGCAAAGCTTCAGCAGCAAAAAAAAATATTGAAAACACAGTAGGTGGATATGAGAAATAGAAGGGAAGAAGGTGGGAAATGAAACAAGCTCATCAGGCTGTAAGCAGGAGTACAATGATGCCATGTCCACTTTAACTTCCTGGTTTTATGTTCATGCTTAAAAACATATATATTCATAATTATAAACAGGTAATAATAAATGTTTTCCAGCAGTGAAGTCTGAATGTAATGAAAAGATTTCTTTTTATATTATGTTGACAATACATGCCTCACATGGTGCCTTATGCAAAAGGTACAATGGTAAACACACATAGCAGAAATGCATTAGTTTAATTTTTTCGTTCTTCTGCTGGAATGTGTCACTGCTTCTGCTCAATTCCTGGGAGCTCTGTAGTTCACAGAGAGGCCTTGATACCTGTTCGTGCACACAAGTCTGCCTGGAGATTTACAAATCAAGATAGGCATTGACATTTCCAGCCTTAGAAAATTGCTGCTCTATGTCCATGTGAATAAATTTTGACCTCTTTTTCAAGAACAAACTTAGTCCAATGAAGCAAGGTTTTATTCATGAATACACTTCATCACTGCTCAAGAAATATGCCTAATATAGGAAATATGCCTACTAAAATATGAGCTATTTGGTTGATATTTCAGCTTTTTTATCCTCATGTAGTTTCTGTAATGTGCCTTGACTGCACAAATCATGTGAACCTCAAGGGGCAGGAAGAAAAAAAATTCTGGTAAATAAGTGTGGGTTGTTTGTGTTGGTGTTTTTTTGTTTGTTTTATTTTTTTTCTTTATCAAAGTATTTTTTAAATTTTCTCTATCCATGTTCTGCAATATAGATTACTTGTTGAATACATTTAGGTTACTTTTCCAGACTGTTAAGCAACAAGAGTGTATAGCAACAAACAAATCATTGAAGAGAAGTTGGTAATCTGCCCCATACTTTGGTTTTGCTTCACAGTAGAGATTTCCTTACACATTGTCCTAGAATTAAATGTAAGAGTTTAAAAATGAAGGCTAGATAGTCTCAGTCATAGTTTTTGTGTGTTGTTTTGTGTGGGGGTTTTTTTGTTTTGTTTTGTTTTTTTTTACTTTTTTTGGTTTTTTTTTTTTTTTACTTTTAGGGGACCATGGTTTGTATGAGCATTTCTGGAGAAAGCAAAGCAAAACATATCAAATATGCAACTGGATAAACAAGAATTGTTCTTCTGTTTCAGTAGGCTTAGAATACTAAGGCCGTCATTTTTAGTATTTGCAGTAAAATATAGAATTAAACTGAAAGATGTTTACAGTGCCTCATGTAGTGTGCAGATGGCATCTTTACCCTGATCTGTATCCTTGGATATCCCTCTAGGATATCCCTCTAGGTACATTGCCTTCATAGAAACCAATTCATTTTTGGAAAGAGGTGGTCTTTAAAATTTAATTTTAATCAAAATAAACTGCATCTCTTGAGTACAAAATGTTTGTCAGAAACTGATTTTATTCATTTCCCATTCTTTTAAATTTTTTTTTTAATTTCCTAGCCAAGCCTGTTTGTAAAGGCCAAGTAAACAATTGCTAACTGTGCATGATATATAAGAGTTGGATAGAATTACCATTCCTGCCTTGGCTGTGGAGTGTTTTGGCCCTAATCTTCCCATGGATTCCAAAGAGATGGAAAGCTATTTCCCCACAGTAGAAAATGAGCCTGGAGGAAAGTGAGGTTGAGTTATTCACAGTTCATTTCTGTGTCATGGTTTGTTTTTTGGGTTTTGTTTTTTGCATATGTGGCTTGGCAAAGTTGGGTTTGCTTTCTTTCTCTTTTATTATCCTATGATGATGTGGCAATAGATTTTAATGGTTTGAGACTCGAATATCCTGAGGTTGCTCTCAACTGTTTTTAGCAGGATGCAGGTCTGTAAATTCAACTTCAGTTAAATGAGGAAATAGGATGCAGCAGGAGAAGCAGGTAACCTCTCTATTTAATAGACAAATATTTAGTAGCTAAAGCTCTTTCATCCATAGAAGAAATAAGTTTTGAGCTGTATTATGGTCTACCACTGATTGAAGAGACAGTGAAGACCAAAAGTTGATGAATTTCTAAAAGGGTTTACATCTTACCTGTAATATTTTGAGTTCATGTCTGCACAAACTGCAAAGACACAATGGCAAAAAGGCTGTGAGTATCAGAGACTTCTGGATCTGTGAGAGTTTGTTTCAACCAGTGATAAAATGCCAAACAAGAGAAATGTTTGTCAAGGAAGGATCAGCAGACCTACAATGCTGAGGTCTGGGGGAAAATCTTATACCTACCAAATCTATCCCATGCCTGCTTGCCCCAGTGAAAGACCAAAAACCATATGTGGAAGGAAATACTAAGGGTGGAATTATCTAAGCCATCATCATAAGGAAGTAGGGTCAAATAAGTGGTGAAGTTATTTTTTTTAAGCATCTTTTTTTTTTTTCAGTTTCTGCCACTAACTCTCCTCAGCAATTCACCTTTATTCACTAAACTGTGTTTCCATTTCTGAAAATGTCACTGGTGAAGAAAATGAAGTTGATCCCGGACACTTTTTCTTGATACTGAATGAATCTGTAATAATCAGTGTACTCTTAGAAAAGGGTTTAGCATATAGCTTCTGTTTTCTGGAACAGTATTCTCTGACCCTGTTGGAGGTGCAGTTGCTACTGATGTAGGAATAGACTCTCTACACTATATATTCTTTCGCCCTTCTGAATAATTTAATTTTTCATTAAGTAGCGTTTGTTAAATCAACTCAGCTTTTTATGTGAATGACAATAAAGTCCTATTGGAAGAAAATTAGCCTCTTTTTGCTGAAAGAAATTAGGGTGCCAGGAGATTAAATAATAAATCCACAAACTCTACATGAATGCTTATGTTTCTGCATCATAACCATAGCACTGCAAAACTACTGAAAAGTTGCTTTGCTGGAGAACAGATTTCTCCCACTATGATTTTATGTATGTTATAGGAATATAGTTATTGAGATGTAAAGACACAGACCCCTCAGCCCAACCAGACAAACAGCACTAACAAATCTATTCAGCTTTTCTTCTTTTGGAACTGATCTGCTCTCAGTTCTTAAAGAGAATGGGCTTCAGACTGAAAAGGAAACTGAGCATCAAAAGCTGTGGGCTGCTCTGGAGCTCTTGGGGTTGATGTCCTTCATGGCTGGGATAAGTGGGAGACTTACAGTGGGCTTGATAATTTTTTTTTCCTCTAGAGAATTAATGCACTAAAAATAAATTGCCCATGCCAGAGAATCTGGGATGGGCTTTAGTAAAATTCTTGTGTCTGCATTTATTTCTTTCTTTAATGCTGCTCAGAACTAATCCACAGCCTTGATGTAGATTCTTGCCTTTGCTACTGCTCTATGTTTCACATACTGAGATCATGTTATAGGGCTGTGGTGCTTTTTTCTTGTTAGTACTTGTTTGGTTTGGTTTTATGTTTGTTGGGGTTTTATTTTGTTTTGGGTTCTTTTTTTGTTTAAGTGCATTATCAAATTGTAGGATATGGCTTAGTTCTTTTCTTCTTAGTCAAAATTTGCACCAGGAAGCCTTTTACAATATAAAGCTTTTCACATTTAGTGTTTGTACCATGTATGTGTGGTTGGTTTAGCATTTGGCTTATTATATTGGAAAATTGTTTTGGAGGGGAAAAAAAATCACACATCAAAAGAAAGACACGTCAAAAAAGGGCTGGAGTTTCAGTCCCTGTTACTGCAGAACAAATCAGTACAGTAGGCATTTGTATGTTTATAATGTTTGGGTTTTCAGCATTGATTGTTTTAATTGATTTTTTTAAACATACAGATGCCAAAATATTATTTTGGCATTCAGGATGTTAGGCAACAGAAGTGAGTTTTCTGTACATTGCAGCAAAGGCCAATGGTGCCTCTCTTCTCTTGCAGTCTTCCTGCACAGCAGTTCTGGGATCAGTACCTGGCACACCCTAAACCAAAAAGGGATTAGGATCTGCTGCTGCTTCTCTTTCTTGACAGCCTTGAAGTAACAATTAGTTTATCCAAAAAAAGTGCCTTCTGAGAGCTGTGAACTGTGCTGATTTTGCACTCAAAGGAGCTCTGACTTGCTTAAGAAAGGAGGAAGCAGCACTCCTGGATGAGAGGAGGGTGGAGGGAAAGATGAAATGTGGTTGATCTGCACCTTTTCTGTTTTAGCTGACAAAATGCAGAGGCAGTGCAGCTGGAGACCAAGTGTCCATTCCCTGGTAGGATCCTTTTCATTGGTCTACAGAATTATTTTTAGTCTGTGGTAAAATGCAAAGACTCCCATCAGAGTCCTGTTTCTCATTATGTTTTCCCCAACTTTCTACCAAAAAAAAGTAGCAAATTCAGGATCTACTTCTGGGATATAAACAGATTTCATGTTGTCTGTGCTACTCATCAAGTGTGTATCTTCATTATTGGTCCATAGGATATTCTAAATTGAATTCTCTCTCATCATTCCTGTTCATCTTCTTCTTTTTCCATCCACAACTGGCTTACAGTGTTCTTTGCAAACAGAGACTGAAGCTCTTGTCAATTTGTAATCACTTATAAAATGTGAGTACAGCAGAGGGAAAATTCTGAAGCCGTTTTCACAAGGCTTCATAAAATTACACAAGTGAGTGTAGATGTTTTAATATCTTGGGCATGAGGTCTGTGGTGGTGACCTGAGAGAATGCTGCAGTGTTCTGGGTATGCTTTAAGCTGTAACACTTCATGCAGTTTTCATTATTGCCAAACAAAAATGGTTATTTCTGTCCTTGAAAATCGAATGTCAGCTATAAATTAAAAAGACCCCTTCTAGGGAAAGCCTTCTATCTGCCATACTTTGTCTACAGCCCAGAAATTGAAATAGGACCATAGTTTGGGGGAGACTGAAAATATGAAGAGTAATGTTGTATATACAGAACAAGTGGAGTTTTTGGGGTTCTGTCTCCCTTGTTTGTGTAGGGCCAGTATGTTTCAGTATCTTGGAAAATTTTTCTTTGAGAGCCCGAAAACAGAAGCACAAAATACCTTCTGGGTGACTTGTTAAAGTCCTGTGATTCTTACAGTGTCTTCCTGTTATAAAAGATAAATGTGTTCAGAGGAGTTTAGTAAAGATGCACCTTTAACAACCACAGAGATCTTCAAATTTAAAAAAAAAAAAAAAAAAAAAAAAACAAACACTGCAGAAGTCTGCTGAAACCAAATCCTAACTTTTTACTTCTGAAATGTAGATGGATTCAAATACTTTCAGAGTGTATAAAGAGAAGTTACTGGGAGAAAGAACAAGTAGCTGCATGCCTGTCTTCTGTTATCTCTGAAACTTTAGTTTGAGACACACAAAATACCTTGAAACCCAGCTGGCTGAGGGAGGCATCTTTGTCTTGGCACGCTGTCCCCTATCAGTTGGTTATCAGCAAAACCCCTGCATTCTGCTGTAGGTAAACATGTTTCAGTCAATAACTCCTGCAGATGAGGGGAGTCTGAGGCAAAGAACACAATTCTGTGAATACCCCCGCCTGTTCCTCTCCCAGGATCAATGTGTGATGACAGTCTAATGGGAATATGAAGTACAAGGGAGTGAAATATTGCTTAGGAAGAGGGTCTTTACTGCAGAGTGTACATAAACAAATTTTTGACATCTTGTGCATTTTGATCAATCTGATTGGTCATTATTTGAAAGATTCCTTGGATTTGAGAGTTTATCTAGAGATTTTTTGGTGGGTTTTTTTTTTCTTTTTTTGTTTTTCAGTCATGCTTTACCAGGCAATCTGGAGGAGGAGCACTATTTTTTTCCCCTGACAGTTGTGAATCACCTTACAGCAGGAATAAGTAGAATCTCCTGTGAAGTTGTTCAATTGTTTGCTACCTTTACTCTCAAATACAGTGGCCAAATGATGTACACACCATAAGGCTATTAGCTTGTTTCATCCTTCTGACTGGTTGTTACAGGCTTTTGGAGAGAATAGTGTTTAAGCCCTTGATAAACTGAAGCAGTCAATAGATAATATTTCTAGATGTGAGGGGTTAGATGTTTGTATGAGGAAGGCAAATCTAAGAAAAATCAACCATGCAGAGTGAAGTTATTTTTTTGTAGATGGAAAAATCATAGGCTTTCTGAGACAGATATTTAAACTGCCCAGCCTCTAGATTTTCTTTCTTTTTTTTCCATAGTAAGTGTGAAAATGCAGATAATGAGTTCTTTATTTAGCCATGTTTTCCAAAGAGGCCACATGAGCTCAATCACTGGAAGAGGCAGTGTGCTTGTGATTTCTGTCAAGATGTTGCCTGAAACCTGTGGAATTTTAAATGATTCTTTGCTGGCTGAAATATTTATTTCCTTTTCTTGACATGATAGCAACAAAGGTCAAATTAGAGCTGGCATTAACCATCTCTTTGTGTATCATATGAAAAAGCAAAATGCAGCTTTGTTTTTAATGAAGGCATAGTTGTCAACTCTGACATGTCTCTTCTGTGTTTGTCCATCTAATTGCAAATTTGTTTTTACTTTAGACTGTTGTAAAACACGTCTTTGGTCTCAGGCTTATACATGGTAAGAAAAGAGAATACCCTCTAGAGTACCTGCCCATAGGGAAATTTTTTACTAAGTTTTACTTAATTCCTTTTTTAGCTTCATATGCAAAACAAATTGTAAAAGAATGTCAGTGGGACAATTTTTAAAAAATACCAATGAAAGTATCCATATGATCAATGAAAAATCAGTTAGCATTGCTCATGCAAATATGCATGAGAATGTAACAAATACCAGTAGCAGAGCCTGGGAAGAATGATTCAGATTTGCTTTCTTATTCTCTTAAATTCAACTGATGCAATCAGTCATATAATGTAGAGGTAGGATTTTTGTGTGTGTGTTTGTGTGTGTTTTTCCTTGATGATTGTTCACTCTTTCTCTCTTAGAGAGTTTGAAAAATTAATGTTTGATCACTTGCACTACTACCTGGGTCAGGTAGCTTGATCTTTTTAGTAACTTACTAGTGGAATGTGTGTTAGCAGTACACCAATTTTCACCTACTTATTTTGGTGTCATGATGGACATGGTTTGATTCAAGGCCACCTCAAGTACAAAAAAAATCAGTCATGAACTGCAGACAATGAAAGGGGTTTTTTGTTTTTATTGTTTGATTTTGTTGTTGCTGGGATTATTTTGGGTTGTTTTTTTTTGGGGGTTTATTTGTTGGTTTTGTTTGTTTTGTTTTGTTTTTTCCATTTATTCATTTCAGGAGCTTGTCTCTGGGCAACAGTTGTAATGGACCTTCCTGGAAGAAAAGGGAAGAATTTTCCTAGGTAATAACTGGCATAAATAGGTAAAAGCAGTCATTTAGGTGAAGTTGGGGGGGCTGTGAGAATTTAAGATATTTGACAGTTTCCTAAGCTTCCAAATGTATGTAAATAATTTGTTTGAATTCATTTGCTTTGATTCATATTGGTTGGAATTCCTTTTCATAGCTTGTCCTATGCTCTTTTTAGCAATTAAATTGTACTGAATGCATCATGAGAAAAATGCCTGGACAGAAAAAAAAAAATCCCGTTAATATAAACAAAGGTGAATTAACTGTATTAACAAGTTCATTTTGACCAGTGTCCTGGTTTAATTTGGGGAAATGGTTCTTCCTTTGGTGATCACCAAGCCTTGGTTTCCATTTTTCCAGTGCCATGTACTTGAAGAACTCCAATGTACAGGACATGCGTTTTAAGTGGGAAAGGTGGAAATTAGAAAGCTTTTCTCCATCGCTGTGTAGGATAGGCCAGACTCAGAATATGTGCACATTATTGCTGTGAACTCCAAGGCCATCTCTGCCTTGTCAAGTGGCATTAGAGAAAGGGGGCAGTTGATTGAAAGGGCTGGTAACTGAGGAGCTGCTTCGTGCCTTTTTGAAAGCTTTCGTTGTGTGGGCTGGAGCATCTGTCAGAGATTGGAGAGCACTACAGGTGTTCATGGAGTATATCCAGTTTAATTTCATCTTCAAGAAATCTATTTGTGCCTCTCAGGATGCTGATAGATGTGACCCAAAGTGTTGTAAGTGGGAATGATCAGATTTGTCCTGAGAAAGTGCTGCTCATATAAACTACCACAGTTGCATAGGACTCAAACTATGAGATAGGCACATATGAAATTTGATTCTAATCCAATTCTGTATTTAAATTATAGGCAACTTCTTGCAAACAGGTGAATGTCTGAGTTTGAATTTCTGCCTGAAGGAAGCAAGTTTCTAGCCAGAACATTTTCTCAGCCCATCTAGATAAAGACCACTTCTAGGAGAATTGTACTAATCTATTTAGTGTTCAGTGAGCAGTTAGCAGAGGAAGCTCAGAACAAAGGATGTAAGCCTGGCTTTGCCCAAGTCAGCTATGAACTATTGTTGACTTGAGAGGCTTGTTCTGAGAGATGAGTTCTGCCCTTTCCCCATCTGCTGTGGTTTCAACTGCCAGGAAACTGTCCTGGTGGCTGACTGGCCCTATTTCAGATGTTCTGGGGGCTTTACTTTCACACTCCTGATGGAATTGGGGAACCATTCCTCCTGTCTGCTGGAATCAAAGATTTATCCTTCCCCTTCTAAACTTTTCTAAACATTTCTAAACTTTAAATAATTTGAATTTACACGCTGTTGTTTCCACCATTTTTCATTTTCAGTCTTGGCTTTCTTTTTCCTCTCCACTCTTTTTCGACATCTCTGTTTATTATTAATGAAAATTTTTTGTTAAGGGGAATATGCTATGGTTTTGGGCTTGTTTCTTTGGGGTTTTTTGGGTTGGTTTTTTTTGTGTTTTACTCTGTGTTTTCTTTTTACCCCTGTAATAAGTATCAAATCTCAAAGGCAATGTAACTAGATAAAGCCAAAGTGCTGCCACTGTACTCTGTGTCAGTTTATATAGTGCAGGAATAGATGATTAGAGGGAAGAAGAGGCTTTTGGCTTTTTTACCACTTCCTATATTTTGCATCCAATTTTGGCTCGATCAGGACTTGTGGAAGCATTGAATTCATGACAATGGGGAAGAATCTGCCCCCACTTTCCCTGTCCCAGGGGCAGGAACTGAGCTCAGTCAGGATTGTTCCAAGTAAAGCTTGACCCAGGGATCAGATGATGTGAGGGATATTTTTCAGGGCCTCAATTTGATGGGAAATTGTTTCCTCTAATTATAGGACTCAGTCACTGATGTGTGACATGACAGGATCATTGGATCGGGCTTCTTTTTGAGGGGAGATATTGGGAAAGTTTAAAATCAATCTTCTTTAGTGCATTACCCAAAGTATTTAGGAAGAATGGGTTTCCTTCCAATTTCAAATACAAGAATTTTCTGTGAAGAAAATGTAAAATTTGTATCTCTGAATGCAGAAGGCGGGCAGTTGTCAGCCTGAGCATGCTTCAGGGAGGCCTTATATTCACATTTTGGTTCTACAGATTGGAGGAGCCTGCAGAAAGTCAGTCTCACTGGGTGGCAATATTAAACAGTGGAGCCTACAAGCACACTGATCTCCAGAGAGAACTTGAAATCCACAGGGAATACACCCATGTTAGCTGCATGACAGTGCCAGCTGAATCTCTGTCATGAGAAAACTGAAACTTGCCAGATGTTTGTATCTGTAACGCACCCCTAAGACATGAGAATGATTATTGTGTCAGGGCAAAGGCCTTTGCAGTACATGAAATTTGCTTTTACCATACAGGTAGAGGTATTTCCATGAAAAGTAACTAATTTAAGTGGGGTAGAGCTGCATTTGCTCATTTTATAGGGAGGATGGCAGTGGAAATGGATGCCCTCTAGAATCAGACTCACCAACTAAAAGCTGACCTTCCATTTCCATGTGTTCTGAGGTGTGTGCTGCTGATGTGGTTTAGGACACACTGTTGGTAATGGGGAGACTTAAATGGAGACTGGTGCCAAACACTTTGATTTTGTGTGCTGATTTTTACAAGTTAAAGGAGGAAAGGTGGTCTGGCAGAGCAGTTGTGTGTGTCAGCATAAGGATTTTATCCAGAATATGCTCAGCCTGATTTCAGAATTTCAGGGTACCCTGGGCCATGCCCATTTGCTTGTTCTCTCTCTGAGTCCCTTTTGTTCTTTCTGTGCACCCTGGGAATCTTAGATATCCCCGAGTTTAACTGAAGCTGTTCCCTCTGTGTGTCTCCAGGAACACTTTCCAGAGTGTCCACTCAGTTTTTCTCCCTGAGAACCTCTTCCCCTCCATCTGTTGCCCCTGTGGTGGCTGCTGTCACTCGTCCATCTGAGTGCTGTGGTACCATGACAGTCCTTTTTTGGTGCTGATACCACAACTAAAGACTGGGAACTGTGCTGGCTTTGGCAGTGATGATGAGGTGCCCTGGCAGCAGCTGGCTCTTTCCTGGGGGTTTCTGTTTCAGGGGATCGTGGTGGCTGATTGAGTTTGAGGGTCAGATTCACATCCCCTCGTGCTGCACTTGTGGCAGTCGTGCTCCTCCAGGCTTTCTCCAGGGTAGCTGTGAATAAGAACACTTCCAGTCACACAACTGAAATGACTCGGGATCTGTATAAAACCTGAGTGCACTGTAGGGAAGATGTAAGTTAATGGAAGATGAGAATGCCTCTCAGTGAGTTCATTGTGCCTTGAAAAGGAATGCTATTCAGTTTATTTCTTTTCATGTGTTTTAAACATCTGTGAAGGCATAATGCTACTAGAAGGTATAAAATTCAGTTATTTAATCCCCTTTGTGGAATTTGCAGTAATTTAGTTTAGAACTATTGACTGGTTTCCAACAGTGACTGACTTGGTACAATGTACCCATAAGTGCTTTTTTTTTTGTTGATATATGAGAAAAATAGAAGTTCTTTAATAAAACAGTTTCACATATTAGTCCTCTTTAAAGTTATTAGTTATTTATGAGTTGAAAAATGGTAGGAAAGTGGACAAACTGAAGTATAGGCAGAAGGTGGTTATGTTTGTTTTGTCAGTATAGCAACAGCTGCATTGCAAATGCAAGTGATTGAAGCAAAGTGTGAAAGTAATAACAATTACAATGGTATGCTGTGTGTTTATGCTTCTTTTATCTTTGGTTCAAAGGGTCATACAATATCTCTGTAGCTGTGTCTTGGAGAGTTTTGAAATATATTTGAAAACCCTTGGAATGTGGTCCTTTGAATTTATATGAAAGTGTTGTTATTTATTGTGACCAATATAGTGGGTTTTTTTTCACTATCTAGAGTATAAATAACTTCAGGAGAGATCTGTTGTAAAACTAATTTTTCAGTGTTCTGAAATTATTCAGTGATATTATATTTCAATGTTTTGAAATTATTTTGTTTTCTGCTATTTGATTTAAATCAAGATGAAATCATCCATGACATTGCAATTAAATAATGAGACAGAGAAAGAATAAAGGCAAAATGAGGTAATCAACATGTATAAACAGTTAATCATGCAGATGTCTTATAGGCACTGACATGAAGGATTTCTGCTTTGGGTGGCTGTGGCTCATAAGGAAGGTTTGCAGCGTTGAATAGGTCTAGAATTGAGAATGTTGGATTCAGGTGAGTTTTCCTCAATAATGTTTTAATCACAGCCAGCAACCAAATACCTCAAAGCCACTTAGTTCTCTCTCTCAGACAGCTGAGCTGTCCTGGTCATGTTCCCTTCCAGCTCCTTGTGCCATTTCTCACCAGCAGAGCACAGAAACTGAAAAGTCCTTGACTTATATTAAGCACTACTTGCTAGCAACTAAAAAATCACCATATTATCAACATTAGTCTTACTTTAAATTCAAAATGCAGCTCAGCTACTAGGATGAAAGGTAACTCTATCCCAGATGAAACCAGGACACCCTACAGGTGTTCCATGTGGCTGACAGAAAATGGGACTTGGAGCACAGCTCCAAGAGTAACACAGATTCAAGAGTAATGCTTAATTCCATAAAGAGAGTTTTTGAAAATAAATTTGTGAGGTTTGTGATGTTCTTAAATACATGAGCAGAACATGGTGGAAATGTTCACAAGGAAAAGAATTTTTTTTTATGTACCACATAATAGGTACAGCTTTGTGTTTTTAGGCACAGGACTGCACAGTGAGCATAAGAATGAAAGTAAATTTTAGTGATCTCTTTCACTGTAATATGCAGGAGTCCTGGTGACAAAAGGTAATATTTTACTCTTCAATTAGAAATGGTATTGCAGTAGACAAGAACTGGATTTTTCAGGCTACCTTGAGTCTGGCATTTTCTCCTTTTGAATATTTTGCTTAGCAACCATTTCTTTATATGATTTTGTAGAGACAATTTAATATTTATGTAATGATGGTGCCCATGGGCTTGATCATGATCAAAGACTTGTTGTACTAACATGCATATAGACACAATTTCTTTGCTCTTAACTGATTCTCAACTGGAGCTTCTAATTCAGTGTCATCACGTAAAAGCTCCAGGGAAAATACATCACCGTACAGCTGTTTTT
Organism: Chloebia gouldiae; assembly: GCA_003676055.1. Classification (NCBI taxonomy): domain Eukaryota; kingdom Metazoa; phylum Chordata; class Aves; order Passeriformes; family Passeridae; genus Chloebia; species Chloebia gouldiae. Next base: position 9,844,597 of record QUSF01000016.1, read on the forward strand.
TAAGTTAACAAAACTGCATTATGACTTTTTAGAGAGTAATATTTACGTTATGTGGAAGAGACTTGGGATAAATGAACTTCCTGAAGGAGAAATTGAGGAGTGTTGAAAGAGAAGGTTCTCCATAAGAACAAAATTACTTTTTTTTGGCGGGGTTGAATAGGCACAATTATAGATTAATGACTGGGAGGTAATGGGTTGCAGATTTTCAACAAAATGGCAGTGGTTTTTTTTTTTTTTTTCTTTTTGCCCACTTGCTACAGTTTGAGGTCAGTATAAAAAACATATTACTGCAAGTAGAGAGAAAAAAGATGCTTGAGCATTATCCACATTCAAGAGAGAGAATGCTTAGTTTTTTTTTGATGCAATGTTTAGACCAAATCTCAGGCTGAAGTTTTCAGTACTAATTCTTAGATAATTTCTCTTCAGTGTTGAAAGAGAAGAAACAAAAAAAAAATCATACAAGGCTTCAAAGATTTAATTTATGAAGAAAGATTAAGAGGCTGATGGAAAAAGAATATACTTTATGGGTATTTTAGTGAAATTTATGTATTTGAGGGGAAGACAGCTAATGTTAAATGAACTCTCTATTCATGCAGAAAGCAAAAAGGGGGAAATCAAAAGATATTAAGAAAGGCTGAGAAAAAGCTTGGGTGAAACATTTTTACCCATAAAGCAATAAATGTATGAAACAAAATACTGAGAAGTTTATTCAAGGGTAAAGCATTGATGGATTCTAAAGTTGTTTAGTTTCTGAGGATAAGAAGATATGGAACTAAAATACTTGAATAGAAGTGAGGAAAGCAGAAATAAGATGCCAAGTTTAAGTTGTGTTGTTTGTGTTTTTTTTTTTTTCCCTCTATTCTTGAAATTTAAGTATTTGAGGCAAGGGAAGTATATTTTAAAGGATATTCTTGTTTTTCTCTCTTTCAAAACCTCTTTTAAAGATGAACGCAAGATTTGAACCTCTCACGCATAATGTTCTTTACCTTACCTCTAAATCTTGGTAACTGCCATAAAATATTATGACAAATTATGACATAAAATATAGTGCTATACAATTTAAATAAGGTTTTAAATTAGCTGATTGTGTTTAGTGACTTGCAAGCACTATGTGAATGGAGCCCAGTCAAAGTTTTCTATATTGTAATAACATATGTAGGTCCATTACACCAAGAACCTCAAAATACAAAGAAAAAACCACAAAATGCTTAAAAATAGATTGCAATAACACCTATGTTTAAGGAACATGCTGAAGTAAAGAGTGGCATTTATATGCAAAATATTGGCACTTGACAATAGTTTTGTTGAAACAAGATGTTTCGGTGCAAGATTTAAATCATTAGGGGTTGTCTTGCTTCTTTTTTTGGGTGTAGTAACACTGATTTTAAAAACTCCATATTTTCTTTTTTCTGCTTGGCAGACCAACAGAGTAATGTAGCACTCAGTTCATAGCATGATGTTTTGTTAGTCAGGATGTGCTGTTTGCATGAAGTGACTGGAATGGGGTGTGTCTGGACAGCAGAGCATGTGTGAGGTCAGATATTGTGAAGAGACTCATTATATTTTGTGAACTTGCTGCCTGATTTGTGTCTTCCAGCAGCTCTTGTAATAAGGGTCTTTTATTCCAATGGAGAAATCCCAGATTACAATCTCATGGGTTTGGATTTATGAAAGGTCCTCAAAATGTTTTGTCATCCATTCCAGATGTGCTGGAAATCACTACCTAGACCAGCATCTTCTAGCCATGATGTTAATTTTGGACCAGACTTTACCTTTCCTGCACGTAGTGCTGAGGTAATCCATCATCACACTAAAGCCAGGGAAATTCAATCCATCACTGCTGGATTCTGATACAGGGCTGTAAGGGGGATGCAAGTCATCTTCCCAGTAGTAATCAAACAGCTGTGATACATGCCACTTTAAGCTTGTATCATCCCATAATAGATGGGTTTCTTCTACATGGGAGCCTGCTGCAAAACCTTCTGACAGATGGACTGTCTTGCAGAGGTTTCTTTTTGCAGAATTTAAGGCTGTGAACTAGTTATTGACAAATACTACATCATCAGTTCCAGCTGAAGACACAGACTAATAAGTAGAACATTGGCACTAATCCTTATTTAATCAGCCTTAAAATGGTAATTTCAAATTGATGAGGGCATAGGGAATAGATTTTATACTTTTAAAGTGCTTCTAAAAATACCAGGAATGTGTGTATACAACCCAAGGATGAAATTAAAGTGCATTCTGCATGTATGGTGAGTGAAGCATGCTACAGAAAGCTGAGGTTGGAGTCATACTGGCATCAAATAATTTCTTGTTTTAAAAACAATGCATTCCCACTCTGGGTTTCAGAGTGTCTGAGAGAGCACTGTTGGTTTATTTTTGTTCTGTGGCTTTTTGTTATTTACTCAGTCCCTTTCAGAAGCTGTTAAAGCATGCTAAATCATTAACAAGCTTTAATATAAAAAGCCCCAAAACTGTAGCAAGCTAAAGCATCATAACTCATTAATCTGAATTCAGTTATCTGTCTAATATAGCCTCAGTATTGACAATATTGACAATAATTTCCCAGTTGTCTTTACTGTATATTTAGAGAACTTGAAACTGATACCTAGACCTTTGATTTTTACAATTTAACACACTGATCTCTGTAATGCTTTTATTTGTTTAATAGTGGTACTGGCTATTATTATTAAATATGACCAAAAGTATTCATATAAAAGCAGAAATAATTTGTAGCCACTTTGAGAGTTTCAGCACAAATAAACAGAGTGCAGCAGGAGAAGATTTGCTGTTCAGGTGGAGTAATACAAATATTTAATAAGCCTTACTGAGTGCATTAGTCTGCAAACATCAATCTCAATCTATTTTGAAGCTAAGGAAGGTGAGCCATGGAACATGTATCAACCATGCAAGTCCTTTGCTTGGTTTTTGGAGTTGACTAACGTGATTGTTTTTCAGATGTGAGATTTATCTAAATACAGTTAATTAATCACCTAATGATGGAAAGTAGCTTTGTGGGAACTGAGGCCAGGAATGTTAACAGGCACCAAATAAAAGGTGCCCACAAGCTATTTAAAGTATGTGAGTTACCATTGTATAGGCCTGAGCTTCTTGGTGCAAGTATTCAGCTAACTCAAGCAGAAAAACTCATTCTGGGCTGACTTTGGCAAGTGCTAGGGTCAATTCATCCAGTGCTGAAGCCTGTGCCTATGCCCTTGGTACTTGCATTCTTTAATCTAGGTGAGGATAGCTTGTTACCCTGCAGCACAGAGTCATTCTGAGGCAAGGATGGGGAATGCAGTGTCTAGAAATTACCTCAGTATTTTAAAGTAGAGATAGTTATATGGATAACAGGTCATATTACTGTGGACAATATTTTGCCTGTTCTGTGAGAAAATCAGATTAAGTCAGTAGTAACTTTTGCAACCTTTACCTTTAGCAGCAATTCAAAAGAAAGAATTATGCAAAATATTTTGAAAAAGCAGCAAAAATGGGGTTGTGTTAATGAACTGAATCTTCTGTTTTCCTTTTAGTTCTTGATGCAAACCAGCAACCAGAGTTAGAGTGTTTCTATAAAGCTTCTGATAGTTGGTACAGAAAAGCTGCTAGAGATCATTCTACACTCTTAAAATGTATTTAAACTGTATCTTTTTTCTTCAGTGAAATAATCAGTAGATTTACTTGCATAGATTTTTATCTATTTGACAATCTCTTCATCCAGAAGTTCTGGAGTTACCTTACAGACACAATTACCAAAAGAAGAAAAGGAAGTGCACCTGAACCTTATTTTCAAAAGATTATACCAAGAATACTGGGAGATATAGAAAGCCTAACGCAATTGGTGTGACATCTGGACTACTGAAGATAACCAGAGGAGATAGAGAGGGATGGGTAATGCCCTTTGGTAAGCAGCAGAATTCTGAAGGCCTGTTATAAGCTTATGATGTGCTTTTCTCCCTTTCTCTTTTGAAAACACTTCAAACCTAAGAAACATCCAGTATGCAGGTAAAAAAAACACAAGCTAGGCACTTTTATTTTCAAAAACTCTTAGGATGTACTGTATGTGACCACCTTCTTTGCCAGTATCTTGCTGTGAGTAAAAACAGGTAATTGCTGCCCACAAACAAATACAAAACCCCTTTGTTGTTTTGAGTCTATATTTTGAAAGTCTTGTAGAAATACAGCCCTGGTGTAGCCATTTAGACCATCACCATCCCCAGCACTTTCACTCTATCTTGTGCCTCTGATGTCACCTCATGAGAGGAAACCTGAGGCACTGTGTAGTATTATCCTGCTTAGGGTGTTATCCTTGTTTTGCAGAACACAGCAATTTATACTTTGTAATTGCTTTCTAATCTTTGAGGTGAAAATTGATTGCGTGTCCTTCCAAATGCTAAATGTAGATCAAATAGCTTATGGATGCAAAGGGAAAGGGTAAAGAAGTAAAAATGTGATATACCAAACTTGTGTTTTACACATTTTTTGTGTAAAAATGTGATATATCAACCAGAATGTTACAACTGTAGCAGTTGTTCTGGTAGAACATAATAAAAGCGGTGGCAAACAATTATGAAAATATGTTTTAGTACTTAGTATGTAACAAAAAACTGGGAATAAACAGAAGATGATTTGTAAGAGCAGATTCAGACTTAAAGTGAGAGCAATTTAGGCAAAATATGCAGGTCGAGTAAGCCTCTAGAACTAACAAGTATAAACTATGAAACGCCTTTAGCAGTAGTACCATTAGGTAGGAAACACACCGTATTTCATATTCATAGGTTGGAGTTCAGGAAAACACACTTTTCCATACTGTAAAAAAAATCAACAAGTGACTGAATGATTTCTTCTGGGTCTTTTCTGAAATATGTTGGTTGATGAAGGCTAAGGCTTTACAATATATTATGCAATATTAACGATTTTTATTTTCTAGGGACAGTTTTCATTATTATTTTAATTGGTTGTCATTGTATTTTTTCCTAACACAAGTATTATAAAACAATAACTAAAAGTATTGTATAATAACCAAAATAGAACAATTCTACTGATTTTTTTTCTAGCTCTCTTTGTTTAAGCCAGAGCACCAGAATTTTAGTGAATTGTTCAGATACAGGAAAGCATGGCAAGTATCTTTATTTTGATGTGGTCTATCATGAGTTTATATGAGCACTGTAGAGGTTGATATTCATCCATCTCCTGTCCAAAACTGTTGAAGTCACATGATGTTGAACACTAAACAAAGAGCCCTTGCTGCCTCATAGCACACTTCAAGGATGTTATGAAGATTGATTTATTCGTAACAGTCTCCAGTTCCAAGTATTTGTGTACTAAAAGGTTGGTTTGAGCTTCGAAAAGGGCAAATTAGCTTTTATCAAAGGAAATATGCCAGAAACTGTAACAATTTGCTGTAAGAATTTGTAACAGAAATTTAGACCTCGGCTTGGCCCTGATCCTGCTTTATTAGGGTTTTTGTTTTGGACAATACCAACCAAGTAAAAACTGTTTCCAAAGGTGGTTCCTGTGGTCCTCAGAGGACACAACTGAACTCAACGACAGTTTTAGGATTTTGTGGTTTACTTTTTTGAGAACATTTTTGAGGTAGTAACTCAAGTGGAGTGGCAAAAAATATTTGAGGTTTATGTCTAAAATAAAAGCATATATTTGAAGTTTTGTCCTTTGCTGCAATGTCTTTTTGTAACCATTCCAGATTGTGAAGTCAGTTGATGACTTTTTTTTTTTTTTGTATTTCCAGGCACTAAAAAGACACTGTCTCCCTAATAAAAAAGACAGGAAAGCTTCTTCCAGAGTCTCCTGAGTTACTCTGACATGTCACTTATAAACATTAAGCCTGATTTAGTAGGTCTAAAAGTTCAAGCTTTTGAGAAAGCTTCCAAATTACTTTCATGCCTAACTCATGAAAGGCTTCTTATAATCTAGAACAGATAAGACAGCTGCAAGGAGGGTAGCACAGTGCCTGCTAGCAAGGGGAAGGGTTTTATTCCAGATAATGTGCTTTGTGGGAACTTCCTGAGATCTGTCTCTCCCTCCATCAGGAAATATCTCGATCAAGATAAGATCATGATAGTCAGTCTCTGAGCCTGCCAGGGGGAGGCTACTGGCTCTCATTGTTCATCTTTAGAAGGAATAACTTCCAAGAGCTGCAAATATTTGAGCAATAATGTGTTCTTTTTAGTCTGACGGTTTGCTGCAATTTTCCTGTTACCACTGTGAAAGTCAGCAGTCAAATTAATTTAAAATTTCCATGTCTGCATAATGTCTTAAGAGGGAGCAAAGAAGCTGGAGAGGTTCTTTACCAACTTGGGTGGGGGTGTGTTTACCATCTTAAAAGTAAATTCAGAGAAGCTACTCATATCTTCAGTAGGAATCCTTTAATATTAACAAAGCTTGTTCTAGCTGCCTCTAATCTCTGTTTGTTTCAGCTGCATTTTGAGAACTCTCCTATGACAAATCTAGAGAGGGAAGTTTGAAAAATACTAATGAGTCCTGCTTATCCATATTGAAGATAGTTTAAACTTAGATGAAAATATCAGCACAAAGTTTGAGTGGTAAATAAATTCCCTCCTATGCAATTCACTTCTGTCTCCTGTCTGATGAAGTAAAGTTTGGATAACAGATGAAATGAAAGTGCAGGGATGGCTTGTTAGCAGCAGCATTCATTTCAGGTGTCAGTGTAACTGATACTCTAAAGCCTTCACTTTCATGTAAGACATTCCTGTCTTCAGCTGATATGTTAGCTCTAATGGCATAAAGAACTCTCAGTAATTAGAGGGGGTGAAACTTGAGCGTTCTGAAAAATGAATTTGGTTTATGTAGAAACTTTTGTCTCTTACTGACAATTATTTTCTATGCTGATTCATATAAGCATGTGTTCCTGTTGCAAAAGGTGAAGATAGTAATTGCTGATGGGGAAAAGATTGGTTGTTTCACTGATGCTAAAAAGTTTACATCATCTTTCTTAGCAACCCATCATAGTATCTATATAACCAGATGTCTTGCAAGAGTCTGACTGTCAGTGCTGTATTACTGAACAGATAATTTAAATATTAACTGGAATTTCTATTTTTTTTAATCGAAGTTGTTCAGTATACTGGAAACTATCTAGGTGGGATCTCAAATAGGCAATATGGTTTTGCAGAATTTCCATTTAGAGCTCCTAATTTTCTTTGGCAGGTCCTGCCCACCCAAAATCTCCTTAAGCCCTCTGACACTTGGGCTGTTTATGCCACTGTAACTGTATTAAGATTGTGGAGGAAGTGCCAATAGTTGCACTGTAATTAAACCTGCATATAGAGTAAGAAAAAGTTGGAGAGGGGAGATGAGAACTCAAATAGAAAAAAAATTATTTTTAATATATTTTACCTCACTTATTTATATCTTCTGTGAAATAAAGGAGGAAGAGGGAACCAACTTCCACGGTGGGTTGTTTGATGAGCTGGTATTTCAGTGTTGGATTCCCTTTCTGACCCTTTCCCCTGGTCACACAGAAATCTCTGACTACTACACGCTCCTTCAAGCCTGCATACCAAATTGGTGGTGACATTTTATGTGAATGATGGAAGTCAGGGGAAGAAAATCATAGAGAAAACTGAGGATTGTGTCTGTCACACAACCACTGCCTTTTCTTTCCCAGAGTCACCGTGTTGGGTTTTCTTTACACTTCTGAATTAGAGCAGCTTTATGAGCTGCAAGGCTGAGGGCTGGGATGAGCTGCCAGGTATTTGACAGCTCTTGAGGGAGAAAATGAGAACTGCAAAAGAGGAGGATGAAGATCCAACTTCGCATCATCTATAAATCCTCTGGAAATATAAGTTTAAAATTTGGCATTTTTGCTCCATACTGACTAATACCCTGTTTAGATTTCAGAAAATTAATATCCTCATTATAAGATAATTTAGCAACATATGGAGAAACTTCAGGCATTGGAATTCTTGTGAGCAGCAGCCTATTGGTTAGCTCAGTGCTTAGTTACTTCTCACTTGCTGTTACTCTCACTTTCACGGGATGTGGGAAATGTGCGTGGTGGAAGTTACATTCCAAGGAAGGACAGACATTTATCAAGTGCCCATTTTAAATAACTTTATGCATTTAAACAAAGGAAAAATTTCTTCATTTAAACAAAGGATAAAATAGTTATATAATATAATTATATTAGTCTTTGGCATTCTTATTAGCTCACTGCTTTGAAGGTGTAAAGAGCTATTACATCTATTTTCTTCATTAGCAATTTTTTGGTCTTTGTCAATGTTTAGTATCTCTATATAAATAAATATTCTGTATATATATTAAATTTGTATACATACAAGTTTTAGAAAGTCCAAGTTTTAGTGCTTAAATGGAAAAAAAAGCAAACAAGAAAAATCTTCTACCAATAAAATGCACAAATCCCAACATTATCTCTACTGGGAGATGGATCTTAGTTTATTAAATTATTGGGGTCTGTAAACTCTTTTTTTTTTTTTTAACCTCCTTTGAGAGTCAATTTTGAGGGGGGACACTGTGTTCATCCATGTGGGATTGCACTCTTTCATAAAATCAGAAATGTGAAGGATGATCCTCATAGCAGAACAGCAAAAAAGACAAGAAAATTATACGTAGTTAAGCAAAGGTGCATTAGTTCTTGTTCTGAATGCTCCAGCTAACAATGTATCTTAACCCCAAAGGGTTCCTTTCCCCTTCTCCTCCCCTGAAACTGCTTTTTCATGTTATCTCTGCCTCAAACCTCTTATCTCTGCTCCTTAAGCTCCAGCATGGAAATCATAAAAAGGCAGGAAACTGCAGATGTAGAAGCTTGAAAAGTGTAGGAGAATGAGACTAATGCAGTCATCGTAACAGAAATCATTTCTTGGGGCAGTGAGCCCTGCCTCCATGTTTATTCTTAATTTTTAGAGGATGCAATAACTTACTGGTGAATTTGATAACAGTTTTATTACCTAAGACTTAAAACTGACTATTTATGACTTTCAATAATGTTATGTTAGAGATGGTGGTTGTTTTAATGAAGAATGCATCTCCTTTTTCCCAGATAAAAAGATGTTACATCTGTATATGCTCTTTTTATTAAGAACTTGTTGACAGTTATAAGTCAGAAAATCTAAGTCCAGAGCATTCTTTTTTTATTATTTTTATCTTGTTTCTCTAGAAAAAAAAAAAGAAAATACTTTTCTTAGTTTTTTATGTGCAGATCATCACTGCAGAACTTAGTTATCTTGCAATGCAGCAGAAGCACATAGGACCCTGTGTAGTACATGGGTTTAAAACATTCATTTGCATCTTTTGAGAACAGCACAAAAATTGAGTAGGATGAGCTGAATTAGAAAGTAAAAAATTGTTTTCATTTTGAGAGTTATGCTTGATCCTGTTTTTAATGCAACTTCTAACATGATCATTGCTTTTGGATAACTCAAGTTCTGAATTTGTAAATGTCAAATGACTAGGAACAAATAACCTGATAGTTACTGTTAGATTTATCTAACAGTGGTAGTTCAAAAGGAATAATCTTTTAAAAATCCTGTCTAATATAACTAGTTTGTGATTGTTTATTGACCCACCTCTTCCATATAATGATCATGGGAAAAGCATTAACGTTTTTTTCCATCTACCTATTTCCAGGAAAGGAGAGATTTTGCTAAATGAAAGTCTTCTGTACTCTAAAAAGCATCCAGATATTATGTGTGTTATGCATATATAATATGTAGATTTCTGCAGACAAAGACAACAACAACATAAAGCAGATTATGTAACAATAACATAAAGAGGATTTCAATAACTCTCCTTAAAAAAACAAGGAGAGAAAACAAAAATTGCAAGCAGTTAGGACTGAAAATTAAAACTTACTAGTCTCACTGCATTTGAAAGTTCTTAATAATGAATGGTAAATTGTGCTTTTCCATTAATTGCAAAATAAACATGATGTAAACAGCTGTTCCAGGAGGTAAATTTGTAATTTGTGATGCATTATTTCATCACTCAAAACGAACCTATCACTTTGAATCTTCTTTCTTGAATCATCTTTACCAGGCAATCCCATCTTGACATTACTTCTTTATTTTGATGACAGAGTATTTTGAGAGGGCAGTGAAATGAGGAGGAGCAAATATCAACACAGACATAAATTGTTTGCTTCAATCTGTGGTCAGTAGTAGCCACAACCCAAATTTTGTATTGTTAAAATTAGAATTATCTTTAGTGACTAGATCTCCATTAATGGAAGAATGACAGAATATATTTCAACAACAAAAGTATCTCAAAGAATTTTTAATTAGATCATGACAGAAGATGCTGATAGTTCCCCAGTCTTTAGAAAAAAATTGAAACACACAAAACTAGCATTAAAAGTATGTTTGGTACTAAAAAGCAGTCTGGCAAGGGAAATACGGCCCTGTATAGAAATTTTGAGCTTGCTCAGCAAATGACCTATTATATAATTTTTTCAACAAGATCAAGGAAATTAAGTGTGACATTATTAGAATAGCACATACTGTGGGTATAAAACAGCTACAATAACCAAGATTAATACGCTGACTTACATCAAAACAAAAATGTGGCAAATCTAAAAGTTTTAAATTTTGACACATCAAAGCCTTTTCATTCCCATTAAGTGTTGTTTCCTGTTTTGCACTAATCATCACTTCCACAGCATTTTAAAATTCATTATTCTTTCTTATGAAAAAAGCTTAAAATAATAGTAGCCAGCAGATATTCATATAACTGCAGGTGTCACTCATCTTGTCATGTGTATTAAATGCATTTTGAATCCAGAACACTGTTTTGAAGTTGTAGATTTAATTCTCCTGTGTTTTTTTTTTCTTGCTGCAGTTATACTGAACCCAGCTACCATACACAGAGTTCATAATTTGCATATTGTTGGATCCAGAATGAGCTTAAAAATCAACAAAACTGCTGCAAGTAATGACTTCTGGCAAGTTAATAGTATATAAAAAATATAGCAGATTAATTTCTAACCTGGCCTACTCCTCAAGTACAGCTTCCAAAAATGGAAAATAGGGAAAAGGGAAATTTTTTCCCTTGTAAGTAGGGAAAAAACTAGAAATCTATGTTTTCTTTATAAGCTTAAAAATTACATGGGAGAAAGAAAATGAAAGTGAATTGTTGTTCTAGTCTGTTTAATCTAGTTTCTTTCATCTTTGTTTAGGAAGTTTCTATTTCTGCAGGATGGCAATGGCACTAGGAAACAAGCCTAGACAAACTTGTAGGTAAAGGCAAATACAGATTAATTAGAATAAATATATCCAAAAAGGGTAATTTTGGAAGCATCATACATACCTCTAATATTGTGTTAGGAAAATGGAGATTTGTTAAAAATTTATGATTTTTTTTTCCAAATATGATTCTCAAACTTTGTCATTTTTTCCATATTTTGTTCATCTTTTAAGGGTTTTATTAAATAAAATAATAATAGACAGTGGTTATTTCTGAAATGGCAATTTTCATTATGTGAAAATTAAATATATTCATTTAGCCTGATGATAAAGTGTCTGTACAGCACACTGCCCACAGGGAGACCAGCTGCCACATGAATTATCTGTCTCCCTTTTCCTCTTCTGGGGAAAGCAAAGCTGTTCTATGGCTGGTAGAGGAGTCTGAAAAGATTTTATCTCCAGCTCAATGAACACTTCTCAGTCTTGAAATGGCAATCTCAGATATAAGTGAGCAAAGTTTGGAGGGGTTTATGTTAATTTTTCCTGAAAGTTATTTTCTTCAAATTGGGAATCCAGAGAAATGTGCCAGTAATACAGGGAGCAATAGAAATGCAAGACAAACTTTAAAAGCAAAAAGAATATTTTCTATTTCTCTCAGAAAGTGTCCCTCTTTCCTGAGGGAGATGAGTTCCAAAGAAAAAGGGTTTTATGCACTTCCGAAATGCTGAAGAAATAATCAGCCAGGGACTGTCATGTAACAGTGCTACATATAGATGGAAAATGGAAAAATATAGCTATATAGGATTTATTTTAATTCACCTATATATATATATACACATGGCATATATGTATGAAATAGCATAGTATCCGAGAGGAAGAACACAGAATTTTCCCCATACCTCTCCATTTGGATCTACAATAAGCTGATTCACTTGTGTTTGCTCAATCCTGTGGTAATCCTAGAGACTTTCACTGCCTCCATGATGCAAAAGTTATTTTCTTTAAATTAGTAATGTGGTGTGGTTTGAACAGGTTCTTGTTTTTAAAACAGTCTGGGAATGCATGAGATAGAAGATTAATAATTGTTTGGCAGAAAGGTTCATGGTCTTCAAAATATTGTCCAGAATGCCATGGAAGCAGCCAAGGCACAAAAGTTGTAGTATCTGACTGTGGTTAAGGTGAAAAGAATAATTATTTGTATTCTCTTTCAAAGCAGCTGCCTCAGTGGTCAGTACAAATATCCCAGGTAGAAAATCAGCTCCTGCCTAATCAGGGCATGTGTTGGACTTCTCTTCCACTGGTTGTTCCATGGATAAAGAAATTTCTATGTCAGAGGAAGGAGATTTAGTAAGAAAAAAGTTCTGTAGGAATGCAGTTAGTTTCAAAAGAAAACTTGTTCAAATTCTTAGTAAATTGGAACCCTCTGAAAAATTGTATCTGGATTTTTTTTTGCAGATAGGTAGAGTCATAATTTAAATTGGAAGGAGCTCCCAATGGCCATGAAGTCCAAGTGCCTGCTCCCAGTACCTCAGGTCAGATCAGGTTGCTCAGGGTCAGCTTGATGGCCCTGCACTGGTGATCATTCCAGTATCTTTCTTATACTGGGAGACTAAATGACTATTTTTGTGTGGGCTCACATAGCTGCATTTAGAGTTCTCTAGATGTAAAAAAAAAAAATTACATGCTGTTTTTACACAGGAAATAATAAAAAAAAATATAAGTCAGTTCTCTTTTTTTATTTTTTTTTAATATAGTGAAGAGCAGCTTGGACAGATTTTGTATTTCTTCTTTTTAATTTCGCACATTTGTCTTGTTTTAATTAAATTTCTGAAAAATTCCATTCTATCCATTTATTGGTGGAACATATTTTGTATTCTAGAACAATCACCTGCAGGTAAGTGGGAGATTTTTTTTTTTTTTTAATATTCTTCCACCCCAGTGTGGATGTAAACCACGACAGAGCATTACAGTGTGTTCTGTTTTAGATCACAGGAGCAGTAAATTACTTTTAAGCTCATACTGGACACTAGTTTGTTTTTTAACCTTAAAAATGCTTACTTAAAAAATACTTCCAGTGAACTCATGTTCTGTGTCTGATGATTTTTTCCCCCTTCTTTTCTCATTATTTTTACCTATTCATTAAAATCACCAGCTGGGTAGCTTCTTTAATTTACTTCTGAATCTCTTTGGAAAGCTCTTCTAACAGTAATACTTCACCTCATGCATAAATAAAACCAGCTGCTGACCAGAGAGCAGCTTATGGCTGACAGAGTGTCAGCCTTATGTGCAACACCTGCCTCAGCTTTTTATGTGCTGTAAACAACAAGGTGAGAAATAAGCACACTATGGAGCAATTGAAACGCAAAAGGAATTCTAATGCAATGTGGATAACTCAGTTTGGGGGAAAAAAACAAACAAACAAACAAAAAAACCCACAAAGGTGAAAAATAAGTCAGTAAAAACCAAAGGAATATTTTGTGCATTCTCCACCTGCATTTTCCACTGTAATGGTAAAGTTAGTTTACTACATCTTTTAATCCTGGTATATAGGTAGAAGACTAAAATTCATTTTTCTAACAACAAATGTTACTGGTATTTGGGGTAAGTCTGTTGGTATTATTTTCATTTTTTTTCCAAACACAGATACTCTTCCTCAATCATGAAAAGGGTTGGAGGTGGGTTAAGTATTTACTTATCTTAACCCCCTGCATAAACATGGAACCTTTATATTGGTTGTCAAGAACATTCAGTAAGAGAGATTGTGCAGTGGGTTGAGATCGTCTCTCTGATTGCTTTAGTTCTTTTATAAATGGATTTTCCTTCTCATGTCTTTCAGACAGTCAAAAGGGAATCTTTTATTGCAAACCAAGTCCATCTCTTTGTGCCCTCCAACAGAGAAAGGGCAAAGAATTGAACAAGTGTTCTCAGCAACTATTTGTGTATCAGGAACCTTTGATTCCAAAAAGCAAACATTTTATATGGCACACAGACACACAATTTTCCTTTGCCTTTTCTTGAAAATCATACATTTTGATGCATGTGTAATTTGAAAGCTTTTTCCTATGTAGGTTTACATTTGAGTTTAAATAATGTGTTCTTCAAGGCATATACCATGTAGAATAATTATCTGCTGTGTTGGTCAGAAGATAGGAAAATTAAAGGGTTTTGTGCATATTTTGCTGCTCATGGTAGTAGAGAGTCAGCAAGCCATGAATGAAGAATATTTGAGCCTGACTCCTGCATTGAGAATCCGGACCAGGTTCAGTAATTTTGTCATGACTGGTACAAGTGCCAACCTGTTGAATTTGAAATTTCTTGTTTGAAGAAATGCTAGTTGCTAGTTTCAGTATGCTTAATTCCAAACTTTAACTTCCTGATTAAAAGTGCACTATGTGTGTAGCATGGATATGTATCCACAAATATCTAGCCTCATTTTTTCTTTCACCCATATCAGTTATTATGGTTATTTTGTTTTTCTTCTGTCTATAAAGCATTTTGTCTGAACATGCCTTTTTGGAGGCAGTGCTGGGGGTTGTTCTGTCTCTGTATACAGATGCCACTTCTGTGTAGAACTAATTACAGTAAAATTCCTAATTCTAGAAGCTTCCTTAAACAAACATAATTTCCTATACTATTTTTCCTCATACATATGTGTACCTGGTGTGCCATTGAGCCAGATTTCTCTTTTTGAATTAATTTCCACAACAGAATCATCATTCAGGCTTTCAGTATAATGGGGACAACACCAAAATCAGTGATGTATTGCTAGTCAGAAGGTAGTGTGACCTATCCAGCTGTTGCATATCTAAGCATTTAAAATTAGCTCCTGTCTGGCCATTTTGGCAGGTGTATGGAAATAACAAAACAAGTTCAGACTCTTTGTGTATCTCTGGTAGGACTTTCCATCTTGTGATATTATTGCAGACTGTATTTGATGATTACATTTCTGTTTGTATCACTGGAGAGGCCATGTTAAACAGTACAGATTATTAATTTAAGAAATTTATTCATATGCAACATAACTAGCCATTATATCTTATGGAAATATCTGTACCTCAAATGAACATGATTAGAGAGGCATTTAAGAAAGGTTGTAAGATTTCTTAGTGCCTCTGCTCAAGTCCAAAAACTCTGTTCAGTATGGAAGTTATCTTATCTCTGACAAAAACCAGGTGTTTCACATTTTATTGTTACTATTTTATTCATTTATCCACAAAAACATTTTGTGTCAGTACCAGCTTAAGTGTTTCCCAGACAAAAAAAAAATCCATTAAGAACTTGGGAAGCATAGGGCTTTCAGAACTTTCATGGATTCTGTTTTTTCATGTCATTTGTGTTATCTCGAGATATTTGCTAATGAAAGTTCTCAAATAGTTTGTGAGGGTCTGAAAAACTCTTAGAATTTTTCTGTGTGGCAATCATTATTTCAAGGGTAAGAAATATACAATGGCAAAAAAAAAAAAATTACAAAATACACACAATAATGCCTTTTCCTTTCACTATTAGTGTAATTAGAACATTTTGCATGTTGCTTCATATTTTTTTCAAAGCATGTCTTTATATTTCTTCTAAAAAATGTAAAGTTCTAAATTAGTCTCAGTACTTTTAGCTCCAAATCTAACAGGTTTTAGTGTACATTTCTCTAATGAGTTGCCTGCCAAAAGATGCCACCTGTTTTTCTTCTTTTACAGCACATGCTTTTTATAAACTTCAGGTAAACCTCTCCATTGAAGATTTTCTTAGACCTGAACTAACCAAGAAATTCTTTGATTACTTCAGAATCCGTGTTGATCTTCAGGCTGTGTTTTCCCTTGCCTTGTAGGGATTTGCTGTTTTGTTAGGGTGACACAGTAATGAGATAACATTTTCACTTTTAACTCTATACTGTGTGTTCTTATAGAATGAACACGCACATATCCTGTGCAAAATGAATTACTGATGAAATTTTGCTGTGTTTAGAAGCAGTAATACCAAAAAAAAAAAAAAATAAAAAAGAAAAGAAGAAAAAAGAGCAGACTAACATTGTCAGCATTGCATTTCTGCTTTTGGTCAATGTAAATGAAAACTTCACAGAGATTTTTGTTTAATTTAATCTATTCATCAGTTTTATTGAAAGTAATATAAAGTGACAATTAATGCTATCATATTTGGCTAATATGTAACTCAGCTGTCATGCCCCCAGAGTGATTCTTTAGGGTGTTCATCTGTCATGTTTAATTTATAATACAGTTTTGTTGCATGAGAGAGGCATATTTGAAGCTGAGTATATTTGTTTTTGTTTTTCTGAATGGAGAGGAAGGGTCTGGTAACAGTCTTTTTAAAACTGGATTTTCATATATTTGCTTTGATAATATTGACCTTGGACTTCTATAATGACAAAAAAAGATTCAACCACTCAACAAAAAAGGATTCTTGCAAAAATATTCTCTGAGATGCCTGTTAACATGCCTGCTGCTGGGAAGAAGAGGTCAGAAACAGTAGAAGAGATCAGATTATATCAAAGTAACAACTCACCCAATAAAATAATTATAAACACAGTCATTCATATCATTCACTGGGAGTTGTACCTCTTTGCCAACTCTTTTAGTAGGTTTTCCCACGTGTCCCCTCCTGTAGTTAGAACTCAAAATATTGATTTACACAGTATAATTTATGATCAAAGGAAATTAATCTCAGTGGAATAAATCAAATATGTCACCCATGAAGGCTAATCATATTTCATTTTCTCAGCTATTGTTCCATCCTAGATTTCTTTCTTCTCATACTTGTGAAGTAACAGATGCTACTTCTATATACACTAAAATTAACATTTCAGTGTTTTTATTATATTAAAGCTATGTTGAATAAGGAGAATTGATAGCAGAACTTTTAAAACAATGACCAACCAGTGTTATTTATAAAATTTTTACAATGACCAAGCAGCAGTATTTATAAAATTTTCTTTTTTGTTTTAGTTTCTAGACAACTTTTCAGGGTTTTTTGGTACCTCATTCCTCTGTTGTGATTTTAACAATTTATCCAGCCTCAAGAACAATGTCTGTAGAAGTAGCATGACTAGCAAATCCCTTATTTGGATGTGGTGATTTATCAGCTGTCTTGCTGGGAGATTTTTATCTGAAGTGCTGTGTGAAGGCCAATGGAGTCATATAAAAAAAAAAAGTCTAGCATCATTTAACTCCAAATTTTGTAAAACATATGAACACCAGTGTCATATGTGAGAGTACATCAATGTAAAGGAAAACTTTTTCCTGAGACATGTATTGTTTTAAAACATTTGGAAGAAGAAAAGCAACTTTGACTTTTGGCTGATATACTCTTTGTTCTTAATAAAATATTACATGACCAGGGCTGTTATACATCGCCTAATTTGTACCAACTAGAGAGAGGCAAATTATTGAAAAACATGAATAATTGAATGATAAACTAAGAAACTACATTTCACCTGTCTTTCAAATAATTATTGATCAGCAAGACTGGTTTTACTGAGATCACACCACATGCTGTGTTCCTGGAATTACAGGTTTAGCATCTTAGTGATGGCTGTCCTAATCCTCCATACACTGCTCTAAAAGATCTGTGCTTCTTAATCAAGAAAACAAATAAAAAGCCCCCAACCTATCAAAAAAAAACCCCAAAGACCAAAAACACCACCAATGCCTAAACTGGGAAGAAATAATGGTAATACCCCAGTTTTAGATAAATAACATACGGATATGTATTTGCATTGAAAGTTTTTTTATTTGCTTAAAAACTTTTATGTCAGATTTTTAAATGTTGTATTTGCATTACTATTCAGAAAGAAAATATTGACATTGAAAATCATTAATTGAATATGTCAGGTTTTTTTCAGTTGCTTATCCCAAATGTAAAGGGAAAAAATACAAGGTATTTTTGACAGCATTGTGATATTGAGTTGATATTCTTGTTACATTTGGAGAAGACAATTAAATACCTTCCCACTGAAAGTGTAGATAGCTTTGGGATTTCCAAGATACATTGTGACAGAATTGGCTTACTGATATTCAATGTTAAAATGAGATTTCATTTTGCATTTTTTTTTTTATGTAGTTATTTTTTACTTTTTGTCCATTTATAACCTATTTGTAATTCACAATCTGTGTTCTCTCAGAAGTGTCTCTTTTCTACTCCGTTTTCAAATACGTTTAGCTTGGGTGATCTTCACTTAAAACATCTAAATCTTGCAGATAAAAATCAGCAATGCAGAAATTGTTACAACTTCTGATTTGGTGCCACTAAGTGCAAAATGAGGAAACCTTTGCATTCTCTTGATTTATGTCTCAAAAATTGTTTACATATTTTGTATACAGAGGAATAATTACAGCATTTTCAGCTCAGAATATCTTCACACATGTTAATTAGGACAATTATTTTGCTGTAGTATGATTACTCAGACCTTCATGTTCTGTTAAATGAAAAGCAGAGAAGTGATATTTCCGTCAAGTTAAAATATTTGTGGTGATTTCCAATAACATTTTTGATCAGGACCTAATTACACAATCAGATTGTTTTGACATGAGGCATCTTGCTAGATACTTGAAAGATTAACATGGATGTGAGCAGGCAATTTATACAGCTGCTAAGAACTGGGTGACTTACTGTGTTAATAAGTGTGGTAAAAAATTAATTTGGAAAGGAGGAGAAGATCTGTTTTAGGAGGAGATCCTTAGCTTGCTTTCAATATCACAGCATCATGTTCTGCCACGCTATAGAACAGGTAAACAAGAACAGAATGAGATCTTATTGAAAAATTACTGCTTCACTAGAAGTAAATGCATTTAGAATTTTCTCCCTAATTTCCTGCTACATTGAACCTGTGATTTCTGAGTAGAATTGCCACATGTGGAACAAAATCCCACAACCCAGTAAAAGGTGTAAAGGTTGTTAATTTACCTCTGTTCAAATCTTGCTCATAACTTCATCATTATCATTTTGATTGCTATTGGGCAAAATAATTTTTTGTGTCTTCCTAATATTTTTCCACTCCATGAAACCAGAGGGATTTTCCTCCAGATTCTTGAAGGGAAATATTAGAGATTAGGTTTAGAGGCTTTGTAGGAATTTTTGCATGCCTATGGCTGTATGTTACCAATACAGCTCTTAAACTAGAAAGCTGTTAATGGGAAACTGGTTTTTAACTAAATTTGTATTTGATAAAGATTCTTTGGGAAACAAGGATTTAAATTTGAAAAATTGGAAAAGTCGCTTCGCCTCAAAGGATGTGCAAGTGTTTAATGGAGAGTAATGTGAGAAAGTACCTGAGGCACTGAAGAATTTGAATTTTTTTTAAATGCAGGTAAACTCTCAGAACCACCAGAAATATTCATCCAACAAATATATCATCAGATGTGGCGTAAAATTAAAAACAGCTCCACCTTGATTTTTATGATCACAGATGCATAAAAACTAAATTTTTACCAAAATTTTAGTTACTGCAGTTTGGTTGCTAATAAGTAGAGTATTCATTTGAAGGTAAGGGAATGATAGCAAGCTTCATTACTCCTAAATTTCCTATGAAATCTGATGTATAATTCATGATAAAGGGTCTGAAGTTCGTATCTTGCCTTAGCATAATTTCTTTGTTCTTCACAAGTAAGCTTGTCAACATCCTGATTCCTCACTTCATTTAAGTTACGATTTTTTTATTAAATTATAGATACAAATCATTCCAGTGATTTGTTATGTGAACTGGCAGAGGCAATTATTGGAGCAATGGCTAGAACAAAGACTGAGAGAACTTTTTTTCTTAACAAATAAATTTAATTGGCTGGAAAAAATTGTTTCCTTAAGAAATACAACCTGTTGTATTCTGGCTTCCTTCAAGAAAAAAAGCTATCTGTTACTTGTTTTGTAGTTTGACAACAGATTTTCTTTTAAATTTCTTCATAGAATACATCCTTGTTTTTCAGAAAACATTCATTGTTTGTAAAGAAGGACTAAAGTTGCAGAGACCAAAGAGATGGATTGAGTTAAACCACTGGTGTTTGGCACTTGATCACTTAATACTTAAACTGATTTGTAGAGTTGTTTTCCTCTTTGATGGACAAGAGTGGTTGTGTTCTAATTTCAGGCAGATACAATCTTCAGTTATATTTCCTTGATGTTTGAAAAGTAGCTGGTTTAATAGATATCATCTCAATTGTATGTTTCAAGTGCTTTGAAAACTGTCTCTCTCTGGAAAATTTATTTCTTCCTCAAGTTCTACTTCAGAAAGCATTAAGTTTTTAAGCTAAACTTTAAGTGCACATCTAATTTATACTATATAACTTAAATTTGAAAAGACACATCTTTTCATTAGTTGGCGTAGACCTGGGAGTTAAGGTGAATGTTTCATCAATAGAACCACAGCAAAGGAGTTTATGGGAACATGATTTCTTGAAGAGCACTGCTGGCAAAACTAAGCAGTGCTTTCTCATGTGGATTCCATTGAAATGCCTTAATAATTTTCTGAGTGTGCTTTTGAAATAACTGCCAAAATCACAAATAGCCAAGTTTAGACTGTGCCTGTGATAACAGCAAAACTAAAGATTAGGTATTGGTTCCAAACTCCTTTGATCTTGTGTTTTTAAGGATGTTTTGGAAAGCTTCTGGTATTTCTGTTCTGAATGTTAGATAGGAAGCATGTACTTGATTAAAAATAAGTGTCATATTCAATACTCCCTAATGGACAACACCTATAATATTCTATCAGAGGGAAAACTAGCTCGTGTTTTTGCTAGAGAATATAATATAGGGTATATCAAATGTCACAAAGTCTGCATTTCCATGTTTTGGAAGATTTCAGAGTTACTTTTTTTAGTTTCTTGTCCCAAATTCAATTTCAGGGAAATTAAGAATACATTTTATGCATAATTATTTTACAGAGAAAAATTAGAGAACAGGCAGACAGAATGTGTTTGCTATGATTTTGTGGCAGCTGGTAAAGAGAATAGAGAATGCCTAACCTTTTAGATTTTGATTTTTATTAAGATATAATAAATGCTGTATTGCTGAAGTGACAGTTGCATTTTTTTTGTTCTGTAATTATTGTGCTGATGATGAATTTGTAAGACTTTTGATGGTAATAATGGTTATGAGTAATCAGTCATTTTTGTCATGAGAGTCTCCAGAGCAAGGGTGCCACTCAAAATTGGAAATCCATGACGCCAAAGATTTGGTGGCACTGTTAGTGCCTTTAGTATTTACTCTCCTCTGTCAAAACCCTTCCACTTGTAATGTTCCAGCATCCAACTAAAAATCAGAATGGATAGATGAGAGGGGGAAAAAAACCAAATAATTAATGGTAATTCAATTAAATCAGCAACTTAAGGAAATTATCATAGAGACAAAGAACGATTATAGACAGTAGAGACACTTTTTATATCCCAATATCAGCTATTTTTGTTTGCTAGCTGCAGCTGGCTAGATAATTTATTTCAGGGGGGAGCTAAAAAAAATTATTCAAGTTTGTAACAAAGCCTCACCATTTGAATTTCTTCATCAAATGATTTATAAATGAAGTATTTAAAATTTCTCCGCAAAGAGTCATAGTAAGTTTTTTTTTGACTTAATGACATCTTTCAAAACTCAATAATACAAAGCCAAAATGTTTAAAAATGAAAAGTAATGGTGAAAGAAAAAAGCCAAGTATTTTGTAGGAAAAGCTCCAAGTAAAATGTTTTTGACAGGCTCTGAGTGTATTTCTTTCTTTGAAATGTGTTTTCTCTAAAATCAACCCATTTATTTTACTAATTTAAGCTGCACTTTATTTAAGACTGCACCTCAGTTGTTTCTGACTCTTTTTCTCTGTCCCAGTATCTTCAGCAGGGTGTGCAGACCACACTGGTTTTAGTAAATCAGGTGTAAGTGGCTGTTGGGCTCCTTTCCCTGTCCCAGGGAGCTGCAGCCGCCTCTTTGTCCTTTCCCACCTCTGTGGTTCTGCTCTGCCCTGGTGCTGGAAGGGTGGGGCTGGGAAGGAAGGAGGCAAGCTGTGCTTCAGGATTTCACTGCACTGAGCACGTTCTGTTCCCTCTCTGCAGTGCCTCCCAAGTGATTTTAAGCAGTCCTCAGAGCTGCTGTTATTCCCTTTATTCCCTGCTGCTGCTGCTCCCCTGCTCATGCTCTCCCGGGTGCTGTGTTGGAATTGAAGGGAGGCTGCATTGCCAAAGGAACTGCATGTAATGCATGGCTGGAGGGAGATGGGGATCTGGAGGGATAATCTTTGAAGACAAAGATTGGCTTGAATAATGTCAGTCTGGTGGCTGCATCAAATGTAAGCCAGAGGAAACATGAACAAGGAAACAGGGTCTTAAGCTGCAACAGGGAAAGTTTGGGTTAGACACCAGGAAAGAATAATTCACTGGAAGAGTGATTTGGCACTGGAATGGTCTGCCCAGGTGGTGGAGTCCCCATCCCTGGATGTGTTTACAAACAGACTGGATGTGGCACTTTGATGAGGTCACAGGTTGGACCTGATGATCTCAGAAGTCTTTTCCAACCTAGTTGATCCTGTGATTCTTTTGTAGGGAAGGGATTTTGCAGGGATATGCCTAATCTGAGTTTTGTCTATCAAAGCATGCTGAGACTTTACTCTGGTCAGTAACTGCTGGCATGGTAGCTTGTAATGATATATTTTTCAGGACATTAGCTTTCCATCTATCCCTTAGTGAAACTCATGTAGGAAGGCACTGCAGAAGCCAGGCAGTGGGGAGCAGCAGAGAGTTGGTGGGTTTAGAAGGCTGCCCTCGAGTCAGATAAGGAAAAGTACAGCTAGATACTGCATGCTAAGAACTTCACAGAAATAAAATAGAGCATAACTCCATTCTCTTTGCTAGTTCTCTGTTACTTCAGAAAAATAGTGGAACTACATAGTCTGAATTTCTTGATTCCAGTTGAACTCGTTTATCCTACATAATGTAATTTATATTTTTTTTTCTTATGGGGTGAACTCCTACTTCTACAAGTTTGCCCGGAAGATTCTGGTTGTTAAAATTCTGTGTTGCTTTGTTCATCCTTTTCCAATATATTTCTTTTTTCTATGAGAACTTATGCTTTTTAATTGCATTATATTTGCTTAATGTAACATTACATACTCCTTGAACTCTGTTCGCAGTACCAGAACTTCTATCAATGTTCCCTCCCAGGCCACATAGAATTCTTTGGAGGTTTTATTCAGAGTGCTGCCATAATAATGAAAATTAGGATTGTTGTTAAAAACACTGAAATAGGAAAAAAATAATTATGAGGATGTAATGCACAATATCAGTTTCTTTACACTAAAATCCCAATTTGCAAATGTGAGTGAAAGGTTGACTTTATGTTTCCAGAGATGATTAGCTGCCAGCTCTAATCAAATTGAGAAGTAATTAGCAAATCAAAACTTGATTAGCTCTTTGCTTGATTTACTAATATTACAGTTTATGCAGTTTAAATGATGGGGGAGGGGAAATGTCTCTCCTCTGCATGCATCCCACGGCTCTGCACCAGGAGAGGGGGATCACTGCTTGTGGGGCTCAGCTGTCACCTCCCCAGCACCAATACTTGAGTGAAAGTGATGCTGGAGAAGCAAAGACTTCATCCTTTTCCATCTGTGGAGTAAACGTGTTGTGAGCAGCTGTTGAAAGTTGCTCGGGATACAGGTGACCCAAATAACCTGAATTTGCATTGCCAGTGCTCTTCTTCCTTCATGAAGTGCTTCAGTGTTCTTATTAAAATGTGAAACCTGTGCACGTGCTTCTGCAATGGAAGAAGTTATCTAATTGATGCATATGCTGTAACAACACAGGCAAGGTTGAAAGTGACAACAACTCATCTTGACAGTGTGAAAATTCAGTTTTCATCTGTTGCCTACTGGCTGTGGGATATTTGCCTTTGCTTAATTTCTGCTTTTCCTCTCCATGGAACAGGTACCATACATTTTGTTCTTTTACCTTGCTGAACTTTGAGTTTCTGATGGAAAATAAAGAATCAAAATGTAATCATAAATGCTCTAATAGGCACCCCTCTAGCTACATAAATCAAATACAAAATATTATAGTTTTATCTTCATGAGACCAAAAATATATCTGTTTTTTCAAGTATGCAGTTTATTAGAGTCTTCCTTGTCTGTTTTCTCCTTGAGATTACATGGCTGTAATGCTCTCTGCATTTACATTGGGACCAAGACACGTTTTAATGCATCTTTTATACTTGAGTCTTATTTGTTACTGAAGTAACTGCAGTGGAGAGCTTCTCAGAATTAATTTAATGGGAGAATTAGCAGGCAAGATGTAATCCCATTGAAGTACCTAAAATCTGCACTTTTTGGAGGTAGCTTTATTGAAAAGCAAGAGTTTTAAAACAAATGCAGACTAGTGTAAGATGCTAATTTTTTTTCCCCTGGAACTGCCGTGCCAATATCTTAAAAATAAAAAGTACAATTTAATTAAAGAGAAGACTAGAGAGATAAGCCTAGTGATATTACAGTATAGAGTATTGCAGAACTGCTGATAGAGAGCCCAGTTCTGCTCTTAAATGCTAGGTATGAAACACTGATTAAAACAAATTGAATCTTCGTTGTGTTTGTATATCTGGGACCCAAATGGATTTCTTATATAGTCTATTTCAGAGTACATTCCACAAAAATTGAAGAAAAAAAATGGATGCTCTTTTCAATGGATTTTTTTTTCTTTTAGTTTTTAGGGCACTTTATTTTCAGACATGGGTTGTTTATATAGCAATTTAATATATTGAGTATTTTTGCCTCAGGCTGCAAGGTTGTGGCATGGCAGCTGATCTATTTCTCTTTTGGATTAAGTATTTAATCCATAAAATTTTCCTTACTCTAGGGGACTTCAGTAGCTTTAAACATTACTCTTGGGCTTTCCAACTTGTATAGACTATTAAATGAACTGTTGTGTATTTTTTTATCAAAAGCTTTATTTACTTTTTCTTGAGCTCTCAGGAACTGCGGTGCACTTACTTTCCCTGACTCCTTTCCTCCTGTAGACTCAACCTGCTGTTAGGTGCACTTTGTCTTTTCCTGCATCTGCTGATAAGGAAACCTTTTTCCCCTTGGGCTGAAGAGTGGCCCCACCATCAGCTCACAGGGATTGTCACAGGATGTCACCTCCAGTGCAGCCCTGGCACACAGTGAAGCACCATTTCTTTCCCTTCAGCTGGAATGTGCAGATCTCAAGAGGAGCAAGGAGTGGCAGGAATCCTTGACAAGCAAAGCTGATGGTTGACATCTCTATGAATGGGATTTATATGATATGTGCTGAGATAGGGGAGGGATTAAGCTGATCTCTCTGATGTCCCATCCAATGCTCAATTCAGGTGCCTGATAGCTGGAACTTCAAGCTGAGAGAATTTGTACACTTAGAAGGAGAACATTTCACTTAATAATTTTCAGATTAAGTTCTTAAAGGAATAAGCAAAAAAAAACCCAAAAAACCAAACAAAACAAAACCCCACCTTTTTTGATGTAAAGGCAATGGATCTTTTGCAACTGTGTTGCTGTCAAGGCTGATTTTAG
This sequence comes from Chloebia gouldiae, assembly GCA_003676055.1. NCBI lineage: Eukaryota > Metazoa > Chordata > Aves > Passeriformes > Passeridae > Chloebia > Chloebia gouldiae. The sequence continues at coordinate 9,870,289 of QUSF01000016.1, forward strand.
TTACAGAAAACTGAGTTTTAATTTTAAGGTTTGTGGAGTTTGTTTTATTGCTTAGAAGAGTTGTGATGGGAGACAACAACATTGGATAAAAATATGTATTTGTCAAAGAATAGAAGATATTGTTTTGACAATAAGAATGAGGAGTATCTAACTGAAAGTAATTTTCAAATCTGCTATTGTTTTCTCGGAGTTTTATTTGCTTACATTTCCAACTGCTTACAGCTTTTGCTCTGAATTACTTTGTTTGCAGTCATTGTTTTACTGATAGATTTTTTTAATAAATAGAATAGTTTAGCTGATTTCACTACTTTTTTTTTTTTTTAAAAAAAAAAGGATTGTCAGAAAAGCTTTGGAATTAACCTGAAGTTTTCTTTCAGGCAGTAGGTTTGCAGCTGTGAGAGAGGTCTGAAAAGCATTAAGAGATCTCATAAATATTTTTGTCTCGTGAGTGACTTGATGTTCAAGGTGTTTGTACCACAGAAAGTTGCAATGTTTCAGGCTGATTTTTGGCATTGTTTTCATATATAGGTGTCTTTTTTGAGTGGAATATGTGTTCCATTAAATTTGTACTGGGACAAGTAGCTTTCTTCAGAGCAGCCTGTATGGTGCTGTGATTCACGTTTGTAGCTAAACCAGTGTTGGTAAAGCAGTGATGTTTTGGTGTTTGGTGCAAAACCTTGGTTTTATCCAGCCCCACGGGGACTGGAAGGCTGGGAATGGGCAAGAGGTTGGGAGGAGACACAGGACACCAAGGGGGTATCCCATCCTATCGTGTGGTGTGCTCAGAGGTAAAAGCTCAGGGCAGGAGCAAGACGGGACATTCAGGGTTAAGGCGTTTGTTTTCCTAACAGGCATTAATGTGCTCCGAGGCCCTGCTTGCCTGGGAGGTGGTGAACATCTGCAGGAAGGAAGCAGGGGATTTTGCTGTATTGCACACACAGATTTTGCTTTTCCTTATTAACTTGCCACTGTCTCATTCTACGAGTCTTCTTGCCTTCCTTCTGCTTGAAGAGAGTGCAGTGAGCCAGAGGCAGGCAGGGTGGGTGTTTGGCTGCTGGTCAGGGTCAGGATTCTGCATAAATGATGGAGATGAAAGAAGTTGCTCTCCTTGGCTGGCTTAAAGGAGGTACTCACAGGCCTCAGGGGAGCTCCAGGTCCTTTCCTGAGTCTTCAACTGATTCTAGTGATTCTGGAATGTTTGAATCTAGTGGGTTATCAATATGTACTTCAGAGTGTAAACTTGAGTTCTCCATCACAAAACCAACCTTAGCACCAGCTGAAGCCATGAAATTGTAGTGGCAGAAGAGGTCTGATCTGCTCAGATCTGCTCTGACCCTCACTGCTACAATTCTCTGGTACCTTCTCCCTGGCTGTTCTGTGGCTTCAGTGGGAATTCTCTGTGAAATCAGATGATTCTTTGGTAAACAATCTACACTTAGGGACATGCCAAACTCCCATTTATAAGTATTGCATTAAAAGACTAATAGTAATGGCATCCCACATTTCAGATATCAGCAGCAGTTAGGTAGGTAGATAAAAGTCTGAGAAGTTTTAACATTACAAACATTGTGTCTCAACAGATGTGATGCTGCTTCATGTTGTGTGTTACCATAATTAAGAAGCATTCAGAGGCTGTTTCTCTTTCAGAGATTTCAGAAATGTTCTTGTGATTCAAATTTTAGTGAAGATCGTAACCTGTACTCCAATAGCACAATTAAGGTAATTGACAAAGGCAAAACTAGTTTGCAAAGTTAATTAGATTTTTCCATCTCCTCACTTTCAATTAAGCTTGTTGGTCTGATACATTTCTTCCTGCTTAATTGTCTTTTTTTTTTTTTATTACACAGTATACAGGTTGTACTAGTCAAGTAAATAGTGGTTATTGAAATAATCCATGAAGCTGAACTATTTTTTCCCAAGTTGTAATTGTCCTCCTCTGTTTGAGCAAGCAGTCTCATAATTAATATTTATTTAATTTATGCAGCAGTTTTGATTTGTGCTTTGAAGAAAATTAGGTTTTCTTTGTTGTGTGGGGATTTTGTTCTGGTATTTTTTTTTTTTCCAGAGAACAAGAACCAAGAATCTTACTGTATTGCAGAAACAGATATGGCACATTAAAACAACTGTAATTACAGCAGATGAAATATTAAGAGACTACAAATCCTTTAAACTGTTCATGGTTTAGGTTAGAAATTATAGCGGTGCTGAATGTTAAACCTGACACTGTCAGAAAAATATTTATGGCTTGGGTAAAACAGCAGTATTAAAAGTTGGATTGCTGCCCTGCAGATCATACAGCTCTGTCAAACAGTTTTCATGGGCAGCTATGTTAGGATTCAGCTGAATAATTCACTCCTTTCAGAATCTGTAGTGGTTTACAACACCATTGATAAATTTATTCTTTTGATTTTCATGCAGGTGAAAGGAGGACAAATACAGCTAAAGATTAGATGCAGATCACAGCTAGTGTTCATAAAGTGTATATAAATACATATTTTAAAACCAAAATGTTTGTTCAATGTGTGCATACAAGCATCTGTCCAGTCCCTGCAATCATGAGATATCAGAATCCCTTCTTTCAGTTAAGTACCTTGCAGAGAGTGAAAAGTAAAAATTCCTTGTTCTCCTGAATATAATGCCATTTGTGCATTTTAGTGAAAATTTGTGGTTTGACAATTTGAGAACAGAAACAACTCATGTGGCAGTATTCCTCACTGTGCTCTTCCATCCTCTATCTTACACCTCACGAGCCTGGACTGAGCTTCCCTACATGCTGTCATCTGTGGCAGGCACATTCTTCTCTCTCTCAGGACTCTTTCATAGAGGAGCACAGAGGAAAGAAAGAGAAAACAATTTCTATTTCTGCTCCTTGTTTTCCCATGTGGAATGTGTTGGGAGAATTGTTTACCTGGAGTGAGTGCTTGATTGGATTCTGGTGAGGATGTTTGAGCCTGATGGCCAATCCAACCCACCTGTGTTGAGACTCTGGCGAGAGGGTCACAAATTCTGAGTTTGTTAGAGATATCGTGGTTAGAAAAAGTAGGTTTGTAGTTTTAGTATCTCCTTTAAATAGTATATCAATGTATTATAGTATAGTTATAATAAAGAAATCATTCAGCCTTCTGAACTGGAGTCAGACATCAGCATTTCTTCCCACTAGGTTCGCTTGCATTTACAATAGTCACCCTTCATCTGCTGCACCTGGAAGGGATTTTTACCCTTCTGTAGCTGACCTCCACATGCACGTCTCCATCCCAGGGGTCACTCAGCAGTGGTGCTGGGGCTGTAGATGTCCTGTCTGTGCCACAGGGCAGCTCTGAGGCTGCTGCTGTAAAATGCAGTCCTGTCGTGTCAGCTTTATTCCACAAGAGTCTGTGGGTTGTGAGCCTTGTCATCCCATGGGACATGAGGTGGCTCACTCCTGATAGTCTGAAGTTCTCACAAGGGGTGTGAACTGCAGCTGGGCAAATTAATTCTTGTCAAACCATTGTGTGGCTTAAGATCCTAATGGAAAGCACAGCTGTATGTTCATGGTTTATCACTATTTTATTTTATTTTTTTTTAATGAACATGGCTTTCTGTTGTTTCATTTGTAAACCCTCCCATTCCAGCTCCCTAGAAACTTACAGATTACTATCGTGCACATTGGTCCAGGAGTCAGGATGTGGAATTTAACAATCTTATGGGTAAAAGTCCTTTGATGTTTGAGTAATATGTCCATTCCATTGAATCTGAATAGTTTCTGAGTCTAATCTTACCTAACAGAAAATTATTTACTTCTTTGAGACCAATCCTCTACTCAAGGTAATGTAAGAACATATAAGCTCTTTATAGATATTTACAGTGAAACATACATGTTTAAAATAATTGAGAGTTAGCTAGGCAGCTAAATTTGTATTTCAGCTGTTGCTTAGTAAAATCTAAGGGTCTGGATTGCTACTTTATTCAGCAGAGAGTGCTGTATAAGGGACTGTATAAGATCATAGGAAGGCTGATGGTTTTTATGTTTCCCTAGATAAGATGGATGAAAACAGAAAGCTTGATATTTGCTGTATCTCTGCTGCATGCAGAGATCTTTCTCAGTCACAATGTTAACATTCATGGTGATCCATTAGGCAATTGTCTTGCCTAATTATATGTTTCAAATGTCTTGACATGTCGAAAATATTTAGCTTTCATCTTACATTTATTCAGCTTTTTGAGGGACTGTGATCTTCCCATCAGGCGGATGTGCTACTCAAATTAAAAAGACCAAGGACAGTGGTTTTGGGAAACAATTGGGAAGTGTATGTTCTGCAAGGCTTTTGGTTTATAGGGTTTTTTGTTTCCAACAAACATGTTTTGACTTTCCACGCCTGATAACTAATAGAGACTCCTCAGAGAATTTAATGTACAACTAGGAGGAGCTGGGAAACCTTTGAATTTTTTTCAGACTTTCGAATTCCTCTTGGGCAGCGATGATACCTCAGAAGTTAATTGGTCTGTGGCATGCAGGAGGAAAGGTTTTTCTTAAATTTAGTGTTTTGTGGAGTAAGTACCTAATCTGTTTTATTTTGTGGTATGTGGAGGTAAGAGGGAACATCTCCATAACACAAGTCAGTGAGCATTCTTTTCTGCAAATGTTATCAGCTGTATCTATGCCACATTTTTTTTCAAGCTGAATTTCTCATGCCATATATCTGTGCTGTTCAGATGGTTGGTTTTGTTTTCTTTATAGCATTGATTAGATAAGTTGAAACTCCATAAAGATCAGCAAAATGAAAACCATAATTTCTCAAGCAATCCCTCTAAACATGGAAATGCAGGGATTCTGAATGCTCAGACTGTAATGCAGGTAGTACACTGGTAGAACAGGCTCTTTCCTTGGAGGGCAAAATAAATGGACTGTGTTTCTGGGTCCTGCAGAAGAGACCATTCAAAAGATTCCAAACGGAATATTTTCTTCCTGTTATCATTGTATGAATCTGTTTGTTATACCTCACTTAAAAAGGCTTATCCATTGACTGCTTTTCCTCAGAGTTTACCTGGCAGACACTGCTGCTATTTTATGGGTTGAGGGAAGGAACACCAGCTTCTACACATTCCTCTGGTGGTTTAGTTTATTAGGGAAATGATGCATTTAACACCCCTACAAACAAATAGGCTGTGTCATGGGATATTAACTTTCTCTTGCCTGAATTAATGAAATCTGTTTGAGGATATTTTTTTTACCCAACCTCAAGTACCTTAAACAGAAGGATATTTTCTGGCAGAAGAAAATGCAGTTCACAGATGCAATAAACTGCAAGGTCTAGTGACTGAACCACAAAATATTAAAGCTAAAATGATGTTGAATGTTAATTCGGAATTCTCCTCTATGGAGTAAATCCATGGCAATCAGGCAGCCATGTCAATATTTTGTTTCTCTGTGCACCAGTTTTAGAAGAACCTGACTTCAAAAAAGAAAGCCTGAAGGGAGGGGGAAATAAGGCAGAAGGGGATAAATCTGTCAATTTTTAGGCAGACAGATGCAAATATCCAGAAAACAAAGTGTAAATTTTGGGTTTAACGTTACCTTCTACACCAGCCACTGCCCAGGGAACCAGTGTAGGAGAGAGCTGGTTTCTTGTACTTCTCATTGATATTCCTGAGTGATACTCGTGCTTGTAGGTCAAGTAAAAGGTCACTCAGCCAAAGCAGAAGAGAAGATGCCTGCCAGCCTCAGGTTAGTACTGCCTCTGGAGGTTTATATGTCAGCCACTTGGATTTCACTGTATACCTTTATTAAATACTAGAGCTGCTATGTAGTCATTCAGGAATTAATAAAAATTGTGTAAATGCTTGTAAATACTCCAGGTATATCATAATTTTGATGTATATCACTGAGAAGGTGTCTGAAGTTTGAACTGTAGGAATTCTGTATATCTTTGTCCCTTTCTCAAGAGCTAAACCAGGGATACTTATTTAAATATCAGTCTGAAACTTGTTAATCAAATTTCTCTGGGGAAGAAAAAAACCCAAAACAAAACAAAATGGATTTCCAGACTGAGTATAAAGTATGAGATATCAGCAAAGCCATAGCTTTGACTTTTTGTTTTGTTGCTGCCATATTGTGTTCTTAACAGTGCTGGGAAATAGATGGAGCAGTCAGCTGCCAGCAGAAATCTCCAAAGGATCACTTATGTTTGCTTCCTCAGCTGCTGCCAGTGTGGTGTTTTCCAGTTTGTCTCTATAGGAAAAGGTTCAGAAAGGGTGTGAGAAAAAGAGCTGGTGTTAACAGCAACCTGTTTGGGTTCTTTTTGTTGAAAATCAAGCCTCCAGCTTTTATATTTGAAAGCTTCTGCATTAAAAACAGAGAAAACATACAAATACATGGCAAAATAAATCCAGGCTTTTAATAAGTATTTGAGAGATTTAAGAATAGTCTCTACTATTGTAAAAATACAATGAATTTTTAACTAACCTTTTCATGAGCATCATTATTCACAAGTACTTTTAACAAACTTGGAAATAAATTTGAAATTCTCTGTTAATGTCATGTTCATGAGTAAAGTTAAACTGATTTTTCTTTCCTTTAGTAACTTTAAGGTCTCTAAGTGCTGAGTGGTGAATGGCGGAAAAAAAAGGGAACAACAAAATAATGGAAATAGAGGAAAGCTAAAGGCTGTCTTCTAATGTACCGTTGCAAAGTTTAGATTTTGGTGCTTCCACTACAGAATGAAAACATTAGTATCAGTGGAGAGATTTCCCTCAAGTGTTCCTGTAATGATATTTGCTGTCCTTGGGAGGTACAGACTTACATGGGAAATAGGAAAAAGAATTATAGCTGTTATGATAGAACTACTTAAGGTGGTGAAAAGGCCTATCTTTGCCCTAGCTTCTTTTCTAGTGCTTTATGGAATTTCAGTCCCTGTGTTAGTTTGTGATCAGGATTTTTCTCCCTCATTCTGGGTTCAACACAGAAAAAAAACAGAAAATCCAGCTTATCTGACAAGTATTGATACCATATTAAAGAGAGAAGGAGGAAGCATACTAAAGTAGTACACAATTTTGGGTCACCTGCTGAGGCCACGCCTCTCATCTTTCAAAAATCCACCTTCAATTTCATTTGTGAAAGGTCTTAAGAATCTGGTTTTTTTTTTTTTTTTTGTTCTCCTGATTAAAAAATCTATAAGCCTACCTTTTCAGATATACAGAATTTGAGAGTCATTTAAATTATTGTCCCTATTAATGCACTTCAGTATATGATTTCAGTATAGATGTACATTATATGTTTTATAAGCTTAATTCTTGTTGTATCAGCTCAGATTATACTAATTACAGTAAAAAATAGGATGCATTTATGGTTCAGTAAAAAAGAAGATACAGATTGTACAGAAAATGGACTTCCCTCAATTTTTCACTTACTTTGATGCATTTTATTTTTTGTTTTTTTCTTTTAATAGAACTGCTTGTTTTCTGTAGTTTAATCTTGGTTTTGCTACCGTATTCATTAAGCAACTTTTTTTTTCATCATGTCTGTTACTATATTATATTTTGACCTCTTATTAGTATTTTTACCATACTAAATAGAAGAGTATTTCCCCAATAACTGATAAGATAAAAAATGTAATGTTCTGCAACTATCTCATTTTTCCTCATTTGGCTCCCTTATAAAGATGCTGTGCAACCATCTTCCTAAGCAGAGAGCACATTCCTTGCCTAAGGCCAAAACAATTATCTGCCATCATAAAGAAGTTAAACCAGTGTGGACGAGGGGGAGAAAAGGCTTGAAGTGCTACTTATAAATTCTAGCAGCAAATCTGCAGGCAAGTGAAGAGAATCCATAAGGGTACCTCTTGAAAGCAAAGCCATGTCCCATTTGGCATGAAAAGCTCTGGGCTGCAGAGTTAGGACAAGCTGAAAGGGTAAGCGTGCTGCAAGGTCTTTGCATGTTTGCTGTTTCAAATGACTTGAGAAATAGTTTGGCTGAAGATAGACATGGTTTTAGATCTCTCTGTCTAGTTAGACATATAAAAGGCTAGCACTGCCAATGAGGAAGTGTGTCTTGATATATTATGTGGCAGTATTTTGGCTTATGAATCAATTTGTCCTTTACTAGTTTAAGTTGCTGTGTTATTTTTATTTCTTTTTCAGTTATAGCATTTGAAATAATGCCTTGTCACTGCTATTAGACTAGGCTTGTATCTTAATGAGCAGTACTTTGTGAAGCAGCAGTTACCAAAAATACAGTGTTGCTTTCATCCACATGATTGCAGAAACTGAGGTCTTAAGAGACATTTGTGTGCTTGCAGTTTGTCTGCTTTCCTTTAAGCCACATATAAGCATGCTAATCAACTTTTTTATTTTTTTTGAAGGAAATTTCTCAGGGTCCATTAATTTTTGTGTCACATAGCTGATCTCATGGATAAACTGCTTGTTTATGGATGCTGAATGTCTAAATAATCAAGAGACCAGAATATAAAATACATGACGAAGAACTTTTTTTTTTAATTCCTTGGGATAGAAAATTCTCATATGAGCACAAATATTAACTGTTAACTGCACTGTTAGCTAGACATAGCTTTTAAGTGAAAATATTTGAGAATCATTTTGCTACAAAAGAATGCTGATTTTATAAAATTCTTCTCTTTTCCCCCTTCCTGCCCTCCCTTCTGATATAGATGTGCCTAATATTTTGATATAGCTTTTCTTTCTAAAAAAGGAGTTGTAAAATATAAGTCATACTCTAGTTGTTTCTCAGACTGGCTGTATTTTTATTAAGACAGATGTTGTCAGGTTTTTAGTTAATTTACATTAATATTTTCCATTCATTCACTGTGTAAGTGATAACACTGTGCTGTACTACTTGATCTATAAACACAAAAAGGTAATAGATGGTCTGCATCTTGCAAGAATAGAAAATCTAGCTAAAAATGAAAAAAAGATATCAAACAGAGAAATAGACTCAGTAAGATGGTGTTACAGTCCTGTTTGGCACAGTGGGCTGCAGGTTGAGTGTTGTAAGAACCTTTATTGTGATCCTGGCTGCATGAGGAAGGTGGATTTAAGGGGCTATTTCAAGAATACCAACACTTTAGGTTTGTAGAACTGCCCTTTTTATTAAAATGGGCTTTGGAGGCTTCCAGCTTTGGTTGAGATGCAGAAATTGGTACCGATGTTGAGGTGGAGAAGGGGATAGGACAAGAAGGCTGAGAAAATGAAGAAAGCTTGCATTTACACTATAAATAAAATTTTATAAATCTCTTTTCCAATGTGTTGATGCACAGGTGAGATTCCTTGGAGCTCTGCTTAGTTGTAGTGGGGTTTAGAATGCAAGAGTGTGCTGCTTCCCTGAGGTGATGCAGAAGATTCACATTAGAACAGCCACAGTATTCATCTACACTGATAAATCTTTTCTCTGGTGGTAACCACATCTGGAACATATTTGAACCAAGCAAAACTCTACTTTTTTAGGCCAAAACAAGGAATGCAAGGAATTTTTTTTTTCTTTTTCTCTCTCTAAAAAGATTAGGGCTGTATTTTAGAGATACTAGGCAAGAAGCATCTGTGGACCTAACTGTCAAAGGACTTATCAGAGGGTATAATAAGTATAGTGATTTAAGTCAAGTTTAGAAGGCTGAGATGCAGGTGGTTATTACTACAGAAAGCATTCATGAAAGAGATTTTAAAAGAGAGGGTGGAGAGGAAGGGATGGTGCAGAATTAAAAGCTTCACTTGAGCTGTAATATATCTGAAATCCATGCTAGACATCCATAACAAAAGGCCAGAGGAAGAGGCTAATGAGATTTTAATTTAGATGTGGTAGAACAGAGAGAGAATAGAGTTAGATTGGTGAGACAGGTACTTAAAGGTGTTACACTCACTCATGTTATATGAATTTGTGGGTGGAATCTTGCACAGGAGACCTCTGTAAAGTACAGTGGTTTTGGAGAATCTTGCAGAGATTCTGGGGGGAAATGAGGAGGCTCTGATGAAGGTCACAAAAAAAAAATACAACACAGACATGAAGCAATGAAAAAACAAGGAGTGACAAATGTTTTGATTGTTTCTTTGTCTTTTTAAACCTGAAATTTAGATTACCTAGGCTTCAAAAACTTGGAGAAAAGTGGTGCAGCTGGAATTGAAACCAAATGGGAAGGGGTAGTAGTTGAGTATTTACCTTTTTTCTTTTTTTTTTTTTTTTAATGAAGACCACAGTTAGGAAATAACTTCTTTCAGAGGCAAGAATTGGATCTCTTCAGTGGCCTTCTGAATTCAGATAAATGTGTAAGGAATTAAGGCCCTGCCAAGGAAGTATTTTCTGTGGGATTGGGAGTGAGTTTCATGTTTTTAAAGTAATAAATACTTGGGGTTTGTTTGATTTAGGAAGCAAAAGGATTAATCTGAATTTAATATTTATATACCTATAATAAATGTCCATAATCATTTTTATTAGCATCTTATTTTATACACAGCCTCTTTAACTGCTGTAGAGAATCTTGCTTATATAATGAAAGGATTTCTCTAAGTAACTTGGCTATGACTAATAAGAAATTTGCTTGTTTTCCTGTTACACTCTTTTAAATAACCTCTTAAAATTCAGTTGCACAAGGCTTTGACAATTTATGTGTAAGCCCATATGATATCTAATAGGTTATAAATATAAAGCAAACATTAAAAAAGCTTTTTCTTGGTTATTTTTCTACTAATTTTTTTAATGGTCTTCATAAAACCCATCAATAATAATGAAGTCCTGAATTGTTTTTTCAAAGTACTCCTTAAGGTTCACCTATGAATTCATTACTCTCTATTGTGAAAGCTCTTAAAATTTCATAACCACAAGTCTTTACAGTACAGCAACATACATTTATGTATATACATATCTTTATGTATGCATATATAGCATTCTAAATGTATAAAAAGTTTGTCACATTCAAAAGGCAAAGAAAAATATCAGATTTTCAGTCTAATACTTTCCTCCCAAATGTGAATGCTTCAACATTGTCACCTGGAATACATCTGATATTAAAAAGTGAGAATTTTAGAAGACAAAGATGAAATAGTGAATAAATATAAGATGTCTGTTGTTCTCATCTGTCAGGAAAAAGTAATTTGAAGTATGACAGTGATTGAATTTTTAATATGGACTTAATTCAATAAATTGTGTTAATGTGTCTAAAATGCATGTCAGACAAGGCAATAAGTATGATTATATTGAATTTGGTTACAATAAATATTTCCCACCACTGTAATACAGCTGGCATTACGTAAGTCTGGTTCTTCTGAAATCCTGCTTTTAGGACTGAAAATGTCTTTTCACATAAGAAAACTGCACCTGGACTTGTTTACCTGAGATTTTGACAGCAATTTTCCATCAGAGTTTCTGGCGCAGATTTGCTGGTTTTAAGTCGTCGTTTGACTTAATATGTTAATAATTGTTTGTGAGCTTTACATTATTTCTATAAAGTGGTAAAAACCTGTGTCTAAAGCATTATCCCTGCATCTCCCTTTCTCAGAGGTGGTGTTCTGCTTTCCAGCTATTTCAGCAGTTTAGGGTTATCACTACCATATTATCAGGTCACGGAGATTTCTGGTTTTATAGTTGTTTTTTTTTTCTTTTTTTCCCCTGAATTTATTCTTCCATTTACAAATTAAATTTCATGTGTGGGCATGAAAATTACTACATCATGTAATGCTGTCTTGAGGCAAGCCATCATTTGCTGATGCTGTCCAGTTGCTCAGTACTGGAGCTGGAAATGTCAATTTTTCCTTCCGTCAGTGCAAACTCTATTTTTTATTAATAAGCATGGTGTGATTAAGGCACAACATTAAATTAAATGCCTTTTCCAATTTTTTTTCACTTAACACAGGGAGAGCAATCTCACTCACCAGTGCTGAATGCCAGAGCTGTTCCTTTGGTAGGGAATGGAGACCTGATTTTCTCTCTCACTGCGCTTGTAGAGGGAGGCTGAGTGTTTGCCCAATTCCTTTGCCCCTTGTTAAGTTTTCTTCTGTCAGTGGAAAATAATGGATCTGCTCCAAGAAAATTATTTTCCCCAACTTAGAGGAGGGAAACAAAGAGCTATGATTCATTCCTCCAGGGGTTCGTTAAAATGCATTTTATATGACTGTGGTGGTTAAATATTCCTGTTTCAGTTAGTGAAAGTTCATACTGGCTTTAGAAACTTTCAGGTAATAAAAATTTTTACTCTGAAAAATCCTGCTTTAGTTCTGAGTATGAAGTTCAAAGTCTTTCATTACAAGCATAGTGCTCCTGAAGGGAATTTGTTAGGGCACAGAACCAGGCCACTGAAGAATGCAAAAATCCTTTAGGTTGCTGCACAAATAACAGGTGGGGATTGTGTGTGACTCCAGCCCAAGCCTGGCCAGGACCCCATATCCTGGCTGCCATAAAACAAGTAGGAAAAAAAAATCCTACTTGTTATTTTAAGCTTGCTATAAGGAGTTAGTTTGCAGGAGAAAACATAAAATTAATACCCAAACTAGGTTTTATAGCTTCCCTCTGGCTTCTGAAGTGTTTGCATGTAGATGAGAGTGGGCTATACGTTTCCAGCAGTCAGCTTCCTGTCACTCATAAATATGTTTTTTCCTCAGGGTATCCTCAATCAGTGTGTCTTTTTACTGAAAAGTTTGCTTTGAATGTCTGAGCAGGAATGTCAGGCTTAGTCAGAAAAATCTGATGCCTGTTGATTTTGATGTCAGAAGGAAAAAGCAAACTTATCTCTAGATGCTCTTAACAAGTCCATCTGATAGTTTTGGATTCAGAGTTCCTGAGCTAATGCAATATGATAAAAGAGACCCATCACACTGGGTCTTCAGTGGAGATGGATTTTATTTTGTGAAATGTAATTGGGTTTCCTGGTGTCAGCCATAGATGAGAATGCCATTGCAAATTAGTGTTTCAATTTCCTTCACTACAATTGTGAGAATATCAGTGGTTAACTCTGTTTTGTTCATTTCTCACAAACATTTTTTAAACACTTAACAGAAATAATTTTTTTTAATGTTAATTGAGAACTGCTTTAGGTCGTGATAGTAATAGTATTCTCAGGAATATCTTAGAGAATGAACTGTCAACTAGAGCTCTTGTATCAGTCAATTTATTGAGAAAAAAATTACATAATTCACAGTATACAATGAAATTTTGCTGGGTTGCTACTGGTGCTGTTTCAGAAGGTATAAGTGGAGAAAAATGTCTCTTTTTATTTGTCAGATCTGCCAGAACAAGAATCAGTAGCAACAAACACTTTTGGTGACCAGGCATTGGTTGCTGAAAAGGTTATAATGTAGATCATTACTCGGTCTCATAAAGGTTTGGTTTAATGGAATAATTAAAGATCTGTGTACAAGGTGGTGCCAAGGGGCAGGAGTACTGGTGTAGGCACAAATGGATAGCACTGAAGAAAAGGCAGAAGTCTGGAATCTCTTAAGCAGAAGATACTGGGAAGAGTTGAGTAAGGAGCTGAAATCAGAAGCATAATTCTGTGACATCTTGAATAATAAAATAGGCAGCCTAACTATGAGATTAAGGTGAGAATTTATTATGATTATAATTGATTCCTTATACCTGGAAAAAGGCTTTGCCCTCAAAGAAGTGAGAAGTTTCTTTATTAAAATGTGGTGCAAGCAGAGTGTAGATATTGCCATTAGAATAAGGTCATTCTTTCTGGTTTGCTCATGTCAGGGAGAGGCAAAGCCAAGAGTAGAATCAATATTCTGAGCTCACCTGTCTCTATGGAGCAGATGGGGTCACATCTCTTTCCACTGATCACATGGCTTTTTACTTTTCACAGTGCATCAGTGTTGAAAAATTAAAAAGTGATTTTTGGACTCTTGTCAGTCTCTGGCTTCATGTGAAACGTACTCACACTTTAAATGTGAAGAGAAATATTAGACAATTATGGCATCGCCATCTCCTATTACTTACAAGCATGGGATTTATACAACAGTGACTAACTTTTGAAGTGGTAAACTACTGCAACCTTATATTTCTGTTCTCATCTTCCTCCTCTTTACATTGTACAAGTAAGAGAAAAGCCAATAAGTAATTTGATTTATTACCTTCAATTTGTGTATCAGTATCTTTTGCATCATTTCCAGTAATGAATATTTTTGTGCCTTGTCCTATTTTTACCATACTAATCATTCCAAAAAACACACACTTTGGCTTCCCCAGTCAGAATTTTTTTAGGTGGAACTATGACAGATTACTTATTATTTGTTCCAGAAAAAATAAATCCTCCTACCATAACCTGTTCCTTTGGTAAATTTTACCCCATGAAATCTCTTTCCAAGCCATTAATTTGCTTGCTGTTCTTTTATTATTAGAGAAGTTTCACTATGGCCTAGCTGTTAAGGCTCTGATATTTTACGAGTTTTAGTAATTTTTAGTTCTATTTATCTTTTTTGTTGACAGAAGATTTATAGTTTGGCTGTAGATAGACCCTTGCACTGGCTCTGCCTGGCGTGGAGTTAATTTTCTTCATAGCAGCCTGTGTAGTGCTATGCCCTGGATTTGTGACTGAAACCGTTTGTTGGGTCCTACTGAGCAGTGCCTGGTTTGCAGTTTTTTCATTTTTCTCCAACTCATTTGGAGTTTGGTTTGTTCATTTGTTTTTCTTCCCTGAAATTTCTTTATCTTGATTCATTTTTTTTTTCCCTTGCTTTTGTCTGTCCTTCTCTCTCCCCCACCGTGCCTGGGGAAGAGTGAGCTGGATGGAGCCTTAGGTGCTGTTTGGGGTCAACCCATCTCACCATTCTTCAGACACGAGGTATAAAAGATGATTATGGTGCCAGAATCTGCAAAATCCATCCATTTGTCTTTTCCTTGGAGAACAGTTTATCCTGCAATCATATTTAAGATCAAAGCATATCTTTGGTTATTTGGTGGTGTCCTTCATCTTACTTGTTAAGGTGGCTAATACATTTGCCTTGTATTATGGTCATTTGTTTGAATAAATGTCATCATTATACTGATTAATGTCCTGCCTTTCATAAAACCCATAAAATTTCCTGTCTAAAATCTCAGTGTCCTATCTTCACTGATGCAGAGCTACTATTTTTCATATTTAACACACCAAAAATCAACTTGGGAAAAGGACTTAAAGAAAAGGAACAAACTTTAAAAATTTTTTTTTTTCTTTATTAGAAGGGGTTGAAAGAAGGCCAAAAGGTCATTCAGGAATCTAGGCAGCTTCTTAAATCTGTGCAACAGAGGTTTTCCCCTTGTTGCATGGTTGAATCATGATGGAACACCCACAAACTCCCTGGAGGTGGAAGTGCCCAGTGTAGCTGAGCACAGATTTCATCAGACCTGAGCTGGGCTGCAGATTCGGGCACAGAATGATGGATGTGAAATTGGCATGCAGTGGTTCATGCCCCATTTTTCTGTCTGTGATATTATTCTCCACAGAGCATGTCTGACAAGTCTGAAGTCTAATGTGTCATTTCAATTCAGCTCTCTGGCCTTTCTGCACTGAGGGCAGCTCTGGAGTTTAGAGTCAATAGGACCAAGAGTACCATAATCAAGCAAGAGAAGAGTATAAAACTCCAAAACTGCCCTTGAAATGCTTATAACAAAGGGGCTAAACTGTTTACATCTCTTTATACAAACATTTATTGTCAGATCGTCTGGATGACATGATAGGTTATGACAGTTTCAGCAAACAAAATTTTCCCTTATCAATTTTGTTGTGTTCTGCAGAGGATAAGATTTTAATGTTTTCTGTCTCTTCTCAAGGCCTTCTGCTAAGGACTGAGCCCTGACTCCTTTGTATCTCATGCTCTACTTTCTAATGTCCAAATATATAAATGAAGAGAGAGTTTTAGGTGACATCTGAACTGTTTTAGCTTCAGTAGATCCTTACTGGTCTAAAGTTCTTTGATGATTCTTTGTTCTTAACCAGTCCTTTGAGCTTTTGTTTGCTTTTGTAGCACAGTGGGACAACTGGGTCTCAGGGCTTACAGATGGCAGCAGCAAATGCTTTTCCTGCTTCAGGGAATGGCTGCTGACCATTTCTGCTGGGTCAGCTGCTACATCCAATAGCATGGACACAGGCTTCCCTCAGCAGCTTCTCCTCTTTGGGCTGGGCTCCAGTGATGCTGAACTGCTCCTGCCACTGCTTTGTCAGCACAGGCTAGAAATGGCTCTGCAGAGGTCAGTCAGATTTTGCAGGGCAGTTCTTGCTGCTCTTCTCCCCCTGCTCGGTGCATGGGCCCAGGTGCTGTCAGCACTGTTTAAAGAGCTGCTGGTTGAGCTCCTGCTTAAAGCTCTGTGAGCTCCTCTGTCTGTCAGGAGGGCAGGGACACCCATTCACACCCCTCTGGAACATTTCCATGCTGGTATCTTTGAAAGCTGCTCCTCAGCCACCGCCTGGCTGTGGCCTTCCAGCTCTAACACTAATTAACCCTTTCTCTGTGCTTTGCTCATGTTCCCACTACTGTTTTGAGGCTGATGGTTCTTGCACTACAGAGTGTTTTATTTCTTCCCTCATTGCTTCTCCATAATGTGCCTCTCTTGTAATGTGTGCCTACATATTTCCGATGAAATTGGAACTCTGCTCTTTCAGACAGGGATATATAAAGAAAAAAAAGATGGAGTTGGGTACTTATTGTGATTATAGCTACTAAATTATTTCTTTTGCTTTTCTTCTTTCATGAAAAGCCCTCCAATTCAGAATATGGTTTCATAAATATTGCTGACTGTAGTTATTCTTAAGATAATAAATTTTCCACCTATTTATTGAAACAGAAAGATATCCTTATTTGCTCCCTTAAGAATGGTGAAGATGTATTCTGGATCATATGGTTTTAAGGAAGTAAGAATAACTTGAAATTTCAAAACTTCAGAGTCTGAAAATTGATAGTCCTATAATGGATTTCTTTTCCTGAGTAGAAAACCTGTCTTTGTAAGTGGCCCTTAATTTGTGCCACTTGTGTTTACTTGTTAATTGTTTTGTAAATGTCTGTCAGTGAGAGTGTGTATGAATAAGCACTATTTTCCTCAGATTCAATAGCTTTGAATATTCTGCTTTTGTTAGCTAGGATCTTTGTTATTGTAGCTTGAAGTCATGTAAGTGTAGTTGAAAAGTTCAGGATGTCATTGTTTTGCGTCTTGCATTGAGTTTTGTCTCATAAAAAGTAGTTGGCTGAGTGCAGATATTATGTAATTCCTCAATATATCATAAATAATTACTGCTGCATATGGGGATCATTTAGGGATGTTCATACATGAAATAGTGATTTTCATAAAAGTATATCATAAATAAATAATTGCACTAATAGCAAGTCCATATGAAGAAATATCAATCATGGTCAGTGTTATTACAATGTGCTGTGCTCATGCAAGTGGCAGAAGTGCATTACAAATGCTGACTAAGCTGGGAAATGAACAGGAAAGCACAAAGCTCAATGTCACTGCAAGCATATTTAGGAGTGCCTTTGATTGAATCTTGCTCACTAAGTGCTGCAGGTGAAGTAAGAGGAGCGTCCACCTGTAGAGTTATAGTAATATTTAATGAACACTGTGGTGTTTTAGTCACTGGAGGTCCAATGAATTTCAGTGTGTTAATCCTCTTTATAAAGCGGAGCTTCCACGTGTCTCCATGTTGTAAGCCTTGCCAAGCAGTCATTGAAAGGCCCTTTAAAGAATTCAATGTAAAATATTCAAGCTTGGTTTTAAATACATTTTTACTTTCATAGACCTTTTTTTTTTTTTTCTAAACATAAATTTTATTTTCCTTCTTGTGGAAAGTTAAAATATCAGATTTGGGAAATTCTGTTTTTCTAAGTGCAACAGCTTATTTTAGCCACTTTAGACTTAGAAAGATCCATCATACAACATATGTTCCTCTATGCTACAAATAATATTTGTAAATAGAAAGTGTTCTTCAACCTGCTGCCACTGAAAGTGGTATAGCTGGCTTCATCTTCCAGTAAATCTGATTTTTGTCAGGCGGGAGTGAAGGAATAGGCCTTTGTCTCCTCTTCTAAACATTTTATTCCCTGTGCAAATCTGATGGACATATGCAGACAGGCAGACAACAGATTTCTTATCTACAGGCCAGCAGAAAAATTAAATAAGACTAGTAGGAGTCTAAAGAGGAGTAAGTGTACAATAAAAACTGACAAGCCCTTAAAAAAGAGCTGAAAGAAAAGGGGAGCTCTTTGATAATCCTGGCCTTTGTTGGCCTTCTTTTTTTTTTTTTTTTTTTTTTTGTTAGAATAAACATTTAAATTAAAAACCCACATAAAATATTTTGTATTTCTAGAACAAGCATAGTTTTTTCTTTTCTACCTCTTCTGTGCTATTTGGAAAAAATCTTAAGTTTTATTAATGCATTTATATATTTTGAACCTCTGGGCTTGCTGTTCAGTAAAGGAAGTATGAGCAACAAAATGGGGATGTGCTTATATTGAGTTGTTGTTAATCCTGGGACTAGTGACCTCTATCTGGTCTAAGGGTCCATCTGTGTAGATCTTTGCAAGGAGGTGCTTCCTCTGCCTCCTAACTTGACAGGAGGCTCATCTGTCCTTAGAGTGTTGTAGTTGTGGTGATTCTTGTACAATTTTATTATGCTATTTCTTAGCTAATATAATACTTTTTTTTTTTTAAATAATAGCTGGTTTAAAAAGTCTTAAAGGAGAAAAAATTGTGTAAGACGTAACATCTACAGAGGTAAAATATACATTTTTTTCCTGAGTTTTTCCCAGTTTCTACTCAACATTCCTTTGCCTGGTATAGGAAAAAAAAAGAAAAAAGTTCACGAAGATATGCCAAAGGATTTCAATAAAGAAATGGCAGATGAGTATCAAAGGTGAACTTGTGTCTGCTGCTTTTGATAATTTTGTAGTAGCAGCCTAAATAAGCAAAGTCATGCTGGCTGTGGTTTTTAGGCTTAACACATGGGTTGGGTGAAAACTGACTTAGATATATGGACTCACCATCACTTACATTTGTACTTATTATTTTTTGCACCACTTCTCAGAAGTTTCAAGAACTCCATGAAACCTCTTACATAAGTTAATTTGTGCAATGTGTCCAAATCACTAAAATAACACAGAAAAGGTCAGATTTGAACATATGATCAGTGTTTTCGTGCTTGATACTGCCCTGGCTTCCTCTGATAAGAGTTGAAGACTTTGCAGGAAGCTAAGTAAAAACTGTGTGGAAAATTATTTCATGTTGTTCAGACCTCTGTTTTCTACATTGCTCACCCTTGTTCCCTCCAAGAACAATACAGAGAAAACATTGAGAGTGACTCAAGAGAGGCTTAGACTTCTCAGAAACCTGGTTAGGGAGTGAGCTTCTGGAGCATGAAGGAACCTTCCAGACATTATTCAGTCTAACCCAAGTCCAGGATTTCATTAAGGGTTTTTATTAACTCTCATTTGTTTGGTCACTGTTGAATCTGAATGCTATTGAGTCTCTCTTTTTTTTTTTTTAATGCCTAGTCCATTTACCAGAATATCCTCAGCTATATTTATCCTGCTTATTTTCTCTCTCCTCTTGTGTTCTTCTTTCTTTATCACAATCCTCTGCTGTTATCTGCGCCTCTTTTTCTTAGAAACACCCCTCTCATTGTCCCAGTCATACATTCTGCTCCTTTCTTGTAAATAAACATGGGCTAAGGGCCTACAGAACTTTCTTGATGACTTGACACTCTTGGGTAGTGTTAACAGTTCCTAACAGGGATTAACAGTTCTATGGGCAGGGATTTTATGCCCTGATGTTTGTATAGTGCTCAGTGTAGTAAGATTTGTAACCATAGTGAGATCCTTACCCTCTGCTGTTTTGCACATGGAAGTCAGCATCCAAATTCCAGTTTACAGTCCAGCCATTTGTTGCTCTTTTAAAGACAATTAAGAAGTTGCAGCCTATTTTAACCAACCACTTCAGCTGCGTGCATGCATATCTTACAGTTTGATGTGGAGATCATGTGACAGGCATTTTTGCAAGTTCTTTCTTCTTTCCTATAAATTGGTATTTAATTGTGGAGTCCTCAATTAAAAAGGTGTTAAAAAAGTTAAAAATAACCCTTTCATTTAATGCCATAAACACATTTGAGGAAATATCCATGTCACTTCCCCATGAGGGAGTGAGTTTTAAGAAGTTTTAAGAGATCCTTCAATAGACAGAGAGACAGATTCTCCTAAAGGGCAAGTTGGAGAGGAAACCTAAACTAAGACTCTGTTCTTCTCCTAATTAAGACATCTTTGGTTTTGTTTTTTTTTTTTTTTGGGGGGGGGGGGTTTGATTGTTTGTCTGTTTTGTTTTGTGTTTTTAAAGTCAGGCATCTCAGGGATGTGAGTGAGTTTCAGTGGCATAAATACACAACACTCCCCTTTCCACATCTTTCCATCCTGTTCACCCAAAAGTTCCAAGCCTGGCCCCTCATTCCAGAGCAGCCAGAGTTACCCTGGATGAGGATGAGTAAGAAGCAGGACAAGGATGAAGCACAACCATAAAGACACATGGGGGTGTGCTCAGTGTGGAAGCCTGCCTTTACACCCAACTCTGCAACTCCCCAATCTGCAAAGAAAATGAGCAGATTCATCTTGCATCGATTTCTACAGTCAGGAGACTTTTCTGTCAGGTTCCAATATATTCCAGGTGCTTAATCAATATTGGTGTTAAACTGCCACCCATAACCATTTGCAAGGATATTTTTCTTTGCTTTTCTGACTTTCACACATAATGCCATACGTATCTTAGTGGATTAAAAATTGGAAGAATACATGTGTAGATGTTTTTGATAAATCGGATCTTCAGTAGAAATTTAATAACCTCAAATGTAAAATATTGATCTTGTTCTTGCTCTTATAAATTCCTTTAAAACTAAGGTTTTTTGGGTTTTTTTTTTTTTTGGTTTGTTTTCTTTTTGGGTTTATTTTTTAGTTGCAAATACATACGAAGACAAACACAGTCTTGCTACCTGTAATCTAGCATGTGGTTTGATGCAATACACATTTTGCAGCCCTGAAGGTCAGGAACTTGAATGTCATTTATTAAGGAGAGAGAACATGTCAGGAGGGTGTATTTTTAGAGAGAAATGGAACAACAGGGAGCGAATTCATTACATTTTCAATACCATAGACCTTGTTTAGTGGCTATGGAAATTAGGTACATTGATGAATTTTAGTAAAAGCATTAACAGAAACACTTGAGTATTCAGTGTCACGTATACTATGGAAGCATTGGATGACGAGCATAAGCTCCTATAAAATTGCCAATAAAATGCAATGTTAAACAATGCTGTGTTCTGGGCTGCTGCAGGTCCTGATGTGGCATGAGAAGGGTTTCTGGGTGTATCTGAGGTGGTCTGGCTGGGTCAAGTCAGCCCTTGAAAGCAGTGGAGTGTGCATGCTGATGTGACAGTATGACAATTACAGCAGGGGGAGTTGGCAAACTTTGCTGGAGTTTGTTTTGTTTGTTATTTACTCCACCATGGAATGGAACTGTTTCAGCTGTAGCTGTACCTCTGTAGCTGTAGAGCTCTCCTGCCTAAGTCTTTCCATCTTTCTAGCAGAATTCTCCGTTACCAATGCCCAAAATGGCTTGTTAGCAGCCTTTTGTACTTGGCTACTCTGAGGAACAGTTTGATGCTAAAGGCACTGCAAGACTGTTCAGTCTCTTGGGTCTTCAGATTGCCAAACTCTTGGGTTTGACATACCTCAGTGTTTGCTTAGGAACGTAAATCACCCTTAACATGAACTAGTTTCAGTTTTGTGTAAAATGAAAAAAATGATTAAAAAGTTCTAACCACGAAGTTACAATTTAGTGGAGCAAATACTGTCCTTATATCTTTCTAATCTACTGAAATTCTGTGTCATCTGTCTAATAACCTGTTTGTAATTCAAGAGAAAAGGTTGCTTCTTATAAAAATTCTTAATTTGCCACCAGAGGGGGAAAAATTCCTTTTATACACAATACCACTTGAGGTTCTGTGCCTATTTAAATCTTAATTCCATGAAGAATAATATCTATAAATCCTAATATAATTCTATAATGGCTTTTTTTAATATCAAAGTGTTCACAAATCATGACAATTAGTAAATATTAGAAGAACTGTAATTATATAGGGAGATAAAGTATTCTTTTTCTACTGCAATCAAAAGTCATATTAATGTCTCAATGTATCAATATGTAATTTATTAATAAAATACCCAAGGTGAAGAGTTGGAGTTCATTGCATGTAAAATGGAGTGACTCCTGGAAACTGAGGTTCTTGAGTTCCTCTTGCACCCTGTCCCAGTGTTCAACTATCCTCATGAAGAAACTTTTCCATCTTCTGAAAGAACAACCGACGATAATAACATTTTCTGAGGTGAGGATTGCCTGGAGTACCCAGCTCCTCTCCCACCCAAGGATTCCATGACAGCACATGTGTAGAACTTATTAAAGAAAAACACCCAGCACTGGTGGTTCCAGTGCTCTCAGTGAGCTGCTCTCCAGTGAGCAGCTTCCCTGTCCTGGGTGTTGCTGTGCCAGGCTTGAAGCTGACACATCTGCAGTCACACAGAGCTAAGACAGAAATAATGCTTAGAGTTTAAAAACAGTTATAAAACTTGGGTGGAGATTAAAGGATGGTGGTGCTTTCTTATGAGCCATAGCACAGCCTGGATATTCTACCACACTCTGCTGACTGCACACTGATTTTATTTTTAAAGCCCTCACAGCCTTAGGAACAGCAAGAGTGAAAATCTGAGTTACCACACTTTACTGATCTACTTTTATTTCCTCATCCTTTTTTTCATTGATGGTAAATGCATATTACTTTTTTCCCATGTCTACAAACTGATTTTAAAAAAGATTTTTCCTCTATGTACAAATTAGTTCCTCTTGCATTGTAACAGAAACTTCATCAGAGTCACAGAACAGTTTAAACTGGGACAGACTTCAGGAGTCATTTGGTCTAATTCCTGGTCAAAACATTTTCAGTTGTCAGAGATATATGAAATTCAACACTAAAAATAAGTGTATGTATGTTTTTCTTCTACATCTGACATAAAAATTATTTATAATCCCTAGGATAAAATTAAATAATCAGCTGCTGTAACAGAAAGTGTTTTGACCAAGCTCCTGAATTTTAGTCCGATGAATGGAGTGAACAAAGCTCTGAATCTGAGTATCTGCTGAAAACTGTCTGTTATATAGATCTGTTAATAATTCTGAAGGTCACTCTTAAACCCAAATAGATAGGATAACTATTAATCTGTTTGAACTAAACCTATCATTATTGCTTTCAACAATAAGAGGGAGGTGGGGTTTTAGCTTTTTATTGTTATTGTAGATTACTGCTTTTAACTCTAGACAAAAAGAAAAGAAGGAACTGTTTCAGAAAACCTCTTGGTTTAGTTTTTTAATTTTGTCATGTTTCTATTCTTGAGTTGAAAATTCCTCAGGGAAAAAAGTGACTTCCTCTGGTTTTGCTTTTGTTTTGGATTTGTTTGATGGGTGGTGGTTTTTTTTTGTTTGTTTGTTTGTAGGGGTTTTTTACTATATGAACTCTGAATATAGATATAACTTACAGAGTACAGAAACTGCAGACAGAGTAACTCAGGCACATTGTGCTGATGTGGCTGCAGATGGCAACTTCTGAAAGCCTTGGAGGCATGGGAGAATATTGAATCTAACTTGAAATGCATTTACTCAGGCCCTTGTTATAGGAGTTCTGCAAACTGTTTGTAGTCAGTGGTGCTGCTGTCACTTGTTTGTGGGAGCAGACTGTGCCAGAGGTTGAGGGAGCACACGGCCTTGCTCTCAGAGCGAGCAGCTCTCTCCTGGCTGCTCTGTGCAGTAATTGGAAAGAAAGCAGCAATGTGCCCATTCTGAGCAGCCTCACTGACACCTTCCAGTGGCATCTCAGGAGTCAGGGATTTCAGCTTTGACTCCTTAATGATGAATGTCTTAGCACTGGTGATGAGGGAAGAATCAATAATGCAGCCACCTGGATTTTAGCTGTGGGTCAGCTGCCAGTGAGTTGCAGTTCTTTGCAGGCTGTCCTTGGATTTATTACATTGCAAAGTATGAAAAATTCTCATCATGAAGTATGACATAGACTTTACCTACTTTATTGGCTTCATGCTGCCTCACTCACCATTTCCTTTAGGAGTGGTGTTTGCCATTTCTGGGGATGTATATTTCTAGGGCTTAGTGGTTTCAAGCAATATTGTTCAATGGCTTTTGTTATTTTAATTTTAGTATATTCATGAAACTAGGTGCCTAAAAGTGATCGGGATTTGGTGTCATATTTTTTTTTGGATAAAACTCTGAAGTTCTCCAATTGTTTATAGATAAGTACAAGATGCTATTAAGTTTGTGGGTTTTTCCTTTCTTTGTCTTTTCTTTGTCTTGCCACTTACTGTGAAGTATTATGAGATGTGTTATCTGGACTCATTATTTTTCCTGCTAAATACATGGACACCAAAAGGGCAGTCAAATTTTGTACAATTTTATGACTTTCCACATATGTGTTTATCCTTCCACTTTACCTCCTTTTTATAGTTTTTTGCTGGATAAAATACTCTTATTCACATTTCCTAAAGTTTTAGTTTATTGAAGTGTTTTAGCACAGAGGAAGATGTAGGAATATTACAGCAGGAAATAATGCATGCACTGCCAGTGCCCAAATATATTTTAAAAAATAGAAACACAGCCGCTTCCATACTTAGTTAACCCATGGATTTCTCTTGACAATGTCTAACAGGTTAAAAGGTGGCCAAATAACACAGCTGACCCTAACAGTTAGCATTTATGGGTTGAAGAAAATGCTATTAGTAACAGTTCATGCTGGACGTGGAGCAAAGGGATTATATTTTGTACCCTGAAGCATGAGATTTAATCACTCTTATAATCATTGTCTTTGCTTACAAAGCTGCCACTGTTGTTTATCATCAGAAAATTATCCAACCCTCTTAAAAAACAGCTTTAGTATTTGTCTCAATGAACTTTCACAGCAGTAACTCCATAAATTAATTAAACACTGCCTTGGAAATTGGCTTCTTTTTGCAGTGGAAAGTTTAACATGATTTCATAGTAGCAGATTTTTCACACTCAGGGAATAAAGTTCAAAAGAAATTGGATAGTTTAACGATGTCCTTCATTATTATTTTTATACTTTTTTTCACAGTTGATAAATTAATTGACCAATTACATGAATTAAGTGGGCTTCATCCTCCCCCCAGGCCCTCAGTTTCTTTATGGCTAGTTCAGTCCAAATATGCAAAAAGTCTATAAATTCCAGCAATCTGGTGATCTGTCTTAAGTTGCTGTATTACTGATACCATATTTATGATCTGCCAAAAGTGTGTTCTTCTAAAGATAAAACTTGAAAGTTAGCCTTCAATCAAATTCAGCAAATTCACTGAGTTAATTAACATAATCTTAAACATCTCCTGTTTGCGGATGCTGAAAGTTTCAAGTTGTATGCTATTTTTGTTTGTTTTTCTCATCTTAGCATCAATTTCTATTTATGAGACAAGGTGTAGATTATATCTGAGAGCTATTCAGGGTCCCTGATATTAACTGTAATGCATTTTATAAAATATTTTCAGATTAAAGATGTGAGGAGAGGTTAGTGTGTGTTTTTGTCAGAGTGAAGTACATCACAGTTACAGTTAAGTACAATGAAGGAATTTAGGTGCTGATTAAATTCAAAAGGAAAATTGAAGCCACAACAGAAATGTAAAGAAATGGGTTTCAGCTACATTAGTTTCTTCATTAAATTCTCCACACAGTTTGAAATGTACTGGCATAAAAGGGGAGGGGGAGTCACAAGTGCTTGGGGGTTGGACAGAGGAAAGGAACATTCATTCAGATTTATGGTTACTTAATTCAAAATGGTCTCAAAGTAAAAAGACTTAATGTTAAAAAAATGTATGATGTCAAGATGATTATCTTCTGGTATTTAATGTTCCTTATTACTATTATACTTTTATGTCACTAATGTCTTCTCCGGTGCTTTCAGCTTCAGGTTTTAAATTACCTGGGATTATTGTTAATATAGATTTTCATGGAATTTTGATGACTGTGCACTCAGCATGGCACTAAGCTTGAAGAGGACCTTCATCTGTCTTTCTTACATATAATTAAATATGTACAAAAGACCCTGTGTTCCTCTAAAGCGGGTGCTTTAACCCTTCCCAAAATCTAGCATAACAAGGAGCTTTGTACACTTCAGTGAGCTACACAACTTTTAGAAACTTTTAGAAAGTCCCTGATAAAACTGCATGCCACTTCTCAGTAGATGGATTCCTGGGTTTTATGGTGAAAATATGAAATGGCATTTGGCAGTTTGGGGGATAAAATCATGGCATTGGCAGCCCATGATCAGCTTCCTGGAGGTTCCCTTTTAGCTGAACTGGTTTCCAGCATAATTGGTGTGAGCAACAGCTCAGCCACAGATGATACCTGTTAAGAGATAGAAAATCCAATGGCTGCTTGCTCTGTTTCTTAGAGATTCCATTTTACTGTTTTTCTCCTATCAGCTTTGTGAGGTGGCTGTTTGCTGTGACAGTATTGGTTGTCTGTTGATTCCTGGATCTTATTGTGTGAGCCATCACTTTGTCTGGGTAGCAAGTCTTTGAAGAAATTGGGTTTATTTGTTGTGAATATTCTCTCTGATAACATTTCTCGGTTAATTTATTTTATCAGGAGTCTATAATGTACAATAATCATCCATCTTGGCTGCTAAGTATATAATAATATGTGCATGTGACTACTGATAATTGCAGCATTACAGGATGCTGAAAAATGCAATTTCACCTAGCCAAGGTTGATATCAGATTATATGGGTTATTCTAGGGCTATTTCCTTTTTTCCATTTATTTTTTCTAAATCACTGTTATTTTTCTTTCAGTAATCTAATGGTATAATTATTGCTTGATTCATAGCTTACTAAAGTCAATAGAAATATCCCTGTCATATTCAGTGGGTAATAGACTTTTTTAGCCTGAATTTGCTTCTTACATGAATACTTTTTGTTCAGATACCTCTTCATTTGTTCATGCTGCACAGGTCAATTTTTTTTCCTTCTTACCTTTTTTCTTTGAATGGCGGATTACAGTTCTGATTGAAATTGTATAAAATCAATTGAAAGACTTGTTGTTTTCTTTTACTTGGAAGACAAAAGAGAATAGAAGATTTACACCATTTAAGGAATCAAAATGTTAGAATTGTAGAAGGAAAATCCATGTTAACTAAAATGTTAGTTTTCAACAAATAAATATATTTATTCATATGATTCATTGTAGAGGGATTTTTTCATGGCTTCCAATAAATTTTCTGATCAACTGTCATTGATATGTACTTTATCCATGTGTTGCATATTTCAGCTTATGCAAAGGAATACTTGCTAGTGAAAATATCTCTGGAAATGTTTGCCATGTGATGAAATATGGAAGGTCATGCAATGTTGCCTCTGTGCAAATGATATTTCTGTTCCTTGTTACAGCATAAGAAATGCAGAATAAAAAATAAAAAAAACCCCACAAAACTACTGAGTCTGATATGGATTTAGCATTTGTATGTTTGCCATAAGTTGTTTTAGAGACCAAATATTTATACTTGTGTTACGTGCTGGTTGACAGCTTCTCACAGAATTGATACCAGCATTTTACCTTGAGTGACACTTTTTTGTCAGCATTCTTTTTGTTTCTTTTAAGGGAATCTAATTTGAAATTGAAGTTTGAAACAACATTGAGTTTAGAGTACTTGGTTTTTAGTGTAGCTTAGTAGACAATGTGCTGACTGTTGAAGCTCTTTTGTTTTTCTTTTTGAAAGTATTGTTATGCAGTGAAACTTGTCAAAATATTGGTTAAGCAAAGAAAATACCATGGTAATTGCTTTTTTGTATGTGTACTTCAATTGTGGGTTAAAGCAGAAAAGGAAGGAGGAATAAAACAGTCTTCAGCTGATGATTGTGTAGTTTTCAGAAATTGTTCTTTGAAGTATCATCTTTTCCATGTTATTCTTTTTATCCTAGATCTACTTTTTTTTCTGTACTGGGAATCAGTACTAAAATACATGAGAATCTATTTTACTGTTAATGTGCCACCTGACAGTTTGACCAAATATTTATGTGGTTTTCATAGTGATATGAAGAGAGAAACTAGAAATATTTATCATTCATGTGATAACAGGCAGGGTGTCAAGTTTCTGTGTCTGTCTTGATCCATTCCCTGACTTCAGAACAATATCACCAAACTTGGTTTAGGTCCTTAGTTTTTTTCAGTGTGTTCTTAGGCAGACCTGATGCACATATGTAGAACACCAGTGTTTGGTGTTCACCTTATGGTTATTTTCCTGTTTTCAGAACATCACTTACCAGATGTACTAAGGTAATCATCAAAAACTAAACTGAACGGACAAAAGAATATTTCTAAAAGTATATTTTTAGCTGTAAAGATTCCTGGTTAACTGGGAAGATGTAAGGCTGGGGTTTGCCTGGGCAACACAGTCTTATTCTCCTTTAAAAAGCAAACGAAACAAGTAAAAAAACCTTTAAACTGTTAATTTCTGGTGTATGTAGAACAAGTTATGGAACTACAGTATTTGCTTTCCCTATTTTGCTTTTATATTTGAGGTAAGTTTTGATCATGTGTTTCACAAAGTTCAGTTTATAACACTTAATAAATTATTCAGTCACTCTGACTAAACTTGCAGTCAGCCACTATTTTTGCTTTGCTGGTGGTATTGGCTATAATAATTTGATACTCTGATTGTGCTCTTTCTATGCTTTCCCAATTATAATCATACCCTTAAATTAGAAAATAGTAAAAACAATAAGAGAATTTGCTGAAGGAAATCTAAATTAATATAAATAGTAATATCAAAAGGTAGCACCTTCTCTTATGCTAAAGCATTTTTTTTCATTCAAAGGATATATTTGCCTTGTCATAAGACAGCATTTGTTTTATTTTAAAAGTGATGAAGGAATAGGAAAGTTGGCTTTTGCCATGGTAAAAGCATAACAAAATATCTGTGATACACAAATGGACAAAATAATGTTCTCGAAGTTTATTTCTTGGCACTCTTGGAGCTCATCAATCCAAAGTATTGTTTTCCTTTATTTAAATAATTCTAACTTGCAGGTTCTTTGCCACTGTGTAGTTGTAAATCTAATAATGTGATTGAAATTGCTAGATAATCTTCTGTCTTGAGCTTTTCTTCATTGCGTCTATTATTAAACCCAGCTGTTGATGCTTTAGAACAAACTGATTTATGAATTAACTCTGCATTGTGTTCTATAATAATGCCACTTCTGAATTATCATGGGCCGCTCCCAATTTACTTTTTGATAATTAAAGGCTGTCTTTATTTCATCCAAGTTGTCTGTTTTATTTCCCAGAACACAAGGATGTGATTTCATTCATGCTGCTCTGGGGGGTCTGAAGCTGATAATCATTTTTCTACATCTACACCCATCAGTGTCATCTTCCAATATCTGGTGCTCCAGCATTTTTTCTTGGCTGTACTCATTAGCATTCACAGAGTTGGTGTTATGTTGTGCTAGTCTGCCATAAGCCATTCCCTATTGTTTGCCTGAGAAGTCTGTAGAGGACCTCTCATGCCTGGAGTACATTTCCTCTTGTTCCTATTACCATTTTTTTCACATAAACCCTTCCTTTCAAAATTAGTGTTACCCTAAAATCATGCATTACTTAAGTATTTCAATAGATTGTGTATTAATTAATATGAGCATCATCGGTCTCTTTGTAGTGTCTCATGAATGGTGCATATACTAATTACTAAATTAAATTTTAAGGACTTTAAAATTAAGACCTCAATACAACATATTTTGGATAACTGATTCATGTGCTTCTCATATCTGCAAATAAAAATGATATATTTTTCTTTTCAAAAATAAAAAGTCAGTAAAGCCAACCAAACGGAGGAAAAAAAAACCAACTCCAAAGAAGATGGACTTGGAATTAAAAAAATGACCTGTGATATGTTTCAATATGAGGTCATATATAATATTTGCTTTTTTCTTTCATCAAAACATGTTAAATACAATAGGAAGAGTATCTCACAAAAATTTAGGGGGAAAAGGAAAAATGTAAAGGATTTACAGTAAATCCCCATGACAATTTAAAAGATTTATGTTGTTTATCCAAATAAAGGTTCATTTCAGGTCATTCTAGCCTCTTAACGGTCTTTTTAAAATTAGTATTGACCTCAATTTATGAGAGTTGTATATATTTTCCCTTGGCAAGAGGAAGAATTTTAATCTGATCTTACAGCTTTTTCCCTTGCTGACATAAAATTCTTATCCATTTGCTAATTGAGATCTTTGTGGACAGTATTTTTGGTTTTTTTTTTCTTTTTTTTATTCTTTTGAGGGATTTTTGTGGTAGTGTTCAGTGTAGTAGCAGCAAACCTGAGCAATGGACCTGGCAAACAGCAATCCTCACTTTACTAATCAATAGGATTAATAAAACAAAGTGTACATTTGGTGGCCAAGGTGTACCTATTTGCTTAAAAATGTATTGGCTAGATCTTTCATGTTAGTGTTGCCTTCACAGGGCAACTGCTTTTACCTACTTGATTTTAAAGGTTGGGCTCAATGATCACAGAGGTATTTTCCAACCTAAATAGTTCTGTGATTTCACATAGCTGTGTATGAGTAGGTTAAATCTTTGCACTACTTGCCAGTGGGTTTTCTGTTTACTTCCTTCCTTTTTATATAGGATTTTCCTCTATTATCCCTCAAGAGGCAGCACTGTTAGGATGCTGTGTAAAATTTTCAGACAAGTGCTAAGGCCCGCTTAACAAAAACATGTGTCTTATTTATGATGTGTCAAATTACTGTTCTGAGAGTAGACCTTTTAGGTTGCATTCAGCCTTTAATTTGACTGAATTTAAATAGCATAAAACGCCTTTTAGTTGGAACTTGGCTTGCATATTAGTCTCTCATTTCAATGGAAAACATTCAGATGCAAATACGGTTTGTTTGGACTGAGTACAAATGCCAGTATCATGACTGATGAAGGCTTTTGATCACACATCTACAAACTGAAACCTTAAAAAAGGAAGAGGCTATTTGGACTGGCATCTGCAGTGCCATGAATTATTTAGTTCCCATTATTCATAAATCTCTTTGAAGAGAAGGCGTATGAGGTTTTTAAGGAGGAGTAGTCATAGTTGTGTTGCCAGTTTCTATTTCTGCTGCGACTGACTGCGTGTGCAAACTTCTTCTAAACTGCAAGGATTGTGCTGAATGGGAAAGAGTTGAGTGGCTGAAATTATCAGAACTGATCCTCAAAGGATTCTTTAGATTCCTGGAATAACAGTGGGGATGTTCTGTTGTTTCTCTTGGCTTTGGTGGGCTCCAAGAGGTGTACAAGAAAAGAACACGGCTGTAATATTTGCTGAGCTATGCACTTAGTTGTTAAGGACCTGGTTGACTCTTGCAGGGCACTTGTTAACAGCCAGAGTTTGTTCTGTACTCATTCACTGAACTACAAATGTCTTTGGGCTGTGCCCTGACAGCCAGGCAAAAATAGCAGCACTGCCCTCCTTCTTGTGTTCTTTCGCTCTGTATCTTTTATTGTGCTACAAACGGGTGGCATTCCAAAATATTTCCTCCCTTTCCAGAGATGATCGAAGCTAAACACTGGGTGTAAACACTATTCTGCTCCAAAGGGAGTCTGTGTGCTTGTTTAGGTCAGTGCAATTGTGTAATAATGGTGTCTAGAAGATGCATTTTGGCAGAGAGGTCAAGGAACGACTTAGAAATACCCAACGGTGTCTTGTTTATTTGCCTTGCAGACTAGTTTGGCATCTGGGGGAGTGAGAGATATGGGAGATGTGTGTGTGTGTCCATTTTTGGGATTTGTTTGTTTGTTTTTAGCAGTATTTCTGACTGCTTTGCTGAAGAATACCTTGAGAATTTATTTGCTTGGCACATGTCCTTTCAGCAAGTTATAAAATTCACATTGGGTTTCCAAGTGACTGTCAAGACTCAAATGCAGCTGCTATAAAATTCAGAAATTTACAGAGTTCACAAATATTTTTTTTTTTATCACAACACATTCATCATTGTAGGAGTAGTTAGGATAGTTTAGTTCCTAAGTCTTAATTAAGAGGATTACCTGAAGAATCACTCTGACTATACTTAGTCTTTAATTTT
Source organism: Chloebia gouldiae (assembly GCA_003676055.1). Classification (NCBI taxonomy): domain Eukaryota; kingdom Metazoa; phylum Chordata; class Aves; order Passeriformes; family Passeridae; genus Chloebia; species Chloebia gouldiae. The sequence goes on from QUSF01000016.1 coordinate 9,902,403, forward strand.
CTAAAATGATATTTTTTTATGATATTATTCAAAGATTTATTGAAAGTATTTAATCTTGTCATCTTTCCACATTATCAGTTTTCATTTTCAATTGATTGTTGACATTTCTTTTTTACCTCCCTGTATTTTTATTTTTCCTGTTGGCTTTGAAAAACTGTGTTTATTCTTTTGATCATCTATAATTTTCAACTTAGCTTAGTATATTAACTCACCACCTATCCTAGACTTAGTTTTTAAAGATCCTGTGCTACATACAAACTAAAATCCTTCAGTCTTTTCTTTTTCATTCCACCAAAGCTGAAGAACTTGCAGAATGTAATTTTTCTCCCTTCATTTATTTCTAGCAGTCACTTAGAAGCTCTTGTTTGGTGCTGCATCTACAGTGGTCCATGGACCATTTTTGATGTTTCTGTTTGCCAGCTGCTGGGGCTGACTACGCTTTCACTGTGAAGATGTACCCAGCTAAAGGTCTTCTCTAATAAGTCCTGATAAGAAGTCTTTATTTTGATGAGTCTCTGGCAAAACTGAGCTGTCCATGAGATGTATCTGCTCTGGTTTTGAGCTATGGCCAGTGTGTACATCTGCTGTAAACATAGATCAGTCCTTAAATGATTCTTACAAACAATTTCAGTACAGTGCCAGCATAATGCAAAGAGGAACAGAAATGTGTTTAATGCTCAGAGCAAATCAAAATGGGCTTCTTTTCAATATTAAAATAAATTGAAATAAAATAAAAATATTAAAGTAAAAAATATTTGGAGCAATTATAGGTTTTTTGGGAACTTTCATTTCTAATCTCTCTAAACAGTGTTTGAAATTATGAATTGGTACTATTTTTTTTCCTCTCTCTGAAAACCATAGTGGCTGTTTTATAAGTTTTCATATTCTGAATATGCCAGGTATATGCTTGTAGTTTCTGGTATTAATTCCTCCATCTCATTGTAATTATTGGCTTGTGTTCCTTTATATAAAAAAGTCTGGGGGTGGGCATGAAATCTTAAGTCTGGAATTGTGAATTTCTTCAATTTGTGAATTTTCAGCTATATTTTTATTCACTGTGAAAAAATTGTAGAACAGCTGAGTAAGTCTAATAGTTTATACATTCAGCACACATATATAAATTTAAAACTTTAGGATAAGATTAGAACTATATACAGAAAATGAAATAGCGTTAGTTTTCTTTTTCGTTTTTTTTATTATAAGTAGTTGATTACTAAGTCAGGTGAAATTTCAGCTATGCAATGTAAATTGGTGTCAGGTCAAAAAGATCAATAGTAAGGATGAAATTTATCTCTGGACTGTGAATTCCTATAAAAATAATTTCTCATTTACATGTCTTACTCAATCTACAAAAGTCCTGCTTAGTAAGCCATGCCAAGGGGGCATCAAATTTGATATTGGCTGACCAAATGGTGTGGTGTTATGATTCCTCTGTTTCCAGTATTGGAGTCCTTTATTGTAAAGCCACATATAAAGAAAAAGATAGTAGATAGCTTTATTTTTGCATGATTATGAGTAGCAGATTATAAATTGCAGTTAAATATTTTAACTTTCATATGGCATGCAGTCTTAAGGTTTTGTTTTGTTTTGTTTTGTTGTTTTTTGTTTTTGCAGTTTACCTGTGTTTCTTGAAATGTTAGGAAAAAAATAGAAAAAAACAACAGTAAATAACTTTTAAAAATGCAGGAGTTTTGGTTTTTCTTTCTTTATTTTTTAATGTTATTTCACTAATAGCATTATGATAGAGTTGAAAGGTTCAACTTATGTTCCCTATTATCCAAACTGGGATATAAGCTATAAATAAATCATACAGAATGCCATGTCTTTTCCCACCATGTTTATGAAGTTAAATGACAAAGTGTGCGTTTGAAACAGAGTCATTTGAATGTGGTTAATACTATTTTGGGGTAAAGGGTAATTTTTTTTGTATTTATAAGCCTTAAAAGATACAGTACGTGGTTTAATAATGGATCTGAATTTCCAAGTCTTCAGTTATAGAAATAGTTAGATTTAGGTTATAGATGTCCATTCAAACCTAAGAAAATCCAATTGTTTGAGATCGACACTGAGTTTATTATGGTATTTTTTTTTTTCATCAATCTTGTCAGTTTTCTGAGTTTGTCTCTTAATATCTGGAAATGTCTAAGTGGATGATATTTAGGGAATAAAAGAAGAAATCTTATTTTTCTGTTTAAGGTTTTAATTGTCTGCCCTTTAAGATGTGTGCTTGTTCCCACATGCTTCAAGCATTGTCCCAATGGTCCTTAATACAAAGATTAACCTTACTGAAAAGGCATCTCATACAGATTATCTGTATAGTTGTATTGTAACACTTCTAATACAGAGATACCAAAGGCTATAATTTAAAATAAATAAATAAATAGGGAAAGTAACCTTGCAAAACCACCAGCTGCCTTTTGATAAACATCTTAGAGGTTGCAGTAGATGGTTCAGTTGTAAGCAGAGGTAATATAAGGAGAACCCCAGCTGTTTGTCTGCACTGCTACTTGCTCTGGATGATATGGGGGTTTTTGTAGGTTTTTTGTTGTTATTGTTGTTGTTGGTTTTGTTTTTTATTGTTTTGGGGGTTTTTTGTTTGCTTGATGTTGGGTTTTGTTGTTGTTTTGTTGCTATTTATTTTGTGTTTATTTCATGTAGGTTGCATAGTAGCTTATTTTCAAGTACAAGAACCTTTAAACTTTTGTGGGTTATCAGACCTGTGAACTGTGACCAGAAAGGAATGTATATGAGCATAGTAGACACAGGAAATTTCTATTTGTGATAATGTAGGAGAGCATATACTTAATCAAAAACCAAACCTACATGAGACATGAAGGTCACAGGTTGCTCTTGGATTAGGTAAAATGGACAAGGCATTACTTGAGGTGTTTTGTATGTATTGATCTGCAGATGTGAAAAGAGACAAAAGCTCACTGCTTACAGCTGCTTGTGCCCAGTCACCGTTACCTGGGGGCAGACAAATACTTTGCTAAATATTTCCAAGAATCTTTTCCTTTCTCTTTATTCTGGAAACCTGATGAAAACACGAACCTGGGCATGTTTGTGTGTATGCACATTCTGTATGACTAGCAATTTTGAGAGCTTTTTTGAGGGGATGGATGAATGAAAATTAAAGCTTTTCAAATATTTGTTTTAAGTTTTGAAATAACTGTGAAAAAGATCTGAAAGCAGAACTGGGGCCTTGTACCTCTGCTTGACACAACCCTGCTTACACCCTATCACAGTGCTTAATTCTACTACTCCAGAGTTGTCTTTATACATACTTCTTAAAACATTCTGTTACCTTGGTAAAATGAAATGTAAAAATTGTATTTACTCTTCTTCATGAGCTAAATTATTGATTTGCAAGTGAAATTTCTCTGATGTTTTATGTAAACCCAGCTTATGATAAAATTGCTTAGTAGCAACTCGCATTGCTTGTATAAGTTACATGTCCAGCTGTATTAAATCATGCATAAAGTTGGCATTTTGGGACAGGCAAATAGTCTTATCTCAATATTTTTAAGAGGACCCTTGCATGATTATATTCATCTTCTATTTTCACTATCCTGTAATATGATGTGTTATGTGTTTCCAGCTGCTAATGTGAATCAGCTACAGCTGGAATCCTGAACTCCAGTGATGTTTAGATTATAAGATGCTTCTGCTGATCTCCATCATGCCAGTCATAATGAGTATTGAGAACAAAATTACTATATTTATACCCTACTTTTCAGAAAGAAAATAGAGCTGCATGTTTTTCAATATTTTATGATTAGTATTGCATAATAAATGTTGTTGCATGTGATAATCTAGTCACAGTTCTAAAACCGAGGAAGGCAATAGAATGCAACTTGAAAAACTTATCTTGAGAAAGTTTAGATTATTTTAAAAAATACAACAGGAATAATGAATCTTGAGGTTTGCAAAGAGTTACATTAAAGACGTGTGCAGTCTGTAATTTGAACTCCTGGAAGGTATGAGATGCGTGAAGGAATTGCACCAGTCTGCTACATATAATGGTGAAGTTATATAACAGCAAAACGATTTATTTTTGAGAGGGACAACTGTGCACTGAATGATGTGATCTGGAGAGCTTTTCAAGTCCCCATCACCAAACTCTTATCAGGCAATCTGTTAGGAAGGGTCCAAAGATAACTCATGCTTGAAAAGCACAGGATGCTGTGGCTGACATCCTCAGAATCCTTCCAGTTTGCATTTTTGTCCCTTTTTCATTTGTATCTTCAAGACTATTTCATGTTTCTGAGGGAAATTACCTGCTGTCATTTTGGGAACTTGTGGTGTAGATACAGTGATGCAGAGATGGAACACAGTATAAATAGAATAAAAGAAGGTCACATGTTTGAATTCCATTTAGTTACATATGCATGACTGCACAGTTTTTTAATGGTTATATACATAAAGAGAGGAAGGCTTATCTAGGAATATATGCATTCTGGCTAAATTTGCAAATGCCACCATCTGATATTTTAGGAATCTTCATGAGAAGAGGTGCAGAACTTAGGTATAAAAATTATATTCACTACAAAATGCAAAGGCATAGCAATAAAGGGAATCAAGGGAAAGATCGGAAAATCAGAATCAAACAAATTTAGATCCCATGTTTTTGTGTCATCTGTTGGCCATTCTTTAAGTCTGAGCAGCAATATCTTCCTAAATTCAGGAGACTCAAATTCCCAGCATGAATTTCAGGTGATGGTGGTGGTTTCTTTCCTTCGGTGGCTTTTGGAAAATGCTGGTTTTGAAAAGGAGGATGGGAAGGATTGTGCCTTGCAGCACATGTGGGTATCTTTGAATGGGTCTCTAGTCTGTGAGAGTCTAATAATTTGCATTATTTTCTGGAGCAAATGGTCCTGCTAAGGTCTTCTGTCACACAGAAGAGCTTTTCCAGTCAGAGATTCAGAGCTGGCATTTAGGTGACCTAAATGATCAGTGATAATCCGTCCGTTTATCCAAACGGAAAAAATGCAGTTGTTGTTATCATCATCATCATCATCATCCTAAAATTAAAGAGAAAATTCTAAATGTAGGCAGTGTAAAAATAAGTAGTTTTTTTTCTTTTATTTTGTTTTAAACTGGTAATCTGAATTACATGTTAGATGTGTTGGGGAAAAAGGCTGTGTGGCTGTTGCTGTTTCTTTCTTCCTGCTTTGTGGGGTGGGGGATGTTTATGCTGCTTCTCTGATAATTTTCCATGATCCTAGAAGATTTTAAGGTTGGAGTAAAAACATAATAGATGAATAAATGCATCCATGTGACTGGTGATTTGTTCATTTTTTATTAAAGGTGAGAGGACCTCCAGAATTGCTGGAACTGCAGGTTACTGAATTTGGGAGAAAATCAATGCAACGTACTTCAGAATATGACATTTTCTTGTTTCTTTTCCTTTAATAGAATGTTTAGTCATTATAAAATTTAAATATTTTACTGTTTGGTCCTCTTTCTGCAATCTTAGTACATCCAGTAGGTGAAATGAGAACAAGAATGACCTCAAACCTTTCACTTTCCTTTTTCTTTCCTCTTATTTTTTGAAATAAAAGGTTAGGTTAGTTGGATATCTGGGGGAAATGCTTTTTCCCTTTTTTTTATTTTATTGAGCTATTGAAGTAATTGGACGGATGTGGTTTTCTCCAAAGACAAAAGACAAAACTCCAAATCGAATAATAAATCACATATAAGAGAAAAATAAAATAAAAGCTATATCAAATCTGTCTAAAAGTGTCTACAAAATTGAACAGTGTAGAGCGGCTGAGTGTGGAGAAAATATTGAACAACTTGTAGCCACCATTTATCAAAGAATGTAATTTAACAATTGTTGGCATACAAAAAGCAAGAAGTCAGAAAGATGTATCACAGAAAATAAAGCACAATATATTATCGATATTTGGGAGCAAGAGCAAGGGTATATTACAGTTTTTGAAATTTAAATCTGGGTTTTTACACTCAGGCAATGATTTTGTTAAAAGATCGTTTTAACAACACGGTTAAGGCAGGATTACCTTTCTGATTTAAAAAATGCCCTAAAAACATTACTTCTGTAAAATTTAGCTGCACCTGGCAGTTTTCCTCCCCTTTTCAGATCTCTCATAGTGGGACTCCCCTGAGATCACTGACCTTGGGTTCTTGCTGTTCTGTGATGCCCTCACTCACAGACCTTTCCCTGGTGGCCACCCCTTTTGTTTTACATATGCTGTAACCACAAGAGCCTACAGAAAAATACAATACTGTTTAACCTTGCTAGAGAAAATAGAGGAGATTTATTTCTCAGCCTTACCTAGAAATCTAGTAGCTCTGTCATGCCTTTCAACCTGACTTCTGAAAATATGGTCTTTCTTCCTAGTGTAGTGATTTTGGTTTGCTAATTTGAGATTTCCTGGCCAATACACCAATTAATGTGGTAGGTTCAGTGCTGGCTAAACACCAGTGCACCCACTGGAATATATTCACTCATTTCCTGCCATGAGGTAGGATTAGGAAGAAGGCAAAGCAGGCTCAAAACTTTAAAATGATATAAAGAAAAGTTTATTAACAGTACCTAAAAGAAAGAATATTAAGACTGAGACTAAAACCTTTAGAACACTTCTCCTTCCTCCTACAACCTTTTCTTTCCCACTAACAGTGTACAGAAACAATTCAGTCAGTTTATCACTTCTAGAATAGTCTTTTTTCAGTTCACTTAGGGAGAGGAGTCCCTCTTGTCAATTTATAGAGACTTCTCCACAAGAAAAGCTTTCTCTCATGGTTTCAATTTCCATGAACAGCCGCCCGGGTATCTGCAATTGTGAAGTCCCTCCCGTCTTTCACAGTTTTCTCACAGCTGTATTTATGGGCCATGTCAAGTTATGGGGTACTATTTTAAAGATGAGCTGTTCAAGAGCAAAAGTTCTCTTTAGCTATCTCTGGGATCATCTTCATCCCTGGGAACAGAGATGATCTTCTTTCCCTGAGGGCAAAAAGGTCTTCATCATTCTTCTCTTTCTCTCTGTTGAAACTTCTCATGAGATCACAGCTACTTCAACATCTGATTACTTTAGCATGGAGGCCTTTGCTCATAATTTGAACACTTAATCTCCCCATACTTTCAACGAGTTACAGGGAAAAAGAATCTGATGTATCAGTTCTTCTCCATAGCTTTTCTAGAGGATTTCAGCCCCAAAAACAAGACATCTCCTCATCCCTCCTATCTGGGACTTGTCTCTTTCTTCACTGACCTTGGTGTCTTTATGTTGTTCTTCTATGTATCCTCACTCTGTCCTTTTCTCTCAACAGAGGGAGGATTGAAGGGCTGAAAATCTTATCTGTGCACTGAAAGAGTTAATATCTTACCTGCAGATTGTTAAGTGACCTGGCCAAGATGGGGACAGGCTGAAAAGAAAAGAGGGCTTCCAGACATTTTTCGTCTTTAACATGTGTGCTCATAGAGGCCTGTCCAGCTTTCTCAGTGGTTTTGCAGATTGTCAGCTCTCAAAGCTAATTGCTGATTGGATTTTGTCAGACATGGAGTAAACTGCGAGCAGCTTCTCTTAGAAAGTCACTTCCGTGAATGGCTCCATGCAAAACAAGCACACCTACTTTGTCTTTCTTTCCTCTCTGGTCTTTAAAAATTTTCCTTAAGTTCCAAAAAGGTGACTGTTCACACTTTTCTGTAGTATGCCTTCCTGTCTGGAATAATTTTACTAAGACAAGACAGGGTTACTAAAGAAAAATGCCCTTACAAATGTTCTTTTTTTACAGATATCTCTGAACACAGGGAAATATCAGAATCAATATCCATTTATTGTTTGGCTTCTTAATTTAGACAAAGAAAATATGGCAGCCATACACAGCAAATTCCAAATTTTATGTTATGTTGTGCCCAAAAATTATTACTGGCCAGTCCTAAACCACTTTATTTGTATTACAAAAGTTTCAAATCAGTGTCCTGATATATTAGTGTATACATATACTACTTTGAGGTGAGATAGACACACTGCCTTGAAGATTTTCTTCCTTTTGCCAGCAGGCAGTGAAGTCTAGGTGGTAAAAAAGAGAATGTGTTATGTGAAATGTGGCTAAATCTACTGACTTGCTGAAAATTTAAAGCAAAAGTGGATTCTTTGACTGTAATGTTGTTTGTTGAAACCTCAGTCTTTTATCACTGACATGGGGCATAAAAAGCTGAGTTTTCCTATATCTGATGCTCCAACTAAAATCTCAGCTTCCCTCTGCTAAATTTCAGTCTTGATGATTCTCATTCAAAACATTTGTCTATGCTTGTCTTCTATGGCTTTACATGTAATATAAGAGGTGGGTAAAATTTTTCAAACATAATATATATAGGTTGAAAATTGTCTTCTTTTACAGAGTGACAAGGTGAGTAAAGAGGCAAGAGAGGAAAATTCTTTCACCTTTAAAAAAAAGAAAAACTTACTTCAATGATAGCAATGAAAGGGAATTCTCCTTCATGCTAAGTATCACAAAGATGGAAATGCTGCAGCTAGTTGCTTTCTGTAGGCAGAATTATATTTTGTAAGACCATTTTCAGCTAATTTGGCTGTTTTGCAGTTTGAACTTTATGAATTGACTTGTAATTGGACCATGCTGTCAATGGGAAAATTTACAAGTATTGAACATGACATTTTTAAGAAGGTTACTGTCATCTAGTCCTCTGTTAGTGGGTTTGCAGAGGGTTCTAATTGGCCTAACAAGCCTAGTAACCCGTCCTACTTCCAATTATATTGTACAATCTCATTTAATACTTTCCTTTATTTACTGATAGGTAATAATTCTCTGTCTGGTGCACACACTTCAAAATAAAGCTGTCTCATCATGGAATGTGTGGGTTCTTTTAATATACATGCCCATACACATAAATTATACACTTACATATGCATATAACTGTGTGTATATATATTCTGAAGAGTTCAAGTACATATATTTTTAATATATGTATTTATATATAGACACAAACTTTTTTTATTATTCTGTTTAATTAAGTACAAAGTCTCCTGTTGCTTTTAAATTTCTGGTGGGGACAGGGAGATAGTGTTTTCTCCAGACCTTTGTTAAGTTTATGTGGTTATTCTGGCTAGAAGTGATAATACATTCATGTAGATGTAATTCTCAGGACTGAAAAAAATCAGGGGAAGCATAATAAAATGAACATGTTGATGAACTCAGTGCATTCATTATCAACTTAGATTTGCATGAAGGAGAAACTGTTCACTTCTTATAAAATTAGAATGGCACCATTAATTTTGTTTACTACACAAGCAATTCTTAGCGCGTGTAAGATTTACGGGCAGTTTGCAGGTGAATATGTCTTGTTAAACAGCCCTATGGAAAGAGCTCTGCAGAAGCATCTGCACTCATTGTAGCTCCCCAAAGCAGAATTTTTTTGTGTTACAAGGAGAATGTTGACAAATCACAATGGTGAAACTGGAAGTAAAGGAGGGAAGAGTGAAAAAATTAAAAAAAAAAAAAGGTGCAGCTAGGGAACTGATATTTTGATGCATTCATAAAGTTAAAGGTTTCATGTTTTGAACAATTTCTTCATATATGGCAGCTTGGTCTTCACTGCTATGCACTACTTGCTTGTTTTAGTAAAGACTGACTGGTGAGACAACAGACCATAAAAGAAACGAAACAGATCAAGCAACCTTTTAGATATGAACAAGAGAAGCAAAGCCACCAGAAAAGGGTTTGGTCTTTCTCCTTTTCTTTCATGTCTTTTGGTCTCAAGCGTAGCTGCTTTTGAATTGTTAGTGTAGTTCTGTCCTACAAGAAGGGCCAGCAGAAGAGGAATTATGTATTTTGTTTTTTTTTTTTCTTTCATGGTGATGCTGTTGAATGAATGCCTTCTCACAGTGTACTTGAGAATTTAGAGAGGTTTGGATGGATCTTTTTGGGTAATTTAAATTATTCCATTAACAGAGTGATTCCATTCTAACTTTGCGTTCTGAGTAATATTTTCTTTCAACTACATTATCCTTGAACCTCAGAAAACAGAAAACAATGGTTCTCTTTATTTTGGTGATAGTGTGGTTTTTAGTGAAACATTTTAAACTACAGTGTTTGGTTTTGTTACCCTGTTGGACATGAAAAACTACCAGGATGAAACTGTGTGGATTCAGGACACACAAGGAAGGCTGTAGTATCTGTCCCACTTTCTGTGAGTTTTAACATTGGTCACTGTTGATTTCCTTTTGGTTGCATGCTCCATTAGGGTGCAAGAACAATCTGAAGTTTTAGGTTTCAATGAAGAAAAATAGCAATCGTACAGCAGATTATAAATCATTTGCATATCTGTAGATTAAATTATGCTTATTTGCATCAGCTTCACAGAAAAATGTTTCAAGAAATAGGAGCAAGGGGATGACATAAGATTTAGGTTCTTGAGAATGTCCTTTTAGCAAGGCAAATTGTGCTTTAAGTTTTAGAATTCACTAATGTGTGTGCATGTGTTCTCACCTACTTGTGACTAATGATCCATGATTTTTCTGCAATCCTCACCATGCTTTTTTGAGTGTGTATTCTGGTGTATTTTCCAACTTCTCAATGAAGGGTTTCTGACAGAATTATAGATCTGAACTCTCTCACAGCACAGCAGTGTCTCTAATAAATAGGTCAAATAATCTTAGAAATGGTGTTTGTTAGCTTTGAATCAATAGTGATGAAGTTTCTCTGTGTTCTTGCTTGCTCAAACTTCTGTCTAATCTATCTTTGTTCTCTTCTTCTTGTGCAATCTTTTCCTTGCTTCCAGTGGCTGCTACAAAGAACAAAGCTAGAGGTGAGTTTCTGCCTGCACCCTTCAATTTGCATTGCATGGCTCTGCAGCCCACGCGTTTTCTCCCAAGGTTGTTTCTGCTTCTCCAAACAAAGAAAAATATCTTTAGGTCCTATGGTATGATAGATCAGTTCTTTACAATGTTGTAATTATGCCTAAATGCATTGTTTATCAATCAGCACTGCTCATGCTGTATTTTGTTAATGGCTTTAATTTGGGAAGTTTTCAGGAAAAAGACAAAACTAAGTGCTTTGTAGTTACATTTCTGACTTGCATTATAGTAATGTAGGGATATTGATGGCACTTTAATCGAAATGAAGATATTGCATAAAAATGCTCATAAATATGTAAATGTAATTTATATTTTTTATCTCTAGTCATAGTCATAAATATCTGAACAGGGAACAATGAACTCCTAAGTGTCTCCTAAGCATTTCCTGTCTTTTCACACTAGTATAAATGATCATCACTGCTCCTGATAGCATACCAATATATAGAAAGGCATACTATGATATCTGCACAGAGATTTATGGCTTCAGAGCAGCAAGGTGATTGCCACAAATCAGTGTGACAAAGAAGTAAACCTTTCAGAAGTAATCATGTAAGGTCAGCAGTGCTGTAAACCATTTCCTGAATTTCAACGAAGCAGTGATGTAGCAAATGTAACCTGAGGGGATGTATTTTGACTTACAGATACACATAAATCAATGCATACATGTTTATATATACAGATGCATGTGCATTTATATGTATGAACATATATTTGCATAGAAAATATTAAAATATGTATTTTACTATCATTTTTATGTTATTTCTGGTGGATAATATTGAGTTGTCTGATAATTAAACATCAGATTTTAACACAAAAATCTCTGCTAGTTTACATGTATTTTGGAAGTTAAGTTTCACAATGTTTGCAATGTTCAAATCCATACATTGCTTAGCCTGAGGTTGTAGAACAATAATAATAATCAAAGAAAACACAGCCAGTTGAGAATAATTTATGCATTAGAATAATTAAACCAATAATTAAAATACAGCTCAGGTTTGTATTTTTTTTTAAACCCTTGCATGGCTTCTTGTAAGATCTTTTTCTCAGAAACTTTGCATGCATTGGACGACATGAATGAGGGGAGTGAACAAAGTCAAATTCATCTATTTGCCTATGCATGCTTTGAAATTTGCTTTACTCCTTTCTGTACTGTTATGTATTCAGCTGTGGTGATGAGTAACAGCGGTCAAGACTTTGAGACTTTCATAATTAACGAAAAAAGCCCACACCAAAGCAACATCCACAGAAGCGACTTTTCAGCACAAATAAACACAATCTCATCAGTATTCAGTGATTAGCTGATACTGCCATATATTGGCATTCAAACAGAAACTGTCCTGGAGGCACAGGAATTGTAGGATGAGTCAGAATTACTCATGGGTACCACTCAGCCTTAGCACACCCTTATTTCAGAAGTGCACATGCATATGGAATGCACAGCTGAAACTCTGTATGCTGAAAGAGGTTTGACACTGTGATCTGCCTTATCTTTGGAGATACCTTGCTCAGCTGCACAGTGCCTTCAAGAAGTCCTTGGCTTTTCCTTTGGAGCTGAACAGCCCTGTGATGAAAGCACCCAATATCCACAAGGAATTCAGTCCTGCAATAGTTCTGTCTTTTACCAAAAGCTTAGGAGCTATTTTATATCTCCTGTGGTGGAAGACATGAAGCAGATGATGCCTTACTGCTTTTCTCATTACTCTGAGCAGTAAAGAAAGGTCTGTTCCTCCTTTTCAAGTCTAACACTTAACTGGGAAACAGTTCTTCTCTAATGCAGCACTGGAAACATCAATTCACAACTGAGAGAATTCTCAGGAGGAGTTTCTCTTTTGGCACTTATAATATGAAATCCAGCAGTCCTTTATGTCTTTGCTCTTATGTATGGGTCTTCATCTTTCCTTTCTGAAAGTCTGGAATTTGTGCTGCCATTTTCAGCAAGGCACAGTTGACCTCATCCCTATCCTAAGATCTGAGAGTTCCAGAGCACATTATTAAATTATATTCTGTGGGATCACCTGTCTTTAGTTTGTGCATTGTTAGCATGGGAAAACTCCTGCTGGTCTCCACGTCCCTCCTCCTCCTTGTGGGATTGTCTGTAAGCTGAACAACAGAGCCTTTGCTCTCAAACATAGCATTCAATGCTATTTCCTGAAGTATTTTCTCAGTCTTTGTCAAAGACTGCTTGTATTAAGTGTTGTAAAGCAGCTGTTGAACTGCTTTAGCCTTGCTTTGAAGCACTTAGAATCAATTTAGGTTGAAAGGTCATCTAGTCCACAGGTCATTTGGACTGAGCTACCGTGTAAGTAAAACCCACTTAAATCTGTTTGCTCACAGCCATCCAGTCAAATTGAAGTATCTCAAGGATTTCACAGCTCCAGGATAGATTTACACTATGATTGCTTGACTTTACCATGGTTTTCTTTCTTAGACTTTTGATGACCTAGAAGAAGCTGCATGAAGATTTTTTGTGGTCTCCAAAGTAGATAAATACTTGGATTTTGGACAGGACAGATCTTCCTTAGGACTCTGGGGCAGATGCTGCCACAGGATGCTTATGGGCAGAATACTTTGGATATTTCCAAGTCTAGTTCAGAAGGGTTTGAAAGGGTTGGGAGGAGGGCAAAATGAGACATGAAAATGGTCATTTATGGCACTTAACTTGATGAAGCAGAAATTGAAGATGCCGCCTGAAAATCTCAGACTATCAGAGTTTTTTTCAGTGCATGAATATTTTAAGGACCGTTTCTTAATGCACCAGATGAGAATTGTTTAACTTGATCTCTCTAAATGGACATTTCCTCTAGCAGAGCACCTAGCAGTTTGAAGACTGCTTGACCTCTTTAGTGTTATTGTGACAATTTTGGGACAATATTATTGTAGATCTCTTCTGGCAGCAGTTAACAATGGTTTCCATCCTGGATGATCTTACCAGATCTGCTAATGATGTGTCAATTTTCAGCCAGCATTTGGAAGAGAGGGCCAAGTGTCTTCATTCAAATGTAATTTGATGAGGAATGGAGTTCTGCCCTCCTTATTTTAACTTCTTTGATACACTCCGGGTCATCTGCTATTAAAAAAATTATTGCCAGAGCTGTCTCAAACCTCCTGTAGTTAGGCAATTGGTTTTTAACTCTTCAAAGCATAAATCAGAGTTTCTGATCATTTTCATTGTGGGGTTTCTTGTTTTTCTGTTTGTTTTATGGCACTTTTTGTTGTTGCTGTTACTACTTTTTTTTTTGGTTGGGAATACTGAGGATGACTATGGCAACTTCTGATAATGAAAAAAAGAATATAAAGGCCAACTTCTATTGCAAGAGGGGAAAGCAAGCCCTCCAGAAAGATCTCTTATCATCTGCTTTTTTAGAAGTATAGCATTCCTTCCTCTTCCTAAGTCTCCTGTGGCCTACAGATTAGAAATGGTGACATTTCCAACAAGATTCCTAAGTCCCCAAGAAGAGACTTCCTGCAGAGGGGAAGATGTGACTGCTTTAATTTTGAAGTGTTCATACTGTCTAATGTATATAAAAACCTATTGGATTGGTAGCTATTTCTGACATGTTTCTTTCTCCCGTTTTAGCAGTGTATGAAGCTCTATTTTTATTTTTTTTTTTCTTAGGGGAAATACTATTCGTATCATAGTGCCACTGCTTCTCATAGCAAAGTACTGCTGTAGTACCCACACAATGCTATATTCTCTCTCCAAAACTAGCATAAAAGCTGTACTTCTGATGGTTCTAGGGGATGTCCTTTTAATGGGAGATACTGTCAAACTTTTTTTTTCTATTTTAGTATTACAGTTTTAAGTACTATAAATGCCTTGAACTCTATCTCACTTGCCTCACAAGCTGGATATAACGGGACTGTTTTTTTGTAGCCTGGTACTTATCCAGGTGATTTCTGACTTGTGTGTTTTTATTGCATCTGTATCCCAAAGAAACTCTCTTTTATTTTTGAGAACCGTAGAAAAACATTTTTGTTCTTTCAGTCATTTCTTCTACAAATGCAGAAGTATATTGTTTCTGCCTTAGTTTTAAAAGAGGAGACTGATTCTCCTTCAGAAACATAAGATTAAATTTATCTTTAACAATGCTACTTAAGGCTTACATCTCAGTCTGTAATATAAATCATCACAGTGGTTGATGCACTGTCTAAAAGCATCTTATCCAGGAGACAAAGATCACTGTGGACTTTATTCACTTGATTTACTTTGTTTGTTCTCATTATGTCAATGAAATTGGTATCAGCTTATTTGAAGCTTAAGTCAAGAGGGATCATGTGAAGAGTGTCGTACCAACACAGTCTGTTATTGCCTGGATAGTTGTGCAATTACTCACGTTATCTTTTAGTTAAAAATCAATTTTTTTTATCAGGAGTTTGCCTGATCTTCGTCATTGGTCATGTTCTACCCAGCCATCTCCTTGATTTTCTCATAGCATGTGATCAAGCTTATTGTGTATATTCTACAGAAGTATATTTGTAGATATATAGGTAAAGAATAGGTTTCACTCAGTTTTGACTGAAAACTATACAAACATGTCAACACAATTGCAAGATATACAGGATCTAAACCTACTAGTTTAAGTCCTCTCTTCAGTACATTTACTTAGGCATGCATGTTTCTCATTCAGAAAATTATCATAAAATTAAGTCAATAACACAAAAGCTGTCCATGTAAGGAGCAGGATGAAATGAGTGTACACAAAGGAGACACACACTACTATTTGTCTTATTTGCATTGCCTTCATAAAGTTCTCAGCTATTCAGTGACTAACCTTAGTCAGGCATTAGCTTTGCTGTTGCTTTTCTTTTCTTTCCTTTTTTTTTTTTTTTTTTTGAGGAATAGCTAACTCAGGGTATCATCTGCAAAACTGACACTCTGTAACATATGATGGCAAAAGCTGCGAACAAGTGGAAGTGTATAGATGTTGAAAGTGTGAATCCAATATAGAGCCTGGGGAAACTCCATAAATCAGTAGTTTGGAAGAGCATTTATTTATGGTTATAAGCTTTCACCCCTGAGACATGTAGAAATAAAAACCTGTCATATTCCACCTTTACTACAAGGTCATTACAAAAAGCTTGCCAAAACTGTTGTAGTAGCATAGTGGGATCTGAAACTTGATAGAAATTTTTCAGATATTCTACTGCTATTGAAGTAGAGGACCTCTGCTTTGTAACGTCTTATGATGTTTTTATTCAAAGTACAGTTTCAACTTCTAAAGGAAGAATTTTCATATGTCACTTTAAGGTATTAAAAGCACCTTTAGTATGTGTAAGTGATTGTACTTTCAGAGAGAATAACAAAGCCAATGTAGCCTTAATAACCATTCCTTTACTGTCTCTTTGGTATTTCCTCCCCTGTAGTTTGGTCACTGCTTCCAGTTTATAAAGCCTGTGCTTTCCTCCAAGGATTAAATCCTCTCCACCGGTTAAACTTGTGAAGCTGAAACATATGGATTTCAGTTTTCTTCCATGATTTCTCATGGATGTTAAGGGTCAGAGTTTTCTCATATTCAGCATTTCTGATGAGGAAGAAAGTGGTGATGTAGAACCAAATTTCATGCTTGTCTGTGAAGACAGTTCACAGAGAAACAAAAAACCAGAAAAGTTTGGAAGTGAAAAAGTTTTGAAAATGACCATGTTAAGAGTGCAGAAGGACTGAGGTTTAAATTTAAAATTGTGTTGCGTCTTGTTGGATATTTTTTAATATCTTCTTAAATGCAAAATTCATATTAGATCAAGACACTAGATTATTTAAAGGTTTAGTTTAACATTAGATAATGTAAGACATTACAATTATGTCTCAAAAATCGTGCAAATCTAAAGTATGTCATACACATACGCCATTTGTTCTAGAAAATTTGGGAGAGAAATCAGTTGCCTGAGTTCTAGAGGATTTTTTAGAAAACTCCCAAAATAGGTTCCTGTCCTTTTTTTTCTTCCTTACAAACTCCAGCTGTGATCCTCAGGGAGAAAAGCTGGAATTATAATGATGATAATAGTTCTTAACAAAGTTGCTGACTGCCCTTTACTCTTTGCAGTTATACTTGGGAAATGCTTGGCCCTAACATCTGTAAGATCTTTCCAGTATTGAGGGAGCTGACAATTCCACATGATATCATGTGTACACAGTCAAAACCCTCACCATTGTGGTTCCTGACAGAATTATTTTGCCATTCAAGTTCCCAAGTCCTGCTACATAATAAGGAGACCAAACCAACATGAACCAGCTCTTCATTTCTTAGATGGAGCAGCTCTGGAAGGAGCAGTTTGCTGAGCCTATGTGTCCTCTTTATGACATTTAATGCATTTTATTCTGCTTTCCAGAACATATGCAAAAAATCCTGTATTAACAGTTGTGATCATATAACACACTCACTAAAGTTGCAGGTTATTATGCAATAGAGATGCTCTAACATCACTGAAATAGCATATGAAGGTACAAAGCCCCCCTGAAATGAAATGTGTAGGGGCAGGCTATTGCTGTCAACATGTCCTTTTTATCTGTGAGGCATCTACACTGAGCCAATGTGTCAGTCATTTATTGACTAAATGGGTTTTTTTTAGCCAGTGCAGAAGAATTTGGGATGGAATAAGGACAATGACTGTTTTCATGCTTGTGAAGTGCAATAGAGCTGTGGGAGAGGGACCCTAGGGAGGTTGCTCCATTCTGAGGTGGACCTGGTTATCATTGACTAAAGCATTTTGTCAGTTCTTATTCCCCAACTTTCAGATAGCCCACTCTTCCCTCCACAATGGTTAATACAAATTCTGATTGCCTTTTTTTTTCTTCAATTTGTCTGTGTTCATTTGGGTGTTAAGCATGTGAGACTGTCAAAAGCAGTGCATTAGGAGAGCTTGCCATACTTGAATAGAGCTCTGCTGGAAATGTGGTTGCTTTATTTGCTATTTGAATGGATGTGCTGCTGTAAATCTGGTCATGGTTTTGAGCATTGAGCCCTTATGACTCTCTGCAAAGAATTTCCAAAGGCAGAGCATTGCATTTCAGACACATATTGCTGTATACTGGCTCAGTTAAGTAATTTGTCAGATTCCAGTCAGACAAAACTCTTTGCTTCAGTCGACTGTTGATTTAGGCACAATCAAAAGGATATAGTGAGTTCCCAAGATGTGTTCATCATATTTTTTTAAGTCCTATGGAATTGTTGGGCATGAGTGCCTATCTAATATCTGGCAGTTGGAGCTGCTGCTCTGAGGCAGGTTGTCAACTTCCTTGTCCTAAATATCTAAATTACTCAACTACTATTGAAATTTGGGAAGGTTTTTTTTTCAAAATTTCTTATAGAAAAAAAAAGGGAATTGATAATAATGCTGAAATACCGGAGAAAAGATAACAGTTAAACAGATGCAAGTTAAACCCATGGTTACTGATTTTTATTTTTCTGAAGATGGAGACACTTAAAAATGCAGGCTTTTCTTTCAGTCTCGGTTTTGTTCCAGTGTGCTTTTTCAACAAAAGGAAGAGAGAAAAGTGCTTTAAGTATAAGGAATTTTTTTTTTCCTCAAATGCTCTTTTGAAAACCAGAGGGCTTATAATGATTCTCCACATTAGGTCAGATCTTAAGATTTGTTTCTTAAATCTCTGTATGAGATTAGATCTTCAGAGAATTTGTTTTACTTTAGTGGTCAGTGAAACACACGGTGTTTAAATGGCTGAGGTTTCACCATCACTGCTATCATTTGTGGTTTTATGTTAATTCTATCTTGGTTTCCTGGATGAAGCATGAAGGCCTAAATCGCCTTAGACTTTTTCATGTGTGCTATTATAGTTTCATAGGGATTGCTAGTTCTTTGTAAGCAAGCATTATGCTCAGCATTCCTCTGGGATTCTTTCAAGGGCTAATAACTTCAAGATCTTCCATCACCATCATCCTCCTCTTCCTCATTTTAATTTATATGGGCTGCATATAAAGGAAAGGTAGTGGAAAACACTTGATCAGTGAACTTTGGAGGGATTTTTGTTCCTGTGCGGTTCATAGACTACTATTTTAAAAAATCTGCTGTCATTAGAGATGGCTGTGAAAAATGCCAATCACTTGTTTTAAAATTTTAAAAGTTTGATAGTAATAAAATAGTTATAAAAATAGTAATAAAAATTAGACCAATAAGAATTTGGACAAAGAGATAGGACAATAAAGAGCAATAAAAAGCAAAGAATTACAAACAATTGGATGCTTTCTTCTCAGAAGCAGGGCTCACTAACTAAGGATTAACCCTTAAAAGCAATAGCCTGTTGCATATTCATATATCTCATACATGATGCATAAATTCTTTTCAAACAAAGGGTGTTCTCTGGTTATTGTCAAATTCTTCCCATTAATCCTGGTGTTTCCATAAAGACAGAGAGGAGGTGGAAGGATGTTTGTCTTTTCCCACAAGGAGGCTGTAACTCTTAGGTGTCTCGTTGCTGTTATCTCTGTGCGAAGAATTTCTTGATTATCTCATCCCTTTCTTGAGCTAGTTAAAAAAATATCTGATATTGCATAGCTTCTATTATAACATTATGTTATAACCTAAAACTATATCTACCACACTACTAAAAAGGATTAATACAGTACTACAAAATAACTTTCCAAGATAACACATATAGTATTCAATTTAATATTTGCGAAGAGCTAATAATTTAATAGACATTTTTCACAATGGTCATGGGCTGATTTATGCTTGTCTGTTGACCACAAGGTCTGATGGATCATTAAAGATAAAGGAGAGAGAAATACTCAGTGTTTGTTCACCATGCACCTTAAATTGTTGATTCGGAATTAACTTCCTTAATCACTACTCACTGGTTGCAGAACATCCAACTTCTTTTTTTAGCTGATAAAGTGAAGTTCATCTCTTATAAAAACTAGCTGGAAACATCACATTGTCTTTATGCAGCTTCTCAGCTCACGTAAAAGAGCCAGAGGTCCGTTTGGAGGATTGCAAATTGCAAATTTCAGAAGGAACCTCTGCCATTTATGTTTTGGAAGCTGTTGCTGGCTCCTGGGAAGCCAAACAGATGAATGAGTCTGTTCTTCACAGATTGCTGCAACTCAAAGTATGCCAGTGCCAGCATTTCAGAAAACAAAAAAAACCTCAGGTTTTCCTTTTTAGGATCCTGATTCTATGAAGCTATGAAATCAGATCTGGAAGTTAAATAGATGAACTAATAGATTAATAAAATGTAGTCATTTAAAAAAGCTCACCCAAAACACTGCAAATATTGGATCTTTCACTTTATTGTTGAACAGCATTCTGTTCATGGGCTCCCTAGAGACCTACTAGCTGAAAGTCATGATTCCAACTTAGTCTTCTAAGTTTAAAGAATATGATACAAATCTTTAAAATGCTGAAACCTAACAAAAATCATTCAAAGGGAAATGAGAAAGAGAATTGAGTTAGAAATAAAATTGAGTGTAGCTGTCAGGAGGGAGGGAAACACTGGAAAAGAAGGCCATGGAAAGGAATTGTACAGCTGGCCTTTGCAGCTGCCAGCAATAGAGTTCTTCCTAGGCTTTGCAGGTCCTCATGTGTTCTATTGAAGTCACTGCCAGTTTGCCAAAATCTGGTTAAAAGGGTACAAGCAAATATAAGATGAAAAACTCCTGATTTATTTCAGTACCTGTGCACAATAGAACGCATCCAATTGGTTTCCCACAGACTCACTCTTCTTTTGTTAACTGGTACTGAGAATACTGCAATCCTTTTTCTTTTGTGGAGGGTCACTCTCCTATCTTATTCTTATTTCTGTGTGTATACATTATCTGTGCTGTGTGTGTTGTATCAGGAGAAAAAAGATTTGTTTTAGTTGATGAAGAAACAATTCTACATAACTGTAAGTTTTTCAAGGTAGAAAAACTTTTGTGCTTTTTGTGTAGTTTCCCTTTTTATTCAAAAAGCCTGCCATTGGAAATCCCTTTGTTTCATTACTTAATTTCCTTCAAAAGTATCTGTTTTCATTTGTTTTGGGGAGCAGTATTTATTTTGTTTATTCGTCATTGATTTCTGGAAACATAAAGTCTGTCAGCTAATGCTTTCCAAATAGAAGCTCAGAAATGAAGGGAGAATATCAATCCCTGCATTAATGTCCATTTGCATTTTAGGAATTTACAAGTGTGTAACACTAATGAGCTAATAATTCAGTGTTCTTTTTAGATAATGTTATGTACAGAAATGAATAGAATTAATGGGCTTCCCTACTGTGGATGGGCTTCTCTTACAGAATTCAATTTTTGTGATGATTATCGTAATGGACTACCCATCCCACTCCAATAATAAATATTCCCCAGAAGGCAGACTAGTAAAAATGCTTTTCCAAAGCAGACAGTAGAATTCCCCTGATCTTTGGCTTTTGCTCTCTTCAAAAGGCCAGGAGGAAAAGTGGGCCTTGGACCTCCATTGAGAAAAATTTCTGGGGTTTGGGACACCAGCAGTGAGCCAAGTCCAGTATTTCTCCCTAATATCTGATCTAAACCTACTCTCTTCAATTTGAAGCCATTCCCCCTTGTCCTGTCTCTACATGCTCTTGTAAATAGTTTTCCTTTATTCAGCTGCTATCTTGATCTTCTAAATATCTTCCATCTAAATATCTTCCAAAATATATTCAGTCATTTGTGTAGGTAAGTGACAACTATTTTAATAACTTTACACTTTTAAAAATAAATTCTACTTTTTTTAGTGCTTCTGTGAAGAGCAAAGTGTTATTTCCTGTCACAATTACTCTAAAGAAGATGTCATATCAGTGTTTTTGCTGTAGAACTGTCAGTCTTACCTGAAAAATGTTAACATGTTTCTCAAAAGATATGAATTTGGTTGAGTTCTTAAAGTACAGTATTCAAGCCCCATGGCTGTTTCTAAAATGCAGGTTGAACAGAAACAAATAGGGGAGATACTCTTGATGATCAAGACCAATCTCTATAGCTATCACGTATTACCACCTCTGTCTTCATTCTTCTGGAAAGCTGAGGATTTGTTGGTTTTTGTTTGGTGTTGGTTGGTTGGTTTGATTTTGGTTTGTCTTCCTTCTCACCTGGTTATTTCATCAGGGAAACTCTGAACCCATCCCTTACAATGAAAGATGTACTCTCCTAATTTCCAGAAGCAGCATATTCACATAACTTTTTCTTTTGTCAAGATTATCTTTAATTATAAACATCTTCTCACATGTAATTTTTTATCACTGTAAATAATATACAATTATATTTTTTCTCCTAGTCATTATTTTGGTAGACAGGCAGATATCTTTCAGTCTCTTCTATTTCCAGGGTAATATTTTTCCAATGTGTCATGGTATGACTTGGCTGTTGTTGACTGAAGTAAGCAGAAAATTCTGTAATGTTTTACCTGGGATTCACTGCATCTTTTCTATCCAGCCTTCCTACATCTACCAGAAATACTTCAACTGTCTTGTAACTGCTTCCCTTGAAGCTGCTTCATATTGGTCATTCATACTCATCCAGTGATAAATTAGAAAATGTGTCTTCTTCCTGCTCGGTTGTTCTCAGTTAATGAGATTCTAGGGTATAGCTGAAGTTTCAATTTTTAATCCCCAAGTGCATGGGGATTTTTTCTCATTTCTATTACTGCAGTACTAAAGGTTGTCCAGCACTTTCTGTGAGATATATCAGCCCTCTTCTGTATGAATGATACTTTTAGATTGCACTTCTTCCTGGTCATTTGCAGAGAACAAATTCACTTATCCTACCCAATCTACACAAGGTGACTCAGTGGTGGATTTGTTAGCTGGGATTTTTGGTCAAGACATGAATATTTAGCAAGTGTAATGCTAAATGTTTAGTGGTGGTTAAAAGGCAAGCAATGAGATAAAAAACAGCAAAAAAAATTCTAATCTCAAACAAATTATACCTATAGTACATGGATAATAATTTCCTGATAGGTGGGTTTTTGTATTTTTCTTACCATAATTTTCGGCTGGTCATTTTTTCATTAACTTTGTAGTCCTGTTGTTACTTCATCTGTATCCTAAGTAGATAAAATATTGTGCTCTATGCCAGCAGAACTGTATTTGGACTCACTGTGTATCCTTTAAAGACTTTATTGGATATTTCCTAGTTTTTGCACCCTTTTGTGTTTAATTCCTGAAGTGTCTTATGTCTATCTTCCAGAGCATTCCAATCTGCTACAAATATTGTAAATCCTATTCCATAGTTCCTGTTTGCTTATTGGTGACACTCTAACTTATCAGTATCTCACTGATGGACTTTAAAATTATTATATATTTTTTCTTTTTTTTTCCTTTTCTTTTTTTCCTCCCAGGCACTCATGGCATTATTTGACATTATAAAAGCTTTCCTTTGGGAATTCTTGGTATTCAGGCATGCTCCTTGTTTTCGCAGTGATCCATGACAGCCAGGCAATGATTTTTTTTTTTTTTCTTCTTGAATATGTGCAGCATCACTCAGTACCAGACTCGCTGCACCTGTAGAGGCACAACTTGTTACTCAGTCAGCAGCTTGGGGAACTCAACACCTGCTCCAGTGACCAGTAGAGATTAACATTTTCTATGTCAGGTCATTTACTTGGCTTGTCAGAGTGCAAGATTATGGCTGAAAGGGTATATTGACTTGAAAACATATGTTTATGAATTTATGGAACAAAGTTGCAAAAGTATGAGGCATAATATAGTTTTGAGTTCCAATATAAATGTGACAGAGTCTTATCTGTCTCCCTCATTTGCAGTAAAGGAATCTGTTATGATCTTGATATAGGATTTCTTCTGATTAGGCTGACTTTAAGATGCTTTCATGCTTGGGGCAGAAAAGAGGCCTGTTAATGTCTTATAATTTCACTAGTTGGATGTTTCTTTTCTAATATCTCTTGTTACTTCCTAGGAAAAGAGATTCTGTATCTTGCTGGTTTTTTTTTTTTTTTTCATGAGATGGGGTTGTCCAAACCTTTTCCCTGGATTCTGGTCAAAGCCTATCACAGAAAAGGAAAAACAAGAGTTTGATAAACTTGAGGCCTGTGCAAAGGACGATGGCAGGAAGGACCTCCTGAAAGGAGAAAGATGGCACTGAATTAAGTGGGAAAGGATTTCTAATTAAATGCTTACATGCATTTTACATAGCAATTAAACTAAACCATATTTCTACTGGTCAGAGTGCATAGTGATTTGAATTTCAGAATTGTTTTCTGGTAAGCCATCCCCTGATCTCCTGGTGCCAAGGAATTCTTGTGGGTTTTTTGTTTCCATTTTCAGTGTTCTGTCACTTGTGTCATTCAACTATTAAGGCCTTGTGGCTAAAGAGGTCTCTGTAATAGAACTTGCTGGGCTGTTCATGGCAAATTATTTTACAAACACGTTGTTTCTCTGTACCTCTCTGCTTTGTTTCCTTGAGTGTGTGATGTGAGCTTGTATTAGACACAAACTGTGTATCCTGGGGAGCATGACAGAAAACCACAAAACACCAGTCAGCCTGAAACATTTTGCAGCTTAAGATGTGCGTGGGACAAGTGGGGATTCTTAGAGGAGGAGCTGCTGTGCTGGAGGAGAGGTCCGGGCTGCTGAGAGAAGGATGCCAAGACAAGGCTTCTCTACTTGGGCCTTGTGATTGAAATTAGCCATTTAGGCTTAAAACCTGTTGAGCTTTGTGTTTCAACCATTGCTGTTCCCTTATCTATGGTATGGCAGTGATTAGGCTGTTGAATGCATTACAGTGTGAAGTCAGATTGCTTGCTTTTTTTCCCCCCCCGAATCTAAATCGGTGTGAAACTAAGCAGAATTTTTTTAGATCTTGAACTCTGTGAGCTTCCAAAATGCACAGATGCTGCCTTAGATACCTTTAGATTTATTCTTGAACAGAAGAGACTGGCAGCTGAGACATACTTGGGCAGCCCAGGAAGCCTAGAAATTGATATGAAACAGAAGCTGAAGAGACACAGTACCTCCAACTTATTTTATTTTTCATTGATTTAAATTTTCTATCAAAAAGTAATGATCACAGTGTTTTCTAGTGGGAATTGACATCTATTTTTCTAAGAATAAAGGGCAAAAATGACA
Organism: Chloebia gouldiae; assembly: GCA_003676055.1. NCBI lineage: Eukaryota > Metazoa > Chordata > Aves > Passeriformes > Passeridae > Chloebia > Chloebia gouldiae. The sequence goes on from QUSF01000016.1 coordinate 9,927,264, forward strand.
TTTGGATTCCAGAAGAAATGTCATTTAGCTGTGTCAAAGAAAGTATCTGGGACTCTAATGACCTACTTTCCTGCTAAGTCTCTAGGCCATTGCTGAAGTTAGGAGCATAGGGAAAATACATTTCATCTTCAAAGACTTCAAGATGAGGTTTATAACTTTCTTAAAGAGGAAAAAAAAAAAAAAAAAGAATCCTCTCTCCTGAATTGAGACAGATAAAGTTTCAGCCCAAGGTGGATATTTGTCCCCGAAGATTTGAAAATTCAACCACCTGCTTTAAATGAGAAGTTAGAAAAAATGCACTGTGTTACACCAGTGTATTCACTTTGAAAAAAAAAGTGAAAATTATATACTTTTACTTCTCTATAGGTCTAAATAAATAGAAAAGACTTTGGATAACACAAATAGCACAAGGACTGAAAAATACTCTCATATATTCATCAGTCCTAAGGGTAGTGACAGATTAAGTGGCTAAGTCATTATATTTTAGAAGTTGTGGCAAGGTGGTGAAGTTCCCACTGGCTGCAAAAAAAAAAGGAAATAAAACCCTAATTTTTAGAAAAAAAGGAGATATCTATTAGACTTTAATCTGAAAGAAGGTAGTTTTAGATTAGATGTTGTGAGGAAATTCTTTATTGTCAGAGAGAAGCTGAGCATGTTCCACCCCTGGAAGTGTTCAAGGCCAGGCTGCATGGGGCTTTGAGCAACCTGGTCTGATGGAAGGTGTCCTGCCTGGGGCAGTGAGGCTGGAACCAGATGATCCTTAAGGTTCCCTCCAACCCAAAACATTCTGTGGTATGATTCTATGATATTTGAATTGGAATCAGAGCAGCTTTTGAGTACCTGGGGGAAAATGACACTTTGTATTTTCCTGACATGTTGTATTAAGGCAGGTTGAGTATCAAGGGTATTTCACCATATTTTTTAGCTGAATCTGATGGCTTCCCTACAGATTTTCATCCCTCTGTCTTAAGAAACAATAAAGTGCTCACAACCACGAGTCCACAGGTGTATCAGGTAACCAAGCAGGCTCTCAATGAGACTCTGCATGTGGGGGTTTCAGATCGGTTTCCCATCTTCTGGAACGAGCCAGATGACAAACTGCTGTGTCCTTATGTGCTTCCAATTTGGATGGGAAAACCTGCAACTTGGTTTTGAATGTGCCTGCTAAAAATCCCTGCTCTCACTCCAGTTTGTGGAGTTCAGTGAGGCAACCAGAGAGAGAGATGCTAACTTAGGTGTTGAATCAGAAATAGTACAGCTAGGGCATGGCTGTGCATCAAAGCAGCCCAGGCACATGGATGGAAGTGGAGCAGATGGCTTCTGGATCTCCCTGCCTCAGAGCTGGGAAGAGCTGTTGCATTGTGCCTCATTGGGCCACACAGATATTCCCCACGCTTGACTGCTATTTCAGATTCTTTGGAGCCTTTACTATAAATGAACCTGTTCTGAAACCATCCTTATTTTGAAAGAAGCAAAAGGGGTTTTTTTTGAAAATTACCCATCCATGTTGGAGGAAATATTCAAATTGATGTACCAGGCTGGATCTTGAATTCTCAAATGCCTTTTTTAGTCATGGAATTTAGTGCATCACTGCAATCAGTACTTCAAAGCTTTATGTAGCTGCATCACTTGAAGAAGGGATATGTGGTGAGGGAGAGGTAGGTGAGAAGGAAAAAAAAATGGAAGTAGTTGAAGAAGACAATAATTTTTTCTGACTTTTTCAATATATTCTTTTTTGTGTTAGTGGCCATTACTCTTCACAAATGATGGACCTGAGTAAAAGGGAAAAGAAAAAAAGGTAATATTTTTGTCTCCCACTTATTCAATGGCTCTCAAGCCCTCCTGTACATGAACTCCAGCACCTTAGCACAGTTGTGATGGAGCTTTCTGCATAATTCATCACAAAAGAACATGAGGCATTCAGCAGTCACTGCTCATTCAGTGATGTTCTGCATTACTAGCAGCACTGGTAAATATGCCTTCTCCATACATAATTTATGGTTCTCAGCAGAGATAGTTCTATGCTTCATAATAGGCTAGCTTTGATCCCCTAACATTTGTTTGTTCAACTTAGGGGTTGGGTGCAAAACAAAGACTTTAAGATTTCTTTCTTGCCTTGCTTGTTTCAACAGTTGCCATTTCCCCATCCCGTTAACAAGGCTGAAATTGTTTCTGACCCACTTTTGGGGAAATGAGCCTTTCTGTAATGGATTTTGTGTGTAAGACTTTTTATTAGCCAATTCCCTTCGCACAAAACTTGAAGTAGAATGAAAATTGGTTTAGAAACCTTAGTATAGTCTATTCTGTGCTTCTGCTTAAAGAATTTATTGTTATTTCTTGTGACCTGTAGGAGGAAAATGTAGATAGACCTTGTGTTCTGTGAATCCCTCTTTTAATGCTGTGATAAAGCTAGAGACTATATATAAATGTGTAAATGAATGTGTTGGAACTCATTGAGACAATTCCATTCTTCAAATTCAGTAAGTTCTTAAAGTAAAAAAAAAAAGGCAAAAATAGAAGCAGTTCAGTTTTAAATGTTTCCATTTCCATCAATATTTCAAAACAATATAACAACCAACTATGCATTTCTAAATGAAAATCCTCATTGCTCCTCTCTGCATTTTAAAGCTGTAAAGTTTGTTTTTTTTTTTTTCATTTTAAAGAGAATATCATTAGAATTGGTGCATTTCTGTGACAAGAATCAATTTGTCATCTAAGCATTTTCTGATGGAGTTTGTTCTTTCATCTTTCTCCTGCTTGATACAATTTTCCCTATCCCATTCTCTGTTTGTTTGGTTGGGTTGTTTCCCAGTGATTGCTATATTTTAACCTATTATCATTCTTTATTTTTAAAAGCCTTGTTTCCACCCAAGCTATATTGCACAATTGCTAAATGGTTATTATTTCTTTAGCAAATAGTAAGACCTGCCCTTTGGAAATTTGGTCCCTTTTATACATATCAAATTAGGCACGTTAAAGACTGACTAAAAGTTGCTTGTCACTGTTCAGACTTCTTGTCATAAGCTTTTTATTTTCTCCTGTTTCTGATGTTTCAGTCCTTTGCAGGTAGTCTGCCAAAAGGAATGATTTAAATATTTTCTCTGTCTGCAGTTCAATTTGGTTTTTCTGTTTTTCTCCCCACTAGTCCAGTGCGATGACCCTTGCTGCATCAGATTCGTTGTGTAATGTCATCTGCAAGCAAAAACATTTTAGTCCCTCCTTATTTTCTACTGTTGCTTTTTGGTGTTTTAAATATTGGTTGTTTTTTTTTTTGTTTTTTTTTTTTTGTTTGTTTTGTTTTTTTTTTTTTTTTACATAATGTGGATTCTTGGCTATTTTTAATGATATTAAATGAAGCCTACAAGTACAACATAAATTCAAGACGGGGAATGGGGTAGAGCAAGCTTTTTACCATCCTTTTGACTTTTCTTCTGTAGTCAGGAATCTGTGTGTCATCACACACCAAAAAAAAGTTTTTTTCTGACTTTTTAGGACTGTTTGCTTAGAGAATGAGCATAGCTTTTCAACCTCATCTTTAATAGCACAGTCACACTAGAAAAGCTACCTTCTACTTTTTACCTCCATTTGCTATTTTAATACTTTTTGGCCAACTCATCTGTAAGTATATGAGGGAGAACAAATAAGAATGTTATTTACTGGTCTGACTTTTTTGTCTGGCAGAGCTAGAAAATGTTGCTTGTAGCAGTGAGGGGGAGTCAGCTTCTCATTGTATAACTGTGTTGGAACAGATGTTGTGAGATGTCATGATCTATTTCATTAAATGTGTGTGGTTTCTGTAATTTTGGAGCAAAAATTTGATTTAACCTGTCTCTTGCAATAATACCTGTGTTTGCATTTATTCATGCAGAGTGTGCTGCATGGGCTACAAGGGCTTTCTGCAATCACTGGGTTTGCCATACACTTTGTTCCAGTCTATTGCAACAGAGCTTCCCATGTCCAAACAAATGTGATATTGCTTTGGGGAGTGAGAGGGGTTGCTGGTTTTGTGGATTTTTTGTTTGTTTGTTTTCCTTTTCCTCCTTCCCCATGATGCTGGCCTTCTGTATATGAAGCCTGAAGCAAGAGTATTTGTAACATCAGTAGTTAGAGCAGTCAAAAGCAAGTGAGTTTTCTGTATCATTGTACAAGTTCTTAAATATAGACTGGGATGGAACTTTTGGACTTTTTCTTGCCCCTATACCAGAATCTAAGTGTGCTTGATGTGGCTTTTGGAACAGAAGAATCAGCAGCAGCACTACACCATACAGTTGTTTCTTTCACATTTTCATTTGTATCTGAAAAACAAAGTTCTTATCTCTTGCTGCTCTGTGATAACGTTCACGTTGTTTGGTATTATGTTTGTTTTCTTAATTAAAGCTCCAGGTCTCAGAATTGCTGGATTATATTTTTTTTCCCAAATGGCACTGCATAAAAAATTGGAAATATTTATGCAAATCAAAAATCATAATTTTAGTCGTTGGTTTTGCCACCTTATTTTCTTCCTTTCTTGGAGCAGACTCATTTGCTTTAAAGATTTTTTTTTCTTTATAGTATTATTGGATGGAGCTGTTCTACCTGTTTTAAAGTAAAGTGAATAAAAATGAAATACTCTTTATGGTCTAGTGCAGGTCTACAAGAACAATATATAAATAGTTCTTACTGAAAACCTAAGGAGGGTCTAGTTTTGGGGTTTTTTTATTCCCCTCTTATCCCAACACAAAGCATTTAAAGCTATTTTTACAGAGGGCATCTTCTAAGAACCTGTATATACTCCTGGAAAATTAGGTTTCTATGCATGGGGAATGAGATGCTCTGGCTACAGTGAATTTATTATTTTGAAATAATTGCCCAGAAGCAGTGTAAATAATGTTAGAGGCTTTCTCTGAAACAGACTCTGCAATGTTGGTTTGTTTGGAGATCATAACAGTTACCTTGGGTTTTTTTTTTCCATGAAAGCACAAAACCAGAATTATGTTTAACTGAAAGCCAACCAATTATTCTTGGCCTTTTAAATATGTAAACTCCCTTTTTGAAATGTTACTGTAAGTTGTTTCTGCAAGTAAACTTCGTGTAATAGTTAAGAGACCTCTGGCCGAGTTTTGACTCATCTTTTGTAATCCTACTGCTTTGTTATTCAACCCCATGCATCTCATGCATATGAGTAGTTCCTGCACACAAGAAATCACAGATATGTGGTTCAGTAATGATTTTCTTTCTTACAAGCTGATATCAGAGAAGTTCTTCCCAGCCCTCATGACCTGGGTAGCACTGATTCATCTGTCTGCCACCAGCCTGGGACAGCTGAAACCCAATCATTTCACAGATTCAGCTCAGGGTCTGGCCAGCCTGAGAGCTGAAGTGCTGCAGCAGCACTCAGCTCGGGGAAGCAGCATTTGGCAAGGGAAATAAGCATCTGGAGGGAAGCAGCAGAGATATTGCAGACTCTGCTGCCAGGGACAGAGGAAGGTAGACTTACCAATCCAAATCTCTCATACAGGAGGAGCATGCTTGACAAAAGGCTCCAAGGCAGCTGCTTTCCAAGGCTGAAAGCCTAAATTCTATGTGGGAGGATGTCTAAATTAGACATGATTTAATTACATGTCAAATTAATTGAGAAGATCAACTTTTCTTTTATGTTCCCGATTTTTTTAGATGTGGATTATTTTACAGCAAGCAACACTTCTAACTTTTGACTCATATTGGCATTACTGTGCTGATAAATCCATGTTCATCATTCTGGGAGGACTGAAGAATGGAAAGTCCAACAAATGCTATAAGAAAGATTTATGAGTGCATGTAATAGCCTGTAATTCCATGGTGCTCAGGAGAATTCTCTCAGGCTTTTTATACAGTGCATGATGGTAAAAGATGTCTTCACTGCTATCATTCTTTCTGTTCCTTTGATTCTCAGAGTCGAGCAGAAGGAGCAACATCTAAAAGTGAGTAAAACAGCACTTGAAAGCTAGGTTTTTACTAAGGGTTTGGAAAGAATTTGTTATGGATTTTCTGTACTTTCTCAAACTGGGGGATACATAACTATTGAAATTAAGATTAAAAAATCAATATAATGATGTTGCAGAGGACAGTGATCTCTGTTCCACAACTGCCTGGCCCAAAGGAGAGATATGGAAGATGTACAGTGGTGATAGAATTTAACTTGCCTTAGTCATTTAGTGGATATGATTTTATTTTCTTGTGATTCTGTGAAAGGAACTCAGGAAGATCAGTAAAAGCGATGGCTACATTGTGAACTGGGGTATAGTGTGGAGATAGCTGTGCTTGCTCTAGGGCAGAAATGGAGAAACAGTCTAAATGAGCCCTTGTAGGACTTGTCCTGTGGCCACTTTCCACTGCCTGTTTTGAAGAGAAAGCCCTAAGCACTGGACTGCAGTGCTGAAGAGTCCAAGTATGATAGATACCTCGAGCCTGAGTATTGACTAAGAGCTTTGACTCATGGGCAAAGTCACCCTTTCTGCTGTTTGATGTGCTCTGTGCTCAGAGGTGTAGAACTTTCTGCACTCTTTTTAAACTGTATGGCTTCATCGCTGAAAATCCCCACTACATCAGCAGCTCCCCTTTCCAAATAAAACATTTTTTCAAATCTTTATAATCTTGGCTAACTAATCCACAACAAAAGCAGTTACTCTGCAGTGGCTGCAGACTATTCTGCCTCTGCAAGCTCATAGCTGTGTGTGGTATAAAATTTGCAGTAGCAGTGCTAATAAAGCACATTGTGTTCTAAGCACTTGCTTGTTTGCTTTGTCAGTGTTCCTAAACAAGTGCACGGTCTTGAGAATACAGAAATCTTGATACTCAAAACAAAGGCACTTGGTGAACAGGATCAGTTCTCTTGCCTTCTTCTCATATATGGTGTTTCAAGCAGGGATTCTGATAGCTCTGTGGAAGAATGCCAAGAATGAGATGCTTTGTGCAAACTGAAAGGAAAAATTAGTTGAATGTAGAGCAGGCAGCAAGATGTAGAAATATCCATGATGCATTTTCTTCTCTGTAAGTTTAAAAAAATAACAAAGACCAGCTACGGGAAAAAAAAAAAAACAAAAAAACAAAAAAAACCCAAACAAACAAACAAAAAACCCCACAACTTATTTTACTCAAATATAGACAGGCTGTGCTTGAAAGTTACTAAAATTATTGTGCTTGTTCTGAAGACCTAAACTCAAGAGCTGTTGTATGTTATGTATTTTCAAAGTTTACTTTAAAATTCCCAAGTTCAGAAACTGCCATTTAATTTATATTAATCCACTTGGAAAGACATTAATCCACTGTAATGCTCTTTCATTTCTTCACCTGAGAAATGCACTCTGCTGTCTGGAAAACCTCTTGTTATCTCAATCTGTTCAACAGATGTTAGTCACTGTGTCTCCTCCTCCCCTCTCCTGCCCTCCCCTGATATGCAAATATGGTCTTTGACATTTATATTTCCCTAATGGGGAAATATATTTCCCCGCTTAGAGTAGGTGTTGTAATTGTTTAAAAAAAGATTAAAATCTCTATATTAAAGCTAGTATATCAGTTTTGTAAATTTTATCAAACATCCTCCTCTGCCATGTAATTTGTCTTGTAAAATGCAGGAGGTTCTCTCTTTTCAAAGACAACATTATGTTAGGTACCAAATAACCTTTATAATAATTCAGTAAATTGTAAAATAAAAGGTTTCTACTAAAATATTCTTACAGCCAAGTAAGGAATCTAGTCAACCACTACTGTCATTGATTCACCAACCTAGAAAATTACTTTAATGCACATATCAATTTACTTGCTGATTTCTTACATTTCAGTGGGTTTAAAAAAAAATATTATTTTGCAAAACTGTTATTGTTGAGAACCCTCATGGATCACATTTTATAAAATTCACTAAAATTTTTATACTAAATCAATTATAGAGTTATTGTAGCTTTTTAGGTTAACCTTATATTTTTTTTTAATGTTGAACTTAGCTGTACAGATATGAGGGCACTTATATGGAGCTGATTAATTTGATTCTTTGCCTTGTGAATACAGTTAATTTAACTGTGATTCTCATTCCAGATCTGTAAGGGATTCTTTGTGCAAGAGGACATACCTAAATATGATTTTAAGGAAGACAAAAAGATTGCTAAGAAAGATGCAGTGTTCTAATTGAAAGTCATTGATGAATACAGTTATTTTGTCAGCCTGTTGGACAGAAATTAGGCTTTTTTTGTTTAAAAAAAGATGAAGGCTTCAGCCCAGATGACACTGAAACTAATGCTAATACTACTTGTGGAAATTCAGAGTCGCTTCTGAGTTCCTGGTTCTGCCACTGACTTGACATAGATGCCTCTGTCCTGTCTCTTTTTGTATTTTCTGAGGAGTCATAATTTATTTGTCTCATGAGAGAGGAATAATAAATGCCTATATCTAAAAAACTTTTTCATAAATGCATAACGATTTTTTTTTTGCTGATCCCTATCTTTAAACCAAATTATTACCTTTAAGAGCAGTAAGGGCAACAATTTCAAGCAAATATGATATTTGGGCTGAAGCTTTTTATTCATAGACGACTGGAAATGACAGACTTCATGTTGAATTCTCACAAATAAAAGGGATCCAAAGGTCAAAATAAAAAAAGAAACACATTCTAGAATAAGAACTTAGAGATTTTGAATAAGAGGCTGTTCCTACCACCCACTGCTAAAGTGAGGTCAAGTGATGAAAAATAAGGTTTCAAAAAGCAGTTTTTGAGGACAGCTAGAGATTTCAGGAATATAATTTCCTTTAAATTACTATAGAATCATAGAAACACAAAATGGTCTGGGTTCTAAGGGACCTTTAAATTCATCCAGTTCCAACCCCCTGCCCTGGGCAGGGACACCTTTCACTATCCCAGGTTGCTCAAAGCCCCACCCAGCCTGGCCTTGAACACTTCCAGGGACAGGGCATCTGCAGCTTCTCTGGGAAACCAGTTCCATATTTTAAATTAAATTTTTTAAAAATTAAATTGTTCTTGTCCTAAATCCCCTTAACATTTTCCATTGTCACGGTGTGTACAATCTGTTGGGGGCATGATGCTGAATGCAACTTGCATTTAGGCATTTCTGAATTTATATTGGCAGGGAAATAGAAGACCAACATATGAGTGTATCTATCTAATTTGTATCTGTGTATTAACCTAGGGTTAAGGTTCAATAGCACAACAGGGGAAGTTTGGGGAATGCTTTAAAGAACCCAGTTTTGTGTTCAGCTACACGTGAGGCGCATGAGATTTGTAAATAACGCTCTTAGAGAGGACCGGAAAAAAAAAAATACAATCATTATACAGCACCACTCTCAGTGAAGCCACAGCAGCTTTTTCCTGTCTGTGCTGCTACATGGCACACATCCAGATATCTGCTGTACTAACATTTGCTCCTGGGAGGAGAGGAAGAAAAAAGGGTCCATAAGGTTTCCATTGGCCTAGACAACTGAAACATCTGCTAGATTCATGAGCAGCTTGCTGGCCTAAGTCAGCAGGGAGAGCTGCTGCAAATCAGCACTGCCATATCAATGGATATTTCATAGACCACAGGGAGGAAAAAAGGAAGTCAGGAGAGTAAGTGATTTTATTTCAAAGTACACCAAAGTCTAATGCAGTTTTGCATGGAGTGATATCTAAATTGCACAAAATTAGAGCCACATCTACAACTGGTCTGCATGCAAGACTCATTAGGGAAACAGGTACTTGAAAGGACAGCAGGATCCAATCCTAATCTTCTAATATCTGCTAATAGGAAAAATTCACCTGGTTCCCAGATGAAATTTGGCAAAAAGCAATCACCTGAGCAAACATTCTCTTCACTCAGAAGGTTGCACAGGAAGAAGTCTCCTCTGTCATTCTGAAATACAAATGGTGTTGTTGGAAGGGAAAGGGCCATTCTTTGTTGGGACACACAGCAGAGGGAACGAGCAAGTGTTAAGGCAACAAGGGGAGAGGACAGAGTAGACTATATATCCTTGTTTGGGGTAAACTGCCTTTCAATTCTGTAGGTCAAGCCTGGCTTCTGATGCCTAAAAGTGTAGTCTGGCCTAAATAATTTTGTTGTTTATAGTTTAGTGCCACTTAGGCTCAAAAAGGCTGCTAGAATTGTATAAAGTAGTTATTCTCCAGACAAATTCCTGGCCTTATTTTATTGTGTAAACCAAGAGAAGGGGAAACAACCCATCAAGTACAAAGTCAGTTTTAAAACTGTTGTTTTGTACTTGAACTTTCATGAGCGTGAACAGAGCTGTGATCTCCTCTGCACGAGAAAAATAGTCAAAACATCAAAGAAGGTAGATATCGACGGGATGGGTGAAATCATCAGGAGTGAAAACTTTGTGAATATACAGATGATCACAAGTGGAAAGCACTTTATTAATCATTCTGACTTTTCCTTTGTGAGAATCAGAACTGCTTTCTTCAGGGAACATTCCCAGCTGACCAGGATGTGTTTAGGTATTGATCAACACAAGGTCATTAAGGGAAGTGCCTGTTCAGATCAAACTGCATGCACCGTATTTCCCACCTTTAGGGCAGCATTTCTTTTATGTGTTAAAACACAACTCTTCACAGTAGTTTTTATATTTATAAAAGGAATATTTTAAAAAGTGTGTTTAGCTTGTTCATATTTTATTCCCTTGACAGAATTCAAAGATCTGACTCCAGTATATTGATCCCCATTTACTGCTAGGATAGTTTTATCAGTAGTACTTACAACTACAGAGTATTTCACTGAAAAACAGCAGTGATATTGTAATCAGAACAGGTAAGTCTGTGATCAAAATCTGTTTTCTCCACCTTTGTTTTTTTCTTCATTTAATTTTGAGGATGACATGTCATCTGAAGCAAACTGACCAGTGAAAGTGTTGGAAGTCCAGGTAGCAAAGATTTATTTAGTGTACTGGTGCAATGACAGGTGATTCTTATTCAGATTTTTTTTCCAAACCAGGGGTGGCAGGATCAGTGTGTAAATGTGCTGTTTTAGTCTAAATAAAATATACTGAAGTAAAAAGAAGTTAAAATCACAGAAACAAGCTGGAGTTTATTAGCAGTTTTATTACTATTCTTCGCTCCCCTCTCCTATGTGGGCATATATGTGTAAATATATACCAGACGTGTTTAGTTCTAATTTTTTAACAAGAATAAAGCTACTATGTGGGCAAATACAAAGGCAAACCTAGAACAGTTTTAATTTTCACTTTTGCTCAGCTGTTCAATACAGTGAAAAGTTCAGGCTTGCATTTAAACACGGGAGGTTCCATTTGGTGAGCAAACTCTTGCCATGCGTGTTTGTAACTAACAATAAGCAGTGCAGTTACAGTGCATTTTGGGGCATTTCTGAATGCTTTTTGAGATCACAAACATTCAAACAACAGCACTACTTGGAGCTGATTTGTGTAGCTGCCTCTTCTCTGTCTTTTAACTTCTCTTTGAATGACATTTCAGAAGTCAGTGAAACAAAGTTAAAAGTGGAAGGATTTTGAACCTTGGTTGTGTTCTGCTCAGATAGAAAAAAAAGGTCTATCAGAGAACAAAGATAAATACATATACAATAAGGAAGTCCTTGCCAGGTGGGCTACCTGCATGTTGGACTTCAAATACCATAATTTGTCTTTAAGGATGAAGGAAGGAGGAAAGGCGTATTCCTAGAGAGATGCAAATATATTTTTTTTTATAGAACTCAATAGCTAGAAAGTCTAAGAGAACATTTTTTCCAATAGATTTACAATTTTTCACAAGTCAGAGAGAGAAAGTCATGAAAGCGATTGTAGCAAAATGAGGGAAAAGATTAATCATTTCTATTGATACATGTTTTCTTTGTGTAATTACCTTTCAGTGGAATGCTTGATTTGAAAAATTAAAAATCAAAATATTTTAATTTTTGCTGAAGAAAAATTGTTTACTTTTAATACTGCGTGAAAAGTTAATATTTCAAATTATATCAGTCCATCTTTTCTTCTAGCCAAAATTTTCTTAATTACTTTGTAATTTCTAGTAATTTCTGTCTTCTTTACACATTACTTATTTTCAATAGAAGTATTATTTTTCAAAATATTTTCCCCCAGCATTAATGTTAAATTATATTTATGTTTACTCTGAAAGTACTCTGGGTAATTTGCCCAAAGTATTTCAAAGCAAGATTAAAATAGAGGAGAATTGTGGGAAAAGGTGTGGTTGGCTTTCTGAATAATTGGAAGATTAGCAAAGATATGTTTAGTATATATTACAGATTAGGAATAGAAATATGGTGGCAATGAGACCCAGACTGACAGAAATTAAAGTGTCCAATTTCTTACTCTTCTTGTCAGGACAAGATGCTGTCCTGCTTTTAGAGAAAAAGGACTTTTTGATTTGTTAAGGCACAAAGAATTGAGGAAGTGACAAGTGGCACAAAGCTCTGAGCCATATTTACAATTATGAAAACCAGAAAATTCATCAGTTTGTTACAACTTTTATGGGAAGATGAGGTTCACTTCAGCTATGTTTGGATTTGTAACTTCCTCAGGAATTCAAAGTAGTGGAAGAGGATGCCTTTCAATAAATAATAATTGAATAAAATCACTGGATACTGGTCTCCATTGACATCCAAGTAATACCATGGTGATAGCCTGAAAAGAGTAAAAAATAGGCACTTAGGCTGGGTTCCTAGGAAACAGCACTGTTTATGCCTCTTTTTTTTTTCTTTTTTTTTTCTTCCCTATTCTCTCTCATACTTTTTCCTGTTTATCATTGTGGAATAATTTTAATTCAATATGTATTTTTTTTCCAATTTATATCTGCAATCTCTTTCACTGTAATATAGTCCAAATTAATTATATTTTGAGTTAGCTGTTGGTTTGGAAACATACACCTGAAACATATGGAGTGAAGGAAGGAAGAAGTGGCTTCTTCCTTTTCTATTTTTGCTGTCAGACATAAGTGCCATAGTCTGAAATCAGAGACTGCACTCTTGTTCTTTTCCTTTGCATTATTTTAGTATTGCTGAAACATTTTAAAAGGCTCAGTGACCTTGAATGCACAGTTTGGTGTTAACAGTTAGTCTCTGCATTATTTCTTCTAACTTGTCATTCTGTAGTAAGTTTCTACAGTATTCTCATTAATTCCAGTGTTCTCTGTAAGAGGTTTTGTTACTGGAGTATGTAACATTTATTAGAGGACACAATTTTGTTGGTTTGGTTTGTTTCTTTTGTTAAATTATGCTTCTTCAGTGAGCAAACAAACATAAACTCAACAGCATAAATGCATAACTTTAAAAAGTATTTACAATCCAGATATAGAACTAAATTACTGCTATTTAAAACAGCAAGTTAAGAAAGGTGAATCCATCCAGTCAAGGACTCTGTGTATCAAATAATGTTCAGGCAAGCTTTTGTTCTTTAAAAATGCTATGTGAATGCAGTTTAACGTGCAGGCACATTGCTGTATTTTCTTTTAGAATAAAGCAAAGCAGGTAGTTGTACATCAGGAGTTAAACTGTCTTTTTTAATCTGCCGTTGATATTTTTACCACAGTCTTAAGGACCTTTCTAAAAAAAATTAAAACAGTAAAGGCAGCAGCTTGCATAGTTTCTTCCTTCAGAACTTCCAGGACATGAACCTTCAATCTGGTATCCATGCTGACAAACTAGAAAAGCAGTTCATTCCCATTGCAGTCAGAAGAAATCCACAGTTGCACAGTAATGAAAATCTCTGTTTATTCCTGCTGAAATGCAGTTCACAATATCATTGCTCTTTAAATTAGGTAAAGACAAGCTAATAACACTTTGTCTCCTTGGAGAGATGTTTGCATTATTTCATATATAAATTAAGTGAGAAAGCCCGGAAAGTGATTCAGTATATTAGATATTTCATCATAATGTTTCTTTTTTCCCTAATGTTTCAGTTTCTTTACTAAGAAAGAAGGCCAAAATCAATATAGTCTCCCTTTAGATGCAAGCTGCTATTTGAAATAGTAAGCTGCTTTGCCTCATACCCAAATATTTACTTTGTTTTTAGGGCCTGGTGTTGTTAAAATCAACATAAAAAATCGGACTGTTTTGAAAAATAATTTGCTCAAGTTAGGGCTTTTTTGTTTTGTTTTTGTTTTTGTTTTTTTTTCATTTCCTTAGCTAAGCCTTTGGATTTTAATGGGTTCTGGTTTTGGCTGACACCATATAGAGGTATCAAATAAAAAGCCCATGTCTTTGTGGTTCCATGCAAGACTGAAAAGGGTAAATCTCTGCTATAAACCTTTAGATTCTACTTTTTTCCTCTTACATGCTGATAAACTTCATTTACCTCATGGGGACACTGGTCAGCCAAGCTCTCAAAAGTAGAACCAATGTGGCAAAACATTGATAATTCACTGGTCTCTCTCACCTCTTTTCCAGGCCATCCTCTCTTACTAAAACCATTTCTTTTTGTGCCTTTCTGATACAGAGTGGCAAAGCTTGCTGCCCTGATACTGTGAAATGCTCTTAATTTGTGACATAACTGTTTGCTTTACAAAAAGAGACCTTTGCAGAAACAAAACTAAAGAGAGAATTATGTTTTCTCAGTGCTTACAGCCACCTAGTCACATTTGTAATTAGCCTGGTAAATTGATTAGAATGTATCACCTAAGCATCAAGTGGGAGTGTTAAACTCATTAAGGAGCTCTCATTGTAATTGCAAAAAGTAAAAAAAAAAAAATAATAAAACCAAAACAAAAACCAAAAGCAAAGCCACAAAACCAAGCAAAAAAAAGCTAACCCAAGTATAAACAAAAAAACATGAGGTGAACTCACATGATGAACGTTTACAAACTGGACCAAATAATGATAATTAGTCTACATAGACTTATCACATACTGAGATAAAAATCTGTGTTAAATGTAAAAGCAGTTTAGCCATGATTTCTGGGTGGGAAAAAAAAAAAAAAAAGGCTTTCTTGACAGGAAACAGCTTGTGGCTAATGAGATATGAATACTGGTTCTTCACAAAGCATTGCAAAAACAACCTGTGGTAGAATATATTTAACCATAGCTCCGTCTAGTCTAAAAAGTTGAAATAATGTTGCTAACAAAGCTTCTAAAACGAGCAGAGGGGCTGGGATACAACACGATTACACTGATGTCTTGATGCAGCCTCTTTTCTGCAGTAATATCACTGTTATTGTTATTTACCTTTGCATAACCTTGTAGTTTTTCCTTTCCAGATGCAAGGTAATGATTACTGTAGGCCATGATTATTTTTTTTTTAACACTTAATTAGTGTATTCCATACAGGCATTACAATTTTTTTTGTCCTCCCTCTAGATTTGATTTTGGAACAGAATGTAATTTTACACTCTGTAGTGGATATATGTATATTTATGTGTTTGATTGACTTGACCTGCTGGTGGAGGTTAGAAATGTCATTCATTCCCAGCCATTTGCTGGGAGGATAGAAAGAAAGCTGGATAGGTAGCCCTGTCTTTAGGATGGTCAGCATCCCTGTTATATTCATTATCTCAATTATACCTGTCAATCACCTCAGTTAAGAGTAAAGTAGGAAATAAATTCTACTGAACTTACCTAAAAAGCTGTGTTCAGTGCAGTGAAGAGAGCAGGAAGGGTGTCTGAGGAAAAATACCAGCCCCATGGTGAACCTGCAGCCACACCTGGGTCTGACCACGGGGCCAAGAGACTCTTAAATGTGCAAACAAGAATACCAAAAACTGGCAGAGAAGTGGCATCACCTTTGTATTTCTGCCTTCTGTGATTGCAGCAGGGGGGCTTGCAGGTATGGGCTGCACACTTCAGAAAGGAGAGGACACGTGGAAGAGGGCACAGAGAAGAGGCACAGACTAATTAAAGGATTAGAAAAATGAGATTTCTGCAGAAAGGCTTAAGAGCTCAAGTTATTTAGATTATCAAAAAGAAGGTTAATGGGTGATATGATCATAGTTTCTAAGTATCTACAAGAGAAATTTGATAAGAGAGGGCTCTTCAGAGCAGATACAAGAGCCAGTGGAAGCTGGGTGCTACAGCAAGACAAATTCAGAGCAGAAGTAGATTTTGTGGTTTTGTTTGAACAATGATGGCTGATACTCTCTGAAATAAGTTACTGAAGGAGCTACTAAATTTTCCATTACTGGACTTGTTAAGTCAAGATGGAATGCTTTTGTTAGGGGACATTAACAGAAACAAGACCTCTCCCACAATATATTGTCAGATCCTCAAGAACCAGGAGGAGTCTCTAGTAGCATAAACCACTTCGACACTTTTACTGCAGTAAAAGGGCAGGATGTTGATGCTTTCTTTAGTGTTCACCTGTTTCATACAGGGCTTTACAACCTTCTCCTGTCCTTCCAGCCCTACGTCAGTATCCCAAGTTAGATGCAAACAGTATAGTAAATCTAAGGTTTTTTTTAAGATAAGTTTTTCTTTGTCTTAGTTTTCCTATCACTTGCTAATATTTTTTGTCTTCCTTAAGAGGAGTGCAGTATCCATTCATTTGGACTTGCTTTACGTAGTTTTTTTTATCTGTCCTGCAAGGGCTCCCTTTTTTCAAGCTATTTTCCATATAGATTTTTTTCCTCATTTTCTCTGTACCTCTTTCTCCAGTCCAAACTTCCCATGAAGCTCTCTGCATCCTCTCCAGAACCATGAAGATTCTCTGCTGGCAAGAGATAAGATGAACGTTTTGGTCTTATTTTTATATTGTAAATTAATTCTTGTTTCCAAATCATCAGATATCACTAGGTTGGCCAGAGAAAAGAAAATTCTTCTGATCTATTCATGTTATGGCATCTATAGTTTCCATTTATATGGTTGATCAGAATAGTTTACTTCTTGACTGGAGATGAGTCTGTGACTTGGCAGTGGTTAACAAATGGTGGAGTGCACAGACACTGACACCTTCATGATAAGAGCTGTAATATCAGGATACAGGGTAATTACGGGGAGATCTCCTAATCTCTGTTAATAGGGTCCTGAACCATTACAGCAGGCTCTTCATTAAACTACCTCCCATTCCAATTCTTTAATGTAAGTGACAGATTTCACTGTGCTAATCTCTGGTACTAGGTTCTGTTTAATGCTTCTTGTAGGCAAAAAGTGTTTTAGCCCACGTAGCCTCCTATTCACAGCTCATACTTTAGAAGGTTATTTCTTTGGTACGTTGACTGTAATTTAGTGGAAGTAATAACAGGCTGTGTGCATTTTTCTGGATTTAAAAAAATTCTAATTTAAATGATAAGCAATTTATTCAATATCTTGAAGTTCCTTGACATATTGAAATTGAAAGAGGAGAAATAGAAGGAAATTACAAATCTTTTCTTGGTTTTTTTTTCCATCCTTGTTTATGATTTTCCTCTCATCATATATTTCTCAATGTGTGGTTTCAAGAAGCAGGGTTTGATTAATGAAGTGTCAGATACAGAGAATGTCATGAGAATTTTGGCATTTATTATTTGCAGCATTTAAATTAGCTGTGGTATTTTTAGTATTCCTATTTTTTATTTTTTTTTTTACTAATATCTGTTATCCTGTTGATAGTAAATACCCTCTTAGAGTAAATATCAGTACATGGTAAATCTTGATCTTTAGACAGCTGTAGTTGATATTTATACAAAAATTATACCAGTTATTCAGATCTACATTTTGATGGAAATATTTTATTTATTTCACTGATGTGGGCGATTTTGTTCCATGTCTAAGGCCATTGGGATTATTTTACATAGGGAAATCAAAATCTGGCTAGAATTCTGTTTTGTGTAATATCAGTAGGTCAAATATAGGTTCAGTTGTTAATCTTTTATTTAGTATTTCCTTACTCTGGTCATCTGCAAACCTGTATCCTAGATAATAGATTTTCATATGATCATGCTTTTGTATAAAAGACATGCCTCAGTTTAACTTAGTTGAGAACAAGTCTGATGAGAGCCACTAAAATAGGATATTTCTCTGAAGGTTTTATGCTGGGTTTATGATTTTGTATTGTATCATTAATGGATATTGTATATATTATTTCCTTGATGGGCTTGTGACACATCTATGAGCTTGTTCCCTCCTGTAGGACTGTAGAGAGGTTTTTAATTTCTGACACATCCCACTTGAGTGTCAATCTTGGCATTACATTTCTTATGCAAGCATCTCTACCTACTCTTCAGTGTTTCTTTTAATGGAACCTCTATAAAAGCAGGAGAAGAAAGAATCATATATTTCATTTGGAGTATTAGGTTGTCTCTCTTTTGCATTGCACCCTTAAATAAATAATACATCTCCTAGATAACAGTCATATGTTCAATAAAGTGTCTTGCTTATCATTGAAGATTTTTTTTCCCCACCCATGTTAAAAACTACTTCCATGTTTTTTTGTGCTCCCTTCTTGCAGTTCTTTTTGTCAGAATGTGTTGTGCTGTTTCACAAGGGGTGTGTTAACACTACATAAACACTTTAGTCTAACTATGCCATTGGAAATGCTTGTGATTCAAGAACCTGACTGATACTGCTCCTGTATTGTGTAGAGGCATTTGGAAACTTCCCAGTGACTTCTCAGTGAGCACTTAATGTGATTGATAATGCTCTG
Organism: Chloebia gouldiae; assembly: GCA_003676055.1. Taxonomy (NCBI): domain Eukaryota; kingdom Metazoa; phylum Chordata; class Aves; order Passeriformes; family Passeridae; genus Chloebia; species Chloebia gouldiae. The sequence goes on from QUSF01000016.1 coordinate 9,945,791, forward strand.
GGATAGAATCACAGATGTGAAAGAGACCTACTACATCACCTCTCCCATTTTCATAGGAGATCAGGTTATATTCCCCCAACAGAGCATGCATCAAGTGTTAGAATCACACTACATTTGCACTCCAACAACTTTGCAAACCTGATACAGAAAGCATCATCCTGAGAGGCCTTTAAAATGTATAAAAAAGAAACAGAGAGTCGAGTTTGCCCCATCCCTCTCTGTTAAAAACTCTGTATTTCTATATTATGTTCTCAGTGATGTTTTCAACAATGATTTAACTGTATTGTCTGCACTGAGTTGTCTCTGGTATGTCTGAGGAGACAAAAATGCTGAGTATTTCTTTGGAACTAAATAATATGACTCACAGAGGGAGAAAAAGATTTCTAAATCCATCCAGCTGTTTCTCTGATACAGGGAATATATTGTAAATGCAGTTTTTAAAAATTTATTGCACTACGTTTCTTTGGTCAGACTGATCACATTGAATTCTGGGTCTATCATCTGTAGGAAGCTGCTGCAATCAATTACATCCTGCAACTTAAATATTTTCTTTTTTTTTTTTTCTCTTGCTCTCTTCCTTTCTGCATCCCTTCCCTCCCTCCTCAGGCAGCCAAGGGCAGTTCCCACTCACACAGAACGTCACAGTTGTTGAAGGTGGAACAGCAAATTTGACCTGCAGGGTCGATCAAAATGATAACACCTCCCTCCAGTGGTCAAATCCAGCTCAACAGACACTGTACTTCGATGACAAGAAAGGTAAATTGTTTCCTGAGCTCATGCTTCTGCACTGTTTTTTATAAGAAAGAAACACTTAAAACAATTTCTCTTTAATACTCTAATGTGAATGTATTTCCCATATATTCAAGGAATAGATGTCTTCCATTATAATTATTAGGTGATTTTTATTTTTGTCTGGGCTTCACTGAAATACTCTCTTGCACATTATATTATATTTAAATTATTAAAGAAAAACAATAGGATTTGAAAGGCTTATTTTAAGAAAATTTGCATTGAAAGGCTTATTTTAAGATAATTTTGTGTTGTTGAAAAATGCATTGGAAGGGCATTTTTGAGTGGCAAGGGAAGTAGTAGCCCATACAACTTGTGACTCGTTTTTATTAGTGTGTATGCATAAATGTATAGTCTATATATTTTTACATTAGTGTATATAATCCTACTGTTTGCCACTAGTGTACAGCAGTCTGGTTGTTGGTGCAATGCACAGTTACTGTGGTAGCTGTTCTTAACAGCTAACAAAAATGCTTGGACTTTGTGTCCAGATGTTTCCAGTGTTTCCATGCACAGATTTTTTTATATTTTAATTAAATTAGTGAAGAACAAAAGACCAGAATAATCCATTCCTTACAAAAATAAGGACATTATTTTGAAGAGCTATATATTTGTAGACATTGAAACATTTAATTGAACTGAAAAAGCATTGCATTTTACATAATAGAACGTTAATGTAAAGATTGAAGTAGATTCTGTAAAGAAGTTAAAGTTAGGAGTAATAAATTCATCACTTGGCTTTAAAAATGTAAAAGCTTTGGTACTGATTTCAGTGGTACAAAAGTTCAGCAGTTAATTCTGGTGCTTGAATTTATTTTGAAAGGTGCTACATACTCTAGAACATATTTTAACAAGTGCAGTTATTACTCTGCTCAGAATTAAAGAACTGCTGTCCAAATGCTTTGCTGAATGATTACAAGAGTCTAAAACACCTTGTAGGACTGAAAACGCTTTGTGGATCTGTGCACTTCAATAAAAGAGAATCTAAAACCTTTAATTTTATACCTGCAGAAGCTGTAATCAAAATATGTTTTTTTACTATTAATATAATAGCTGAATAGAATCTCTTGATGGTGTTGAAGTGGTTCCTTTCTCTTTTATCTAATTTCCTGTAGCGTGTAATCATTTGATTTGCAATTTCTTTGAAATCATAAGTACCTTTTGAATGTCAGATTGAAGATGAGAGGTTTATAAGGTGCAAACTCTCCAGCTGTAAGTCCTGTGCTGTCACCTTTGCCCACATGTACCCCTTCATTTTATCTGTATTCATTAGTGATTTGGGGTGGGTAAGTAATGTCTGCAAAACTAAGAGCAGAGGCACCTTGTCTGTTGATAGGGCACATCAATACTCAGAAAAATCTATATCTTTTATAAAATAAGTGACATTTTAAAGGATGCTGAGAAAGACGTGTGAGGACTGCAAATACGTTAATTTGAGCATTGTAGCCATTTTGGTGTGAATTGAATTTTCTGTGTGCTTTAGCAAAATCTCCACTTTTACAACAAATAATTGAAGTTTGTATTAGTTTTGAATATAATGAATTAAAGCAACAGAATTTGAATGGCATGCAGAGTAGTAAGTACTAGAAGCAATTTATATTCCCCACAGGAAATCTGCAGAGCTCAAGTGTGTGAATTTAAGGGACCACATTCTTTATTGAACTTTTAGCTTGTCCCAAGACTTGAAGGAATATTTGATGATTAATTTTATAGAGGAATTAATCTGCATCTTTTACACATAGAAATGCCTTCATGTGCCTTCATGTGGTGAAGAGCAACTTCAAATCCTTCAGTTGGAGATATTAAGTCTTATGTCAGCAGTGGTTTGCACTCTGTGTGATATTTCCAGTCTCAAGTATACTGAGGGGTGAGCAGTACATCCAATTTCTGCATGGAAAACATTCTGCCACTCCTGAAAGTGAAGTTACAGCTTTCACTGGCAATTTTTCCTGTTTGTATATGTATGGGTTCCTATAAGTAAGAAAGATATTTCCTTCACATGCTTTTGATGGTTGCATTATTGAGCCAAAATGGGGAGAGATATTTATTAGTGGTTTTGTCAGGAAATGATGGCAAGTGAAACTGTAAAGGCTCCCCCATTTTTTCTTTCCCACTTCTCCCAGCCAGGCATACTATTTGACTATAAAAAAGCAGCTTTCTACTAGAACCAGTCATTGCATTTAATTTATTTCCAGCAGTGCCTCTGCCAGAGTCTATTCAAACCTGTTAGCCAAAACCGACCTCCAGGTCTTATTTATCCTTTCAACACCATGAACATTGCTTTTTAATAGCTGTGTTTCTCAAACCCTGAAAATTAATGGAAGCTTGAATAGCTATAGAGTTATAGTCTGTGTGGAAAACAGAAGCTTAGACAAGCAGCATCACCAGCAGCCTTTGTATCCATCAGAGCTGAGTAACTCTGAGTGTTGCCATGTTCAGAAATAAATCAAATTTGCTTACTGTGAACTATACTTCCCCTCAATAGGTTATTTTATATTTATATGACTGGCACACATGGGAGTAAGAGTGTATTCCTTTCATGTCTGGTAGTGTAAAACAAATTCAAGAAACCTTTTTTTTTTCATAGCTATATATTTTCATAATTATGAGATAGTCAAATAGTAAAATGAAGGAATGCATGTAAGTGTCAAAAGAGGGTTGAGAGTGCAGCAGAATATGAGGGAGGTGGAAGCTGCCAGTATATACAATAATTAACATTAGAAAAGGCCTTTAAGATCTCCTCAAGTCCAACCATAGACCTTAGGATCACCATGGCAGAACAGGTGCCAAAAATAGAGGAAATTTTCCATGCAGTGAAAAGCTCTCCCTTGCTGGATTGTCCTTGGCGAGACCCCTTCCATGTTCATGCTCCTTTCTCAAGTAAGTTGGTTCCTCTCTCTTGCAAAGCCGTTTCTGACCAAAATAGAACTTCTGGTGAAAAGGGAAAAAAGAGGCAGTAACGTGGAAGAAATGTGCCCTTCCAATTCCTGTGCCTTTCCACAAGGGGTTAATTATTCGTCTCCAGTTTATTGTAAATGGATGACACATATATTATGAAAATCACACACATGTAATTTTGCATTCTTCTGAGCTGTGATGCAATCATTGACATTGAAGTTAGGAGTCATTCTTCCTTTCCTGTTCTAGATATTCTAAAGTACAGAAGTGCAGTGAGCCAGACACACTAACACCAAAACCACATTATTAAAATTACACTCCTGCTTCCCCTCACATGCCTCTTTCTAAGAGGTTTTTATTTTCCTCAGTTGGGAGGATTGTGTGGCTGGTAAAAAACACTTCCACCCCCAACCTTCACATCAAATTAATATTTATTATTTATGAAGGAGACAAGAGCTATTTTTAAATTGGGGCGTTTCTGGCACTTGGCCTATACAGCCTTAAAATTATATAGACAAAATATCAGGCAAGCCTTGTTACAGAAAAGGCAACACTGAATTTAGTGAATGTGAAATTACAGTTCAGAGGTTGTTTCCAGGTCTTCATCACTTGCAGTACATCTACTTTGTTTTCATTGTAAATTTAGGCCTAAAATGTGTTTGACTCATTCTGGTGATTGGAATAGGGAGGATAAAGAAATCCTATTTTCCTACAGGAAATTAAGTTTCAGCTTTTTTTTATTATCTTACCAAGGTGAAACCGTTGCTTCCCTCCAACACTTTCTTTGACATTAAAATATATTGAGATCTGAAATAACTTTGTCTTCATTATTATTCTAACACAGAGTAGCTAAAATATATGAAAATAGAAATGTTTGGTCTGGTGGACTTGATCTCACTGATAATCTGTCTCCTTGCTGTCCTTTTTGGTACTTCTGTCTTTTTCTGGTTCCTCTGCCTCAGAGATTCAAGGACATTGTGTATCAAATATATTTTTCATTCAAAACATCAAATCTTTACAAGAAAGTAAAAAATACTGTACTGAATAAGTGGATACATGCTCCTAAATGTTAATAAGCTTAACAACCTTACCTTGGTCTCCCACCCCTTGCTCCCCCAAGAGAATTTTAAAGATTGTGTCTGCCTGAAAAATAGGAATTCACAACTCACCCTAAAGAAGTCCAGATTCTCTGGAAACAAATGCAAATTGCGTGCTGCACTTGAAATGAGTCTTTCCCTACACAATTTTCAATTAAAATGAATAATTGCCATAGAAACCTCCGTATCACTTTATGCACCCAAGTACCTATAATTGCATAGCTGCCTTTGGAAGAAGCACAATGTGCAACAGTGTAGAACTGGCAGATATTATTTTAAATTAATATAGGTTATTTTAGTTTATCTTCACTGGTGTCACTTCATAAAGATTTTGAGAGGGCAGTAAGTGCAGAGAGACATAAATATGAATGCAGAGCTATAAGAAAAAGGCCATAGCATGGAAACACAGAGATACTTGATAAAGAGAAGACTGAAAAGAACCTTTATGCAACTTACTATAGCAGCCATCTTCTCATATTCAGTAGAGAATATAGATAAATATGTAGGAGGATATTGAGTTGTAAAGGAGGAGTGTACAATTGAAAAATGGCTGTTGATATCAAAGGTGTTTAATCTCCTCGGTATAAAAATGTGTAATCGGACTATCAAAAGAGAATCTTTATCTGGGGTGTACAGACCTAACAGTTTTGCTCAGTCAGGCAAGTGCAAGTGTAAAACACCTGCTCTCCACCTCAACAGGGTCTCTTCAGGTCTCTTGATAGTAAAACAAGGGTGTGTTGACATTGACCACGGTAAGTTTGCCACAAAGTGACACAGATTTTGATGAGACATGTGCCTGATGCTAATCATAGGTGGGGACATGTCCCCTGTGCTTTCATCAAGTAGTATCACTTTCATTCTTACTGAAAAATTAGAAAGGGTATTCCAGCCTCAGAATTATTCATTTCTCAGCAGCAGAATATGTTTCTTTAGATGACCTTTGATTTTTCACGTGTAAGAGTGCTTGGCATTTATGTAACTCCCTATCATCTCAATACCTTTCAGAGATAGTGGTGCACTAGGCAAGGGTTGTGAGAGGCCACTGATTTTGCAAAGCCCTGGAGAGCTTCCCTGATAGGCACAGTGCCTCAGGTGATCTTGGGAACATGTTTGGGTACAGCAGCAACCCATGAGGTTCAGCATTTGCTCCCTCTCAGGGGTGGCAATATTGTGTTGGAACTTGCATGTGGGTTAAGAGAGTCTAAACTGTGTCTCTAATCAAACCATTGTGACTGTTGGGATGTGCTATCAGCTCCATGAAAACAACTCATGACATTTTTCTTTCTCAATAGAAAGATATTTAGAGGGAGATGGAAATTCACTGTTTACAAGGCATGGGATTTTAATTCCAGTGTCATGTATGTCACTTTAGAAGGATTCATTAGTGCAGAGAATTTTTTTACTGTAATACTAAAATGGTGATTGAACTGCCACCCAAAAGGCTGGTCCTTCCAGGTATGAAAATCCTGTCTTTTTGATGTTATAGATACTGAACTCCATCCTAGACAGCTGTACTTATTCTTTGACTTGTTTTGTGGCAGCCAGGCTCCAGCTATTATGTATAAACCAAATCTACGCCACTCTCTGGTGATTCAGCCTCAGATTCTAATCTGCATAAACAAGCAGAGGTACTTGTGAGTTACAAAAATAATTTGAGGATATTTCTGACTGGGGAGAAATTGTGAACTTACCTCTTGTAGACATTTAATGATTCTAGTAAGCAGTTGAATTTAAGATGTAGGTGAGCATGTAGACAAAAGGAATAGGCTTGTATAAAACATGAGTCAGAGAAGCAAAGAAAATGTTTCTTTTTGCAGTAGAAAGGAAAGTAGAACATAGTTTAAATTAGTTATGCAAGACAGGGAGGCAGACAAGCCGTATTGTTGGGAGGATGGAGAGCATTAGCATTTAGGCAATGTGAAATCGAGTAGCAATGATGAATAGACTTGTGTCTCCATCTTCACATGCTCTGTTTCCTGTTACATAATTGAGTGGAGATGGTATCAGACAGGAGATGATGACCAAGCTTAACCCCATCCTAGGGTACACGTATAAATTAGATTCACTGTTACTTAGAGTTTAATAGACCCTTTCAAAGAGAGAATACCTTGTAGTCAAAGCAATGGGAAAAATGCAAGCAAACTATATAGATAATTATTGAAGGATTATTTTACAACCAGATAAGTTTGGGAGAAGTTAGTGCAGAGGAATAGGATTTTATTTTATTTTATTTTTTTCCCTGACCTGAATAGCAATAGTCTGTAAATGCTTTATGATATTTAGGAAATTTCTAGCACTTAACAAAAAAAAATGTATGAGGTAGAAATACAATTTTCACAATGAGCATTCCATAAAAATCTTTTAGAGTAGTTGTTCCAAGGTATGTAGTTGAGAACACCTTTTCCTGTCAGTCAGATCTGTTGATTTCACAGCTATGCCAGGCAAATATCAGTAGCCAGCTCTTATCTTTCCTTGAGACCCACAGCATGACATATAGGAACAGATAACCTGGGTTGTTGTTCAGCTGCATTTTTTTTTCTCACCAATGGGTTCTGGCTCTCACTCCCCTTCAAGGGGAGTAAGAGAGAGAATCAGAAGGGCAAAACCAAGAAAAACTTACAGATCAAGGTTAAGAGAGTTTAGTAAGAGAAGGAAATGGGAATAAAAGTTTCCAAGTAATGGAAAGACAGTCAGTCACTCACACCATCTCACAAGCAGTGTGATGCACCAGTCACTCTCCAGGCAATCCCTACTCGGGATAAACAACTCCCAAGTATTTTATTGCTGTATTTATAGACTATTCTATGGTCAGATTGGGTCAGCAGTCCTGGCTGTATACCTTCCCAACCTCTTGGCCACCTCCAGCCTTCTCACTGTGGGTGCAGAGTGAGAAACAGAGAAGGCCCTGACACTGCTCAGTGATAATCAGTGCACTGACATGTTTTCCACACTGTTTTGGTCATGAACCCAAAACACAGCACCATACAGGTTGCTATGAAGAAAAATTAATTCCATCCCTACCAAACCCAGCACAGCTTCCCTCTGGGTCATGGATAGTAAACAAGCTTAAATCATTTTGGTTGGTAGTTCCTTAGTGCTCTGGGGAAAGAAAGAAGCTGTCTTAGAGCTTTTGAGATCAAGTGTCTCACTTTATCCTTAAAACCCATAGTTTCAAAACAGGTTGCTGCTTTTGAAACCTGGGATGTTCGTGTTCATGCATCTTAAAAAAAGATAACATGATATAAGGGACCAGGAGTCTGTTAAAATATCTTGACAGATATTGTCTGCATGAATATGAAAATTACATTTTAAAAATGTATTACAATGCATTAGAATATTATTTCATTGCAATAAATTAGTAGAACTACTCCCACTTAGAGCATTTATTTTTCCATTTCTTAGCAGAATTAAAGGAGTAAATGGCCCTATTGTAGAGATGGTTAGAAAGTGTAGGAGTTTGCATTATATTGTGCTGAAGTGTGGGTATGTGCAGAAATTGAGTTTACCAGCACTCAAGCTAAATGGAGAATGAAGCTGATACATTGGTATATGATGAATTGAAGCACTAGTTGTGATGACACTGCTAAGATTACTCTGTAATGAAGTTTCATGATACTCAGGCTGCTGGCTATTTTTGTTTTAAATGGCAAGGAATATTTTATGAGTGAGAATTCCTTTTTTTTTGGGGGGGTGGGGGCAAAGTTGAGGTGCAAAGAGAAATTTCTTATCTCTGCACTTGTTGTTTATGTGGATGAGCCAAACTTCCTGGGATTTCTGAAGAAAATGGACCTGTTACATTATATTCTGAACCCATTGGGGTTTTTTCAGACAGCTCTTAGAGCAAATGATAGCGAGGAACTGTTTGAGTGCAGGGAAGGGCAAGTAGGACAATACACTTGTGATGATAAGCAGTAGATCCTGGAGCAGTGGAGCTCAGCATTGTACATCATAAGAAACCTGAAGGTAGGCAGAAAAAAGACATTTTGTTTTTAATCAGGAACAGAGAAAGGAGTGTTCCTTAGGGAAGGTGAAGGTTATTTTTTTGGAGAAACTATGTGACAGGCAAGAATGCTGATTGTTATATCACAGTGTATTCAGTACAGCGGAGTCATAGGAATAAGAGGGTCACCAGACAGGCCAGAACCTGAATGTTTTGTCATACAAGTGATTGTTAAATCCAGGAAAACTGAGCTATGGAGAACAAAAAGAATTGTCTTTGAAAACTGAATTTTCACCTGATATTTTCAGGTCTGGTGAAAATTATGCTTCTCGGAAAAAAACGGCAGCATTAGAAAATATTGAAGTGCAAATATTTAGAAACAGCACATCTCTATTTAAATTAATAGCTTTAGGATAAAAGCATAAGAATATTTATGATTAAAAGGGAAAGACAATCATGGAACATTCAGATATTCCCCAGACAGAAATGTGTGGTGTTGGATACAGAAATAAGAAAAAATTCACACCACAAGTGTAGTCATGACTTTGCATCTGGAGGACAAAAATCTTCCAAGGGCAAAGCAGAAACCCCTGAAAACATGACACTATCTGCATGGCACTGTGCCAAGAAGAGACAGCTGAGCTAGCTAAGATATTGCAGACAGGTCTGTCCAGATTCCACAGGGCTTCTCCAAGCAAATTAGATCAGCTGAAAAGAACATATTTAGGATGGCTTATAGACACGGAATGTAACTTAACACATTTAAAATTTAAGATTCTGCACCATTCTGGGTAGGGATACTGGGAGCAGTCAATCAAAAGCTGACTTTGAAGCAGGAACTGAAATGAAATGCAATATAATCTCAGCAGCCCTACACTAACAGCAGGTGGTACAGTCACTGCCATTCTAGCTGCTTTTAGAAGGGTTAACATGGAGATTAACTATCAGTCAGTAAATGCTGGAGGAATAAAAAACACAACAGGTCAATGAGAAATGTAGTTCAGAAGAGCAATTCAACAACATATTTTTAGAGAATTACCCAAGTGGATGGAAAAGAACTCCAAAGGATATGACTGAAGGACAGTGACTGCTAGGTAGGAACATACTAATGGAATAGGAAAAGCCTCTTCTATCAGCATGATTCAGAATTACAACTCTGCCTTACCTAGGCCTGAGACAACTAGATTGATTCCAAACCCACCCCAGAACCTGGTTTGACAACAGAGGCTGTGGGCTCCAGCCCTGTGCCCTCTGAAATTACAGCTTCTCTGGGGAGATGGAGGCTTGCCAGATTGTAGGAACATTTCCATATTGCTCAGGCAAATAGGGTGGAGACGTCCCAGAGAAGTTCTGGCCCCACAGTGATGAATTAGCAGGGTTTAGGAGCCTGTTGGCTCAGGGAGATAAATCCTCTCCGAGTTGGAGCTGGCTGGAATACAATGAGTATGAGCATCTCTGTAGCAGGCTTGTCTCCACACACTTAGCAAGGGTGAGGACAGCTTGTGTCTCTTTTCACTGGGTGTGTTAAATGCATGTATACTATACCCACTAAAACAAATTTGTAAAAGATGTGTACTAAATCTAGGTGAAATTTTTGAATGCCTCCTAGAGTCACACCTTATCACGTGGATAGAAATTCTGCTCTATTAGCAAAAATAGAATACCATATTTAAATGTCTCTCAGCAGTGGGAAATAAATTGCAGGCAATTTTTACCAAATCTATCATCTGATGTTATGAAGCCAATCCAAAAGCCAGATAAGTAGCTTACTGGAGGACCACAGTATTAAGGTCAGGCAGCTGAGTATTTTAATATATCCAAAGATTTAAATAAAGGCAGTAAATGTATGCTTTCATAGTGCCTGGATGTGCCTAAAAATAATACTGTTTTCAATTTCTGAGCTGGAAGCATGGGATCTACCATTATTAGAAGTGCTCATCTTTGCTCTCCCTTTCTGGTAGAAACTTATTTAAGGGACATGATTGTTTCAGCACAGAAATTGTAACAAATCATGGTGTCCTGGATCTTTAAGGATCTGTGTGCAGAAAAGTAATTGCTGATGAGCTGCTGATATGGGGTGAAAATCCTCAATACCTCAGTGAGAGTCTCTGCAATGTTCTGCTGTGAGCCAAAGAAAATAACTTTAAATTTAACTGAAACGAGAACTGAATCAAGCTGAATGGAATTATTTTCAGAGGCATGTTCTCTTGGTAAAAGGAGCTTGAGGAAACACAAAAAACAAAAAGCAATTGTGTAAATGGAGAAGAGGAAAAAACAAACCAATAAACCAGTAGCAGAGAGAGTTTAACCTCATGTTATCAGATGCAAAAAAAATATTAAAATGCCTTTAACAGTTAATCTACAGTAACTAACAGGTAATTATTGATATTTATTGATTATTGATATTCACTGTCAAATATCAATAGGTTTTCAGTATACTGTTTAGCTACAATAAAATAATTACAAAACTGGATCAAAAAATTTAGCTTCTGAAATCTAAAATAAAACAAAGATGTAATATATGTGGAGAGACAATAACAGAAATATTTTTTGAAAGAAAAAATGCAGATGAGAATTTCCATCGTGGAGTCTGAGATGGTAAAAAGCATTTCTTGTACGTGGCAGCCATATTAAGTCTGGAGCAGCATCCCAAGTGCCTTCTAATTCACTGAGATACATCCCAAGTTTTGGAACAACCATTATCTTTTCTTTCCTTGAACTTCAGCTTGGCTTTGGAAGCAAAGATCCATTGATCATCTGATCAAGCATTTTAAGTGTAACCTGTCACAAGCTGTTACTATTTTATTTCTATCTGTAGCTCTATTGTCCAGCAGCAGCCTAAGAGAATAATAATGCCATGCAATTACACTGACAGCTCATGTGTATGTTAGATGGAAGTAAAGCAACTTAAATAGAATTTCTCATTATCTAAAATAGCATTTAGAAGCAAAAAATAAAAAAAAATCTTACTAGATGGGTCTTCCCAAAAGGGTTATCTGGTCATGATTTAGTTTATTCCAGTAAACAAAAGCTTAGTTTAAAAAATGTACAACACAATGTACAGCTTAGCACATATGTGTTATTTATTTTTCTTCATGCAGGACATTTTTTCTCTCCTGACATTCTTCAGATTTTTCCAGTTTGGGGTTTTTTTTTGTTGTTGTTGTTGTTGTTTTTGGGTTTTTTTGCCTAAAAATAAAGCAGATGGTTATTTGTATCTTCCCCATCCTGAATGAAATTATCATTAGTCTCAGTGCAAGTCTCATTCTTTCTATTTTAATACCATGGTTGTGCTGCTTATTAGCACAGAGGAGAAAACTTGCCTGCATTGAACTGTGTTCAGAAAATGAGTCAAACCTGATCAGATTTATATGATAGGGGTGCAAGAATTAGTACTTATATTAATTGCAAATAATAAAATCAGTGCAGACATGACTTAAAATCTGACTCGTTAAAAGGAAGAAGAAATTCCAATGACTTGCAAATCAATTAGTAGCATGTGATTCTCAGAATAGTACCCTGAAATCTTTTTTACCTCAGTTACAGAGACAATAAGTTGTGTCAGCCACTACAACAGCAGAAAAGAAACAGTGGCACTGTTTATACTGGAATCAAACAGTTGTGGGTTTGTGTGCTGTTTGAGCAATTGAGTGGTGAGCAAAGTTTAAAAATGTTATTATATTATTAAAAATACATATGAATAATTCAATCTCTTAATTGTCAAAGGTTGCTAAGGAGAAGCAGAACAGTCACATTCCATTTCTGTTAACAGCATGATAGAAAGTTTTTGTACACAATTAATGCAATGCTTATCTGAAAATGAGAGATATGGTCTGAGAAGTAAAGAATTGTCTCTGTTGAGTTGAACCATGGGGAATTTCTGCAAGATTTACAATTGTATTGGCTCATTGCTTAATCGGATGGCAGAAAGATGTTCTCAGTATGTATTCCTTTCTTTAATGAGAGAGGTGATTAACCCATGCCAAATGCTATCTTTAAAGACTTTTTTTTCTCCAGCTACCTAGAAAAATTATATTTAATCCATCTACAGATTCACAGTATGTTCTGCTGATGTAGTTGATAAAAGACATTTTTGATCATTTTTAATTTTTGAAGGGTAAATGTTTATCACAGTCACATCTTGTGAGAAAAGCAGAAGAGACATGAAGGACTCTGTACAGCTGAGCTCTTGGCAGGTCTAGTAGCAGCACTTTAAAATGCTTCTGTCTCCAGTTGTCTGCCCTGCCCCACTGCCAGATGTTATTTAATGGCATTGTGAAAGCAGCAGCAGAAGGGAATTTGCTCTTTGCCAGCTCGTTTCTATCTGATTTTGTTCCTTTGTTCTGATTCTGTTATGGGAGTGGTAATTGCTAGTGCTGGGAATAGAATCCGAGGCTGTTCCTTAAACCACCATTACTAATTCCATCAAAGCACTTACGCCACAACTCAGACTGCTACAGAATAGCTCCGCTCTGCAATCCTCTGCTCTGCCTGGGGAACTCTCCTGACAGTTCTGATCCGCTGGAAAAGTAGAAATGTCAACTTAAAAAGTCAGACTTGTATCTGCATTAGTCAGAGCTTTCTTAGCAACTGACTCACACATGCGGAATTTTCTCTCTGTGCAGATAAGCCAGGATTGTGAATGGGTATTTTTTTCTGACCTGTTGAAGTCTTCAGTTTCCTCTTATTAGCATAAAAACATTTTCTTATCATTTTCTTCCTCAGCGCCTTGATGCTGCCTGGTCAATGTTTTGAATTTTAAATGGCTGTTTCCCCACGTATGAGCATCTGTTGGGGTGGGCAGGGTGGTGGGGCACAGAAAGGGGAGGGCTTGTTCCTTTTTTTGTATTTTGCAGTGTACAGTTTCATACTGGAATTATTTTTGCACTCAGCTAGGAGGGTCACCTTAGAGGTGAGGCAAGTAGGAGCCTTGAAATCATGCAAAATGCTGTTCCTCTCAGTCAGGAGGCTGAGCACCACCTGAGGTGTTCTTGTTAAGATACCTGTGTCAGCCTCTGTTCACTAGTTCTTGGGGAAGTGTTTGAGAGACCTCATGGGTGCCAGTTCCTTCTGTCTGACAAGGATCCCTCCTGCGTGTTTTCCAGCTAAATTGGTTGCTCACCAGTCACAGTAAGAAAGTGTTATAAATAAAGTATCAAGGCTGCATTTGAATGACACCTGCCTGATCTTTCATCCTGAATTAACTTGTGGAAAAGACTAGGAAAAGACAACATTTTTGACAGTGAAGGACAGAAAATGTTTGAAAAAAGTATTAGACTACTGCACCCACACTTTCTGTAACAGGCATCCTGAGTCATGAAGACACGTTTGTCTTTCAGGCATAGCTGTGGATTGATGCTTAACAAGCTTCTTTACTGAAGCTTTTGAGTGTTAGTAATGAAAACTTCCTGTCTCTTTTAAAGCTATTCTCCTTCAAAACTTAACTGCCATGAGATCTGGACTTGCTGTTTTTCAGGAAGTATCACCATTTTAATATTCTTCTCTTCAAAATGTAGCATTAAGTATCAAACTTGATCTAGAGAAGGGGAGAGAAATTGCCTGATGTAAATATATTATCTTTTAAAATAATTTTAAAGTGTTTGTTTCAGTTCAGCTTTATAGGTATGGAATGGAAACTTGTTCTGAAATTAATATCTAAATCTATTATCAGCACTGTGTTCAGCACAAAAACAAAACACAGTCCTATTCCAGCCACTATGGAGAAAGTTAATTCCACCCCAGCCAAAACCAGCACATGATTCTAGCATCACAATTATTATATTTTTTTTTAATAGAAAGAAGTTTTGACAGAAAGTTTTAAAATAGAAAGTAGAAAATGAGGCATTACTATATCAATTAAATAATTATTTTCTCAATAAGATGATTTTGTCAATCGGGGCTTTTTGCTAGTTTTGTGTGAAACACATCAGCCTGCTTGCACAGATCACTGATAAAGCATCTTTCCTTTCACTGGCTCTATTCAAGAGCCTCCAATTGAAAACTGAATGTAATTTAGGGTTTGGTTGTATCACCTCACATGCCCATAACAAGTGAGCTAGATTGGAACCATGGAAAGGTCCACTTCAAGGATCAGGTCCATACATGTATGAGTAGACGTAAAACTGAATTTCAGTCTCTTGGGAAATAGGAGTAAGGAATAAACCTTGGCACTATAGAGCACACCACCAGCAGCTCTAACTGCTTCTGAGAATGACTCTTCCCCACAAGTATTATTTTACTGTCAGAACAGCATCCCATTCTGACAGGGGGAGATCAGGGCCCTGGGTCAGAGCTGTGAGCTCGTTCCCTGCTCCAGCACAGATCTGCCCAGGGCTAAGGCACCTGGGAGTGCCTGGCTGCAGGAAGTGAAGGGGCAGCACTGCAAGGTACTGTGCTGCTAAATAGCATTACTTTGTGTTGTGGAAAGCTCTAGCACATAAATGCATGTGTTGGTTTCTTTTTGTATCAGTTTCTGGTGGGATTTGTTCCAAGGAGAAGCAGAAACAGAAAAGATGTCTCCTGCTTTCTCTCTGGGGCACCTTGAGGTTTTTTTATGCTTATTTTCAGAAAGTGAGAGGCCTCAATGGGAGCAAAAGAAAGGTACAGTTTACAAGTCCTTTAAACATTTATTTTTTTCTTTCCTTATTAAAAATTGTGTACACCCATCTTCTAAAATAGGAGGGTAAAAAACAAGATGTATCTTTGTTTCGATGCCCTGCTTTTTTACTGTAATCTTCTACTCCAACTCCTGAGGAAATGAATGATACGAAACATGTTGTGGCTTTGTGTAAAATAATCCACTTCTGTAGTGAGTTAGACTTTTAAAGTCCAGCTTGGTTTGAGTGTTGAAGTTACCAAGGATGTGCATACTTTTACCCATTTATAGATGAAAGTGTGCTAAGCAGAAAGACAGATTTTACCCATTCTTGCCAGCTACATCCTTGCTTTATTACTCACATTATTCCCTGTCTGACTGTACTGCAGTTAAGGTGATGTAAGAAAAGTTTATTCCAAACATATTTCTCTCTGTTCTGTCTTTGCTCCTCGAGCCAGAGTTCATCGTGCCAGGATGATGCAGGGCCACATCAGCACACAATGCAGAGGCTGCCGATGACAGCCGTGAACGCTCTCCTATCATGTTATGTTTGAACCCCTTCTTTTGAGAGGCTGTAGGGGAATTCAGGAAAGTTAATGCAACTCAGGTCAGCCTATGCTATTTTCAAGGTTTTTAAGCCTGGATGAGCTTGGACTCATCCTCCAGATCAATGTGTCCTAAAGTGTATATCATTGCTTTTTCAAAAATGAGAGGATTTACTGTCCGAAAAATGTCAGCCTTGCTGCTGAAGGCTTTAAGAGGTGCAGTTCATCCATGTTTAACAAAATCTGCTGGCAATGATGGTGTCAATTTGCAATGAGGTAAGTTAAGGGGTCTGTGTACAATCTATCAGTGCACTGCAGCTTCCTGAGAGGATGGTCAGCAATAAACTCACATTGCTGAAAGAAAAATGCCTAACCCCACGCCCTTATTAATGTAGATTTTCTCTTTTAGATTGTGACAGAATCTTCCCTTTTCTTCTAACAGTCAAGCAGCCTACATCTGTGTTTATGTTTTCAAACATGGGAGAGAGCAACAAAGGAAAAGATCAAATGGCAGTGATATAAAAGTATCCTTATTCATTTTACGTGCTTTGTAACAATTTTGAAGAAAGATATTCCCACAGTCATATTTCCTTTCCTTCTTTTATCTACAACAATAAATGGGTATTTTTTTACATCAAACTGATCAAGGCACAGTGGATCAGAGTTGTCCTTCAAGTTGTTATAGAAGCGATAAGGATTAATTTCTTATTTTAAAATGTGCAAATTACTCTCCTTGTCTGAGAGCAGTATGTCACCCAGCCATCCCCCCATTACCATGGTTTAACTTATGATAAAAAGGGCCTTGCATCTCACTGTACGGGCATGTCATGAAGGAGACCTATTAGTAAAGATTTAATAGGCCTGGAATAGAGGGTAATAGAAATTGAATTGATGTAATTTATGTGGTACTGAAAACAATATGATCTGAGAATCTTCAAAGGTTTTCCTTTCCTCGGTGGCTAGAAATGATCAGATATTTTCAAGTCATGTTCCTGCAAGGGGTTGCTGTCAGTGTGGTTTTCTCAGACTTGTTCTGGAATTTTGTCAGTGTGCATTTAATCTGAAGTGCTGGAAGAAAAAACAGTTTTAGCTGTTTACAATTCCTAGTGAATTGTACCATATGATTGCACCACCATTTAACTCACATTTTCTTCTTCAAAATGCTCCCTCATTATTATGTTGTCCAGTTCCAATCTATTTTAAAGAAAGTATGAGTATCAAATATCTATAAATTCATGGGTATTAGGAACATGAAAAAAAGTGATCTAAATATATTCTGCCACTGCAAGAAAGGCAGGTAGAATTTTTTTTCTTCTCCACTTGAAGAGGCAGAGACTGACCAGGCAGCTGAGAGAAGAGAGTGAGGCAGCCCTAGACACAGAGGGTAAGTCCCAGTTCTTTCTTACCCACCAGAAAAAGATGGAGGAAAAAGCTGATAATTTTTATAAAAGGGGTAAATTAATATAAACAGGACAGGTGTGAATTCTTGGGATTTCATGTTTTGGAAGCTCTTTGCTGAGGAATTGACTGAAAAACCTGAAACAGCTAGTTCTTTAAAAACTTGTGTGTTCAAGAAATTAAAATTTATCACTCCCAACAGTTGCCTTACAGTCAGGTTTAGTCTGTGACAGACCAAATAATGACACAGAGTAGCAGGTACAACTTTGTACTCTGCAGTGGCTTTAAGTTGCTTATGTAAGGAGGTAATGTGGCACTGCAATATTAAGTGTAAAGAAGTTCTGCACAAGGCTGCTGAAATCTGTAATTTCCAAACATGAAAATATTCTCTTTACTGGAGCTCTGCTGGAACCTTATTCATCTGCTGTTAAAGTGAATACAAACAAGTGCTCCCTGCAAGACACTGTTTATATGCAAGATAAAGAAGAGTTTAACATCTTGACTTCCATTCTGAAATTTTAAGCGATTTCACAACAGACTAGGAAAAAAGGATCCATTAAATATCCATGTTAATGGTATAAACTCTCTGAAAGTAAAAGAGATATTTTGACAATGTAAGGCTGAGCATTCTTATAAAAAAGAAGTATAGTTGAAAGATTGTGTAAGAAATGAGGATTTCACCGACTGCTAAAAATTCCTTGGGGGTAAAATAGAAAATCAGAACCACTGAACAGACTAAGTCACTATTTTGTACTTAAAAATAATCAAAACCTACCTTAGCCATGTCACTAATACCACACTGCAGTTTTCTGGAATTGAATACCAGGCTTCAGACATGGCTTTTTGATGTGCCTTACACCAGAAACAGGTAGTTTTTGTTGTTGCCATTATTATTATGATTATTATATTAGCATACGAGGTGGGAACCTAAAAGCATTACATGAATTATAGGAAACTTAACTTCTCAGCAGAGGTTATTATCTCTTTGAGGTTAAAATAATGAACCAAATCTGATAGTTTACTCTGGATCTGTGCTACATGTGGCTGTGGTATTATGTTTTACAAGACAGACTTTTATTTGATCATTGTATGAATGGGAGCCTTGTGATAGTTTCTAGGAGGGGGATGAAGATAATGATAATGTTGGAGATTTACTATAGGGCTCACCAGTTTAAAACCCAGTTTGGTTTTAAGTGTTTATTTCAGAATACAGGTGCTGGAAGTTGAGTATTTTGGATGAGATTGACATTACTGTGACCCTGACTGTGACCAATCCTACAGGTGCAGTTTTAGTTAAACAGAAAGCTTTTAACATACTTTAGAATCTGTGAACACCTATTTTTGTCTGATTTTTTTTTTTTAATATAAATCCAAGACTGTGATACAAAAGATGTTCAACTACATTGGGAAAACTGAAGTGCCTGGCTCTCACTGCAGACAGATCCACTTCACTATTCCCCACCAGGACCTTCTTTAGGAAAAGAATTTCTGGCAGTTAGCCATACTTTAAATGGTGCTTGACATCAGGAATTGAATTTTGCATCCTAATCCTAAAACAAATGGATTCCTAGATGATAATTACTTGCCCCAGGCACTGAGGCAATGAGTTTCAAAGATAGGATGAAAAAACAGGAGTCCCTACCTTGTATGTACCCTGTTACTCCAGGTATTCTCCGAAATATTTGTCAAATAATAGTTTTTAGAAGTAATAGATATAACAGTAGCAGTGCATTGTTTTTGATTGATGAATCATACTTGTTTATATGCAAGACTTAGGAATTACTTACGAAGTTTCTGTATTAAGGCCTTCTTTTTTCACAGGCAGTTTAACACAGCATGTCAGTCCTTTTGTCTTTTGAGGTAATGACTTGAATCTTATTCTGTAAGTGTCATCCAGAGAATAATTATCTTTGTGTAACTATTCAAAAACAGAGTTTGGTTGATTTCTTTTAGCTTGACAGCCATGTTTCTTTGGTTCAATAAATGTTATCAGGCATTCTTTGGCTGCTCCTATTGCATCAACTTTAATTAGTTTTTGATTGCTGTTAATTTCACAGCTTTTTCTCCTTAATAAATTGCATCAAAAATGCTTGAGTTTTTTGTTGCATCAAGTTTAATTAGTTTTGTGCTTTGCTTACTCTATTTTGCTTGCTCTTTTTAAAGAAACTCCCCCACAGCTTCACCCTCTGAATATATCTGAGTCACTGATTCTGATGTTGATGATTAAAAGAGATTTTAGAACCTCTGATCATTGATCCTGTCTTGCTCCAGAGTGATGAGAACTCTCCTGTCTCGCCAGGCTGTTCTGGTGGACGTGGTGTGTCACAGAAAGGTCACCACAGGGCTTTGCACAGTGGTGCCATTTACACATTCTCACAGCATACCAGCAAGCCGAATTCTTGGGTTCCTGAGCTCAACAAATTCATGCTGTAAACTTCAAGTTGTTTATTCTAAACAATTCAGAAGGAAAGCAATGCTATCAAATAGAAACATGCAAGTGAACTGGATGTTCACCAGCTTGTGCTAGTGATTGGCTTGTTCTATAATCCTTTAAATATAATCAGGTGCTTTTGGAAGGCCATGTTTGGTGAGACTGATCGGATATTTCATGAGAACTATCAACTTCCACCCTAATGTTCTAGTCCTAAGGAATTTAAGTTCAAATGCATAGACTTGGAATTAGATTCTTGGCATTCTCTAGTTTTTCTAACTCATCACTTTATGACTAAAGTTTAGTTCTCACCAAGCTTCTTTTAGCACATTTTAAAGATTGTCTTTTTAATCTCACATCATCTGGAATTCTCTGTATTCTTTGTTGCTCTCTTCATTTTTGCACAGTTTCACTGAAGATTTCTGTAGGATTCAAGATTTTAAGTACCAAGTCTCCAAGTGGTTCTCAAAGAACATCAGGAGGTGAGATTTCAGTACTCTGCTTCTTAAGGCTGCTTCTTTAAGCTGCTTCTTTCTGTAGAAGAAGGTGGAAATTTCAAAGAGAAAATGGAGTCAGAAGTCATATCTGAAAAGAAAAATGAGGAATTAAGAAGGAACATAGATGGCTTCAAAAGAGATCAGAAGAACATCTAAAAGAACACTATTAGAAAGAAAAAAATCTTATCTGAAATCACTTTGTGATACTTTAGGTAACAGGAGCAGAATGACTTCTCAGTAAGACACTGTGAGGGCACAAACTAGCTGAGGGAAAACTGATAATTACAGAAAAATTCTTTATATGCCTAAAGTACTGGCTTAGGAGTCATGAAATATGGTGTTCATTTCTCTTTCAATCAAAGTTTTCTTATGTAGCCTTTGGTAGATAAGACGGACTACAATCCATTTTAGGATGGATAGAAGTATTCATGTCTCACCTTTTTTTTTTTTATTAATGAAGGCAATAGTATTGTTTAGCCATATTTCAGCATCATTTCTCTGGCTCAAACATAAATAAGCTTTAAAACAAAGCCTACTTTGATGATTTAAAATTCAATGCCATCTTCCATCTGAAAGTTTCCAAATTTACATTTCTAACTTGGAAGGAAAGAAGGAAGGAAAACATCCTTGACCATCAGATAAAAGATTTTGAAGGCTTTGATCACTTCTTTATTTAAAAAAAAATTGTCAGTTTTAGTAACATGCGCTCTTCGCATCTGTCCCTTATGAAATTGTGGTCTAGAGAAAATGAATGTTCAGGATTTTTTGTAAAGTTTTTTTGGGGAGGGGAGTTTGACAGAGCATGAGAAATCCTTGCCCCTCTGGAAGTTTAGGAGATGGTCAGGTGAGGGTTTTGTTTTGTCAAATAAGCACTTTTGCAAATATGGCCATCAATCTCTTACAGCTTCTGTCTGATGCCTGTGCTTTGGAGGATTGAAATGTCCCTTCTTTCTCTGCTTTGTCTCATACATATATATTATTATATTGTACCTTTGAGGGCAGAGTATCTTCATCTTTGTTAGTGCACAGTGACCTAAATTAAAGGTGTGGATTTAGGTGTCGTGTAACAACCAGAGCAAGTCATAATTGTTGTTTCCCTAGCAGCTGCCTTTGAGACTGCTTTGTGTTATTCAAGTGCAAAGTGTGTAAATATATTGGATAACCCACAGCAAATGTGATAATATGGGTTATGTTCCATATGAAGGTTCTTTCAGAGTTTCTGTAGTTTCAGAGAGGATAGATTATTTATTTGACATAGAAGGCTTTAGAAGGAAGCTTTTCTCCTTGTGAATTTATGAGTTTCCATCTCAGTCTTTTCCCTTAGCAACATCATGTATAGAATTATCCCCAATGTTTAAATTGCTGACTTACTCTGAACAATAGCAACAAGACCCAATGTTTAAGGTCTAGAACTGGAATTTTGGAAGTCATACTATTACCAGAAAACTTAATTGTCATTTCTAGCATCCAGAGTCCAAGAACATTTTGTTACAGGCTTCTGTTAGGAATGAATGGGTTGTTCACAGGAGCTTTCAGTACATGTCTTGCAACGTTCCTATGAATCAAGTCAGGGAATAATCAGATGTGTGGGACTGAGCTCACAGTGCCTGAAAGCAGTGTAGGTTCTTCCTGAGTTTGCTGCCCAGAAGATGTAGGAGAAAATTCACCATGGATCTGTAAATAATAGAATTAAAAAAAAAAAAAAGAAAAAAAGAAAAAGCAAAGGAAGGTACTCTGTGTTTAAAGTTCCTTCTTAGAATTCTAATTCCAGGCTTCTGGCTCCTAATGTCTCCTGATGCCACAGAGGAATTGCTTAATGACAGTTTCTTTATCACAACCTTTTTGAAATGTGATCACTTCCCATCAGTGAGGTTTCCAGGCTCAGCCATGGCACTTTTCATTTGCTTTCCACTAGTTTCCCCTCCTGTGTTAAATGAGCTCAATTGCCCCATGACTAGACTCAGCATGATGTCTTTTCCTCAGAAATATTTTGGCTGTGTCACAGAAATTCTCTTTTGTTAATGAAATTGAGTAAATAATTTGTAGCAATTTTAATGCAGAAGTTTGCTGAAGTTGTTAATCAAAATGTTTCTTGTGATTTTGCAGCAGATGTTAAAGGTCACAGCTGCTTCCATACCAGAGATTTTTCTTCTTTAAATATATATATATATAGGATAAATGTTTCCTTTTCCAAAGGCACTGTAGATCTGGCTATAAGCAAATATTTTCCCAAGGTAAAAATAAATTTTCAGGTCACATGCAAGTAAGGTGGTTATAGGCTAAGCTGCTGTTTGATGAAAACAAATCAAGCAGTAGCTGAATGTTGGAAGTATATATTTTTATATTTGGGGATTATAATTTCTGGTGTTTTGCAAAAAAAAAAAAAAAGAAAAAAAAAAACAAACAGGGTAAAAAGTGGAGAGGCAGTGGCCTAGGGAGGTTTTTTATTTGTCTTAATTGCAAGTTGCACATGTTTGCATAATGTGGTTAGAAAAATAGCATTAAACAAAATAGCATTCTTCACAAATTCTTAATATTGCCATCCCTGAAATACCAAACCACAGCTTAAAATCCTAGTTCTTTGAGACTCTTTAATTCTAACATTAAAAATCTAGAATTTTGATATTGCCACGCCATCACCAGGTTTAAAAGCTTTCACTGAAATTTGCACTGAGAGCTCAATTCCAACAATGCATCATTAAGTAATGATAAAAGGCAGGAGGAGAGGAGTAATGCTTATTATGTAATTTCAAGTGTACTTTTGAAAGGACTCTTTAGTAGTTGGTTTCCTAGGTGGTTTTTTTTTTTTTCTTTCACGCTATTGAGATGGGTAATAACTTGTGATAAGAAATGCTCAAAGAAACTGTAAATACTGTAGCAAAAGTATTAACACAAACAAAGATGTGCTTATTTTCCTGAAGGCTGTTTCTGGGGGTTATCATGACATTCTTTCTTCTTTGACCAGTCATAATGTGTGGAGTCTATTTTTCCCCCTCCACTTCTAAGCTTTGGCATTATTTACAATTTCTTGTACAAACGGGATCAGGAAGATTTTTCTGGGTTTTATTTGTAATGGAAAGTTTATCCTTTTTTATTACTTTCAGTATTGACTCTTGGTGTGTTCTTGCCTCTACAAATGCTGCTGAAATAGCTATTCTCATCCATTCTGTGATAAGTTTTGGCTGGACAGGTGCTTTAGGGTGAAATGATAGCTCATTCAGTCAAAACTGTGGTAGCAACAATTGCCAGCCTGAGGCCAGTTCCTGAAGTTCACATTGTCAGGGTTGCAATCCATGATTGCTTGTAGTTCTGAAACTTCCAACAAAGTGTTAGTCTTTGTTAATTTTTATATATTTTATTTATTTATTTATTTATGTATTTATTTATTTATTTATTTATTAAGACCTCTCTAAAAAGCTCTGGTGATAAACTTCCATCCATCTTCTAAGCCAGAGGACAAATATGATATGACATAAAGTAGCTGTCAGGAACTGATTAAACTTCAGTGACTGCCAGGATCTCAGGGTTCAAATGAACACCTGGTATTTTCAGCTGCTGTTTATGGGATTAATTCATTTATGAATTCATTCATTCTAGAAAGTTAATCCATAGGAGATGACAGTCACACAAACTCACACATGTTATGTGTTTCCTTCTTGTGCTGAAAAATTCCCTTCTTCATCATCAGAATATACTATTTTAAAATTTATTTTGTAGTGTATTCTTTTTAATATTTTAATTAGTGACAAATTTTAATACAATTTCCAAAAATCAAGAGTTTATTTTCTTTTTAGAAAATGAGGAGGCCCTAATGACCCTGTAGGTACTTCAAAATTTTGTAGTGAAATTCTGATATTAAATAATTCTTTGGATAGCTCATCAGGTAGTTCCAAGGGAAGTTGTATCCACCAAAATCAGTAGACTTACATGTTAATACGCTAAGCCTGAGAACTTACTTGATAAAATCCTGGCCCATTTTCGATTGCAGTCCTTGAATTCTGAATTTCCCTAAATTGTCAGCTCACATAAGGGCAGAATATAGTCAAGTGTATGCAGTTTTTGCCTCTGAACTTCTTTTTTTAGAAGTGTCACAAGAAACTTCATCTTATCCTCTCACAAAACACTCATTCAAATTTTGTACCAACAGTGTACAGATGATAAAGCTTTCCTTGTCAACTGAATGAGTCACTGTTTTAGTTTTCCACCAAGTCATATAAACAGGATAGTATTTTTATATTCATTAATATTTTAATGAAAGCTTCATAATTACATGAACAACTTTCTTCTCTTACAATATGCATTTCCTTAGGATTTTTTAGTGATGCTTACTCAAGTAGATAAAAGAAAGTAATACAACTCACAAACAATATTTGAGAATTTTACAACTCAAATTTGAATTTGTTGTCATAATATTGCTTAGTTTTACTGAATGTTATTTATAGTTTGTTCCACCTTTATTAAGTTATTGTTTCATAAACGTGGTTACTTTTGTCACTTTCAAGATTAACACACACTAAAAGCAGACTGTTAAATAACAGTAACATAAGAACTGTTATGGACTCTGAAGGATTTTGTGACTCGCTTATCATCCCAGGGTAGGGATTTTTTTAGAACTTCAACATTTCAAGTTTATGTGCCCATTTTAATGTTCTTACAGTGATAGTAGGATATCATCCATATGAGTAAATGTTTGCATGATGTGCTTAGAAAACTGGCACAGCTGGCTTGGACCTTATCCTCTGCCATTAAATAGCTTTTAAAACATCTGCTTCCCAGCTGACTGACACTGAACAGGAAGACTATTCCATAGGCTTTTCCAAAGCTTCATTCCTCCCATTCTCTGAATGGTCCTAATGTACTTCAGTTGAAAATATGGAGCCCTGAAGCACTCAGGAACAATGACTTTAATTTTTGTGATGAATTTAAAAAAAATTATATTAAGCATTAATAGAACCTGAATGACTTATTATGACTTTAAAATATAGCAGTCATTGTCATAATGGATTTTTTGCTTCTAAATACAGATAAAACAGTAATATTTAATATTGTTCCCTCCATTATTTTAGTACTCTGCACCCTCATTTATCCTTTTTACAGAAATTAAGCATGATTTTAACATATGGGTATCCAAAACTTGGGTAGACTTATGGTTTTACAGAAAAAAAATCCAGTTGAATCATACATGAATCTAAGTATTCTACCTTCTTAGTAAGCACTAAAACAGCCTAGTGTTAATTGCAAATGTAAAGAGAACTCCCCTCCCTCTTTTTCAGAAATAGGTCTGTCAATATTGACAATTTTTATCTATGTCTCCAAGTCCCAGAATCACAGAACGGGTCAGGTTGGAAGGGACCACAGTGGCTCATCCTGTCCAATGTCCCTATTCAAGCAGGGTCATCCCAGAGCACATTGCACAGGATTATGTCCAGAGAACCATTGAATATCTCTAGTGAGGAGACTGACTAAAAGGAGAGTGAAAAAAAGAATTTATTCTACATCAGCAAGGTACTGGTACCTCTTTAAAGTACTGCTGAAATGTATGTCTCAAATCTTTGAGTCATAACTTTAGAATAGCAGGCATCTATAACAAACACTGTGTTGGCTCAAGGACAAGTTAAAAGCACTGGTTTTTTTTGGTTTTTTTCACAATCAGGCTGTAAGTTTCAAAAACAAAAGGCTGCTAGCCCCCTCCATTCCATGAACAGGCACAATCCTTCCGGCATTTTCCAAGTGCTGCAGTCACCTGAGGTCTGCCTGCCTGGAGTCAGAAATACAGGATTTATAGCTTTATGCCCTCTTGGGAAGAACAGGTGAGGCACTTCACAGCAGGTGTTAAACTAAGCAAGATATTAAGGGTTTACTCACCTTTTCTAGTACAGCTAGATAGATAGATAGATTGATAGATAGATAGATAGATTGACTGATTGATAGATAGATATGTTGAAAGAGAGCAGGGCCCTGCATGGGAGAGCATCTGAGGTACAAAGTATTTATGTAAAATTGCCTTCTCATTGCCTCAGAGAAATAAATCATTAAATAGCAGCCAACTGCAATGGTAAGTGATAAACAGCTTAGCTGGTGAGCTCTCCTCACCTTTGTGAAAATAAGCAGTATAGAAGAGCACATGCCTTTCATTATTTTGGAAGGAAATCTGTAGTAGCTATCTTAATTTTTGTAAAGGCTAAGGAGAAAATGACAAGTCCAAATACTTACATTTTTTTTTCCTTTTTAATAGCAAAAATAGGAGCTAGGGCTGTTATAAATACACAGAAGTCACATGCCCATCCTTTGCAATACTCAGTGCAGTAAAACAGTGTTGTTATATAGATTATGGGACAGTAGCAAGTCTTCCATAGATTTTATATCAATGGCATGTTATGAATTCCTGGGTCTTGGATAATGCCTAGGAAAGGTTTTAAGTTGAGGACCAAGCATCCAAATGACTTGTTGAAGGGAAACTATGAAAGTTACTGTGAGCTTCTGCATTGCAATCCTGATTATATTCCCAAGCAAATGAACTGTTCATTTAGAGTACTTTAGTGTATGAAAGATTTCTCACATAGGAATTAAATTTAGGGAAAATGAAAAGAATTTATTCTTTCTCTCCCTACCTTTTGAAGCACTTCATACAAAAGAATGAGGAGATGCTAACATATGCATCAAATGTCACCTCTGTTTCAATTCTCCCATCTGCTTAATGCATAATACTTATCATTAGGTAAACCATTAGGGAAAGGGTTGCATGTATGGAGATGGACCTTTTCATCTTTATTCATTTGGCAGCCTGAAGCATGAATGCTCGATGCCCAAGTGTGTCATTCATCTGACAGGTTCTGCTGACATGGAATTTATCAAGGCTGGCTCATCACAAAACAATTTTAGAGGACAGCAGTTCATTCAGTGCTCTGTGATTCCAGTGTTTTCTTTAATCACATCTGAGGATGCCCCTCTTTGCTGCTTTTTTTTTTTTGATAGATGCTTGTAAGAGCCCAATGAAGATTGCTGTGACCATATCCTGTGTGACCTGAGGCAGCTGCACATTTCTTCTGAGAGCATGACAGTCTTATTTTAGCTCCACCTCATTTCCGTGGATTATGCTGTTGGTTTGGTGATGTCTTACTTTAAGAGCTTTAGGCACAAGGAAATGTGTCATGTGTTGAGTAGGTTTTTTTGGATAATCTTAGGCCAAATGTGATGTTAGCTGAGGCTGGAAAAAGGCAAAAACATCTTCATAGAATCATTTATGTTGGAAAAGACCTCCAGGATCAAGTCCAACTTCGACCAGTCACCACCTTGCCAACCAGACCATGGCACTGTGTGCCAGCTCCAGTCATTTCTCAAACACCTCCAGGGATGGTGACTCAACCCTGGTGAGCCTGAAGACCTTGCCAACAAAAATATGACATCTGGGTATTCATAAAATATAATGAATCTATTTCTTCAGTGAATTCTGCCTCCTTTCTGGTTCAAGATTTTACTTTTTCTTTTCTTTTTTTTTTTTTTTTGGAAGTAGTTTCCTAGTGTTTTATGTTTTATTCAATTTTTCAGTTTAATTTTGGATTTTACCCACACAACATCATCTGGAGTTTTTCTACAGGAGTATTCTCTGGTCAGACTCATTTCTTTTATTTAGGAAACTTTCTATTCTTACTTAGGCTAAAGATGTAGTTCATCCCAGAAAATAGCCCTCATTTTAGCTATGGTTAGCTAAAACAAGGAACAGACTTACAGCTAGAGTGAAAGAAATGTTATCAGCTTGTCATTTCTTACAATCCCAGTGTCATCAGCCAGAAATGCACCCATTATCACACGTCATGTCTTGTTGGATATTGAGGAGAACAGACCAAAGGATCAGCTGAAAACGCATCACTGAGCTCCTTAATCCTTATACAGTTGTGGATACTAGAAATATGATAAGAGAGTGAATAAGAATCAAGTGTGCATTTTTGTTCTAATAGAGGACGTTTAATTTATTTCTGATTAAATTGTGCCTGACTGAGTCAATCAGAAAAATCCAACGTGATTTGCAGGGAACATCTCAGAGATTGTGTGCTGTGATGTAAGATTTTATTTTCATACACTCAATATCTTCCAGTGAATTGAAGGTCTCATTAATTAGTAAGAGTTTTATAAATATTAAAAAAAGGAAAAAAAAGCTAGCACATTTTCTGTGGCTTTGTTACAGAGAATGCTTTTTCTCTTCCTTTTAATGTACTAAAATTTTATGAAGAAACAAAAAGAGCAATTTGACAGAACATGCTGTTTTCATGGCATAATATAATTGCATAACAGTCACAGAACAGGAAGAAGTAATTAGATTACTAGTATAAGTATCATCAGAAATAGAAAACTTGTCAATTTTCATAACATTTTGAGAGTAACTGAAAAGACTGAAGAAAATTATTAAGTGTAAGAGAGAACTGGGACTTTGCCTCCCACAGTTATTTTGCACTCTAATGGAATTATGGATTCATAGCCTTAGCAAAATAATTATCATTAGAAAAGGAGGCAAGAGTGGAGAACCTTCAGTCAAAAAAATAAAAGGAAATGGTTCAATAAACTGATTAGTAACCTATTTTTTTTTCACTATCTGGTATATTAAATATGGATTGTAGAATTGTACTTCTGAGACCTTGTTAAAAAAAATCAGAACAAAGCCCTGCTAATTTATTTATAAGCATAAAATCAGAGTCAGATAGAAGTGAATGATTTGCCACCCGTATTCTACTCATGGGGTCAGTTTCATGTACACAAGTTTTTTTATGTGTAAAAACAGTTTTTATACATAACAGAACAGAAATATGTTTGCAGGGGGAAGGAGGGAATTGGAAAAAAACCCCAAACAAATAGATGGCAGAAAAACAGGAGTGAATAAAGATTCCTTAAAATACCTGCCATAAATTATTTGTTCTTATTGCCAATTAGGAAATTGTTGTCTTTTGCAAATTTTGAAAATGAAGTGGATTTAGGAAACTAATTTTTAAGGTATCTAAAGGTCCAGAGGGGAAGTTCAGCATTAACACAGGCCTACCAGACACATATTCTTATATAGAGGAAGAGACTGGGCATCTCCCCTTGCTGTGCAGTCACTGTGTCTGCATCTTGTGCAGAATTCATTGAATTCATTGCTTCATCTCCTTCCCGTGTCATACGACAAGAAATTTAATTGACATCTGAAATATTCCACTTTAAATTCCAGATAGTTGTTAGAGTGTTTTAGTTGTTCAAGAGTATTTCCGTGGATGTGTATTTTCCACATAGTTATTGAAATAAAGAGGAAAAGAGCGTGTGAAAACATGAGGGACAGCGAATCTGAGCCATGACAGGTTATGTGCTTTTCAAATGTCTTTAATGCAAGTGTCCCAGAAAACATGCAGTTATTTACTATTTAGTTCCCTTTGTGTTATCTTTTCTCCTAATGTGCTTGTCACTCTAGTGTGATAAAATAGCAGTTTGCAAATATATTTAAAGTGTGTGAAAGCCATGGCCATCATTGTCTTGGCCACCACCATTTTACAAACCTTGCAATGACTATTAAAGGGAAAGGCTAACATAATAATAGTCTCATTAAATTGAAAGCACAATTGAATAATTACCTTGTTACTACAGAATAAGAATTTAAAAAAGAAAAAAGCCCAGATTAAGGCTGAATCCTTCCTCTTCTAAATTCAGACAACCTCCTTAGAATGTGTGGTGGCTTTGCTCCTACTCTGTACTTCAGCACACTGTAACAGTACAGAGACATGAAAGCAGATAAAGGGAAAATAAAAGGAATAAAAAAAGCAGAAGGTAATAATAAAGAGGCAGAATAAAAACCAGACTAGCAAAACCTGTAAAACAAAGCGCATTTATGAGGTACAGTGACATAAGAAAGGGAAAGAGAATGAAAACATAAGGCAGGAAAATAGCATATGGAAAGGAGGCTTGAAACAACTGGAATAATCATAAAATTTTTAAGGCTTGATATATCAAATCTAAAATGGCGTGCCAGCAAGAGAGAGCAAAGTAAAAGAAGAGGCATTATTATTCAAGGAGAAAGTACCTCAAAAGCTTTTGAGCAGCATAAATTGCATTGGAATAGAACAGGACTACTCTAAGATTATTGATGAAGGATTTTATGTCACTAACTTCCTATTCAATGAAAGTAATATAGTCTAGTATACCCTTGAGATGTGTTTTGAAGACTATTTCTTGCAAAATCAGTGCTACCAATATTTAATGTGAACTAGGGAAGTCATGATTTTAACTTCAAGGGAAAAAAAAAGTTGTTTTGAGCACACCTACAAGTACTTTAGAGGTTTTTTTATGTATTTATATATCCATCTTAGAGATTGCATGTCTACTATGCCTTGGAGTTTGAAACATAATGTCATGTTTATGATATTTCTCTCCTAAGCACTGTCTTCCTTGGTGGCCCAGGACATTTGCGTCATGCAGGTCTCCATCTTAGACAAAAACTAGGTAGATCTTGCAAATTCTCTTGATCATTCCATTCATCTAATGATAATTCATTAAAACTATGCCCTTATCCTAACCTCAGTAAAAATGCTGCAGTCCTCTCAGTGTGCTTTTCCCTTCCATTCGCCTCAAAAAAGGAGATGACAATCTCAGCAGTTAAATGAAGAGCTATGTAGGCTCCCATAAATATAATTTCTAAGTAAGCATGTCCTCTCTGTGCTTCTCTGTGAGTTAGGCTACCTTAGGATACAAAAGGGAAAATCCTGCACAAAGCTACCTGCCATGGGGCTCATATTCCCAAAGATCTGCTACTTGAGCTGCAAGTCCTTGAGATTCTGTGTTATTCTGAAATTCTCCCATTGGGAGCAGGAGGTGAGTGAAGGTGTCCCTCCCAGTCAAACTGTGACATCCTTGGACCAAAGGCTGCCACAGGCAGGAATTGCCTGGTAATTGATTGTAGCAGGGCTTCCTGCTGATTAAGATGCTTCTTGATGTGAATAATAGTGACAGATTGACTTGAAAGAATGTTTTGTGGGAAATGTTTACTGTCAGTTTTAGAGGGCTCTCAGTGATTTTAGTCTTCTACCAGGTCACAGAATAATAGAAAATGTTGAGTTTGAAAGGACCTATCAGGGTCATCGAGTCCAACTCCTGACCTTGCATAGAATACCCCAAAAGTCACACCATGTGCTCTCAGGAGTGTTGTCCAAGTGCTCTCTGAAGTCAGACAGGCTGATGTGACCACATCACTGGTTCAAACACCTTTTCCTGACATCCAACCTAAACATCCCCTGACTCAGCTTCATGCTGCTTCCTGTCCCTGGTCACAGAGTGCAGAGAGCGGTGCCTGCCCCTCTGCTTCCCCTCATGAGGCTGCTGAAAACCACAATGAGGTTTCCTCTTGGTCTCCTCTTCTCCAGGCTGACCAGAGCGAGTGACCTGAGCCATTTGTCAGAAGGCTTCTCCTCCAGTCCCTTCACCATCCTCGTGGCCTCCTTTGGACACTCTCCAACAGCTTCATGTCTGTTTTATATTGTGGCACCCAAAGCTGCCCCAGGACTGGAGGTGAGGCCGCCCCAGCCCCGAGCAGAGCGGGACAATCCCCTCCCTTGCCCGGCTGGCAATGCTGGGCCTGGTGCCCCCAGGACAGGGATGTCCCTCCTGGCTGCCAGGGATCTGCTGACTCAGATCCAATTTACCATCAACCAGGACCCTTTCCATGGCACTGCTCTCCAGCCTCTCATTCCCCAGGCTATACACACAACAAGGGCTGTCCTGTCCCAGGTGCACAGTCTGGCCCTTGACCTTGTAAATCTTCATACAGCTGGTGATCACCCATCTCTAATTTCTCAAGGTCTCTCTGCCCTCAAGGGAGTTGACAGCTCCTTCCAGTGACATGTCCTTCCAGTTTAGAATTGTTGTCAAACTTAGTATTCGTATGTGTCCTGCATCCAGGACATTAATGAAGATGTTGAAGAGAACTTGGCCTGAGCCCTGCAGAACCCCCCAAGAGCCCAGATCCAGTAGTGTGGAGTTAAAAGTGAAAACAGCACTGGTTCTAACACTGCTACCATGGGTAACTTGCCTATGCCTGGCAGAAGTTTTGTAAAATACAGCCATGTCTGAGCTGCAGAATATAGCAATCAGCTCTGTCTGCTCATGTCAGCTCAATATGAGCCCTGTCTGCTGTTTCACAGAGCAGTTTTCTTTCCCCTTTGAGAAGTAATTAAGCTTATCTGTGATGTGTATTCTCTATGTCAAATGATCCTTTCTGGCACATTGGCTCAGGTGGTCTGATTAGCAAAAACATCACCTTGCAATGAAAAATGGAAAATAATTTCTGCTTTATCTTTCTGGTTATAGACATGAGTCGCTTTTTATTCTATGCTGTAAAAACTTATTTGAAGATCTATTTCCAATATGATTTGATGATAAAATGAGCATAAGAAAACTACTTAAATCTAGAATAAATATTGCAATAGATGAATGATGGAGACTGATCAAATATTTAGGCAATTAATGGTCCTGTAAATCGTTACTGTGAATTCTGATGCACTCTTGCTAGTCCTGCTGGACGATTATAATCCACTTTGTAATGGCATAGTACAGTATCTGAAGAATAAAAGGTTTCCTTAACGTGAAGGTTACACATAATTAGTTACAAGAATAAAACAATTCTCTGTCTTGTGGGGTTTTTTCAGCAATCAATGTGCCAGTAAAATCAGATTCAATTCAGTAAATAGGAAAAAACTTGCAAATTTCCCACAGTGAATTAAAACATTGCTATGTTACTGAAAAGAAATGCCTTGCAAAGAGCCTTGAAAAATATCTGTATGTCAGTCAGGAGGCAGAGGTACCAGCTGAGATAGGCAGCCAAGGGCAGGACTGTGCAGAAATACCAGCACAGATACTTGGTGTGGTATAAGCACATCACTGTGCTTACATTGCTGTTTCTGAATTCAGCTAGTGCAGCTGGACTGATGTCAGATCTCTCTGCACTCTGCCATTAATGGCATGCTGGCTCTGATATTCCTCTGTGGCACTGCATTTTTCACTACAGAACCAGCTTTGGTGGGGACTGTACTGCTGTTCCTTCCTGTATCTGTTGCATTCTTTGTGGCATCTTACTTTGAGGCTGTTCCAGAGGTGATTAATTCAAGCCACAACCACCAAGAAGTACATTTGTATGCAGAAACACATTTTTATTGTGTGTTACATCCTGTTTCCCCTTCACTTCTGCCTACAGCTTAGCCTGGCTTTCTCTCTGACTCCAGCCCCATGCAGTGGCACTCTGCTGTGTCCAGTAGCATTCCACATTGGCATTCCACATTGTGTGTCATTCCTGTGCATCCACAGGGGACCCTGAGGTGGTACCTGCTTTAGCCAGGTAACAAAGGCAATAATAAACTGCCTCCCAAGAGCTTCCATCTCATCATATTGAGCATTTCAGGTGCCCATACAAAGAAGGAAACTCTTCTCTGGGACTGTGCATATACAAGATCTTGCTTCTGTGGCTAAGGAGCAGAGAATGTCCAGTCCAGAGAGCTGTCCTGGTTCAACAACACCATGCACATCTGTGGCAATTACAGTTTATAGTTATATTTAGGTATGGGCCATGGAAAAATGGAATACATTTGTTCAGATTTTCCCCAGGGGGGCCCAGGCTGTGGAAATGGCTCCCAATTTTTATTAAAAAAAATACAGGTCTACCCATCCTTAAAATATCCTAAATTATGTGAGGTTTATTATTATTATTTGTTGGGTGATTTTGTTTCTTTTTTTTGTTTTATTTTTACCCTATGAGATAATAAGTTGTAGAGCTCTGAGATAGTTGTGGTGCTATGATATATTTTTTTCCTACTTAGAGTTTGGCATTGCTGATTTGCTTGATTTTAAATGCATTCTCAGATGATTTGATTGGCAATAAAATTAATTTCCCCAGGTTAAGCCTGTTTTGCCCATGATGGCAATTGCTGAGTCATTTTTCCCTGCCCTTATCCTCACCCGTGAGCCTTATGTTATATATTCTTCCCCAGGAATAGAATGCCACTTATTTTTTTGGTTATAACAAGAAATCATGTTTTAGCTCTTTCCTCTTTTTTACATTAATGGACTCGGTATCTCTTGGGCTGCTAGTGAACATCATGTGCTTTTCTGAAATAGGAGTGGAAGGTAAAACCCAGGTTTATCAGACTTTAGAGACTGGTATACATTTTGAGATAAGAATGTGCAATTCCTGCCTCTTAGACATTTTGTTCATGACTCATTTTTCTCAAAGCCTTTTAGTCTTTGAGAATAGTTTAGATCTATTTTCTTCCCAGTACCAGTGTTTGTTTACACGTTGCACGTGGCTGTGAGTGTAATTTCCATTTGATAACGTAAAAGTTGTTAATGTTACATTAGCAAAGCACTTAAAATTTTGAGCTAGAAACTTAACTGATACAATGTCATCTGAGATTCTGTTTATGATGAGCAATGTGTTACAGCAGGAATTACATCTGAGTAGTTCTGACTGAGCGATTCCCTTCATGTTATTTTGGTCAAGATCACATTCTTTCATAGTCAGAATAAAGCTGCTTTGACAGGAGGCTGACATCAGAGTGTAAGAACATTGTGCTTTCGGGCTATCTTGCAATATTTTTAGGCTGCCCTTGAAACCACAGGTTTGTTTAAATGCATTAATTTAATTGTTGCTAAGTTTCACTGTGGAGTGTGGCACAGATAGAAAAGTAGAAAAGAAGTAAACAGTTTTGTGGCTGTATGTTTAGATGATAGTGCATCATGTTTCTATTTTAAATACAGAAGACTGAAATGTGTCATCAGAAAGTTTTTTGTTATACTGTTAAAAATAACAATAAGTACCTGTTTTCTAAAAAAAAAAAAAGTGCAGACAAATAAGGACTGACCTTTATATTAAAAGGCAGAAGTCTCACAATTAGATTTCTGGGGATGTCCTTGTAAGAGCTGCTGAACTCTTAAGAAGGTTAATGACTATGCTACAGTAGGAAGAAGCAGTTCAGCTAATGCACACTTCAGTAAATTAAAATCCCTCTGTTGCACTCAGGCTTTTTATTCACATATTCTCCTCTTGCCTTGTCCCAAGAAGACAAGATGGCTGAAACTTCAGCAGATTCCTGCACCTGAAATAACAATAAAAACCTCTGTTGTCACCAGAAACATGTGAGTGGAATGCAGGAAAAAGATCTGGAGGAAGAGTTACCTGCTGCCAGGTTCAGTGGCTAGACAGGTTTCCTGCATTCCTGAAGTAATAAGACATGATGGGGTGTGCATTTCTGAGCTTTGGGGGTTTTCAGGTACTGTGACGTGATGCCAGAGAGAAATAACTTCAACAGCTGCAATAATGTGCCTGTAGCACACTGACACACATCTCATTAAAATACATGTAACTGCACTGTGATGGAGGTGTAGTGCAGAAAAAGAGGGGAGTTTTTTGGTTGTCCTTCACTTTATGAATTGTTCCTCTTACATTGGCCAGTGTTAAGTATAGTGCTAAAGCACAACCTTAAAGCAAAATGATTTGTTTGAGGTAGTAAAATAAGAGCATTTTTAGTCAAAAATCACTGAAATAAGAGTAGTCAGTGAGGAGAATGGAACTGGATCCATCTCAAATGCCACAGTAGCAAACACATGGACATAAAGCAGTGGGACTTAAAAGGGTTTTCAAATGGCTGTTCAGTTCAGCTGTTCCAGACAAACACTTTGTTCCTGTTCTTGCTTCTGCTACCCCAACACAGCAACCAGGAGATGAACAGAGCTGTTAACACTCAGCCAATTTGTGTTTCTGTGTCAATAAAGGAATGTTTTCCATTCTGGAATGAGAGCTGAATCTCCCTCCACCTTTCTTGGTTACCTTGCCTTTTCCCTAATAACACTTTACAGCAAATGTTTAGACAGAAGGAAAAGTCACTGTGACTGCATGGAGTTAGCAATCATGGGCTCAGTGAGGTAGAAGTGACTCCAGACAAGGTCAAACCACAAACCAGGAACCAAAGTAGAAGCAGTTCAGTGTTTCTCAAGAGCACATTCGGGGTTTGGAGAGGAGCATGCCAGCCTCAGTGGGGAATAGATTGCTCACTCCTCAGAACTGTGCCTCTCAGTGTTAGTTTCTATCTGAGAGGTGGGTGAATCAGGAATTAAAGGTCCTGTGTATTTGCTTTTAGAAGAGAAAATCTCTCTTGCAAGTTTTAAAGGTGTACCTTGTAGGTCTGTGCAACCCCTCCAGTGAAAGGAATTAATTGTAAGGCATTGAAGCCCTTTATAGGGTCCCTTCTTCAATTGTATAATGTTCTTGAGTAATAAAGAAGAGTGATTAGAGTTTCAGTGGCATTGCATCCTTGTGTGGGAAAATTTTGCAAATGCTGTCTCTGTGTTTTTAATAACAGAGTTACTTCCCCCTTGAGTTATTCTGCAGAACTCTGAAAAATACTTGATTCATCTCAGAGTATTTTCTACAAGTTGTTTCTTACAAAGTAAATGGGGCAATAACCAGAAAAGTCTCTTTTTTTTAACCAATACTTCACTGTGTAGATTGTTCCTTGTTCCTCTCTCTGTAGTTTTTCCTGCCTTACAAGATTTTTGTGCTAAAATTAAATGATGCTGCTTCAGTGTTGTGCTCTACAGAGACCTGTGTCACTTACCATTTTTAGTAGTTAGGAGCTGATGTGGCAGGATGCATTTAGGCTTTGTTTTCTGAGACAGCTTAAAATAGAATTGTTTGATAATATTTCATTTATCACCATGAGGGTACCTAAGGGGCTCTGCAAAACTTAGTTTTGTTTTCTACTAAGTTGGACAATTGTCCAGAAGCTGATACCTAGTTACTATGGCATTACAATATCAGCAAATATAACTACTAAACACAAATTTGAAAAAGCAATAATAGCTTAAAAAAAAAAAGTTATATCAAAAGTTTTTGGGAGCTCAGAAAGGTAAAGCAGAAAAAGGCAATAACAAATAAGCCACCCCTAAATAGATCAATACATTTTTTGGAGTGCAAACTGAATGCTTAGGACTGTCCCTGTGTCTGTTCTGTCAGTCTCCAACCTCCTTTTATTAGTCCTAGATAGAAGATAAACAACGAGACTGACAGCTTCGTGTCCTTTGGCATTTTTCTGTCACCATCACAGAGTAAGAGGGTATTATGTCATCACTCAAGCCTGTCAGGTTTGGTTTAGTCTGCTGTTTGTCTTAACGATTCTTTTCATCTTTTTTTTTTTTTTCCCTCAGCTGATACACATACCCCGTATAGATTGTATATTGTTGATGTTACCAGAAACCATTTTTCAGAGGAGAGGTGTTTTTAACTTCATCCATAGAAATGTCACCTTTTTTGTTCCTGTACACCAAAATAGAAATTAGAAAAAGAAGCATCTTCTGCACTGCATCAGTTCTGGTCTGTGAAGAACTTTTTTATAACTCACATATTCAAACATTATTTGTGCTGATATTACAAGCAACAAGGACTCTTAGATTTTTAATTTTTTAAGACTTTGTTTAGGAAAGTTCATTATGTGTAATGGTTGTGGAATCCCTGTAGGTTTGAGCACTGTACATTGATGACTGGTGCCCAGTACCTGTAATTATATAATTTATGGATGAAATAAAAGAGAATCTTGGCTGAGGTTTGTCTTTTGTGAAACAGTCAAATAGGTGTGATAGTAGGTTGAAGAGTCAGCACTTGGCTTTTGTTAATGACTATCCAGCATGTGGAAATAATTTGTTTTCCTCACAAGGGAAGTCATAGGCTGCTTCCACAAAAAAAAAAAAAGCAGAAGTACCTATAGGAAGTATGAACCTCAGATTGCATAAGCTCTCTGAGAAATGTCTGGAAAGAGCAAGAAAAATTAGGAACAAATTGCTCTAAAGATAGCAAGCTGAAGAAGAGAATACCTAAACTAAACATTATGAGGTCCTAATGAGGGGGAAAAAAGCCTGGACAACCAACTTCAACCTAAAGGATTCTGTTCAGTGCTTCTTGGGACTCTCCACTTTTCCCTAAAAGTAACATGAAAGCCAGGTCAGGTCTTGCTCACGCTGAAACAAACACACAGAGAAGAGGCTGCTTATTCTAGCTGGTAGCCAGATAGCTGAATCAGTCAGTTAAGGGATGGAAAGCAAGGGACAAATTTTTAGTTGTCACAGTCCCTAATACAAGCCAATAATAAGACCTTTTGTCCACCAATCTTCTCAGAGAACGTTGTAACCATCCAGGTCTTGTACTTTCTTAATGGATTTTGCTCACACTTTTACCTACTGAAGCTATGCTACTGCAAATATTCACAGCAGGAAGCAGAAAAAAATAAGCTAGCAAGTAGGAAACATAAGAAAACGTTTAAATCTTTCCTTCAATTAGTATGTATTTCTATTTATATGTGTAATGTCTGTATGCACATAAAGGAGGACAATTTCAAAGGAGGCTTCAAATGACAGATGCCCCAAAGTTCAGCAGTGCTGACATGCAAATAGATGGTCAAGTGAGGTGGAAATTCTGGAATCTGCCCCTTCTGAGCAGGATTGTATAACCAGGCCCTTGTGGGTAACAGTGCATGTTTGGGACAGTCACAGACATGTCTGGGACAATCACAGTTTGCCAGAGGAGATCCAGCAAGTAATTCTGGGGATGTCTCCTGGGTGAGCTCCTGGGTAAAATCAGTGGAACAGCACTTTCTTTGGGAGTTACCCTGATGCAGAAAGAGGATCTGTCCTGCACTCCCAATCCAGTTAAATGACCCAGGAGAATTCAGGCAGTTTCCTGGAGACATTTGTACCTTCTGAGAGACTTGAGCTCAGCAACTCAGCTAGATACTTGTCATTGAATAATTGAAGAATTTCAGCAGAGCTCAAAGGTTTTCCTTAGGCACAAAAATTCATGTTTCAGATGTTTGCTGTAGGTTTTTTGTTTGGTGTTGGTTTTTTTGGGGGTTTTTTTGTTTTTTGGGTTTTTTTTGGGTTTTTTTTGGGGTTTTTTTGGGTTTTTTTTTTTGTGCTAAGTTCATCCCCAGCTAGAGCTAGGTTCTATTCCTTAATAAATTTCCAGAAATATCCAGGGCCAGGTTCGGAGTGCCATTGAGCCTCCTAGGTATTGCTGTAGTGGCTCTTTGACACGTCTGTCTCTGCTGTCAAATTTATTCCAGTAGAGATCACCTTACAAGATGATACTTGATTTACATTACCTGATTTGTTCTGTAATGGGGGAGATCAGAGTGGAGTCCTTGATTTCATTTTCACAGGGAACAATATATCTTTAATTTTAAAACGGATGATCAGCACCTACATTCAGAGAAGTTGGCTACCTCAATTCCCATTGCAGAGCAGTGTAATCATCATTCCCGTCCTGCTTTGTCTATTGCAGCCAGAAATGTTTCATCTCGCCTCATTTGTAGCTGTTTCTTTTGGATCTAGATAGACTCACCTGGGCCAGATCCTCAAGTAGTCCCACAGCTTTTTCCCTCCCTTCCCCTTCTTCTGAATTTAAGCAGTCTCCAAGGAACCTTTTCCTCTAAAGTGCTATTGGGGGAGACAAAGGCATTTTTTGCTCCTTTTTTTGGCTTTAATACACTTATTGTTTTATGTCTGCTGGCAGAATTAGGAAGATGGATTTGCACCTGAGGATAAAATTTTGTTTTCATCCCCTGGAGATAAACCTGGTTGCAGACTCTTCTAATTATTGGTGTAAAGCTTATGATCAAGATTTTACAGTCGGAAGCTCCCCATGGTCTCCTATACAACTTTAGAGTGCCTTTGAGTTACTGTTAATCCATATGGCTCTGATTACCCTTCACCTGTGTGTGAAGTTAAATCTGCTGCTATTTTTAAATTTATAGGATTGCAGTTTTCTGTGCAAGAACAGTTTGATAATTTTTGTTTTATTTTATTTTATTTTTTTGGTGTCAATGGTAGTGGACTGTTTTATTCTAATCTATCACTGTTTGGTGATACTTTCTAGGATTCAACTAGACAAAATATAATCTGCAAAGGAAGTTTAAAATGTAGGAGACACTAGAGAAATTAGATCTGAGCATTTTTCTACAAAATTATTGTTTGTTTCTTTCTTTGTTTTTTAATTCAGCTTTTTAAACAAGGGTTTATTAAGTTCTGTATGATGTAATTTTTCTTTTCCTGATCTCAGAATGAGCATCTTGGAAATAAAAGTAACACGTTATGACTATTGTCTATTCAAGCATAGAGGATTCAAAAATGTATCCAGTAAGTCAGCATTTGAAGATCTAAGTTGCCAGAGCTTCCAAACTCAGTGGTGGTTGTTATTTCTGCCCATGATGCTGCAATTCAGTGCTGATGTAGAAGTTTTCTCTGAGAAGCTCAAGCTTGTGCTATCCTCCTACAGGTGGCAAAAGCAGCTCAGACCAGATAACAACCCCGTAGAACAGGATCCTGTGTGTACTCAGACAAATATCAAGGTCCCTTTTCTTTACCTTCTCATTTTCTATTGTTCCACTTGGAAAAATTTTCCCTGATTCAATGTAATGTTTTTAAAATGTTTTTTATTCTGGCAAAAGCCATGTCTGTGGGAGGGCCTACCCAGAACAGCACTCAATTCCAGAGGTGATCACATTTATCTGTCAACATTTTCCCTGTAGCAGGTAAGACTTATTTCTATGGATGGATAGTCTTCAAACAGGTTTCTTTATTACAGTTCAGCAGAACACTCTGCAGGGTATCAGTTTTTAATTATACAAAAGCAATTGCAAAGCCAAAAAGGTGGAGAGTAATGCCTGAGAAATTTTTGTTTGTTTGTTTTATTTTTCTGTAGTATTATGATACAGGCATAAGCTGTATGAATCAGAGAGTCCTCCAAGGAACCTGTGGAAATCCTGTAGTCCAGCTGCCCTGCTCAAGCTGGATCAGCCAGGGCAGGTTGCCCCAGACCATGTCCAGTCAGATTTTGAGTATGTAAAATTGAAGACTTTGCACATTTTTGGGATCCTGTGAAGTAAAATACAGTACCATAGTTCTTTCTGTGATTAAGTTTTAAATTTGTGGAGGACTATCTCCAATGTTGGAGCAGAAGAGTGTGAGGAGCCCTCCCACTGAGGAGGAAGCAGCAGCACTAACACTGAGTGATGAACTCCATAACATTAACAAGGGGGATTTCTCTCCCTAAATGGACTGAAGAAAGACTATTTTAGAGGTGATAAATTGATTGAAATTTTAGGTTTTGTTTCTTTGCATTGTCAGTGGGAAAGAAAAGGTTGTAGAGAGAGAAATGTCCTGAAGGTTTTGTTCTGAACCCTATTACTCTTTCTTTTAGTTACTGTTAATAAATTTTTCTTTATACACTTTTAAGGTTTTGAACCTGCTTTGCCTTTCTTCTAATCCTATGTCACAGCAGGAAATAAGTAAGTACATTGTAGTGAGTGCACTGGTGATTAGCCAGCACTGAACTCACCACATGAACTGACCACAGCCCCATTCTGTACTTCTGTGCTGCTGGGAAAGAGGAGTTCAGAGAATATTGGGAGAAAAATTAAGCCTGGAAAGAAGGGAGGGGTGGAAGATAGGTGCTTTGATATTTGACTTTATTTCTTATTATGCTAGTCTGATTTGATTGGTAATAAATTAATTTTGCCAAGTCAAAATTTGCCCATGACAGTAACTGCTGAGCAATGTCTCCCTGTCCTTGTCCTGACCCATGAGCCTTTCCATATATTTTCATTATATTTTCTCTCCTCTTCCTTTCTCCCCTCCCCCGGTTCTCTCCTCTTCCTTTCTCTCCTCTGTCCAGTTGAGGAGGGGAGTGATAGAGAATCTTGGATGGTGCTCAGGTTGCACCAAAATGATCGATGCTGCCTTTATGGCCTTACTGCAGTATGGCCCTGGCTCTGTTCCCCTGGGTGAGCCCAGAGATGGGCACAACACTTCAGGTGTGACCTCTCCAGTGCTGAGGAGACTGCAGAGATCAAGTTGGGCCTGTGAGCAAAGCTCTTCCTAATACAGCTCAGCATGCTGATAAGTGTAAAGTAATTTAAATTTACAATTGTTACATTTTTTGAACTTCTGCAACAGATAAAATGTACTTGGGAGTTTATATTTGGAAATAGAAAGTAATAAGTTAATTTGATGTACTCGTCCCTTTTAAAGAGTTGCTGATCAGTGTTCCTGATGTGTATTGTGTATGTAATTGGTTTAGCCCATTCTTGAATTCTTTTTTTCCTATGGCCTCATTCTTACAGAACCTGTCGAGCACACAGAGGAAATAAAACTATTTACTACAGAAAATAGGAAAAATGTTACTAATAGAGATGGCAACAGAGTTTTTATCAATTAAAAACTGATGAGAAGAGACTAGATGGATTAAAAACTGAAGGGCAGTTTATTCCAAAGATTGTCAAGATCCACATATGTGTGTGATCAGGAAAGAATTCAAAGAAAAGGAACAATGATGAAAAGTAAGAGGAATGAAAAAATGAGGAAAGGATGGGATCCGTGAGGCAGGAAAAATATTTTCTGGTTGGAAAAAAAATGTATTGAGTATAGTAAAGGCTGTGATAAGGGAAAATAATTAAATACAAAATTTTATTTAGTTATTGTTAGAGAATTAAAAATACTAAAAAGTATAAAAAATAGCCACAAAAATTGATCACTATTGGAAGAACTCTTTGCATTTTTTAATTAATTGCTTTCTTTCGTATGACAATCATGATGTGCAAAACTGTTTTTCATAGGTAGTAAACTAAAGACAGATTAGTTTAGGTGGTTCCACAGTGAGTCTTCAAATTCTATAAGTTAAGCAAAGGGCAGTGTGAGAACCAATAACAATAATTAATTATTGCAAGTGGGAAGGGTTAGTAGCATTCTCTATCTGTAAATAGGTGTTACTTTCCATATTTATTTTTTCAAATTAATGTCTTTTGTCTTTCACCTCTTGCTACAATTTGAACTGCAAAAGGGACCAGCAAGAAACCACAAGAAAGAACCAACAACCGTTTTCTCCCAACTCATAAAAAAGGAAATTCCTCCAGTAAATGTTTAATTGAAAATTTTAGAATACATTCAGTTGCTTTTGTCTAGACATATGT
Organism: Chloebia gouldiae; assembly: GCA_003676055.1. NCBI lineage: Eukaryota > Metazoa > Chordata > Aves > Passeriformes > Passeridae > Chloebia > Chloebia gouldiae. The sequence continues at coordinate 9,988,996 of QUSF01000016.1, forward strand.
GTTAATTGTGGACAAGTTGCTTCTGGTATACTCAAATATATCTGGTGTATGTGAATGGCCCAAAAAAAGTCAGATCTTGGGGATAAATAGTACCAATGGCAGCAGTACTCCAGACATCTATTATTGTCAGTATCTACTGTCAGTTAAATATATGCAGTTATTCACAGTAGAGTTTTTTTTAATTCTGTGCATCTATCAGTACTTGGTATGCTGTAATATATCAGGTGTTTATTCTTATTTATTTTCTAAATAATATTCTCTAATACTTGGTGAATATGTCTCGACACCACTGTGGAGTACAAACATTTTATTGCTGCACTTTTGTCACCACATTCTTGGAATATAGCTGCTAAGAAGTACATTTACACAAAATAAATCTAGTCTAGAAAAGTTAAGTTTTATCTTCCTCTCTCTCTCTTTTGTTGTTTTTGGTTTTTTTTTTGTTGTTGTTGGGGTTTTTTTTTGTTTGTTTTGTTTTTTTTTTTTCTCCATTGACTATAGCAGGGAGGGACTGGCAGCTTCCTCTTAGAGGGACTCAAATCCACCTCCTCCACGAGGTAGAAAAATGCTCAGGAAAAGCTATAAAGAAGATTAATTTTTGTGAATATCTACCAAAGGGTTTTTAGTTGGCACTTCAGGATTGGTCACACTTACACTTACATATTTTGTGATATGCAGGTTCTTTACTACAAAAACATCCAGAATGACACGATCCCAGAATGTTTCACATTGGAAAGGGCCTCTGGAGGTCACCTAGTCCAGCTTGGTTCTCTAACTATGCTAGAGCATCTTCCTATGAAAATTAGAAGTCTAGATCTGCTGCCTTTTTTTTTTTTTGGGATCAATTGCTAGGTCGATTGCAGATGCATTCATCAATCGTCAGTGATTTCTTGGCTGTTTTGTCCAGGTTCTCTAACATTTTCAAGGCAGTGATCTGTTCTTAACTGGCCACTGGAGGAAGATGACTTGCTCTACTGGCTGCAGCAGGAGTTTAGGGAGTCTGACTGCTTAATGTAGTTAGGAAGAATGAGTATTCTTGTGTTGGCATCTGTAGCCAACATAGCCATCTGCTACAGGAGGGATGATGTTCATTTCTATATCTATGCAATCAAGAAGTGCAGGAATAACAGGGGCATCTTACAGCTGCTCTCAGGTAGAGAAAAATCTCTTTTAGAACACCAAAAAGAGAGAAAGTCTCTCCATCTTCTGCTGAAATAATATGTTTGAACAGGACTGCAGTCTTTAGAAGTTAGAAGACTGACTTTCCAAGGAATGTCATAAACATGACTCTACCATGAGTAACACTCATTCATGCCACTAAAAACATTTCCAGTGTCATGGTATCATTTACCTTAGCTAGTGAACAGGCAGAACTGTGATGTCACCATCTGCAAGGTCAGGGTAATACAGCTCTTCAGCTTCCTTGAAGCATGGTCAGCTGCAGAAACACACACAAAAAAATGTATTGTATTTGGGCAGGCCTGAGTAGAACCTGGTTGTGCAGCAGTGCTAAAAGTGTAAAGTCTGTCTGAGTTATTCTGTGCTCTCTGTCCTTTAGGACTCCTTTCATTCAAAGCTGACTAAAGCCAGTGCATGAAGGTCACCAGCAGTGAAGAGCAATCTCCTGGCAAAGAAAAAGAGTATTATAGGGCTGCTGTACTTTGAAATACATAGATGGCCTTGGTAGAGCTTTGTGGTATTTGACCAGACCGTTTTTAATACCTACATAACCTTAACTCTGCCTTGGTCAGGAATCTTCAAGTACTTCTACCACACTGATTAGTATCAACATCAGTAGCATGAGGAAAAATTGCCTGGTTTGATCTTTGCAGAAGGACAAACTTGGAAATCTGTGTAGCTTTGTTTTGGCTTGCAAAAGAATTAGTATTTATTTCTAACTTCTACTTCAATAAAGTTATTATCTAACATTTCTCACTCACAGTGAAGTCCCATTTAACCTGAAACATAGTTTTCTGTCTTTTCAGTATTACCCTTAATATTATGGGAAAAAAAATTCTAATTGCTGTTGTTCTTTTCTTAGGTACATGTGGACTTATTACAGCTTTCCATTGTATTATTTTCATTTTCTTAATATTATTTTTGCAGCAGTAGTCCATCAGTAGACCTTCAGAAATTCTCTTCCCAACTGAGAGTCTGTTTCTGTCTGTAATTTACAATATATGGCACAGTGTGATGTATGCTATTTTGGAATATTGTAGCATTTTCTTTTACCATAATTGCAAGGATCAGTACAACCCAGAATAGGATTCATCTTTTTAGAGTGGTGCTGCATTTGAACATATAGTTAAATAATTTCCTGTATAATCCTCAGGGTTCCTTTCCTACATTACTGTTTTCAAAACATTCATCTCCAACTTGGTACATAAAACTAGCAATTACTTTTATCTATTGAATCTCATTTATTTTAATTCTGTCCATCTCTAACCTTGCCAGATCATTTTTCAGTTTTAAGTTTTGCAGCTGTATATTTGAGAAATATGATTTTTAAATATTTTCTAGGCTACTGTGCTGTGGTACATGTCCAGTTGCATTAGGATAATAGGAAATCTTGTAATTCCCTGTTGAATAAGGATCCAGATGAACAGATCTTGTAAGACAATGTTTCATCCTGACTAATGTGATTTTTTGTTTTATTATTTGGAGGTATGGTTAAATATTATTTCAACACAGTAAAACAGTAAAGCATCTTCATAGTTCAAAGCCTGTGTGCTTTGCAAAGACTTGAAACTTAAATTTCTTATGGGAAAGAGAATCAGGCCTCAGACTTTCTCGGAAAATAAATATCATCCTTATGATTCTTAAAAGACAAGAAGAAATAAGTTCACTTCTTTAATACAAGAAACAGGCATTACAAACACCCTCGAAGGCAAGTTTTTCCTCTCTTTTTACATGTTGTCACATTTCTTGAGCGCTCTGAAAAAGAAAGAAGCCCATACAGAACATGATTGTGAGAGAAAAGGTAGCTCAGTGCAGAAAATCTGCGCAGGAAAGTTTTCTTTATTCCACCCATGAAGGGCATGTAGTCATCCTGGCCTTCGTTTGTCACTTGGCAACAGTTGGTGAAACCTCAACTCAGCAGCTGTGTTCAAGATCATAAGTCCTTGTAAATCACCTTAAACTCTTTTTCATTTTATCCAGATTGCAGCAAATGGAGAATTGTTGTTGTTTCACTGAAGAAATTACCTTTCTGTTTGGGTTCTCCTCGTAAGCATCTAAGGCTGTGCACCCTGATAAATAATAGATAAGGTTGTACAGACGGGTTCTGAGTCCCCAGTGCTTTGGCCTTTTCAAGGCAAGCACAGAGTAGATGCCTCTCTTAGTGAGGCTGTCAGCACCTCTCCCGATGAAGGGAGTTTGCTGCATGTCTTTGGCAGATGCATTATGCAACATGCAAAAATTCTGAAAAATTTAAAAAGGAGGAAGCAGCTTGCTGTTGAACATTGTTCTCTAAATAACACAGTCAAATATTTCAGCAGTGTATCTCTGCTGAAAACAATCTAGTCTTTTCTTATTAGACTGAAAGTCCACAACATAAAGTAGAAGATGGCCAGATTATTAGAGGTGGATGAAGTATATTTCTATTGACTCCATTATTTCTTCTTTTTGATCACCAAATGCTTAAGAATGCACTGGAACGAAAGTAAAACCTATCTCCAAGGATACTTACATAGTTCTTCAGTTTCTAAACCTTTACTTAGTACCTTTTATGAAGCTCAGTATGTCCTAAATTTATTAAGTACATGAATGAGTTTAAAAATTCAGTGATATTGAAGTATTCTCAGCACCCAAGTAACTGAAAACTGTGAAAGACATGTTTGGAATGTCTGTCTGAACTCATCTGTATTTTCAATCACTTTCCTGATGGGGGAAAAGCCATCATGCACCTGCTAATTGGTCAGACTGTTCCACAGCCAATTAGCCAAAGATCCCTCCACAGTATTGCAACCCTCAGTTTATGTGATTTTTGCCGATTTTGCCTATAAATGATGCCACCTTTAAAGGACACCAATGGTACATATGTCAGCCAATTTGATAGGTTCACAGAAAATCCTAATTCTTTTCCCTCTAAATTAGCATTACCTGTGACAGTAGACTCAGTTTGAGGACCTCTGTCCCAGGAGGAAAAAGGTGATATTTTCACAAATGCAGTGCTGTGGACAGGTAAGAATTGCCTGCACTGAGAGGTAAAAACAGCCTCAGGCACATGCCAAAGTAGCAATAGAAAACATGGGATTACTAAAAATTCACACTGCCACCCTTGTGTACTTGCGTGAAAGTAATCAACCTGCGTGAATGGAAATGAAAGAGGAAGAAAATTAATTTTCTTTCCACGTGAAAAACAACTGAGAAGTTTTAAAGTCTTAGGAATTCAAACACCATGCAAGTATGGACTAGGTAGGTTAGGCATGAATAAAACAACTGTGTATCAGTCCTTCTTCTTTTAAGGAAATATGAAATGTTTTGAAAAGAAATATGAATGTTTAGAAGACACAGAATGTTTAGAAGACACACAACAATACTAGTTTGGTTTGTTCCGTTTATTCTCGTTCTGTCTCTCTTTTTTCTTACTCTGGTGGTGGTGGTGGTTGATGCACAACTATAAGCAAATTCTGTAGATCATCCTATGGAGACCTTGGTATATTGAATTCATTAGAAACAAAGAAAAAGAGCCTTCTCAAGTATATCCTGAAACACAACATAAATCCCTTTAAATCTATTTCAGGGTATGGTGCAGCATTCAGAAAGTTTGAATCTGAAAATCAGAGGGATTGTTTCAGTTTCATAAATATTAGAATTCTGGGAGTTTAGCATGACCTGTAGAGTATCAGAAATCCTTCTGGTTCCAACTAATGGTTATGTTATTCCCATGAGAGAGGGAAGAGCTCCAACATAAAAAAGACAATTTTGTTGAGTGAATCCCAGGATGGCAGCATATGTCAAGTTAGTATTCTCAAAATATCAGCAAATTACTCTAGAGAATTTGGGGATTTTGTTGTTTGTTTTTTTTCCCCCATTCTTCAAATATATAACACAAAATACTACAAAGATGTGGTCATTTTAGATTAAATGGCATTAGAGATGCTGCTGTGTGGCTACTATGTCAAACAGGTCCAACTGCCTTTTCTTCATGGTATGAAATATAAAATTTTTTTTTCCATTTTGGCAAATTTCTAATGTTCCTTTGTCTCTCTGTTATAATTCCTGCTGCAGGATTTCTCTTTGATAACATACTATCATTATATTGTTATATTTTTTTTCTCAAAAAAAAAAGTACAGCGTTGTTTAATTGTGAACAAGGAGGCCAGTTTACTGTGATGGTCATCAGTCTCAATAATTACTAATTAATGCAGCTGAAATACATGACTGTATCTCTTACTCATAATTACATCAACTATACAAATTATCAAGATTGCTCGTTTCTGTGTCAGAGAACATTCTGAAAGGAAATCTTTTCCACAGGAAAAGAGAATGACAGGTAAAATAAATGAAGTGTGTCTGCTTAGGAACAAGTGTTTTATGCATAATTTTTTCATGCCTTGCAAATTAACTACATCATATGTGCCTGGGAATAACAGAAAACTGAAGTAAGGTACCTAGGGCATATTGGAATTTACTATGTAATTATATTTCTTGTTGCATTTTGTATTTTTCAAACAGCTTGCAACATGAGAATCCAGAAAAGTGATGCCAGTGCTGGTATTCTCTGTTACTGCTTTTGGCATATGTGTATTTCCCAGAAGTCAAATAAATATTCTGTTTATTTATCCTTTTGCTAGTATCTCTGTAGGTATGCAAACTATGGATAGGGTAATGATTCAGGAACATAGGTTAAAATCCCCATGAAGAGGCCAGAAGGGTCTGTTTGGATTCTAACAAAGCAAAATGTTAAAAACAAAGGAGTTTCTAAGAAGGTTCCAAAAGAGCAGTGTTCTACTTTTTAGTGTTAAAGTGCTAATTAAATGTAATAGAACATTTTGTATTTTACTCTGTGCAACTTTATTTGAGCTGCTATGGTGGAGCTGCTTGCCACTTGGTACCTTTCAGTAGCCACCTTCTGTCCAGGCTCCATGGGCTGCTTTGCTTCATCAGCCAGGCTTGGCAAGGTTTTCTGCCACGAGCAAGACCCTGCTCCACTTACTCACAATGCTTGGATATCATGAGTTGCTAGAGTTACCCCTGGTTTCTCCACTGTTGCTGTTGTTTCCATCATCCTTTAAAGCAAAATGCACCTAAGACACAAAATGGAAGCAAACCAGTTGTGGCGTCCATCACAGCTATCAATTTCATGAAGAGAAACTGGTGTATTTCTAAACAGATGAGTATATAGAAACAAGAATACAATTTGAAAATAAGATTCTAAAAAGTCTCTGTGTAAGTGCTTACCTTGTCTCAGCTGTAGCAGTAAAATTTGCTTTCCTTGTCATCTGCATGGACAGGAAACTTACAAATATTCATGCTTGAAAATGATGGAAGAGATAATTGTTTTTAGACCCAGCACTTACAAAAATGCTTCTGACAAACAGCTTTCCTGCAAAGGAGTATTATGTTGATGCTCTTTGCAGCATTTATTGTCAAGGCTGTGTTGATATTTCCATTACAAAACTTTCTTGCAGTTCTTTCAATAAAAATCCACTCCGTAATGAAACATGGAACATCTGATCTCATCTCTTGAGCAGTGGTTGTTTTTACCAGCTTTCCACAAAATTGACTGAGCTGAGGTTTTTATATTTTACACAGGTTAAAAAAGGTGTGGAGGGGAGGAGGTGAGGGAGGGGAGCAGCAGGAATGTAGCTGGTGGAAACAGTTTGTATTTCAATTGTAGGATCAAAACGATGTGCTGTTGGCATCATCTGTAGGCCAGTTGTGCTGTAGTGGAATTCATTATTGTTCTTAGGGCATTAAATTCTACATTTTGTCCCATCTGTAGGAAAATATTTCAACAGATACATAAATCTTTATCACAAGGCAGTAACAACTGAAATTTATAACAAAGTAAAATACTATGTAAGATGATATAGTGCATTATTTTTTAAAAAATTTCAGAATACGGGGAGGAAAAAAATCACCACTTTCAAATTATGGAGTGCTGAGAGGCTTTTTGGTTTTGGTCTGTTTGTTTGTTTGTTTTGTTTTTCCATTTTTTCTGCTGTTGCCAAATTATATAAACAGGTGTGGTGGTGATCAAACCATTTGGAAAAACTTGAATAATTTTTAAATTTTTTTTGGGGGGGGAAGGTCAGTAATGTGAAATAAACTACAATTCTTATGTCTGCTCATTTGCATCTGGCGAGAATTGACAGGCTGAGAAAGGAATTCTGAGTCCCCCTCTACTTGGTCAAAGATAGCAACAGCTTCACTGTTGTGAGGAGTTTTGGCTGCTAAAGCCACAGTGATCAGCTTTGCTGCTCTTTGGGGTTGGTAGATGCTTGTTTTATTGTGCTTTTTTGTTTTCCTGAGCTTGTTTTTCTCAGCTGTTCTGTCAGCTTTGCATTTTGTGGCTTCTGCTTTACTTGCTTGTTTCCTTTAAGGTTGCTTCTCTTTTCATCAATAGCTAGACTTGATATTATAAACTAAATAATTGTGGGGTTTTTTTTCTTGTTGTGGTGGCCAGATGACATCTCAGTTCTGTTTGGAATGTGTCCATTACACACAGCCTCAGTCCTTTCGATGTGCCTTGAAGAAGTTCATGGCATGCCTTTATGTTAGGCATGATTAAGCTGCCGCCTTTCAGTCCTCAAACTCTGCAGAAGAAAAAGCTGAGCTTTAGCTGGCCTACCCTGAAATAATCAGCAAATTCAGCTGAAATTTTCTGGTGAGAACAAACCTAAATGGGAGCCTTAGAAGAAGACAAATTCAAATGATGCTTTTGCTGAATCTTCACTTTATCTTCTTATTTTGGTGTAAATCTACCTGGATCAACTTGGACAGCAATTGGGCAGAAACATCTAGGTTTAGTAGCAAAAGAACCACAGTAAAACTCTTTATTTTTATCATTGGAAGAGGAATACTAGAGAAATCTAAGTGTCTTTGGAGACTTTGGAAAGAGGTGAAAGGGAACAACATTAGGGACTTGAACAACTTTGTTCTTCTCACAAATGCAGGTGTAACTGTCTCGATAAATATCATAGTCCCATTTTACTTTTGACTTTCAGAGGTTTGCTGTAAAAATAAACTCACTGATGTTTCACACACTATCAGGCCAGACATTTTAATCTAGAGGTATGCAGCTAAACTTCCTGAGTTACAGAGGCTTTTTTATTGTTTGCTTAGGAGAATTACAATGTTTGCTCCCTTAGGATATTAGTATTTCTATGCTGTGGAATGGCTTGGATAATATATGCAGATTCCTGAAGCAACTTTACTGCAGAAAAATAGAATGTTTGGGAATGTTTTGCCAGTTTTCTAATAGAAAGTGGGGGTCAATCTAAGTATAGGTTATAAAATACTTTCAATTTTAAGGCATTAACTAAAGTGACATTTTTAATTTAAGTGAATGTACATGATCCTTCTCCCTCATTGCTTCTATGCAAACAGAAGTGATCATATTTGTATTCATAATCAGAAATGGAAAGCCACTGTACTCAATTACCTCAAATTGTTAAGTGTACTACATATGCATGTATAAGTGGAACTTTCAGTCTATTAGTAATAAGAAATAATTATTTACAAAATTTGAGAAATCTGATATTCCAGTTCAATATTAGTAGTAATGGACATGGGAAAAATCTGTAGGCAAACTATGCAGGGCCAGATACAGGATTCTCAACATCTTTAAATATGTGAAAAACAAGCTGGCTTTGGTAAGGATTTATTTTAGGCACTGAACAAAGCTGTGAGGGGGCAGAAATCAAAGTCATTGTTGGGATTTTTAGAGGAAGGCCAGTGTTAATTCAAGTCCTGTAATTTCTAAGTTTATATATGTTAAAAATCACTCAATACACCTCTCAAAATCTTGCTCAACTCTTCCATTTTATTCCACATAGAAAAAAAAAAATTGCTCTGCAAGGACAACTGTGTCCACACCCCTGTGTTCTATGGCCTGGTTTCTCTAGGAACCTTCATGGAGCCTCTCGTACAACACCCCACGCTTTGTTCACGTGCCGGATCCAGCAGTAATGTCGATTTTTTTGTTGTTTTTCAGCCCTGAGGGACAACAGAATCGAGCTGGTGCGAGCGTCGTGGCACGAGCTGAGTATCAGCGTCAGCGACGTGTCCCTGTCGGACGAAGGGCAGTACACCTGCTCTTTGTTCACCATGCCTGTCAAAACCTCCAAGGCTTTCCTCACCGTCCTCGGTAAGCACCGACTGAGCTGAGCAGAACGAAGCAAGTGTTAAACTCCTCAGGCTCTGGCAAATTATGATAAGAATGAACTTTTCTAAGGCTTGGCAGAAGATAAATGTAAACGTCTGATCTAGTTCCCCCTGATGTTTATTGTTTCATATTGCTGGGCTGAAAAATAACATGCCTCTTAGTGTTTGCACCGTGGCAGGATAATGAGTTAGGGAGCACACAAACGCCACGGAGCGAGTGCTCCATAACATGGACAAAACCTCTACATCCCGAGCCCCACGAGTGCAGGGAAGGTGCATGTGTTCATCTCCTGACAAGCTATTGGATAGGGCAAAGGGGAGAAAATCAGAAAGCATGAAATCAAAACGGGCTTTAGAGCTTTATCATTTTTCCTTAGCTGTGCATTTTTTTTGGCTCATTCTGCTTTCTCTTTTTTTTTTTTTTTTTTTTTTTGGTCTATAAAGTGCAAATTTTCACTGGGTTTGCGCTTCTTTTATGCTTTATCCTCTAACTGCTCTGCTGTTTTCCCCAAAGGTTATAGATACACATAGAAAAGCAATAGATTTCAAGAGATGCCCAGGAAATAAAGTTTCTGCTCGAAGCTTTATATGATTCTATGAATGTCAGTAGCCCAATCAGCCAAAATTGCTATAGTTCACTAAAACATACCTGCAAACCTAAAAGGCTATATGATTTTAGAGATTGATTTTTATTCTTTTTTCCTTTTTTCTGTCCCTGAACACAACTCTTTCTTTCTTTTTGTTTTATTTTTATATGTGGATGGGCAGACAGTTGAATTTAATAGAATTAATGTAAGATATTCTCTGTGGCAGTAATATTCACATTAATCCAGCCAGGGAATTGCTTTTGTGCTTAGGATATGAAATACATCTCCCTTTCAGTCCCTGTGAGATAATTTTACAAAAATCTTCACAAGTTTGCCATTAAGGACAAAACGTACCCACTCAAAGCAAAATATTCTGGAATAGCTATTGCCTATGCTTACTCTTCCTTCTGTAGAGAGGCATTTCATGATCTAAACAATTGAGGAGTGCACCAGTTCATCCTTTTAAATGGCAGAAAGACATAGAAAGGTGTTAAAAAGACAAGAAAACCCCCAAAATATCTAGCCAGTATTTATTAACAAAAGTAGCTTGATCTTTAACAGTCCTTTAAGCTTCACCTTCGTTTTAGGGAAGGGTTTAATGAAGTTTTCCCAACATCATTTATTTACCTTTCAATAGAGAAAGCTGCACAGTTAAGGATTCCTGCCTTTTTTCATTTTGTATTTGTAATTTCCTATTTCAAGGGAATATTTTAAACTCTTAAAACATTTGCTGCTGGAGTAAGGAATCTTTGCCACTGAATTGTATTACATTTTTAATCAGATAAACTATCCTTTTATGTACTAATAATCTCCTTACTGACTGCTCTGCTTTTGATTAGAAAATTTAAGTGTCAATTTAAGTGTCTACTACTATTGTAATAGACACCATTTTCTGTCCTGAAAGAGAGGACTAGATTTATTAAAGAGATGTACTGTGCAAGAGGTGTTGCTGTTTTGCTTCTCTGTACATGGAAAAGAGATGTAGAAAAAACTGAATTATTAAATATAGGACACTAGATCAATTACTGTGACCAAGCCCTTTATCTTGCCACAAATGTGAATGCACCAAAGCACTGTAGCTGCTAGATATAATTGACATTTTTTGAGATTTTTAAATTATTGTCATCAGTATTACTTTAAAATAAGTTATTCTAGTGTCTTCATAAGTGAAATGGATTTATGTATGCAGTGACCAAAACTTTCCCAATTTTCTTTGTGTTTTGTTTTCTGTTCTTGTTTGGTTTTTGTTTGTTTGTTTGTTTGTTTGTTTGTTTTAATCTTGTGGTTCACTGAAAAACAGCCATTTCCAAATTAGATATTCATGTGTCTGGTATGTCCAAATTCTATGATCTCCTCTGAAGAACTTGTATACAGCTGAAGAGCTCTCCGTAGTCAGTGGAGCTGTGATTATACCTCTTGTCGTTTTGGTTTTGTTCCTCTGCAGATAAAGTGACTCCAGTATTATTTTCACCCTCCCTTTTCCCTGTTTTTTTTTTTTTTTTTTTTTTTATTAAAGTCCTCATTAATTAGGTGTAAATATATTTTCTCAACTTAGGTCAGTTCAGCTTTTTGTTGCCAGTTTAATTTTCACAGCAGTTCTTCTAATGTGCTTTGTCATCCTGCTTGCTGTGCTGAGCAGTTTAAATATTGTAACAAATCAGACTAGACCTGCATGCAGAATATACAGAGATAAGATATTTATTAAAATGCAATCTGTTTCTCTTAGAAAATTAGGTAATTCCTGCTTTCTTTATTTAGAATCAACTACCATTCAGATTAATGGATAATTTACAATAGAAAAAAGGTTTAACTGACAAGGCATGAGGAATTAATTATCCTGTTTCCAGAAATTAGAGCATATGAAGAAGTGAATTTTAAGTTGGTCGTGCATTCATAGCAGCAGCTGACACCATCAGAGACATTTTGCTTGTTTGCTTGTTAGGTGTTCCTGAGAAGCCACAAATTACTGGATTTACCTCGCCAGTTATGGAGGGAGAGAGGATGCAGCTCACTTGCAAGACATCTGGTAGTAAGCCAGCAGCTGATATCAGATGGTTCAAGAATGACAAAGAAGTTAAAGGTATTTAAAGGATTTTGGTGTCACTTGGTCCAATTGTCAAAACTATACATTCTGTAGAATTATGGGGTTTTTAAATCAGTGTTTGTAAAGTTGCTCCTATTGGGTCATGAAATGAGTAGGGGACAGTACACAGATGAAGAATTGATTGTAATTTACTGTAGTGGTCATATAACCATCTTTTTATTGTTTTTTCAAATAGTAAGAACTGATGTTTTGGATTGCTCAGAACTCTATGCCTCAACTGTGAGGCTTCATAGAGAAATGTTTTCTGGATTATTATCACAGTCAGACCACTCATCCCTGAGATTTTCCCTTTTCGTTTCTCTTGTGCCATTCCAGCATGGGGTATGTCTGATTTAGTTATTTCCCAGATTGAGGCTACGCTCCCCCAAAAAATGTGACCAGGTGAGGCAGAACAGGAGAATGTGACCACGAGGAGACAGGAGAATGCACTTCCCATAGGAGACCTAGGGAGCCTGCCCTGGTGAGGGAGAGCCAGGATGCAGCAAATGAGGGAATCTCAGCTGGGAAACTCGGAATCTCCAGCTGAGGCAAAGATGCTGTGAGGAGGAGGGAGAAGATGGACTTCAAAGGGGTCAGGAAAACTTCACAGGGGCTGGGGGGAGTTGGACAAAGTCTGCTGTAACTGAAAAGCCATTGAGTGACTAAAACCAAAGCTGACAGCAAGGATTTGCCTTCAAGGATGCAGCAAGCTAGGAAAGAGCTGCATATAAAAAGCTGTTTATTTCCTTTCTATCTTCTCTTTCACTTGGTATGTTCTTTGCTTAGAGTTTAGTTTTCTACTCCATATTCTTAAAAATGCTGGAACAGTTTTAAATCCTCATTGGTGAAGGAGTGAGTTAAGAGAACTTCCTGATGCTGTCACACCTCCAAGCCAGTTGAGGTGCCCATTATAAAGCAGATGGATAAAAAGGATAATGTACTGGTATTTATTCATGTCACCTCTATTCATGCTGCTATAAGACCAGATGAATAAAAGATTCAGATTCCACCTTTTCTATGCAGCTTTAAAAAACAAAAACAAACAAAATGCCACCCTTTATTTATCTGATTTGTCTAATATTTTGGATTTCATTTTCCCAATAAACTGCCTCAAGCAAAGTTACAGAGTTAATTACAGAACCATTTATCGTTCTTTACTATTCTCTACCACAGTTCATTGTGCAAAAGCAGAGCTGTGGTATAAAATTGAATAAAGGAGAATGCAGATGATTGCCTATGGAATCCTGTCCATGATATAGGTGTTCTTATATTTCTAATGAAAAAGAGAGTAGTATTGAAAGGAACAAGCATTTTAGACTGGAATACTTTGAAAAGTGTAACAAGGATAGAAAATGAGATAACAGAGAATAATTCTTTTCAGTACTGGGAAATTTGAGGAAATCGATGAAAGGCAGGCAGCATCTAATCAAATGCAAGTAAAAAGAATTAAACAGCACAGCCAACACACATGGCACAGCAAACACACATGGCACAGAAAATACACATGGCACAGCATAGATTGTGTCGTCCAGAAAAGATGTCATGATGGATATACATATTCAAGGCATGTTAAGATTGGAAATAACTCCAAGAGTCAATACGGTAAGAGAAACATTGATACAGTTGGCCTAACAGAAGGCTACACCTATTTGAAAATATGTTATTTTAAAAATTATGTTTTAAAATCTGGTGTAATACCTTTGCGTTTCTTTCAGCTGACAAGTATTGGAAGCCAGAAAGCAATTTGCTGATTTGACTCTTTAACCAATTTATTTTTCTCGAGTTCCCAAAGGGATGTAAAAACAAACAAATAAACAAAACAAAAAAAAAAACCAGGATGGTTAATAAGGGAGTATAAAAGGCGTATGAAAAAAAAAATAAAGGGGAAAAAACCCCTGACAACCAGAAATAGGAGGAAAGTACTGAGCACATTCATTTCAGTTCAGTTTTCTAGGTCTTCTGAAGAGCACATTGCCATTTCTCAAAGGTTAGAAATAAAATAACCTAACCAGTCTGCAGTGTCACCAGCAGAAGTTACATTAGCTTTGTGCAGTGTAAAAGGTGAAATGATAAATCTGAGAAAATAGATATGAAATGATATGCTAATGCAGCTGACATTAAAGGTTAGAAGTTCGTCTGTCTAGCACCAGTAAATCCAATTGTGTTCCACTGTATTATACGTGCTGCAAACGAATATAAATGATTCACTGAGATCAGAGTTGCACCAAAGGGGAAAAAGCCACTGTAAAATTGCAGCTCCATTGCTGTGACTCAAAAAAGAAATCATCATCTGATAAAGGAATAGTGTTTGATAAAGTAAGTGTTAGTAATGAGAGACTGAATGTGAAGCACTGGGTGCCACACCTTTTTTAGTGTTCTGTCACTCATATATGCACCAATTTAACAAAGGGATCTGCAGTTTAGTGTTCTGGTGACATTTCTGGAAGATTATTAAGAGAAAAAATACTGGATAAGCTAAATACTAATTTTTGATTTTGAAATGACCTATTATTTTCAACAAAATTTGTTTACATGCTCATTCAACAGTTATATAAATAATTATTTTTTAGGCTTCAGGAATATTTTGAATGGATTTCCTTTTTTGTTTCTTTTCCTAGGCAGATTGGATTTTAAAACTAAATAAGCTCATTTTGTTGCAACAGGTTAAGATACTTTGAGTAAGTTTCTTAAATTTTAGTATAGACAAAGATTTCAGAGAGGCACTGATCATTGTCTTGAGAAACCTCTAAAGCAAAGATGATTTTTTATTTTTAGATAATAAGGCTATTTCATGTCAGAACTTGAGTTTAAATATAAACAAAAATTAAATCTGCCATGTAAAACCAGAAAAATTGTCTTTTTTAAAAGATGAGTATTTCTGTGTGTTAAAGGTATATGCTTTTTTTTTTTATAAATAGCTTGCAATGAGCAATGGATGATGGACATTCCATCATTTCCATTTATTATTTCCCCCATCAAACATCTATATACTTATGAGATACAACCCTGCATTATTTGTTACAGCCATATTTGAATGTGCACCTGTCTGAAAGTCATGGAAGTGGGCCCAAAGCTGATGCCCAGGTTTCCTTTGGCCCAACATCTATTTCAAGGTTAAATCAAGTGTCTAAAGCTCTTGTCCAATTCAGGTTTGAAAAGTCTCCCAGGACAGACATTCCATAGAAACATTTCTGTCTGGGCTAGATTTTTCAGCATTCTGAAGGCCTCTTGTGGAGTGTTTTCATTATTTGTAGCTATTTAATGATACATAATCCAAATTTATCTAAGTGTAACTTTTGTTTGTTGCCCATTAGCTTTTGTTGTACACCTCTGAGGTGATTCTGGTGGTTTTTTTTTATTATGGCCACAATTTATGTACTTTAAAGCAGCAGTTTGATCTGGTTTTAGTCGTCTCTTCCTCAAGTTAGATAATACCAACTTTCTTAAGATGTCCTTGTACAGCTCCACTGACGGCAGCGTTTTTTCAACTGGTTCATTGTGCATTTTTTCTTCAGAAAGCCCAAAACTGGGCCTGGTACTCTCAGTGTAGTCATGCATGTTCCAAAGAGAGAATGATCACTTCCCCTGACTCTCTGGCTGTGCTTTTACTGATGCAAGGCAGGGGGTTTTAGCTTTCAGCCCTGCATGCTGACTAATGTTCAACATGTCCTACCACCCCTAGGTCCTTCTCCATAAAGCTGTATCCCTTCAGCCTGTCCCATTACAGTGCTTCCCACACAAAATTCTTGTGTCATGGATTTCTTTTCAACCTTTTCTTCAAGGGAATATTTAGGAGAGGAGCAGCAAGAAAGCAAATGAAACAGTAGGCTACAAGTGACATATTTAAATATTCTGTAAAAAGTCCTGAGTGATGGAGTACACCCAGTACCTGATCTCCACCTTTCTTACATCCAGTTGGGTTTGAACTGGATGTAAGAAAGGCCAATTAGAACATACCACAATCACACCTTCATTTGCCATGAAGAAATATTTAAGAAAATACAGCTGATAAGGAGGACAAGCTAAAAATTTCTGTTGGTGAGGTGGCCAACAGTTTGTAGAATCTTATCACTGCCCTTTTTGCAGCGGAAGTTTATTCTGAGTTGAACTCTTTCACACAATAGATACCGAGAGAGAGACTTGTAAACATCAATTTAGGAAATTAACTACTTTTGTTTTTCTAAAGGATTAAGAATCCACAACATCTCAGTAAAATTAAAGTTGCTGATGCTTTCAGGAGTCTTCTGTACCCCATTTGAAGTCAGTAAGCAAAGGGATGTGCACATTACTATAAGCAGAATGTTACCTATATAGATGCTTATTATTAAATTTGGAAACCTAACTCTGGGAACAAAATCACATGTGTTTGCTTTAAATATTAGTGAAGACATTTATTGTTTGATTATAATAACTTTGCTTTCACTCTGGTCAATATTTCTCTTACCTTCTAATCCCTAAATATTAATAGTGACCATGGCAGAAATTGAAATCTTTTAAAGCCTAGCAGCAAACAGGCAGAAAAATTCTCATGTGCAAGAAATAATTATATTTTAGGGAAAAATGGAAACTGTATAACTACACTGTGTCCTTGTCTGTCTGGAGACAATGATAAAGACCACCTCTCTGATGTCAGAGGTATTTTTAATCTAAAACTACGTAGCCTAAGCCATTGAAGATTTGCTTTCTAAAATTGATATTTCATGGAAATTTTATTTAGGTCATTCTGTTCTCTAATGGGATTTAGTGTAATTTGTAAAACTGAAACCTCTCACTTTTTTTAGGGCACAGAGGACATATGAAATCTCAGTGTAATTTAATATATATGTTTAAGTATTTATAGATGTCTTTTCAAGCTTTCATGCAATAAATCAATATAACAAGCTCACCATTTTTCTGAAATAAACTAAAATCAATAAGTATCACAGGCAGTTGGAAACCAAGTAAAACAATTCTAAAGTATGTGTAAGAAAATCTCATATTCTAGTTAATATATTCAGACATTTTAACTCAAACGCTCAATCTTTTGGTTCTTCATTTCTGACCTAGCACATATTGCTTACAACAAAATGTTCTGAATGTGAATCTTAGCCTTGAACTGAGATGATGCTTCCTAAGCAAAGCTGAAAACTCCCTCCACTGCAATGTCTGTCTAAAACCTCAGATACACCAAAGTATCGAGTCAATTTAGAAGGGTGTAAAGCAGTGAGTGGAAGTTCTCTGCAGTAATCTTATTTCTGGTCTTGGGACTCATTTGTATATTCAGGTAAATACTGTGACATGCTCTATTTACAATTGTTTATTACCACTGGTGACTATACCTGTGTTTAGTTTAATTAGTAAATTAGCATAATTCTAACCAAACAACAGAATAAGCAATGAATAAAGTAAGCACAGGATTAATCTGACTATGTGCACATGGCTTCAGTAATATCTATGTTTTGCATTACTGTGAGAGGCTGTAAGAATGATCTTGGGAAATTTCATGTTTAGTGACACTGTGGATACATAAAGTAATGAGGATGGGACAATTTCACAGTCTTTTTCAGATGACCTAACAGAGAACATTTATATCAAATATGGACCTAAACATTCAAGAGGTAATAAAGAATGGAATTTCTGTTTGAATGCAGTATCATGGAACCAGTTTTAAAATTTTCTCTTTCAATATGTATCTCCTACTCTGACAATGAGAGCAAATTGAGGAATAACTGCAGCCTAATTACTTTTATATTAAAGAGACCAACACATATATGAAAGATGTGTTTTTTCCAAAAACTGTGACAGGAAATGTAGCTGTCTAATGCTGGACTACTTTTTTTCCAAAAAATATTGCAAAGATAACTAACTGTTTATCCTTTCTTTCAGATGTTAAATACTTAAAAGAAGAAGATGCAGTTCGTAAAACATTCACAGTCAGCAGCACGCTGGATTTCCTAGCAGATCGCAGTGATGATGGTGCAGTTGTAAGTTGCAGAGTAGATCATGAGTCCCTAAACTCTACACCTCAGATAGCAATGCAGGTTCTAGAAATACACTGTAAGTAATACACATTATACATGTTTGCTTTTATAGTTCTGTTTTGTTTCAGAGTGTCTGTTGGAGCAAAGTTCTATGGTACTGTGTAGATAGATAACACCTTTCTTTTAGCCAAATCCTGTGGTTGTATTTGGTTGGTTGGGTGTGGCTTTTATTTTATTTTTACAAGAGTTACTCAAAAAAGTTTAATGAAAGCTTTACCACTGAGAGCACTATGGGACTAAGTTCTTGATTTTCTTTGACAAGTTGTGGAAAGAAAATGCATTTATCTTTTTTTGTTATTATTGAAGAAAAGTAAATGTGTTATTAAACATTAAGGGCATCCTAATTCACAGTTTTCCTTGAAAGTTTCTAGAAACTTGAAACAAGGGTATAAATAAGCAAAGTTTGTAGCAGATTGCCTTGATGATGCTGAATTCTGATAAAGAAACTCACTAGTGTTTTTAATAGCACAGACTCAGGAAGAAAAGCTCTTTAAGATTTATTTTTAGACCTGACCCACACAAATTGTTAAACTAGCTAATCCAAACTTCAGTTGTATTGCATCTTTATATATCGGCTATTTTTTTTCTTTCAAACAGCATTTCTGGACATGATGTTTTCCACAGTGCATTGTTCCAAAGTTGAATGAATCTGGTTTTCTATCTGTATGCCATAGTCTGAAGTCAGTTGTCCTTTGAGTCAGTGGGTTTTTGTCACTTATAAACTGTGAGAGATGCCATCAGCTGACATTTCCATATTCACTTGTATCCACCATTTTTCAGGGTCCAGCTGTTTTTTTGGGTTTTGTTTTTGGTTTTGGTTTTTTTGGAGAACACCTGTACATCTCATTGCCTAGACAGCAACAACAGGCACCTGCAAAATGTCAGACTAAGGGAAGGCAAAAGACCTTCCATGAATCTCTTTCTAGACCAGGTATAATCAACCTGTGATAAACCAGACAAGGTTATCCCTGAAATAGGAAAACCATTCAATGACTGTAACCAGCTCCTAAGGCACTGTGTCAAGGACTGCTGCCATATGTAACTTGTTTCTAAACAGGGATATTTCTATAAGCATCTAAGACTTGCAGCACATGTAAAATGCAGGAATGGCAAAAGTACTCTGTACACAGAAGCTGACAACTTTGCTAAAAATGCCATCTGTAAAAAAGTCTGAAAATGAAGAGAATGTGGATTAGCATATGTGCTAAAAATGTTTTCTGAAAAATTCTAGCCATCATTTTACTGAGGGAGATCAGGACCTTTCTTCACCAAATGGCTATTAAACACCTCTCTTAATATATTCAAATGCATCTGTGCTGGAGACATGAGTTCCTAACAACTTTCTTTCCTTGAATTCTAAATTGCACAGCCATCAGCCACTGAACTTGCCCATGCCTTCTCTTCCTAATACTTTGCTCTTTCTTCAGTGCCTTGCTCAAGATGTTGGCACCACAAGAGATGAACCACATTTAATGGAACAGTAAATGCAGAAATTGGACAGCTAAAAGGGGTTTAAAATGGCTGCAATGTAGTGTAATGTGCCTGAAAGTAAAGGCAGGGCTCTGGTTTGCATGAGCCTCATAAGGCAAAAAAGCCTTTTTGTGGCCTCTTGTATATAAAACTTCCTGAATATTTGTTGTTTCCAATTTGCACCCTTGTAGCGAGGCACTAACTTGCTAAATAGCAGTGAGGTGAATCTCCCTCTGTGCTTGTTTCCCCAAATTTTGAACAAGACCCTTCTCCCTCTTCTCTGGCCTCACTGGAGTTCTCTGACAAGGTCAGACTGCACTGGGCATTTCCATTACTGGTGTGCTTTATGTTAGTGCCTCCTCAGATTGCCAACTTATCAAAAGCCATAATGCACAAGTAATTGTTCTCTATCATTCCTGCTTGCTCCATTAATTTTCAGCCAATCAATTTTATACTCTCCAGCACTGGTATAGAGTCATTATACATAAAAAGAGAAGTGATAAATGTGCCAAAAGAAGCTGAAGTTCAGGGCAGAGAGAAGTATCATTTAAAGCTATGGAGAAAGAAGTATTCTATTATTGGTGACAAGAAGACTAAGATCAGTCTTTTGTTGTCCTTGTCCTTACCTACATTTCCATTGTCAGCATACTCAGAAATCTTAATGCTGGTCAGATTTTGAAAGGAAACCTTACAAAAGCAAAAGATTCAAGGAACTGATGATATGGTTCATCAGAGAGCCTTAAAGGAAAAAGAGGACTGAAATTATTCACTGGAGCAATCCCAAATACTCCTAATGGACTGCACTGGAACTGGGCTCCTTGATTTTATTCTCCTGTTCCTCACCGTTGTCCTGGCTATTACTGCAGTCACCAGAAGCTGCTTTGTCTTCTGTCAGTCCATAAGATTTCAAACATATAAAAGACACCTTGTTTCTATCAACAAGAATCATGCTCACAGGGCCCTGTAGAAGCTGATCCAACATATATCCTCAATGCCACCTTGCAGCAGGGCTAAAACTGTGGTGGCAAAGTTGATGAATTATGAGACCTCAAAGTCAGGAGAGTTTGTTAATCTGACAACCTGTAGGCTCCAAAATCACAACCAAGTTAGTGTGGCATTACCACATGCCCCTAATATCCCAGAGATCTATAAAATTAGCAGACAACAGTGAGAGAACGACAAGCAAGTCTCTTAAAGTGATCAAACAGCACAGTTGGGCATCAGTTTGTCAGAGAATGAAGGTACAAAGATGAAGCATCACTCACTAGAACTGCACTTGAGTTTTAAAACCTGAAAAATTTTATATGTGGTATACAGATACTCCTCATGAATTATCAGTGTATCATCACCAGTTAGCAGGAAGGGGCAATAAGAACTTGTCTAAGCATTTCTGCCCTGTATAATTATGTTTGAAAGTTGAAAAGTTTGAAAGTTTTAAGCAACTGGCCCCTGACGATGGACAGAATATGTGGCTCCATCTAAACAAACAAACAAACCAAAAAGCAAAGGAAAGAAAAAGAGAACAGTAGAAAGTACAGGGTTGTGTTTGCATCCAGTGGATGCTAGGTAGAGAAAAAAGAAAGCAAAATAATGGAATGAAATTACAGGTTGTGACATATGCCTAGTGAAAGATAGAATTAAATTAAATCTGCCTTAGATGCTGGGACTGTATAAAACAGATATTTGTAATTAGTGCATGGAAAGATGTAGATAGAAGTGCTTATGAGTCCACACAGCTGCTTTTATCATCAACTTTAATAGGAAGTCAACTTAACAAAATGAAAGCCATCAGATACAGAATATGTTTATTCCCTCTTCTTCCCCTTACACAAATCTTATGTTTTATTATTGTGATAGAGAAATCAAATAAGCTTTCCGAGTAGTGCTACAGTCTATGAAATGAAGCCGAGGACTAAACTTTTACACTTAAAATATTTTTATTTTCTATTATTCATATTTTTGTGATAGAAATAGTGTCTAAGTCCTGCTGCTCTTTGATTTCCTTTCTTATAGTTCAGCCTGGCAGTGGAGATTATCTATATTATTAATTTGAAGGAAAGAGTGATCAATCTTTGTTTCCATAGGGCTTCACAGATTAGTTTTGCAAACTCGAAATAAAAATAGGGGAAAGCATAACATACCCCCATTCCAGACTACAGGATAATTAGCTCCTCCAATTTTTTTATTTATTTGCCTGTAATTTATGTTATGTCTCACTTGTGCTTAATCCTGTTCATCTGTATGTTGTGCTTTGTGCACTGCAGGGCAGCCCAATTGCCCAAGTCTTTCTGCTGTGCTGAAAGGTTGGGCTGTAATTTAGTTTCTGCTTGGCCAGCAGAGGTTTGTGGTAGCATGACACTGCTTGCTGAGTTTATTTTTCCTGTGACCCTTACTGTCAATAGCAAACCTAAAATAGACTTGTATCCCCTCTGGCTTTGCTCTGAAGTTTGCTTGTCAGCCTAGCTGCCACTGATTATTAGGAAGTGCTTCTTGTAAGTGATAAATACAAATCTCAAAGGGATATTTAATTTCATTGTTTACTTCTGTGTTCAGACTAAACATAGAATATATTCTTTGTTCCTGTATTAAAGAATGATGGGTACAGTGCTTCAATTTTGAAAGTACAACATTTAAGAGATTGTCCTTATGCATGCTCCTGAAAAGACATTTTGAGGGCATCTACAACTTCTGGTCCACATCTGGGAAGTCGGTGAATTCTTCTCATCCCTCCTCAGTGTTGCAGGCATGTTGTGATTCCCAAAAGCAGCATCTTCTCTTCCTTCCAGGTCTTATCTGAGCAGCAACCAGCTAACATGTTTCTTTGTGCTGAATGGAGTGCCATAAAATTACCCAGTGGTAATTACCTTACCTTAGTGAAGATTCTCTGACTACAGTAAATTACCCAGCAGACCTCAGTAAAAATTAATTGTGTAAATCTACCCCAGAGGCTGCTTTTGAAGCCTTAAAGTGAAATCAAATCATTTGAACTTCAAACCTAATCATTGCGCTTCTAAAATGGCAGCTGTGATGTGATCCGTGCTAATGGACTCAGTGAGATTTTGCTCAAAAACTGACCACACTCCCAAATGACAGCACTAATAAGCTAAATATGTGTTATGTAAAGAAGTGTCTAGAGATGCAATTTTGAGTAAATTCCATATTGGCAGACACAGATGTGCAGTGAATTGTCAGCCTGACAAATCTATAGCCGTCAGCTAACTTGCTTCCACAGGCTGTTCCATTCCAACATGTTTGTGTGATAGGCACACTTCTTCTTTTGTGGGCTGTTATTAGATTCTTTTGCAATGAACATCTGGACTTGACTTTAAAATCAGGCAGCCATTCCATGAGAATGTTGGAATCGTTGTCCTGGAAATAAAGGTATTGATTTTACATTAAGTAAAGAAAGCCCGGGGAGTGCAGCAGGGTGTGATCGGATCAGGCACGCGCCGGTGCGGCCGTGTAGAACACGGGGTGTCTGTGTGTGCACACGTGTCTGACAGCACCCTCCCCTCTCACCCCTCATGTATCAACAAATGGAAGCTTCCCTGATGGCAAGATGGGTCCAGAATTTCTGCTGGTGCAAGCAGAGTAATTTCATCAAGGAGAGTTCCCTGATGCTCTCCAGGAGGGTTTAGCACACTTTCTTCTTGACTGCTTTCAAGTTTTTGTTGGAACAGAGTTCCTAAAAGATGCATTCTGAACAAAAATTAGTTTAAAAGTGTGTGAGTATATAAAAATATATTAATTGTAGTATATAATGTACTGCACCTTCATATAGCACTACATGAAATAAGGCATTCTAAAGAAAAGTCAAGAAAAGGGTCGTGAACAGTTGGGTGCTGGACTCTGTGTCTGTGATGAGTATCTAAAAGACTCACAGCTGCCCATCAAAACAGTATACAGAGACAAAAAACCCTGAATTCTTCATTAAATCTTAATGTTCAATTCTAATTAATGTCACACGTTAGCTACGTTAGTGGCTCTTCAAGGTATCTGTCTCCATCCAGACTTGCTGACTTTTAGTAGCTCAGAAAGGGCAGATGTGTGCCCATACAAAAGCACACAAAATGGGACACTTCTTAGCTGTGATCAAATAGGAGAGAAAAGGAAAACTTTTCTCTGCTGCCTACATATGGTCCTTCTGTACTGTAAATGACTAAAATATGTGTCACACATTCAGTTTCTTTAAGCTGTGTGACCATTTGTCTTTTTGAAGCTGATTCTAATTTTCTCTTCATGTGCTCCTTTCTCTTTACTTACTTTAGTTGTTTCCCCCAATTTTGTGCTTAAAAAAAAATCTTTGCTTTGCACTTTGGCATATCTCCTTCTCTCATTTACTTTGAAGTCATTTACATTTTTTTTTTAATTGTGGTATGTCTCCCAGAATTATCTCAGTGTTAAGTAGCACCTATGCTTTAGGAACAAGGGCACATCTCCCTTTTTTTGGAAGGAGCTTTTACTGTCTAGGCAGAGAATAAGTTTTTCTGAAGTGAAGAAAATATGAGAGTTAAAAGAAGTTTCCTTCACTGATGCTGGTCTCTTTGGTTTCTGATCAGTAAACAGAGTTGTTGGTCATTCTCATTTGCTTGTGACCATCTTTTCATTACACTGTGTGACACCCTGACAGATACACTGGCTAGAAATAAAATTTGGTAACATTTGGTGTGATTAACACACTGCCACAATCTTTATATGAACAATCTGGTATGAGATGCATCCCCAGAGTCAGGAAATGATTTGTTAACTAGGATAATAAGGTGCCATAGCATAGCCTTCCAATTTTTCTTTGATTTTTTTTTTTTTAACATGGCCCCAAAATACTAGGTGAGCTCAAACAAATAGCCTGTGTATTGAGTCAGGAGTGAAAATAGTTGCAATTCTTGTGAGAATTGAATCTTGTTTTGATATTGCCAAGAGAGAAACACTAGTGTAATGATAACTTTACTCAATTAGTTTAACCACACAATTCTCCTATAACTTCTGATACAGTGAAAAGACCTGAATGTTCCAGGGGTATAATTCCCTAGTCGCAAAAAAAAAAAAAAAAAAAAAAAAGAACTCACCTGAGATTTGCACATCCAGGGCATTGCAGTTCTCTATTTCAAGCTAGCATAATTTATTCTCTTCCTACAACCATTTTATCATGGTATTATTTGAGTGGTTTGGAGCTGTGATACCTCAGAGACCTCTGGAACTTGTGGAAAGAGGCCAATATTTGCAGCTTGGTCTGATTGATTAAAGCTGCCTTTTGTTCCAGCTTGAGAAGCAGAAGGGGGCTGTATTTTCTGACTGATGTGCAGACAGGACCTTGGTCTTTCACAAAGCCTCTCATCACAGACAATCTCTGTAAGCCTAAGCAAGCAGGGATATCCTTCACTTCCAGAAAAACCTGTGAGCTGCTCAGGTTCTGCAGAAGCTCATGAGGTAAAGCAGGATGTTTTCAAAAATGGCTCCCTGAATCTGAAAGGAGCCAGAATCTCTTTGCTGCTCCCATCCTGTAGAGATGTATCCTCTGATCTCTGCTCCTGCTTTTCTCTTTCACTGAAGATGTTCTGCTGGATTGCTGTGACCTTAACAAGGAGACAATTCTGGTGTCTTCCAGTTGACTCTCTCTGTTATAAGTTCATATATAAGTTTATCCTTTTTACACATTCAGGTTTCCACCTGAGACTCACCCAGGTTGTGATACTCAACCAACCCAAACAGGTTTGGGTTTTGTTTTGGTTTTTTTTCTTGTTCCTGAATTCATCCTGTGAATGTTAATATGGAAAATAAATATATCTCAATATTTTGAGGACCAGCTGTTGGTCTATCTCCTTTAAAGGAGGGATGTTTCTATACTTACCAGAGTAAGATGCAGATTAAAAAAGTAATAATAAGAATGCAATTTAAAAGCTACAGTTTCAGTACTCTACATCCCTTCATATTGAATGAAAATTAAATAGAACATTAATTATATAGTTCAATAATTATGTAGGCATTTTGTTAATTTGTACAGTTACATTTCTTAAACTTTTAATATTGATGAATACTTGAAATGAATGAAACTTAAAGGATAGTTACTGTACACAGTAAAGGATGATATCTGTGACCAGAAAAGTTCACTGCTACAATTTGCATGTTTAAATGAGATCAATTAGGTTAATGACAGATGAAAACAAGAAATCCATTATTTAAATGCAAAATAATTCATAAACTTGTAAGTCCATTTACTGCCAAACTTTCATCTTTCAAAGGGGATATTCAGTTCAAAGGGTTAATGTACAATCCTGACCTTTACCATCTGGAGGTTTATGTTCAAATACGGTTTACAAGTGAAATATAATCTAATTTATTTCTCTGTAAAATCTTATGTAGAAAATCCACAGGATGGGTTGTCTGCTCTGCATAAAAACTTTGAAATCTGGTGTGGGTGGGATATTCCATGTGCCTGTTGTGTGACTAAGAGTGGGCTCCAGAAGGTTTTAAAGGAAGTTTGTGAGGGAGGGCTTAATAATATTAAAAGTAGGGAAGACTAGCAAGCAGGTGAGACAGTCTGGAGGAAAAGATAAAAAACAAATTTAGAGATCATTACCAGAACCTCCCAAGGAAAAGAAGTTTGCCATTCATGAGGGTGGGATGCATATTTTCAAGAAGCAAATTAAATTTTCACTTCCTGATGCTACTGCTTAGTTATTTTTACACAGACTAAACTTTTATAGTGTCCAATATCTGATATGAATGTCAGAAAAAGGACTGAAAAATATTTGGAAATGCTGAGCATTCAGAGCTCTATTTTAACTCCTCCAACAGTTATGGATGTGCTATAGTTCTTAAGCCATAGTCAAGATAATTTAAGTGAGACACAACAGAACAATGAAGGCTTTAAACAAAAGAATCTGAGAAGATAAAGTTACACTGAAAGTCATGAGCTCTCTCAAAGTTCAGAATTTCTTTATAATGTGGTTTAGGCAGAAAACTTTTCTTTGTCTTTTTTTTCCCTTCTCTTAACAGCAAAAAGTGAGATAAAACATGAGTAAGTTGGAGAGAGCACAGTGTAAGGCAATGGAGATGCTAAATGGAAAATATTTTACTGTTTACTCTGAAAAAGTGGCATGACAAAAATAATTAAACAAGATGAAAGTTGTAAAACTAAGCTTCATTGCTTGCATTCACTGGAGAAAACAGAACTGATTTGCAAAGAAAATATTGTTTCTACCATATCATTCATGTGTGGATGGGACTTAGTGCCTAATTCAGAAACCAGTGACCCATTCTGCAAAGCCATGTGAAGGGGAGTCTGTCAGTTTGTCTGTCAGAGACAGCTGGTGCTCAGAACTGGGGTGACAGTGCCACTCTGTCTTTCACTTAATTCAGCAGGGGCTCCTGATGTGCTCACATTTATCTCTGCATGTGTTAAGGCCAAGCACAAAGTAGGTAAGAATGATCAAAGAACACATTATGTGACAAAGGCAGGGTAAGGTTGTAAACATTTGATATGGAGCAGGGGGAACTGTGGAGCTTTGATGTTGTACTTCCAGCTTCTCTTTCACCCTCCCAAGACCCCAAGCCACATGTTATGTACTACCACATTTCAATCCTTTGTTGTGTTTTAGTAATTGTGGTGAAGGAGTCTGGCATGACCAGCAGGTGAGGTGCTGAAACAAGTCCAATGGATATCTTTAACAAAGTACCACAGTCAGTGCCCACAGAATTAGTAATCTAAATGGTTTCCTGCCAGGTTGGTGCTCAAATTCAGGCATTCATGTAATATTAGTGTCAGGAGGGAATATTTGATTGATCAATTCTTTCTTTTCCCCCACACTGGCATCCACTTTCTTGTTTTGCATCCAGGAAAGTGTGTTTACACTCTTCTGTACAAGCTGGTAATACACTTTCCTACAACAAACGTAATTTTAAAATAAACCAGCTGAGATTAAGGATGACACAACAGAATTCATCAAGGAATCTCAGGTAACAAAGGGACCATATGCTGTTTCTGGTCCTGCTAAACTGTAAAGCAGTTTTAAAGGAGTACAAAAAGAAGATATTGGAATATCCATGTGAATATGGTACCAAGTATTCACTTCTATCAAACCTAAGTATTGAACTATTATCATAAAGCTTAATTTCACTGTGTTGTTGAATACTTTTATTGAAATTAAATGCCGTTTACATGGCACAATTGCTTGAATGAGAATGGCTCACCCACAAAATATTATGAATTAAATAATTTTCAGTTACATAATATTGATTTTTTCTCTCATCCATTTAAGAAGTGAGTTATTAATTCTTTTCTGAAGCAGAGCATCAAACTTCCCGTATCTGCCAGGTTACTTTGTTGAAATTACCAAGGCAGACTTACACCTCAGTGCTTATTCAAGGCAGCAGTGCACGGACAGAAGCCATGCTGCTTGCCATTTATAAAATAAGCCAAATTCGGGGGAAACGCTGATTCACAGCTGTAGGATGCACAGCTGGTAAGTGTAAAAGCTATTAAAAATGGTGAGCACTTGCACAGAGCTGATTAAAGTGCTCCTCTCTCCTCTTTCTCGTCTCATTTAGGATATCCAATCTGATGCTTATTTTTCTGCATACTGGAGTGGTTTGTCCTTGGAATTTACTTTTCAAGTCTCTTCTTTCCTAAGCTTATTTTCTTACAATTTTTAGAAATAGAAATAAAATTATGTAGGACTAGGGAATTTTCAATGAGCTTCATAATTGCTATCCATGTATGAAAATTATTATAATCTCATGGTTTCTGAAGGAAAAAAAATCCTGAAACTTGCCTGTGCTTACTCCAGTGCTAATTAATTTAGAAAGTTGATACATCATCATTTTCAGAGGTATCTGCTTATTTTATCTTTGCATCTGGAAATGATGGAAAGGTTCCAAGGATATAAGAGAGCAGAAAAGTGCAATGAAAAATGTAGAAGGCTGTGACATAAATAGATTTCACAAACATGCATTTTGAAAAAAAACAAACAAAAATGGGTAGACAATAAATGAATTAGTCTCTCAGGAAAAACTTTTAAAATCTTATCATCTGGCAGCCATTTATTACCAGGTAGCAATAATCTTTTATTATCAGACTGTTAGATTTTTATAACATTTTTTAAAATGATAGCACCAGAACTGTTGTTGTTCACTGCTACAGTAAAACATCTGAGAAATTTATGAAAGCTTTTCAGTATTCAGAAGGTATGCAGTCATAAAGTAAAAATGTGAAGTAAAGACATGCTGTTGGTAGCTCATAATTTAGCTAAAACTGTAAGAAAAATGTGTTGTAATGAACCAGTTATAGTAACTTGCACTCTGGTACAAAGAGGAGAAGGTGGTTTGTCTTCAAATCAAAAAAAACAACAAGGTAAATATATTTATTAAAAATGGCAGAGTAAATCTGAGTATTAAAGATCCAGGCAGGAGGTACTACTGCACAAGATTAAGTTATTAATTCAGAACTTGGAGTATTCTGGAAACAGTCAGTGGGTAATGGGAGGAGGGTGGGGTTGTCCTTTTCCTTGCCAGCTGATCTGGCAGCCACGACACAGATGTTACACCATAGAAAAGGTCTGTGTGTTTTATCTGGGCTGCCTGAGTCTGTTCTGAACTGGCAAATGATTAATAAGACATGTTCCCTGTGTTGCTTAGGGCCCAGGAAGGTAAAACCTGGCATCCATGGGATGCTCAGTGATCACAGTGGGAAGAAGTGCTCTGTCACACAAGCACAGCTTTCCTCCTGAATGGATCCTTCATCGTATTCCACACTTGGATCTCAGTGCTCAGCTAAGTTGTTATACAAAGCCTTTTCTTACTAGCAGGGCTTTTAAGGCTTTTTAAATCATTGAGTATAGGAGAAAATTTCTAGTGACAAAAGATAATTAAAACCATCTACTCATCATCCTAAAAGATTAAATAAGGAGGTAGTATCAATGCTTTTAGCAGGAGGATTGTAAGTAACACTTGTAGCACATCCTGATGTATTGTGAGCTCTTGCTTCCCCTGACAAACACTGACAGCAAAGTGTTTTCCCTTCCCTGGACCTTTCCCGTGTCTTTCCTTTTGCTGTTAACATAATTTGCACTCAAACAGCAAGTCCAGCAAGGATCACAGGTTTCATTACAACAAACTCAGCTTCTTGCTGCAGCTGGTAAGATGTTCATAACATAAATTACAGAGAGAGAGTCACTTTTAAAGGAAAGATGCATCAGAATCAAAGTATTCCAGCAGAGACCTAGGGTCAAATGGTGTTAATGAGCTGCTTTCAATTATTTATAACACAATTAGGGACACGATTGTTTCTGCCCTGGTTTTGAGATAGGCACCTGATAATTTGACTGCATTGAAACTAATCAGTTAGAAGAGCCTTGTTTTGGAGGTTTAATATGTTTGTTGTAGTGCTATATTGTGTAGAGCTGTTAAGTTTTTGTTCATCATGCAAATGTTTGACCAGCTGTGCCTCTTTTTTTCTACAGTTTTCACAAGGTTTAGCTCTTTTTACTAGAACTTTCAAGACTAAGTAGGGCATTGTGAAAAGAATAAGAAAATAAGTACACAATCCCTCGTGTTTAAAAAAAAAAGAGATTTAGGCAGCATATATCACACTAATATGTGCCATGCATACCGGAAAGAAACTGACCAATGGATTTTTCCTTTTGAACCCCAAAGACTCATAAACTAAAATAATTAAAAAGATTTCTCTTTCTCTATGCACCTTGTATATATTGAACATTATATGTTACTGTCATCAAATGGAACATTTTTTTCTGTGCCAGGTCTTTTAATATTCTACAACAATAAAAAGTACCAAAACCACTTGATGCTAAGGATTGACACATTCCTAGGAAACAGGTGGGGATTTTTAAAATTTTATGAGTTTTTCTTTTTTTGAATATCCTAATCTGGCTCTAGAAAACTTTCCTAAATGTAAAATGAAGGGTATATTCCAGGTTATATTGGCACTCAGTATAAATAGAGACAATTTGCACAGTACTGAATTGCTTGAAGAATCCTAACTCATGATGTGTATTGGGCTAAAAATTTTATACCTGGGTTTTTTGTTTGTCAGAATATCCTGATCTATCCAAACTAAGAAATAGGTATTTTCAGATTCAAGGTGAACTCTTAGTTCAAAATCTGGCTGGAAGTGGGACCTTGGCATTCCTGGCTGACCTCTGCTATTGGTCCTTGCACTCTGAACCTGCCCAAACCCTTAATCCATGATCTGCAAAGGCTGAATGTTCTAATCTCTAAATTACTGTCAAATAAGTATTTTTTTGGATCTGATCAACATAGTGTGGAGCAAGTAACCTCTTTTTCTCATAAATCACTGCATGGAGTCTAATAACTGATTTGATGGATTGGTTACAATCTCTCACAAAAATCAAATTATGTGTAAGTGAGGGAGTGTACAAGTGGGTTCCTAAGTCATGGAGGTTTCTAAAATGTAGACTGCTGAAGTACAGGA
The DNA here is from genome assembly GCA_003676055.1 of Chloebia gouldiae. Taxonomy (NCBI): domain Eukaryota; kingdom Metazoa; phylum Chordata; class Aves; order Passeriformes; family Passeridae; genus Chloebia; species Chloebia gouldiae. The sequence goes on from QUSF01000016.1 coordinate 10,019,938, forward strand.
CTCTTGGGATTAATAATTCTATTCTGATAAGGGAAAAGAAGGAGGTGCCCTTGTTCTGTTCTGCTTTCTGAGGATTCAGCTACATATATTTGGGGTGCTAAGTTTAAACTTCATAATATGTTATTGCATCTATTTATTTTCTAAAAAAATCTATAATTCAGCAGAAAATATGCAAATTAGGAGCTCTGACTTGTCTCTGTACATCTTATACAATATTCCTATGTAAATTTCTGCAGAGGAGAGACAGACTTTTTCTGTTAATCCTCCTTTTACTGGAGCGCCAATGGAAGCTGAGCTTTGGCTTTTAACAAAATGTGTAGAGAAATCTAGTGGCAAGGAGTTTGTAAACAGCTAAGTAATACTTATATCAAAATTACCTGGAGGAAAGACTGCTGCACAGGTCTTTGCATAGGTGCATTTTCAGCACTCTTGGACTTGTGATGACTACAAGATCATGAATACTCCTACTCCTGAGGAGTCTACTCCTTCCAATTACTATTTCTTAAAAGCAAGAAAGAACTATGAAATGAAATATGTGTGTTCCACCCACCCTAACACTTGCCCAAGAAGAAAGGCGGTCTTATTTTCTGTTTCTGGGATTGTAATTATATTTACTGAAGATTATTACATTAGGGAGGGATTATTTGATAAAATAGCATGTTTCTATCATAACCTCATGATACTGCTACCCCTTTGTCTTACAAAATGATTTTTCATGTGCTTATTCCTACACACCTGTTGCTGATTAATGCCCTAGGAAGCAAAGGGTTGTACTTTGATTCAGTGCAACTTTGATTTAAAACCTAGTCAGAGCTGTGAGTTCCATGAAAGGTTTTGCTAAGAACTGATGGGACCAAAGACTTCTGAAGATACATATGAGAAACAGGCCAAATTCCACTTTTACTATCTTGGCACTAAGAAGAAACTAGTAGAGATTAATTGCCTGATTCTGTTGTTGGCCTGTTTCACAATCATAGCAAATTTGTTTACTTTTATGAATTTAGTTTTCCATTTTTACACTGTATTTGTCAAGGGTTTGCACATGAAATATAACATAACTTACCATGCAGGATTTTTTCCAGCAGCTTTCATGTGATTACTTTATATGAGTAAATTTATGTGAAGGAATTTAATCCTGCGTGTAACCTTATAAAGGCTTGGTGATAAAATAATATAAATATATACTGAATTCTATTTTACTTCAAGCAGTGTAAAAACAAGAAGTACATTCTGAAAGAAAACACATACACCTTTAAGCATAGAAAATCTGATTAAGGGCAAAGGTCTAGTGACTGATAAGAACCACCTTTATTTTGAAAATAGCTTCAAAGAGATTAAATCAGCCAGTAATGCAGTTACACAAGGTATGAATGTTGCCATTAGTTTCTGCTAAAAGTAAAACAAAAACCAAGTGTTGAAGTGTTTAATTTGTTCATGTATCAGATCAGATTTTTTACCGGTATAAGCTGGTATCAATTTTCCACATATGTTTACTGATTTTGTGAGTTGCTGAAGATGCCATAGCCTGATCAAAAATAGATAAATCTTCCCAAAGCTTTGGAATGGGTTTCCCAGGCTTGTGAGGTGAGATGAGACCAAATCCTGGAAAGATGGATGAAGCAGAATCACTCAGTGGAACTTTTGCCTTTGGTCTGCTGAATCACAAAAGGTTATACAAAAAAACCCACCATGCCATAATTCTTACCTGTAGCTGGTATGTCCAGAAACAAATGAGCAGAGTCTGTGCTCGTGGAGGGTAGAAGATATGTAAAGACATGTTTGAACCTCAGTTCAGGTTGCTGGTAGCAATCAGTTGCAGTTCATAGGTACCTCATTACTCAAACTAAAGTCTGGCGGGCCAAAGAAGCTCGGGCTGCTGAAGATGGATGTAACTAAAAAAGTCACTGGGTACTGAAAGCAGCGTGTTTTACTGAGAAAACTGCTGTGGTGCTTACACCCTTAAACCACTGGTTTTCTAATAGAATTGGACTTTCACAAAGCTTATTCTTTCTGGAATACTTATCTCCTCCATAATATTCTTAGAACTCAGGATAAGGACATATTTATAGTTATGGTAAAGAAACTGTCATCCCTCCCTTCTTCAGAATAATTTTGCTTTGAATACTGGCCTATGGTATTTTATGGTCATGAAACTGCTGGGTTAAATACTAAAAAATATTCAAGTTATTAAAGTTCAGATAAGTTCAGCTGGTATTTTTCTACTGAGTTTAGAGGAGGAGGAAAAGATCTGACCCACATTAAAACCCTTGACTCGACTCCTTTGTTCTGGTTGTAGAAGGAGATTTTTTTTGGACATATCTACATTATTTATAACAAGCTGATAAACATATCTGAAAACAAATCAACCTCTTTCTGTATTACAGTTCTTGATTTTCTTTCTTTAGGCTGTTTTCTAATGTTAGTGTTTGCTGGAGATCGTGTGATGTTCCAGTTGTTATGATTAATACTTTTAAGTGTGACAGGTCAAAACTCACAGTATTGATAGAGTACATTTATACTTTTCAAGTTCTTCCAAAATGAGCAGTCACAGTGGGAGGTACTGTTTTGTAATGGCATTTTGTGTTCTGGAAAAGTACCAGTCAGCAGGATTCTATCATCTTTGTAAAAATAAGATATTTAGTTTAGTTTTGATTCAATTCAATTATTCTGAAGATTTCTTCTCATTTAAATTATTGATGTGAATGTGAAACTAGTGGGCAGGTTTATCTTTAAAAGTTTTCCCTTTTTAAGTGTACACTTTAATTCTGGAGAGAAAACAAGCATGGTCTAAAAAGAAAAAATGGAAACAGTATTACTGAGAATAAATCACTCAAAATAGAATATCTACTTTTTGAAAAAGAATCATTATTAAAATGCAAAAATTTTCCATTCTTTTCTTCCCCTAAAAATTATATATTGAATTAAACTCTGTGTTTTCTGCTTTAGAGAAACAAGTAGTTACTCTTTAAGTCAATTAGCAGGGAAACCCACTAGGGGAATGCATTTCCTACCTCTTTGTTGTGCCTTAGAGAGCGAAACATAAATATAAGACCTTTTTGTGTTAGTAAGCTCTATTTAGAAGTGCATGGAGAACAGAGAGCTGCCTGGTATTAAAGGAGGAATGGGAACTTTAAGTTGGGGCAAACAGCACTGCATTGATCCGTGCAGATGAAAGCTTAATTGTCTGGAATCCTCTCTTCAATTTTATTTGGGTCATTTACAGTATTGCATAAAATGCTGATAATTAAAAAAAATATTTGAGCCAGGAGTAATAGTTAGATTGCCCTTTAATTTCTTCCTTCACCTGTGGCTGTCAGGATCACTTCCATCAAAGTTTTGCTCTTTTTCATATTTCTCTGGAAACCTCTTGATCTCATTGCATTAGTTGTCTCCCTCCCTCAGTTAAACTCTTCATGTATTCCTATCTGATACTAATTTGCTCCTCTGGTTCAATGTATAGTCAAGAGAGTAATTTATTCATCTTCAACAGCACCACTGAAATCACAGAAGTACTTGATGCCCTGATTTATTAAGGCACTTGAGGTCAGTGCCTTAAGCATGTGCTAAAAATGAAGCAAATGCCAGCCTGGCCTCCAAAGGATTAGTCACCTGCATAATGGTTTGCAGGGTCCTTAAAAATATGAACTTGTGGAACAGATTTGCTACTGGTGTAAGGTTAGAGCAGTTGTTCTGGAAAGCTGAATGATGCTGAAAATACTTTCAGTGGAATTACAGAGAGCCTGCACTAAGCTTTTCCCTCTTCTTGTCTTGTGCCATGTTGTTACTCTGTGGTGTGTAAAAATAAAAAATTAGAATAAGAAGCTATATTGTTGCAGCATATCTTTTTTTTTTTTTTTGGTTGATTTTGTGGGGTCATATTGTCATGCTCTTTCACATTTGCTTGATGAGAGGACATCTTTGGTGTCATTGCTAAGAAAAAGAGCAACTGCAAATTGAATGAGACAAAACTTCGGTATCCTAGATTTGCGTGATAAAGTGGCTTGTATCAGGAACCTATAGAGAAAGAAACCATGAGGAAAATATAAACTTTTCTACTCAATCTGATTCTTTTTTCCACTCTGACAATGAAATTTGCTTTTCTTCTTCCTAAGGAAAAAATGTATTACATTCCTTTCTTTATCATCTTTTTTTTTTTTGTTCCTTATAAAGGTGGCCCTCTCAGTCATATGTTGACTATGAAAATATATTCTTGCAAGCCAGGTGGCAACTATTTTTAAAGTTAAAAGATCTACTTCAAATGCTTATTTGGCATGAATTCACAGTAGCTGTATTGTGTATTTTTTGCAATTAAAACTATAAAACTAATCCAATCACATTAGACAGATTGCAGATTCTTCTGTAGTACTTTTGGCAGATATTTGAAGCATTCTCTTTGCAAATTCTGTTTAAGATTGTTATGGTTTAGGGGCAGCTTTATTGCATTTCAGAAATAATATCCTGTAAAATGTCTGTAACAAGGTATTTTATCTGAAAGCCCATTGTAGCTTCCTTATTATGAGTTTCAAGCTTCTGCAACAACAAAAGGGTTCTTATTCAAATGTATACTATTGCATTCATTCCTCTAATAGTAGCATTCCATCATATCAGCCTAAAAATAGGCAAACAATTGCAGGGAGTACTTGCTATTCATCCTAGATTTTTTTTTAATTTATTTTGTTGTTAGATATCAGATTTTTGGATAGTCAATGGAGTATTTTCATCAAATACAGAAATAAAAAATTGTTTTTTCTTAGTATACACATGCTTTCTATTTGTGTCTCCTAGGGATATAAAAAGTTACTGGTTTAGTTACATTGGTCATTTTTATTGCCTTCCTGAAGACAATGGAAATTGCACAAGGCTCCATATGAAACTGTCTCCAAGTGTAAATTAAATCTGTGGTTTAGTCTGTTGTAAATAGAGAAGAATGTACTCTTAGATAATAAATCTTTTTTGTGTATATCAACAAGTTGTCTATTTTTTTCTTCCTAGATACACCTTTAGTTAAAATCATTTCTTCCAATTCATGGCCTGAAGAAGGACAATCTATAATTTTGACTTGTGAATCCAAAGGAAAACCAGTGTAAGTGATTTAACAAGTAATATGTTTTTTGTTATTTTACTTATTCTGCTGTGACTGCAATCCTCAGCTGCAGAAATCTACTGGCTTTGTCTCCTCCTGGGGTGTAAAGTACTCTCTGGTATAGAAAACCCCTTGAAGCCTGTCTTCATTAAGTGTCTATAGAAGATTGCTCTTTTATTTGTCATCTATTTTAGTTTTCAGGAAAAATTCCAGCTGTGAGATTTTTTTTTCCCATCAGGTATGTCAACCTGAAAGGTGTGCACATTTAATCTATCTCTGTTTACATCATTAAATTGATGATAGAGGAGAAAACTTCTCATAAAAACCTTCCTACATCAACCAGCCTCAAAAAAAAAAAAAAAATCAAACTTTGACTGCCATTTACAGGTGAATTTGAAGTTTAATTATATGTGCAAGCTGCCTGCCTGTTTCTACCAGGATTTGGAAAGGTGTTGCCTGCTTTAAGAATGTAAATTGTTTTTCTGGGGAATTAACATCTTTGCTATTCATATCCTTAAAGACAAATCTGCAGAGGTTAACCCTTGCACAGAATCTACTACTTAAATAGACTTGACTCTTGAAAACAGTTAACTGCTCAGAGGGGCTGTTATATATTTACTCATAAATACACATATATAAATAATCCAATTGCTTAATATTGCTTAATATTTCGTTATTATGAATCAGGTTTCTTAATAATTGACCTTCTACTCAAAAGATCAATATATAGTGTCATGATGATACACAGATTTAGAATGGTCTTGGAAATGGTAATGGAATAATATTTTGAACCTAGAAAAGGTGCAAATTACATGACAAAAATCATGTCATTTATGGCTGAACTTCTCCCTGGTGTAACTTTAGTGACTACATGGAATTGCTTTATGTAGGTGCCTGAAGTCAGATTTAGGTCAAGTAAGGCATTTAAGTCCAAAATTTCTATTTTAAAAAGCTCTTCTGAGTTATGCCTGGTATAATTTAAACTCCATAGGTACTTTTTTTTTTTTTTTAATATTATGTGCCTGCATCATTTTAAAGCAACTCCTTCATCCAGATCTTGACTGGGTGAGCACCTAGATCATGCTTCTTCCCTTCTTAAGACCAAAACACTGGAAGTCCATCTAATTAGTCTGACCTGATGCTCCATATAATTGTTTTTTTCTGTACCTGTGTACTTCTGAGATGTGTGTGTTTCTGAGAAAAATACTTCTGTCAGTAACACAAAAATCCATTGTGAGCCATCTCTGGCTTTTATAATGTACCTGAAGGAGAAGGAGTTATCCTTTTATCTCATATCCTGTGAACATTCCCCTGTGTATGAAGAGGTCTGTTTCTTTCCCCCTTATTTTCAAAATCTGCTGAAGATGTGGAAGTGCTTAATTTTAGGAGAGAGGTCAGCACTGATTGCCCTGAGTGCACCATTGGCTGGGTGATATTTAGCATTTTCCTTATCTCAGTGTTTTCCTCATGACTTAACAGGTGAAGTGATCTTTTTGGCTAATAGACTTGAGGCATTCTAGCCCCACTCAGCTCCTCACTCACAGCAGGATCAGGGAAAGAATCAGAGGAGTAAAAGTGAGATACCTTGACATACACAATATTGCCTATTTGGCAGGCATAATATTCTGGACATACTTTATACATTAGGAGGCACTAATTATAACTTAGTAATTAAAAGAGAGCTCCAATTAAGGTGTTTATTGATTTGTTTATTTATTCTAAGTAAAGCCGTGTTCTGTCCTTAAAGGATTCAAATGCAAATGTTACATGTGGTTTTGAAAGAGAAAAGAAAAAAAAATCTTCACATTACAGAATTATCAAGACAGGGAACCTGAATGTGGTAGCCTTTGGGGCAGTCAAATATTTTGCCAATAAATGCACCTCTAATTGTCCAGGTCACAGGCACTGCCAACTTCAGCTGCTCTGCGCTGCTCCATTAGGCCAGTCTTTCATGGCACAGGGCCAGTAGTAAATAGGCATCCTCCTGGGAGCAGTTTGCAGTGGCTTAGCATGAGAAACAGGAATGTCATGCTCCCAACCTACATTGTGAGTACCTCTGGCTGGGAGAGAGACAGGAATTGGATAGGTCCACTGAGCCCAGATATGTCAGTGTCACAAGGTAAGTGATGAATTGTGGGCTTCACGGAGAGCTCAGGGCCAGCCATGGTCCTTCACAGCCGTTTGCACACTGTGGGTTAATTTCTGTGTTCTTTATGTCACCGTCACAACAGTCTCTCCTGTTTCCTCCAGGCAGCAGTAAATGAACACTTACTTAGAGGTGCATTTCTCTTGTATCCCAGAGCAATTTTCACAAGCTTCCAAGTGGCATTTGAGATGAAAACTGAGAAAGGGTGAAGCCAGGTGGTGGCTGTGGTGACATTGATGATACTGATAGCTGCCACTGAGGAATTCTTTTCCAAAGGGGAAAAGAAGGATAAGGCTAAAACTGGAATGTACTGACACCATCTTACTGCTTATCACTGTGAAAGGCGAATCACCTTCCTGAAAGTGAAACCTTCCTCAAACCACGTGCATCATCATTACCCTGATACTGTGCTTCCAATCTACAATACAGTCCTGAGGGAAAGCCCTTCCTAACTTTCAGTCCTGTAGCAGGAAATGGGAGGGAAGACTTGCTGAAACCAGCTCCTCTGAGATATCAACTGCACTCTGCATCTCTTGCTGAAACAGCATTCTCCAGGGATAGAGCAGAGGGACAGAGAATAACTACAGAGAGAACAGCTGTACTGGGGGTTAGACCTAGGGCCCTGCTGAGGTTTTACAGTGTAGGATATAGGATTTCTCTTGGCCAGTCATTTGCCATGACTTTGGGCAGGAGAAGAAATGTCCTCAGAGCCTTGGATGTGAGCAGCATCAGTTGTCACAGTGTGTGAGATGAGCTGGGATTATCCCAGCCTCTGGGGTTCCCAGTTGCTGTGGATGAGTTCCTGTCACCCCACATTTGTGGTCTTGGTACAGAGATCCCAATGTCAGAACAGGGATGTTGCGAGTGGGCTAAGGAGGAGAAGCTGGGAGTGTGGGAGAGGGGGTGGAGAGGAAGATGGAAATGTGATTCAGTGAGGCAAGGAGGGTGTAAGACAGACTGCACTAATTCTGTAACTGTGCTGTTTAACCTCTGCTCATCACTGGGAGGATGAGGATGGCTCTGGCTCCAGTCAGGCCCTGTGCTAATTTCTGTTCCTTTGAGGCAGGAGCTGAAAATGACCTTCTTTTGGGTAACCACTGTGTTGCTGCTGTGGAAGGGGAATGATGCCATTAAAAAACACAGGCCAGGATTCCTGCCTGCCTCTTCTGTGATGGTTTTGCAGAGGCAGGCCACGTGGATTTGGTGATTTTCTGCCCCAGTTGCGTAGCACTTCAGGCATCAGCTCTAAGAAACAGCAGCAGAAGGCTCGTGTTTGGAATATTTTATGGAAAAATCTGTGACATTTTCAATTAAATCTTTCTGTTGATGCAAATAAAAAAAGGAAATATATTCCTCAGTTTACCACAGATAAACATGATGCACTCTAGGAGTATACCCTATTATGTGTAATATTGTAAGGGATCTTGAGCTATAGCATTTGTGAGGATTTTGTCCAATTGATAAATGCCCAGTTGAAATAAAAAATTTAAGAATTTTCTTTTGGAAAACTTTGAATATGTGTATTTGTATTAACTTAGTCATTCCTTTTGCAAAACTCAGTCACTGGTTTCTTCACACTGATAAAAATTTTGATATTATTGATGTCCAGGGTTGTTGTGTTTTGGGCGTTTTTGGTTTTGTCCAAATTACAGATAGAAATGTATTTCTCTGCATAACTCTGTACTTGCTATGACTACTCAACAGCATTCCTTTTTTGGAGGTACTGTTGTGTAGTTTCAAACCAAATTGAATCTCTTCCCTTTTCAGTTCTTAGCACTGCTTTCTTTTCCAGTATTTTTGGCTCTGGACAGCTGTCAGTCTGTAATATTTTAATCAATGAGCTTGCCTAATATATATGTAAGATGTTGCATCTTAATTTATTTCTTCTTTTAGCATAATATAGTTTTACTGAGACTTTGTTTATTTTCCAAAGAAGGAAATGTAATTAAACTTCAGAAATCATAGACATCCTTTTTATGTAATGTCTAGACTCTTCTGAAATCATATTGCTTGACAGTATTTTGAGTATTTTAAAATAAACATGGGGTAGCTGTAAAAAAATACAGAAAGTAAAGAACAAAATTATCATTGACAGTCATCCATGCTTACAAAATATTTTAAAAGCCAATGTTTTCTTATTGCAAGCTGTAACTTCTATACACTGTTGTGTCTTAATAATGTAGTCTAGTGACTCAAAACTGCCCCAAAAGTAAATTCAATAACTGACCCATAATGAAAGAAAGGTTCAATATTTAATATTCTTAGTCCCTACTCTCATCAAAGCATGCATGAAATATGTGAGTTTTTAAAGTCAGTGTCATTTCAGGAGAAAGGACGTCAAAATATAATGGAATAATTAGGGCACAGGAAACAAAGAAAAAGTTAGCTGTCTCCTGTGTGCTTCAGAGAAATGTCTTTCCATTCCATGAAACTCAGGGGAATCATAGTACAGTTTGTTGACTAATGTAAGTTGAATATTTGGCCTTGTTTGAGATAAACAGGGAAGATTTTTATTTCAGAAAACTAACATAGATATTCTTCATTAGAGTAACATTATTCGTGAGCTTATAAAGTTATAGAGAAAAGCACAACCAAAACCAAACACTAATATGTACAGAGTAGTATAAAGTATGTAAAATAAACATTTTAATGTAAGAAAAGGTGTTCACTTTTAATAATGTGTGCACACCAAAGAATCAGGCTTGGGCTATAAAGTCACTGTAAATTATGTGTATGCCTATACATTGTCCTGTCTTTTCTAGCATGTTTAAAGAAGACTCCCTTGAGTGAGACAAACATTTTTCAAAGGCTGGTGGAAACAAATACTAATGATAACAGGAAACACACCCCACCCAGGGAACCCAGAGAGAGAGAGTGGCTGATTCATTTGAGAAGGACCTGGCAGGGCTCTAGGTGAGACAGAGGGAAGCTTAACAGAAGGGAATTAACTCATATCCAGTCACCTGAAAGCAGCAGAGCCTGGACTCAAGCTGGCTCTAGTTAAATCTGCTGTTAGCCACAACTTCCAGGTTTTTCTCAGCTTAGATGTTGGATTTTATATCCTTGTTGAAGTTCCCTGCCCCCCATGAGGAACCTGTTGGCCCATTCCTCCAGGCCACAGAAGCCCCTCTGAACAGTGGCCTCCCCTCAGAAATATCAGTGCAGCCAACTTAATGAACACATTCTACCAGGTCTTTGGTATTAAAAAGTTAAACAGGACCCAGGATGGACTCCTGAAGAAATCTACTTTTAGCCATTCCCTGGGTAGAGTATTTCTTCAGCTCCATCGGTGGTCCAGTCAGTTTTTCACTCATGGAGTGGTAGAAACATCAGGTGACAGTGACATCCCAGCCTAGGTACCATGAATGTCATTGGAGGCAGTCACCAAAGACTTGCTCGAGTCAGAGCAGACTACATGTACTGTCTTTATCACCTACAGATCCTGCCATTACTGCAGTTTCACATGTTTGGCAGTTGAAAAAATTATAGAAAAATTTACCTCATGAGTCATTTTGTCACAGGCTTAAGGACGAAGGGTATTGTAAAGAAAAGAGAAGAAAATCTCTTCCTTCATCTGATTACTTGCCTTAGTTCAAACTAATTCCAAGTGGAAAGACATCTGAACCTAAGGAAAGCATTTTGAGAAGTACTAGGAGGGACACATTTGAATGTCCTGATTTTCTTTGTATTATTTCAGAAAACGCACGTAGGTCTCCTTCAGTAGAATAACATTATTTGTGAGCTCATGAAAGTTATAGAGAAAATCACCACCAAAACCAAACAGGATAGTGATTTTCTTCCTGAAAACTGTGGCAGGACATAACCTTTGAAGAGGATTCTTGATTCCTTCAGTGAAACAGTAATTATGAATGGTAGCTATGAATGACCTGTATGTCTTATTTAATTCCCTCAGAAGAGGGAATTAGAGTTCCTTCATACTGTTCATGTGTTTGTTTCTTTTTTTTCCCCCATAGTATCTGAGAACTTAGCAAATATTTAAACGTTTATTTTTACCACACCTTTGTATGATTAGATTATTCACTTGCCTCAAATTTACAGCTGGGAAATGAAGCAGTAAAAAGTCCTAAGTTCAAAATAAACAAATAGGTGGTGTATATTTTATGGCTAACATTGATCACAGTCCCTATTTTCACAAGAGTATTTTGGAGTGACACAGCATCCCACTCAGGAGATAGCTCATCCTTGGTTTGAGTGGTAACAGTGAGTTCTTAGCATGCCTACAAATCTCTGCTCGAGAGTGAAATCAGAATCTGGGGCAGAAAATTTCAGAAACCCGCTTGACATTCAGCCATTAACGTTTTGGTGTGAGCAGTTTGCCAATATTGTTTTAAAACTGCATCCTAATGGCAGGTTTAGCCTCTGAGTCACTAGTCTAATGGCCAGCCTTTGTCCATGGACAGTTTTACCTGTCCTGCTTTGATATGATGCATTTCCTGGCTTCTCTGGCTGGTGAGATGAAGGTTCTGTAAGAAATTATCTCATTTTCTACATGTATTTTATTCACTGCTATCTGGGTTTGTGCCACGAGTACCTAGCAGCCTAGAAAGGAATGCTGGTATCAGTTCTGCGTATATGAATTATCATAATGAATCTGGAAAAGCATCCATGTTTCTGTGCTTATAAATCACCATGCAGAATGAATCCACAGCTCAAACTGGAAGTTCAGGCAGTATCAATAAATATTAATGATTTGGAAAATTGAATAGATTTGTCCATACCCATGATGAAATATTACTCGTGCAAAACATGAATGTGGTCTGAAAATATTTCTCCCTTAAGCTTCATACACATTGGTACATTAGGAATCCTGAATTGTAAGAGTCTCTGGTTTCTCTGGAAAGGACCATCTACAAGGGAAATCAAGTAAGGGCGGGGGGGGGGGACACAAAAAGGGGAGCGAATTTAGGTACTAGGTACTGGAGTTTCACTGCTTTATGTTTAGCTCTTTGTCTTAGCAGAAAGGTGGATGGTTTTGAACAACTGCTGTGCATTTACGTAACCAGGGGCCTCCCTGATTTTCTCTGCCTTGATCCCAGAACTAGTGTTAGCTGAAGTATCTTTATCTGATTTATGCCTTCTGAACGCTCTGAGTTTACAGTGAAGTTTCCAGGGACACATTTCCCACACAGCTTTGGGCAAGGTTCTGTAAATATATGCTTGAATAAATGCCTACACATTTAGGACAAATATTGTATCTGTGGGTATAGACTTAGAGAAGGGTAAGAAACTCTCCTCAAAGTTCTCAGCCCTGTGTTCTTTGTCACTGGGAGCAGCTCTCAGGATAGCTCAGGTTCTCCTAATCCTGTCTTTTGTCTTGCTCTCTGTCCATTCCAAGTTGTCTTTCTTTGAATTTGGCTTGTTCAGCAGTTAGATAGAGCCTGTCTTATGAAAATACTGCTGGTATCTCTGTCCTGCCTGTCTCTTTGCCTTGTTATAGTTTCTTGAAATGTTCTTACTTTGTCTTTTTCTTTTTAAACATCGCTTTTTCACCTCTGTATCTTTATCCCATTTAGGCTGTCTGTATGCTTTTTTTTCTGTTTGGAGAATTGCGGGCTTTATTTCTCCAAAAGGAACTTACTCTATTTGAGTAGGTGGTTGTTAACTCAAACCCATCCTCTTGTTAATTTTATCTGATGTGATATATCCCGTGTCAGCTGAGGTTAATCACTCTGTTTCCTGTGGTTATTGTCAACCACAGAGAAATGTTGACCAATTTTTTAATTATTGCAATTTTGAAGGAGGTCATGCTAATATATCTCCTGCCTTGATTTAGTGCACATCTATTTTACATTATATTTAATGAGTGCTCATTTTCAGTAAAATGTTCTAAAACCTTACGAAGAATAACATATGAATTGTAGGAAAAAAATCTTCTTGGTGAAACTTTTCAGATAGGTTGTCTTTGCAGGTAAAGGCAATTATTTTAAAGGATTTTGTAAATATTCAGCTTGAGACTTTCTACACCAATATTTTATTGACATTACACCTCCACTGTAGTATTGTGCCAGGGTGTAGTGGATAACATATTATGAAGCAGGTAACATTTTTGCTGAGATACAGTATGTATATTCAATAGATTAAATTTCATTTTGTATTAAACATCCTGTCCTCCTGGGAGCTTGTATCTTCTTTTCACAGCTGGGACATTCTACACTTTTTTGTAATTTTTCTTTTCCTCAATATTTTGCAAAAAGCAGAGGAATTGGTGTTATAAAAAGTGTGACACAAAAAGGAGCAGGTGGGAGCATTAGTGGCTGTCTGAAAATTACACTTTACAATAAAGCCTCCTGCAGTGCTTAAGAACTTCCCCTTTAGTGTTCTGTAAAATGATCACATTGCCTAATAGGCTCAATTCAATAATTGCTTTTCCTCTTTTTTAAGCATCCCTTTTTTGCAGTGTTTACCCATAAAAGTGCAGAAAGTACAGTATGAAAAACAACTGCACACAGCGTTTTTAGTGCTCATTAAATCCATTTTGCATGTGTATGGCTTTTGAAATAATTCTTTTCCTTGCTCTCAGGTGAAAACACATGCTAAAATAAAAAAGGCCTGTGGGATAGAACAATAGATAAAATTGAAATACAGAGCAGGTAATTCTAATAAGTACTAGACTGCAGGTTGAAACATGAGAAAGAAGTTTTGGGAAAGGATGTGACATTTGCCTTTTAGGTATTTAGAGTCTGTAGATAAGTGTTTAGCTACAGTTACACATAAAATTATAGAGTTTTTGGAGCAGTAGAATACAAAAAGACACATTAGTATAACTTTTTCAGTGTAAGTCATGCTGGTTATACTGTTATGTTTCACTATTCAGGAATTTGTGTAGCAGATGTTATGTGGAACACCCCAATGTCTTGGGGAGCACCAGCTCCTTGGATATCTACATTTTTACCCCACATTTACAACAGCAGAGTACATTGAGAATATGTATGTGGTGTAAGCTAGCTCCTTCTAGAGGAGCTAAACTCTGCTCTTTGATGAGCAGAACCTCAGAAAAAATGGAGATGACAAGATAAATGGGGCTGTGGTTCTGACAGGCATGACAGTAAACAGGTAAGAGAAGTAATAGATTGTGTTAATTTATTATTAGTGTAACTAATTATTCATTGTTTGGATGGGCTAGTCTTTGCATTGCAAGGAAGATCTTGGAGATTTCTCGGGCCTGAGTTTGGCTGGTTAAAAATTTCCACATCTGTACTATTCTAAGCACTATGGTAAACTGTTTCCAAAACTTAAATTATTTAAGAGTTGAGGAAAGACTCAGTCTGAAATTTGCAGTCTTGCACAGGAGAATGCTGCTCCAGAGTATTTTCCTCCAGGGTCTGTAGGACAGCCCCTGCACCTGGATCACCTCTTCCCATTGTGTTGATTTATTCCTGCTTAGGAACACTGGATTGGCCACTTTTAAGATAGAATTGTAAATATTTTCCAAGGGTTAAAAAATACTGGTGGAAGGGACTGTGATACCCTGCAGGAGGAGGGAGATAAGTGGGAGACAGATCATTGTTTCTACTTATTATTGTTTTTTGATTATGATTTTTTATTAGGTTGGTTGGTTGGTTTGTGGGGGTTTTGTTTTGTTTTTTGTTTTTACTTTCTATTGCTCTCAAATATCCCTAGCCTACGTTCCTACCTTGTACACACAATTTCTAGAATCTTCCAAAGACTGAGGGAGCGCTCAGCACCATCTTCATTCAGCCCATTCTTTAAAAAGTATTTATTTGCTGTTTGCACCTAGAGGGAAAAAATAGTCTGGGCAATTATATGGTAATCAACATCAAAAAGGGGAACTACATAATAATGAAGAATCTTGTTAAAAAGGAGGTATAAGGGCCAACTAAGAGAATTAAATCTTTCCAGGCAGCCTGAGGACTATGTTAGAGAAATAAAAAAAGAGTTTAAAACCACAGGGTCAATATATATATCATCTAGCAGAATCCCTTGAGAAGAAGAAGCTGGTGATGCTAAACAGAAGAGGAATCAAAGTAATAATAAGGGCAAAGCTATAATTTGAAAAGAGCTGAAGTTGTTTTCCAAATGAAAGAGAAGATTCTTAGATCTTGGCAGATTAAATATAAAAATTCAGTAAGCAGGAATATTAAAGGAATACCTATAAAAAGAAAGTAGGAATATTAAAGGAATAACTAGAAAAGAAACTTGAAAATAAAAGTTATTTTTTAATTAAATAATGGGAAGTCAGTACATTTTTATGATCAACTGAGAATTAAGGTTTACAGGGAAGCCAGATGGATTTGCTACATCCATGTTTTCTGTGGCAGAGGAAACTGGTTACATTAAAGACTGATTGCCTCTTTTCTCAGGTGCTCACCAGCAAGAATTAAATGGGCTTTGGAGGTGGTTGTGGAACAAACAGGCAAAATGAGCAGTAGCAGGTCAGCAGGACCAGAAGGTTTTACCCCAGCATTCAAAGGGAATTCAGGGATGAGATTGATGAATTATAAACTGTGACTGGAAACTCAATGCTTAACACCACCCTGCTAGGGCAGGGCAACAGAGCTTCAGGAGAGATCCCAGAAATCTGTAAAACAGACGTCTTCTCAAATACTAAAATTTATAAGAAGGACTAGAATTAGCAGACATCTGAATCAAAAAACAAACCAAACAAACAAAAAAACACCAAATATTTCATGGGGTTTAAATTCCTTTTTCAGACAGAAAAGTCTATTTTATAAACATTTTTAAACAATCCTTAAAGAACATATAAAATGCACCTTGTGTGGCCTATTTGGTATAGAAGGGAAACGTTGCAGATGTTTCCAAAATTGTAGATGGTACAGAGGTAGTTGTTAAGGAATACTATTTCATTTTCTCTACAAATAGAAATGTTTAAGAGTAAGTTTAACTAATAAGAACCAGCTTTATTGCCAAGCAAGGACATCATTTTTCATATAATGACTGGTAAACTTTGGGAATTTGTTGTCAATGGATATGACAGATGGTGAAAATTCACAGTAATTCAAGGGAAAACTGCCTAAGTTCATGAAAAGGCAAGTCCTTAAGGTTTACAGTGTATTTTTAAACTGTGCTTGGTATCAGAAATGCCTGAGACCTGTGCTTGGTATGTTCCCTAGACATCTGCTTATCCCTGATGCTGGAGATAAGGGACTGGAGACTGGCTGAACTTTAGTCTGACTCAGCACAGCTGCTCCTTCGCTGCTAAGCACTGAACATAGGCTGTTGTGGCTTGCTGGGACTAGATGCTAATGGAGCTGGAGCCCATGGAGAGCTTGAGGATATCTCCTTTACAGTGCTAAAATTATTACCATGAAGGTACTAATGAATAATCTTCTGTGTGAGGGAAGTTTGTGTGAACTAAAGCACTCCCCTCTGTCTGGAGATAATAACACATTTGGGAAAAGAAAACAAACTTCTCTAAGTAAATATTGTTTGTCTCTTTTCCCCTTTATTTTATTACCATTTCAGAAGTTATTTTTAAATGCAAATGAAATTGGCACAACCCATGGTATAGAACTTAGGTCTGAAATACAAATACTTGTAAGTTCACAGTGTATTATTGTTAGGATATTGTTATATTATCTTGAAAGCATAAAACATTTTATTGTTTATTATGATTCAATACAACATGCTTCAACATCAGCTTTTTTGACAATGGTGAAAAAAATAACTGAGGTACAAAAATTTATGGTGTATTTTCATTCCTTTGGTGCTCCTATAAACTGTTGTATATAGCAACAAATATTTAATTGCTGAGAGGACACAATTCAACAGAAAATCTTAGAAATGTCATTGCTATGGCTAGTTATTAATGGTTTCTTATGTGGTGAAAAGAAGATATTTTGCTTAATCTCTCAGACTTCATGATGTTGCTACATGCATTGAAAGTCAAGAAGTGCATTCCTTGGTTAATGAGGGTTGGTACTGAAGTCCTTGCTTGTCATCCAAGATGCAGCACTGGTGCTTTTATCAGCTCTCTGGGTGTTGTCACTGCACCTCAAGTGCAGGAAGGAATTTTAGTTTAATGAGGCTTCTCCTTGACTGTGTCTTACATCAACAGCAAATGATTTCAAACAAGTAGTATTTGGACAAGAAAATAACTGTGAATGAGATTTTCAACTGTTTACTTAATGGAAAAAGTGGAAATGAATCAGCCACTCTTCATTTTCCTCTTTGATTCTCATGCCAGCAAGTATTTGACCTTAACTCAGAAAACGCAGCTGGCGTTTCTTAGATGGGATTTCTCAGCTTATTGTAATAACTGAGACAAAGTTTCTTCTGAATGTTGGGACACAGTGAAGGCAAATTCAAAACAGTGCAAATTAGGCATGTGAACATCCATCAGTGTGGCAGTCTGAAATATCTAAGCAGTTGAAAATCAGAACTTGTCAAAGGGGAAACAAACCCCCTCATAATAATATTTGCTCATTAATTCCATGATACAGCTTTCAGACCTCAACTGGAATGGAGGATATGACAACAGACATAATGAAAAAGGACCTGAAAATGTGGTGTGACAGCAGTTACTGCCTGCTTCTTGTTTTTTGCAGTCCCAACCATTATCTCTATGTGGCACTTCAGCATAACCTATGTAAACCAGGAAATCGTAAGAAAATGTACCTTTTTTAATCCTGTAACATGAAAATGCAAAGCATTTAAAATCGGTGGTGCTGAAGCTCTTTCTGGTATTTTTTTCTCTGTTCTTTCTGATAAATCAGTATTTTCCTCAGTGCTTGCTCCACTGGCTGGGGATGCAGCATGCTTGTAAACTGCTGTGAGGAGACTTGGTGTTAGAAACAGGTCTGAAGACGTGCCAGATGAGATGTTATTTTCCTCTCTTCTATGACATGCATAGTAACTAAGGTGTGCACATCCTATTATTATGCTTTGCTGCAGCATTCTTATCCCCAGCAGTACTTCATTAACATTAAGAGCATAGTTCCTGGTTAATCCCAGTAATTTTCAGCAGCCATTCTGATGCATCCACTTGAGCACTATATTATCTTAATACTGCTGACATTTGCATGTCTTTGAAATACATTTTTTTACAGATATTGTTCACTTAATCCACGGCAGTTTCCATCATCCTTTGTTCTTATAGTCATGCTTTACTTGCAACTGATGAAAAAAGAATAATCTACTAATTTCTCAATAGCTCCAAAAGGTT
This sequence comes from Chloebia gouldiae, assembly GCA_003676055.1. Lineage (NCBI taxonomy): Eukaryota > Metazoa > Chordata > Aves > Passeriformes > Passeridae > Chloebia > Chloebia gouldiae. The sequence continues at coordinate 10,038,331 of QUSF01000016.1, forward strand.
AAGAAGAAATCAACATAGTGTAAACAGCAGCATAGGAAGTCCAAAGATTTAGCTGTTTGAATACTGACTACATAATTAGAAACATATAGAGCTAGAATTATAGTGAAACCAGGCCATTGAGATTTCAATATTTAATCAACAATTTTTCATGTGAATAAAATAGTTACATGCCATTTATCATTTTGGCTGTACTCTGACAGGAAAGAAAAAGCCTTTAGGAACAGCAGTAAAATATTTAAGGAAGGTTTAACAATTATTCTTTAATATTCACTTATCTGTATATATTTTCTCCTCTCTTCCCTTTCCTGCTCTTCTCTGAGAGTGTAGGTCTTAGTTTATGAGACTGAAAGGGATTTGTCTTTGTAATTTGCACATCAATATATGGCACCAATCCCAGGCAGAACAGGGGAAGGGTATATATTATCAACATGCCCCAGTGCTGATCCAAAGTACTTTCAGCTCTAGAATTTTAAAGAAGCTTTCAGGGCATCATTGTTTTTCTGTGAGTGGACCTCACTTCTTTCCCTGTGTGAGATTACCTGGCCATCAGTTTGGTACTTGGCTCTGCTGGATTTCCATTCTCTGGATGAGGGAGCAGCTGCTGCCTTCCTCTACTGCAGCAATAAAGGCGATGAACCTTCTAGATGTCTCTGTCCCCTTACTTTCTTGCACAGTCTCCTGAAAACAGGGCTGTCACTTTTCTTTAATTACTGATAGGTCATTAGGTGTGTGTTATCCTGGCCTGTGAGAGCTGCTGAAGGACTGCACGGCAGATAACGCGCTGTGCATCCCTCTGAACAGGGACAGCATTGTGCACTGTGCCTGTATCAGCCTTCAGTACAAGAATTCTGATACAAAACCAGCACCCTGCTGCTTTATAGGAATTGGAAAACTCCTTATCTAACCTGTGGCTGAGTGCAGGCCAACCTGCAGATGTTTCCTGTGTTGCCTACTGCTTTGTCCTTGAGCTATTGCCAGGTAGCTCACAGTGGCCATCACTCCTGCAAGGCCTCTGCTCCCCAGAAAGTGAAGAAGGATTTATGACATAAGATTGTTTAATGTGGCTTGAATTTTTTTTGTTTGCTTGGTTTTGTTTTATTTTATTTTATTTTATTTTATTTTGTTGTTTTGTTGTTTGTTTTTTTTTCCCTATTTCCTGCTGCTGTACTGGCTTGCACCTCTCCTTCTGCCTTTTTAGCCTCAGGAATCTTTTTGAAAGGCATGTTATACTTCTGTGGAGGACTTTTCTTTTTTCCTGGTTAAAATTTAAATGGAATATAAATTATTTATAAACTGGTGACATAAAATGAACAGTATAGCCATATGTACCATTGTTTTTTAAAGACAAGTTTTTAAAGCAGACTTCTTATTAAAGCTGTTCGTAAACTGTAGAGGTTATAGTGTTTCCTCTGAACTTAAGATATTTTGAGCGTCAGACTTTAAAATACACATTAAAAAAAATGTCATTATTAGCTGGCTACTGAAAGTGTTCCAAAATACTTAGCATTTTGATCTGAACTATTAAAAATGCATTTAAGTGTCCAGGGTTTTTTTTTCAAATTTATTGTGGGGGGAAAAAAAATTTAAAAGTTAGTGCCTATTCCCTGACCTGATGGTGTATTTAAAAGAGGATTACCCATCTTCTTTGTGGTATACATAAGTTAAACAGTATTCTTCAGTTCTATTTGCTCCTAAGTGTTGGCCTGGCCTTGAAAATTTGGAAATATGGCAACCTCTTCCTCCTCCATTTCTTGCTTCTAGATTCATAAGTGATGGGAGGCATAAATTAATTAGTTCAGCAAATATTCCCTTTCATGGATACAATTGCTTGCCTGGTACAGAAATGTCTGGAGAAGTAATAAAGGAGCACAAATGTCCAATCTGTTGTTTGGGAAGTTGGTCAGATTCAGAGAAAGCAAAAGAAATGGAGGAGGGGGTGAAATGAGACACCAAAAGTTTGACAGCAGGTGTAGTGTATGACAAATGTGGGCAAGATTTGTGTCAAATGGGATACCAGAAGGACAGGTTATAGGATGACAACTCCTTCCTATGGCATCTCCCTCACAAAGTCTTTTTTTTTTTTAAGACAATCTTTTTTGCCCATTTCTAACCTCCCTGCTGCTTACAATAGTAGAATAGAAGGGATATTTCTAGTGCAATTCACTGATAAGTTGTCTTCTGATTTCACATAAGTTCTCTTGTTGATCTGCTTCATGACTATGAGAAAGCCATTCCCCAAAATATTATTCACAGCAGGGTTTTTATACATTTCTGAGAAGATTGTGCATAATACTAGAATTAAATAAGAAGCTTCACATATATACATACACATATATATGTGGATTAGGCACTTTTCAGAATATTAGTCTGATATTGCCTTGCTGTCTGGAAAATGACTTACAAAGGAAATTGAGGTTTTTTGGGGAAGGGGGCGCAGGGGTACATGATATGCACAAAGGGAAAAACTAGAGTTAAGGAGTTTCAAAGAAGTTAAAATTCTAATGGCTTGATGAACAACTGGGGAAATATCTCCAGACAGGGAGCAGCAGCATTGCACAGCTGTGTTAAAGGTGGAAAGCCTGAGGTCAAAGCGTGCCCTAAACTCTAAGAGTACTAAAGGATAAAAGGAAGTGGATTATCAGCCTAATGAGAGGAAACACAAAAAAGAAGGAGAATTAATGCAGAAACAGAACACTCAACTTCGCACAGGTGAAGGTTTTAGACCTGAAAGGAACCTTAATACGAATTGCAAGGAAATATTTGTGTAGATAGGAGAAAACATGAATATGAAAAATTACTGTTTTACCCTCTAACATGATATATTTCGTATCTTTCGGTAGAAGAATAAATATCTTTGCTTTGAAAAGATTTGTGATGCACTTTAATCAGTTGCTGTCACAGTCTGCTGAGGGATAAGGACTTTCAGCTGCAAATTTAGTGTATCATATCAGCATGGTTAGCACCTGTAATCCAGCAAGGGTGAGAGAACTACCTGATTTATCCAAAGCAAGATACAGACAGGGAGGTCTGTCACCTAAGTAAAGTTATGATGAACAAAGCAAAGACTTTATCTGTCTTGGAAAAAAGGTAAGGAATGAAGGCTGTTTGTTTTTTAGCTGGTTTGATGTCTTTGTTGCCTGCTTGCTTTCCTCTTCTGCTGTCTTTCTCTTCTTTTGCTATTTTTAGTGTTCTCTTTTTTCCCTGTAAATGATGAATATTAGACCTATTTGAGTTTTTTTTTCTCTTTCTGTTCATTATTTAAGCACCTTTTTCACATCATACACTGCAGTTGGCTTCAGCACTGCTTGTTGTTCCTGTTGTCTTTATAGCTGTAAATTCCTGTCGAATTTTTATGATATAAAAAGTTGAAATCTATATTTAGTTGACACCTCATTTTTAACACATTTTGGTAATTAAATTCTTGATCATTTAGAAAGCATTAATAGGACATCATAAATATTTTTAGGCTACATTGTGTCTGCTGAGGATGCTAAAAGAGCAAAGTAGAGGTAAATGTAATATTAGTCAATTCAGATGTTCAAAGCTTCTTTCTGAAAAAAAAAAAAAGGAACTTTAGGAAAGGTACTTTGGATATTCTTTACTAATTCTACTGGTGAGAAAAACACTATGTGAAGGTTACTCAGGTTTTGCAGAAATAGAAAATCACAGAGCATTATCTCATAAAATAAAATCCATCTATCCAAGCTTTTTATGAAAGGGACTGTGGATATTGATGTTTTTGATAGATGAAATGCTCCCCAACCAGCTCATCTCAATATGACTTCTCAGACTGAGACTTTATATAAACAAGAGGTTCCCCAGGGTTTAGACTTTCAAGTGGGTGATTAACTGACAGAGCTAAAAAATCCAATTTCTTGATACAGAAGAACTATAAGTTTCAAATTAATGAAGCAATCATTCCCTTAGATGACTTTTAACATTGCACCAGGTTTTCAACAAGAAACATTCTGATAAATCTTGTGATACCTTTACCATTATTCATTTGATCATTTCCAATAGATTATGTTTTTATGGACTTCAGTGAATACAAGTATGCCTTTGTTTGGAGAACTAAAAGGTATTCTTGGAGAGGGCTCTACTCAAAATAATGAATTTATTTTTATCTTTTTAGTGTTCCTCAAATTCATCTTCTATCTTTATTTTTACCCACATTGGCTACATATTTTTGACAGGATGCTTAGATACCCAGTTGGATGAGAACATCCCCAGTGAAACCGGACATGTAAAAAGGTGTCTTTGGGGTTTTTTGTTGTTGTTTTGGTAGGTCAGGGTTTGTTGGTTTTTTGTTTTGTTTTTTTTTTTTTTTGAGTGTGATCTTATGGAAATGAAAAGCTTATTCTGTTCTATTATAATGGGTCAGTAAGTTGTCCAAGTGTTGTTTGTTAAGGACTCAATGAATAATGCTTTGTACATGACCTTTCTGTGCACAAAAATTAGAAAAGGGCAACAAAACTGCAGAGTCAAGAAGTTTCAAGTGAAAATGGATTGCATTGCCTAAACTCACTTTGTTCAAAAAGAAAACACAGAGATATATATGTATAGATATAAAACATATAGATATATGTATAATTTTAAAATGGAGGGTAAGTTAGCTATTGTAGTTATATACAAAGATATCACTAGAGAGGAGGATTATAAGAAAGCACTCAAACATCACTGTCCTTGAGTTAAGGGTGGAGAAAGGGACAGAAAGTTGCCAATCTTGTCTTAAAATACTCCTGTGTAATTTCAAAGGCCTCAGCAAAAAAAGAAATGTAGACAAATATAATTGTTGACTTTCTTGTTATGTAAACACTTGTTGGAAAGGTAAGGCAGTGCCTAGGTCTTCTTTTCTAATCACATGTGGTTTCTAATTTATTTTTTCCAACATATTTCAGTTTATCTCTGCCTTGTTTTGAAAGAAAAGATTTTCTACTCTCAAGGCCAGAAAACAGTTTTGCTGTATTTACCATTTCTTTGTTCAGTTACTTGTAAGAAACGTACCACAATATAAAACATGAATCATTGTGGAACTTCACACCAGTGTCTTATACCTTCATTTCTGTCCCATTTCGTTCTGACTGGAAAAGAATACTATATTTTGTTGATTCTCTCTTGGGTTTTGAGGCTAACATAAAGACAGTTAACAAACTCAGATTTCTATACTAAAAACTAGTTCCTTTTTCCAAGGCATTTCACTGAATGCACAAATGGAAGGTACTGTTTGTACAAACATCTCTGTTTGTTCCAGTTCAAATAGGAATTGACAGTGTTATGGCAACTCATTAGTATTAAAAAAAAAAAGCTTACATTCTGCAACATTAGAGACATATACAGTAGAGAAAAATGTGCAATATTAGGAGTGTACATATTTGCCAGGTGTTTTAGCATGTCAAACCTAAGTATCCCTTTCAAAATATTGGGTAAGAGCAAGAACCTCTGTCTGGATCTGCAGCTGTGGACAGGTTTCAGTAGGATAAACTGGGGAGTTCACGCTTGTCTGTGCCTTGTGACAGAGAAGGAAAGCTGTTTTAGTGCTTCAGCTTTGGACAATGAAGGTACTAAGACAATTCTGAAAGAATACCCAGTGTGCTGTAAAGTTAAGATTCCTTTGCCCTTTTTTGGTATAGTTTTTTCCCCTGCTGATAATCTCAGAACGTATCAAATTCTAACAAACAGAAAATCACAGAATCACAAGTTGGAAGAGACCTTCAAGATCATCGAGTCCAACCATTCCCTGACACCTCAACGAAACCCTGGCACCAAGTGCCACATCCAGTCTTATTTAAACACATCCAGAGATGGTGACTCCACCACCTGCCCGGGCATCCTTTCCAGTACTTTACCACCCCTTTTGTGAAAAACTTTTTCCTAATATCTAACCTATATCTCCCTTGGTGCAGATTGAGACTGTGTCCTCTGGTTCTGTCCGTTGCTCCCTGGTGAAAGAGACCAAACCCTACCTGACTATAACCACCCTTCAGGAAGTTGTAGACAGTGATAAGGTTGAAAAAAATAAATAAAAAGGGGGAGAGGCAGGCCTGCTAAGAACTAGGCTCTCATAACTTTCAATAAGGTTATAATAGTGTTACTTACCATGTCCTGCAATATTCATTGCCACTTCTGGGAGATCAGTGAAAGACAAAATAAAAGCAAATACCATTTTGCATGGCAGGGAGCTTCCCGAATTAGTTGCTTCAGTAGGTATAGGTGATGGACATCCTAAGCAGATTCCAGAATATATTAGAGACATTCATAGGCACAGGTCTAAATAATAAGTGGTCACAAAAGAGAACAAAAGATGTGGCCTGCAGCACCCCTGACAGGATGGTTGCTATTGCTGGCAGAGTGGAGGAGGAATGGACAGCAGAAAATGGATGTACTCCCATGCTTCCCTTAAACAGCATCCTGCTGCTGCTGCTGCTGACCACGGCAGTGTGATGGTCTGGGTGCACAAGCACGTCTCATGTTCTCAGCTCACATCTGCCTAACCAGTGAATTGTGTAGACCAAGTGTCTCAAAGCTTCCCAGCAGTGCAGGCAGAATTAAATTCTGTGGCTGTGACAGAATTGCTGTTTTAGGGAGCGGTGAGGTGGAGGGAGAGCTGTGCCTGGCCACCAGGATGTTTGCTACAGGCCTGCTGCCCAGGAATTGCTCTGCTGCTGCCACAAATACAGCACGGGATGGCTGAACATTCACTCTTGTTTAGCAGCTTCCCCGACACCCAGCGAATGCAGATCTGTCTCTCTCGAAGCCCTGGCTTTTGTGCCACACATCATTTTGCAACCACAGCTAAGTGTTGTGTGTAAGACTAGAGTCGGTGTATTACAATGTGACAGAGCTCCCTGAATAATTTATATCTACAGCTCCATTTCATACTTATTTGTTATCCTATAGGTTTTCCCCTAGGATATGCCATCTAGTTTCAATTTAAAACCTAAGTTCCATAAATTACCTCTGCACAGAAGTTGCTTTAACACGCCATTTATGCAGGTAATGGTGCACATTGTAGCTGAAGTGTTTCGGAGTCCCCACTCCTGGGATTGCAGATCCACAGTAAGCTGGTAAATGGGAAACAATGCGGAGTTGGCCGGAAAATTGAACAAATCCACCTTAACATATCACAGCAAATCACACCTTAATGCTGCGAGCTCTGTAGGGCAATGTTTCTATACCAGCATGGACATCTGGATTCCCTGCTTGCATTAAACAGAAAGAAAGCGTGTACATTGTGTACCACGTGTGCATGGATACCAGTTCATTAAAATGAGTTTAGGAAGAGGATTAAGCCAAATTTATAAGGCATAAATAAGGGTAATCACACCGTCAGTTCTTAATCCGTGCTTTTATTCTCTGAGCATATGATTTTCTGGGAAAAAATCAAAACTTTGGAGAATAGCCAGTCTAAGTACTAAGTTCAAAAACATTTTAACAGGGTGTCATCCAAAATAGTACTAAAATGGGTGTAAATGTATTTTATTTCAGAATGAATATTTTCTTAAAAGACTAATTTGAATTTTATAGAAGTGCATTTCAGAAAAATTCTCTCTGTTTACATGTGTTGCCTAACTCAAAATCACTTCATTACAGCCATTAGAACTATTTTTCTTTTTATGAGGCCACATTTTGGCTAAATGCTTCTCCTTAATTATTTAGGTTTAATTCTTTTTCTTAGCACTTATTATATCTAATAGGCTTTAAACATCTGCTTCAAATTAGTGAAATTAAGTGTTTCTGGAGTGCAACTAGTGACTAACCTGGCAATTGCTAATTTTATAGCAGTGTATTATATTTTGGTTTATTACTGAGTCACACAACTGGCATGTTTGTATAGAGATTAATATGTGGCTCATGCTGCACAAAGCTACAAGCAAGGTAGCATTGAATTCCCAGGCTGTGAATATCCTGCTGAAGTGACTGGTGTAAAAGGGCCTGAGATTATCTGTCTGCTCATTGCATAGACAAGATTCAGTAAACCAACCTTTCATTCCCAGTTACAGTCCTGTCTTCTTGCTGATTTCCCTTATGTAAATTTGAAATTATACCTTGTTCCCTGCAAGTAAAGGCTTCATGCCAATAATAAATACATCCTGCTGTCTGCTAGGCAGATCTCATGGCCTGTGGAGCTTCTTGAGAGTCTCTAGAAAGGAGTTCTGTATGCCTTGCTAGAGGGAAGATGTCTGTGAACCTTGAGGACTGCCAGTTCCCTTCTCTGTGGTGCCCTTACCTTGCCGAGGGGTTCATCACTGCCAGGGCATTGCCTTTGGCCTGTTTGATATGAGTGCATCAGGCAAAAGAGGAATGGTTTCACAGGAGAATAAAATTCAGGATTTCAAGTTAAATCTTGCATTGCTTATGATAACATGTGAAACAAGTTATTATTTATTTAAAGGAAGGATGAAGAAAAGGTGGGGAAAGGGATGGGCTCTGACACAATGCAGCAAGAGAAACAAGTTTAGGTTGTGTGTAATATGTGCTACTTTGGGACTGATTTGTCTGGTTCAGGAAAAATACTCAGTGCATTCAAGTTCACTTATGAATATGAATGGCCTCAGTAGTTTAAAAATCCATTTACAAACCACTTACACCCACATCATCCTATTTGCACTTACCTTGCAAGCACCTACAGGCCCTGAAACCTCACAAGAACCATTTTTTAAATTTAGGAAAGATCTTAGTCTGTTGCAGTACCATTCTGCTTTCTTTTTTATTTATCTTCTTTCTTATTTCTCTGCTTCTTCTTTCACTTTATTTAGCAGTTCACATCCAGGACAGTAAGTTTGTGACAGTTCATTAAATCCAGAAATTCAAATCTTTTTGGGGTGGTAGGTGTCTATTTATAAGTTGCTGATGGTGCTGTTTCTGATGTACATGTTGCATATACGTGTTTCATGTGTCTAAATAAATGCCACACTTTGATCCAACAGGCCAGAACCAGTATTGTGGACAAAGGACGGTGGAGAACTACCAGATCCAGAGAGAATGGTTGTCAATGGCAGGGTTCTAAGCATCAGCTTCCTAAACAAAACAGACAATGGCACATATCGATGTGAAGCAAAAAATCCCATTGGCCGAAACAGCACAGAATATGTCCTGATAGTACATGGTGAGTGTGCTCTCCTTGGTGCATTCTATGCATATTTTACATTTCCAGCTGATACAATCAGGTTCTTATGGTCATTATGGAGAGAATAGCAAGAAAATTTGGAAGTGTAATTGCACTTTAATTGATGCTGTTGTCTAGCTGTGGGGAGTGTGTTGTCTTTTATTGGCATGCCTCTCTTCTTACACTTTAAACAAAATGTATTCACTTCTGCTGTGAACTTTTTGCTAAGTATGCACCTGTAAAAATGTTTTGCAGTGTGTGGGTACTGTTTCATAAATACTTGCCTCAGGCCCAGCTGTTCAGATAAAGTTGGCTACAAAAGGTTATATGAAGAGAAATAACAGACAGATGTTTGCTTGAGGTTTTCTGCTTAGCTTTTTATAGACCACCAAAGACAGGACATCAGATACTTCATACAAGTTACAGCCTGCTACTGAGAAAATTCAGCTCATACAAGTTAGCTCTTATCACCTGGCCCATCATTACAGTCAGACCTCAAAACTGTGTCATGTCCTAAATGCATTATATTACTTCCAATAAAATGGAAAAATAGGAAAGTTCACATTAAATTACATTTTTTCCCTAAAAAATTAGGAAACAATATGTGTCATCTGAAAAAACTAGCTGCCTTCTACATTGACCATTAAAGAGATTGATGTAGTTCAGCTGTAGGGGAAACTGTAATATAAAATTAGCATTTGCCTTTAATGCAGCCTGGCAATTCAGATCTAGGAGTCTCAAAACACGATGTTCTCTTATCACAGGTAATTCCTGGAAGGTTATAATTTCCATAATTTGAATTTTAATATAAGAGAATATAGAGGCAGAACCTCCACTTCCTGATGGTACTTTTTTCTATTATTTTTAAGTGCAATTTCTTATAACTATGACAAAATAAAATGAAAAAATATAATGCAAATTTTAGTCTTTAAATAGACAAGAGAATTATGTAGATTTTATTTGCTCACGATCAACTCACTCACAGCAAGTACATTTCCTTGGTGGTTGTAAGGTATCAGAAACATTTTTCATTACAAGTTTACCTGCCTCTAGGTATTTGGCATAAAACTTCTAGTAAGTGCTACTTTCAGTAAGGAGATATTTATTGGCACTGTTGATGAACATCATTTATCAAAAGAAGTACTTAGGCTACTTTTCATTTTTCTTAAAGTTCACCATTAGTTTATGTAGGATTAGTGACCCAAATAAGGAGATCTGTGCATGAGGAACACGGAGCCTGTACTGCTGCGTGAGTATTCCTGTGTTAAACAGAAAAACTAAACCCTCTAACCTCTATTTACATTGTCTGCTACAATAAGAGGAAAAGAAAAAAATCTCTTTTGCATCCCAGAGGCAATGGTGTGGTGGTGGTGGTTGGCTACAGGCACAAAGTGCTCTGCCTTTTATGAGGTAACGGCTTCCACACTCACCACGTGTTGAAACTTCTGTCATTTGTGTTTTCTGACCAATTTATTTATGTCACTATTTCTGAAAATATGGGGGATCTTTTTTCATCAGTGGTGACTCTGCAATAGAACTCTATCAAAGAATATTTCAGCGTTCCCAGTCTTGCACTGTGGTGTGTCTCCTGTTGATCTGATTATCTTACATCAGCTTCCTGGCAGTCTGTAAATTCATTCATTATCAAGGAGGCATTCTGTTATGTTTGGCAGCACATTAGGCATGTTATCAGGTTTAGCTTGCTCATTGCTGACCTTTTCTGTTATGAGTACCCGAGTTTTCCTAATTGCATTTCTGCGATTCCAGCACTGGAACTAGAGAAGGTAAATGTCAGGTGCTTCCCAGCTTTCTGAAACAATCAGAGTTATGTGACAGAGTATGAGATGATGTTTAGTACTTAACAACTTACTGGGGTTCAGAGTTGTAAGGTTAATTTAAGTAAAAAGGAAAATGACACAATTATTTTATCAAGTGTAACATAATCCTTTGTATGGATAAATTTAAGCAGCCTTGCCCCTTCTTTAGCTCATTACATTCATGAATGTCTCTAGTCAACCATAATCCTCCTAAAATTATACAATATTTTTCCTCTCTCTCTCTGGAGGCTAGAAAGCCTACTTTTTATCATTTTCTGAGATGCATCCTTCTATTTAATAGAGGACGTATTTTTTATCTTCCTAAATATATCTGGACGTATCCTTTGATTTCTCATCTCTTCCCCTGTGCTTAACGTGTTGATGTAATTTTTTGTCCTACTCCTTTGTTAGAGCTCATTAATCATATGACTGCCTGCCTTAAATATCAGATTCCTAAGACAAGGTACATGCCAGATTTCCCACATGAGCTTGTGTGAGAAAACAGGGGACATCAGTGGAAGGTATCCTCTGCAGAGGCAGGGAAGGGCAACATGATTCACAGCTTTCTTTTTCTTATATGTACTGTGATTTCCATACATTTTATTCTTTTTTTCTTTTCACTTCAACAGATTTTTATCTCTTTCTGTGTGTTAATGGTGTAAGAGCTTCATCAGAAGAGTAGTATTTTTTCCACTGTGAGTGGTGATGATGATGTAATACTGTTTTGATGTTAACTGATGGAAGAGAAAATAAATATTGCTGTAAGCAGATCAATGGAAATCTGTCCAATACAATTAGTATCTGACAACATAAAAATTATTTTTAGATTTTTTTTCTGTATAATTAAAGAAACCAGACTTCAGAGAAATTGAATCTATTTGAATAAGGTTAAAGGCTTGGGCTATTAAATATGCTCATGCTGCTTTTCTGAATCAATGTGACTGCTAATTTCCTTTTTCTTAACATTTATTGTTAATAATAAATGTCAGAAAGTACTCTGTGAAGCGGGAAGGTGGGTACAAAGTCAGAGTTTATAGGCAGAAGCACAAAGGCAAGACATGTAGTTTGCTCAAACATTTGTTTCATGCAGTAACAAAGGCACAGTCTTTAATGCCTGTAGCTGTTGTCATTTCTGTATTCTAATTGGCAAGCTTAGTGCTTTAGAAGTGCACATTCTGGCTAGATATATTACACCCTTTCTTTGGTAATGGGCCCCAGGCAATTTTCACTCTCTTCCAATTTATTAAGAATTTTTGTTTACCTTTGTCCAAATACTAGTCATTAATCACCAGCAAACAGAGCAAACTGTCAAACTCGTGTTGCTCAACCCAAAAACATAGACTCTGCTTGCAGAACTCCAGTAATAACTGCAGTGATTTAGCTGGAGTGGAGAAAGGAGGTGTTCCATCATAATCAACCTGAGGACACAGCTGCTGTGTTTGGAGGAGTAGTTCAGAACCTCTGGGTGTCACTGCCAAAGACTCAATTCAGCACCACCTTGGAGTGAGTGACAGAAGTCCACATTGTTGAGAAACCCCCTTAGTGCAAACAGCAGCAGTTGCTAATTTTCAGCCCTGTTTGAAACAGAGCACCTTGGTGAAGTATCCTGATATGCCAATCTACAGCCAGGCATTAAATTAATTGAAATATTCAGAGCTATAATGTGTTGTGCAATTATCTAGGAGAGTAGTATGGAAATGAATGTGAATCAGCAGCTGTGGATGGTCAAGGCAGCTCTTATTGCCCAGATTTTAACTAGGAAAGCATTTGAGCCAGCAACTTAGGATCTCTGAGGAATAAAAAGTGACATGGCATATTCCTTTGTCTTCAGCCTCTCAATTTTATAGTCCTTTTTCTTGGGCAAGTGATTTTTTGCAAATAAAGGCAACTGAAGGACCGAGTTACAACCTCATTAGATCCCCTACAATGTGTAAGACCAGAAGTCCCACTGCACCTTTCCTATCTGTAGCATTATTTATATTCCACCTGTTTGTCCAGTCCCATTGCAAAACATTTGTCATCCTGGCTTCCACAGTAACATGTGGGACCAAGATTCTGAATTTAGTTATGTGCTTTGAGGGAAAAGTATTCTCTTTTGTTTGTTTAAGCATGGTGCTTGATCTCTTCACTTTCCAGCCTTACAAGCTATTTGACCTCTTTTGCTATTTGTGCTGGAAATTTGCATTTAAAATTATATTTGCTGCTTCCCTTCAATACATTCTCAAGTATTTCCACATTGGTCTCTACTTCTCATTAATTGTGATCTTAAACTTTGCATTTCCTGCAATTCTCGCCCATATATCCATTCTCCTTCTTTCATGGTTTTTTTTTCCTCCCCTTTTTTGTTCACCAGGCTTTTTGGTCTAGTTTTAAATCTCTGTGCCTGACTGTTCTCCATATCTGGAACATCACTATGCCAAACCTGCACCAGACACCTTAGTTTATTAAATCCTACCTCTAAATATATTTATAGAGATTCACCTTTCGTGCCCAACAATAATTCCAGCACCATGCACTTGTACATCTGTATAAGTTTTGGCTTTTTTTAATTGGTGGAGACTCTGTGGAATCCAAAACACATGAAATTAAACAAACTCTTCTGCCTCTATCTGCTATAGATTATTTTGTCTTTGTCAGTTCATTTGCCCACAATCAGATTTTTTTATTACATATCATTTCTGTTTAGATGTCCTCACAGAGGGCTTTCTCTTTATTTCGTGAACTCACTTGTGCATATCTCTCTGGCAGAAACTGATTAGAGCAGAAAATTGAAAAAAACCTCACCTGAGGAGGTGAGGATATATTCTGCTTTTATTTCAAAACTAAGCTTAATGAATAGGCAATAGATCTTTCAGTTTGCAAATATTTTCACTACAGACCTCTGTTAAATTTTGCACAGTATTTTTGGACACTTTATAAACATGTAGCAAAAAAACACATAGAAAGTTTGGGAAAGAAAGGAAGCAGCATCCTTGTGGAGCAGCACACTCATCAGTAATCTTGGTTGCTCTGTGTTTTGGTGTTAAGATCCTACAAGCTGAGGTGACTGGACTTGTTTAGAAGTTTCCTCCTTTAAAGTTTTCTCAGTTGAAGTGTCTCATTTACACACACCCTTCAGGCTTTCTTTGCCTATGGAAACATTTTGCCTTTATGTGAACAAAGCTTGGGCTTTGCAAAAGGAGAATTTAGTAGAGCCACAGTGTAATGTAACAATAATAACATTTATAGCTGCAATAATGGGGAGATTTGGTAAAAAACCCCAACATTGCCCTTACAGCAATCAAAGGATATCAAGATTATGAGACTCAAAAGAATTCTTAGGACTTAATCAGAAATTCACTGCATGTGACTACATGTGGCTTTTAGTTTTGAGATTTTTCTTTTTTGTATCTTTGTTTGAATTAAAAGAAAGAAGTCTCAGTATTGAGTCTTTAAAACAAAGGTGAAAAGTTTTTCCTATTCCCATTTTATATGAAGTAAAACTAAATTAAAAAGTCCAGAAGATAACCTGCAGGAAAAAAAGGAGCCTGGGCTTTCAGTTGGAAAATATATAAATAAATAAAAGCATGCTCATGAGTGCTTGCTCAATCTCAAAAGCCTTCCTTCCTTCAAAGTTATCTTCTTCAAAGCATAGCCCTTCAAATTGTGTTGAAATACTCTAATTTTACATCAATGTTGTAAAATAACATTAAGGCGTTAAATCATTAGCAGAACATTAAAGCTGGCTTCTCCAGAAGACTTTTAGTTGGGCTGGAAGAGGTGGTCCAGACTTTAAAATACCATGCAGATGAATTAAGAAATTGTGGAATAGAGGTTTTTTTATTGGGCTGAATAATAATAATAATAATAGTTGACATTTTCAGGTACGAAAAGTCTGTCAAGAAACTTGTGGTGGAGTTGTTGGCTTAATTTTATGGATGAATTGTCCAGCTATTATCCCTGAACCCTCTCAAGGCAGCTACTTTGAAATTGCTTTTTGTTGATAAATACTTGAATAGTGGGGTGTACAGTTCAGCTGTATGAACTGATCTTTCTTCATTTATGGTGACTTTAGAAAAATTAGATACAAATTTCTTTTCCAGATAAGCTTAAAAGTATTTTGGAAAGGTCAAGAAAATAACATTCCAAAGCACACTAATACTTTTGAGGAATATGTTTGGCAAGTCTACATTTTTACATTAAAATTCTGTTTCTCATTAAAGAAAGTTTTTAAGTTAAGTGATTTTTAAACATAATTTCTGAAAGATTTTTTTTTAATTTCATACTGGAATAATAATTGAAATTAAATGCAGAATATTTCAGCAGCAGGAAATCTCTTCCCAAGCCCTTTCACAATGGAACAATAATCTTTAACAGTATATTCTAATATTTAAAGCTCCTTCCTATTTGAATACATATTGTATGTGTACTAAAACCTGTGGTTTTGGATAATGCCTTTAATAAGACATAACTCTTGAAAATATTTTATTTTCTCTGTGCACATGATATGTGATATGATAGTTCTAATGGGATTTCTGAAAAAGAAAAGATTGTGTGGTCATACCAAATATGTCACTCTTGCTTTTTTGACTGTTTTAACTGACCTTCAGTACTGTTGAGTTTATTATCACTATTTGCTGTAGTAGCAAAATTGCTCTCTAATTTTTTATCCTTTGCTATTGCTTATACCCCCAACTTTCCTGAACTTTACTTCAGTTTACCATTTTTTTTGAGATGCCAGCTTGTAAAATTATTATGTCTATGAACATCATTGCAATCTTCATTACAAAAATATTAACTCAATGATTTCACTTGAGACTGATGATAAAGTTATAATCTAACAGTTCCTAATGATCTTCTGTTTCCATCTAGACCATTTATTATTCAGGAAACTCAAGCCATAAAGACAATATTAAAGTGACTTGGTGATTTTTCTGAATTGAAGCCTTTCCTGCACCATGAGGTGGTGGAATGTAGATAAGGGTGTTCTGTCTTTGTCTTTCTCATATGGTGCTTCCACAACTTACCTTTCTTTTGAGAATATGTTCCTCAGTGTTTCACTCCATTCAGGAACAAAAATAGAACATTATCTAAGTGATATTGCTTAAAATGACCACTGGTCATACCAGGTGATACATCAGAACTGTGCTTTGCTCCACTGGGATTGTGAATCCTCTTGGGGACAGATGTAAATGCCTTGGAGGCTGAGAGGGGTAGGGAAAAGCCTCTGCAAATATGCATCTCTCTTAGACAGCTTTGAGAATTTTGTATCTGAACCCTCTTGATCACATAGGAAGATAAGCCATGGAGGTTCAGATAGAAGCAAGTAATTAGCTTATCTCAAACCATTAATATTTCTAACATCCATAACTTTATATTATTAATTATTACTACTTACTATTTTATTTTTGCTAATTAATTTTTAATTATTAATTTTTCTTAGCCTGCATTTCTATGTTATAGAAAGGAAAAATATTCAATAAAAGGTTTCTTACATTAATTAACATTTTTCTTAGTGCAAGCAAGGTATTTCTCCACTTGTTTACAGTATTTAATTATTTCAGTATACTGCAACTGACAAGAATTTGAAATATCCCTAAACCCTCAAACTCAAAAATCTTCCTAACATCACTCTTCACATCATAGGTTCAATCTAAATATGTGCTGGGACCTAATGTGTCTTTAGCCCCTCCTCCAAAATAGAATCCTCTGTATGCTGCAATCACAAACTATTTTTTCTAGCTCTTACGGCTTGAATTCTTCATGCAATAGAATAAAATTCTCTTAGCTTTATAATTAAAGTCATGGTTTTTATTGCTGAATCCTATCACAGACTTTCTGCATTGAATCTAGCTCTGACTGGTTATGCCTTAACATGAATCACTTTGCTTTGTCTCAGAGATTCCAGTGTTTTGGCAGCTTCCACAAAAACTTGTGGCATCAATCTTTCTCTATGATTCCCACAGAAAGGGGAGCAGACAGCAAAAATAACCAGGAGGATAGTAAGGGTGTATCTCAAAACCATCCTCATGTTCAAGGAGAAACAAACAAAGCAAAAACCCATTAAAACCATTACTGCCAAAGCTGATGAAGCTTGCAATCTGCCATAGGAGGATGTCCCAAAATCCCTGACCTCTTTCACCAGGCTGTGGTTCCCTCACAAGCACTGAGAAAGTTCTAACCCCCCGTGAAGGAACTTTGCTGGCAGGTTCTTGGGAAGAGGTCTCCAGGTGTGTGGTGTAAGCTGATGTGTCATTTGTGACAGAGACCACAGGAGTTTTCAGTCAGGATCCTTTGCTTTCCCTCCACTGGTATCCACACTGCTTGTTTACTCCCTTGAAGAAAAAAAAAATTGTTTTCCTTGGTAACCTCATGCCTGAGGTAGATTTGTCTTCCACCTGAAACTGCCCTTATTAATCCTCATGGCAAGTGTAGAAACAAACAAAATAAAGGAGAGGGGGAAGGACAGAAGCAAGTTTGGCAGGGAAAAACTCAAGGGGTGGGCAAAGTGTTTATTCTTCAGATATTACTGAGTCATTGCCCCAGTGGATTTGTTTTTCCCCCAGTGGTTTTGTAGTTTACATTTTCTGCAGGTTTCCCAAACCTTGTTTGGTGGGAAGCAGGGAGGACTGAGGGATGCTGACATGTTGAAGTGCCTGATGGAGGAGAGCTCTGGAGGGGTTTCATCATTTTGGAGCAGGAACTGAAATATCTTTGCACTACTTTGTGTATCACTTTCTTTGAAATATATTAGCAGATATGAACAGACCCCACCATTCATAGTTACATGTTATACAAAGCCAAAGAATCATGGTAGAAATTCAACTACATGTCTAGAACTCCTTTGAGGACAAAAAAAACCCAAACCCACAAAAAACAGAGCATAGAAGACTGACAGCTGGAAAGATAGAGCCTTATTTTCTCAGGTAGTGTACTTTGGTGATAGGAATGTGGGAATTAAGTGTATTAGTCAGAGACAGTAAAATGAAGGACAAAAATCTATGTTTTAGATTGCACAGTGCCAGTCACTTTCCCAAGGTGATTTTCAATAAGATTCAGCAATCCCACTGTGATAAAAAGTGTTTCAGATTAATGTTGGACCTTTTGATTTTATTTTGAAATAAACTTATTTAAAATAAATTACAGTCCCTGTTATCTCTCTTTACTAACCTTAGAATTATTTCCATGAGTTTGGAGTTGTTTAAGCAACTTCATTGATTTGGCTTGAATTTCTCAGAGATATGAAAGTGGCAACTGTAATAAAATAGAGATCAGCAATCTGTTTACCTCCATTTAGTTTAAACATGTCTCCATAATAAGGAAATTTTGGAAAATTTCTCTTTACTTTCTTTATTTTCAGTGCAATTCTGGCTGAGCTTCTTGATTTTTTTTTTTTTGTGTGTGTGTGTTTGTGCAGAAAGAGTTAAGTGTCATTCTGAGAAAGCTGTTGTCTTTGTTCAAGGCTGCTTGGTGTCTGAATTTGTATTGTGCATTAGCTTTTCCTTATAGGTTTTCAAGGGCCAGCTGCCAGTACTTTGTTTCATTTAATTTTGAATACTCCTATTTTATGGCTTGGGAAAACAAGGAAATATGGCTTGTCTGCTTACTTAAAAAGAATAAAAATGAACATCACAGCCTTAATGTGATTTTTAAGCAGTGGCAATGGGCCTAGAACGCTGTATTAATAGTGATAGAATAGTGTGCTTCTGGGGAAAATTGTGCAGGCTTTATTCTTACAAGATATTTGGTGGCTTTTGTGGTAACATTTTGTCCTGAATGCAGTGAAATTTGCACTGCAGGTATAAGTACAACTTCTTTTTTAAATGCAGTTTTGAGAGGTTTTGTTTTCTTTTGAGGTTTTGATTTTTTGGGGTGTTTTTTAGCAGAATATTAAAATGAGCCTCAGGATATCAGTTCTGAACTCCCCTGTCAGGCTCTGAAGTCTTTAAAATATAAGACATTCCACTTAATTCTCCTATGTTCATTTCCCCAGGTGTGAAATTGGAATAATACTGTCTTTTTTTTTTCCTGAACTTTGGTCTGCACTACCCAAAAAATGATCTTCAAGGCAGAGGTCCATTCTTTACTGTTTCTGTATTTGTTAATGTAGAGCTGTGAACAAAATAAAGATATATACATATTTATATATATATGCATGTATGCCTTTTTACGAGCAAGGTGTCTTCATTTGAGGCTGTGGTCTCAAACAATGCTCTGATACTTTTCCTTTTTATTTATTTAAGATGTTGAATTACCAAATTCAGGCAAGTTGCATAAGCTTCAATGCAATATTTGTAGCTACTTTAATGAGAAAGGTAAGCTTTTATGCAACACAGATTTACTCCTTTAAAACAATGCCCTTTATATTATTACTACTGTTCAGTTGGAAAGGACTTTTTTTTAACTGCTGGCAAAACTTGTGCTAAGTTTGGGGAAAAAATTAGGTCTTACAGTGCTCCTGGAATAAATTTGTATGTATTATATGCATATAACTCCAGAACATTGAAGCTTAATCTTTCTGCTGAATACTTGGTTTGATTCGTCCTTAGAGGTAAATCTTCCACTAATAAACATTAATAAAGTAAAACTTAGAGGGCTTGAAAACAGATTCTTCAGTAGTAAATAATTTTCCTACTTGAGAATTTCAATTTTTCTTGTACTAGAATAATTTCCAATATCTAATTGCCTGGCTATTATTTTGTTAAATTTATCCTTTGTGATAGAAGATTCTGTGTCACCTGGTTTTAGCACAACTAGAAATTAAGAAATAAGACATTAAAACCTAGTAGCTTCCTACAGTTGAAATGTTGCAGATAACACAATCTTCCCCACCAAAACTGAGCAGCAATAGGTAAATTTATTGTGAGACAGTACATTATGTCACGTTTTATTCTTCTGCTTCACTGGGAGCAGGGGCAGGGCTCTTTTAAATGGCTGGGCTGGTGACAAACAATGAGGCTGACGGGCGGTGAAATGGGAGCGTGTTCCAGCATCTCCAGGCCTTCATTGCAAGCTTCTCTCTCTGCTCCAAGGGAGCTGCAGCCAGAGTGCTTTTGCTGATAGCAAATTCCGTGGAGTGCTGTGGGGAGCAAAAGGATCCCTAAAGTAAGCACTGAGGGCTTCAAAGGCCAGAGGCGACGTTTTGAGAGCCGTGAGCCACCAGTGCAACGCTGACATGCCCGTGTTAGATGCTTTCCTGTGAAATGCTTGATTGAGGTTTCCTGGGGTCCCTCTGTGCAGCTCCACCAGCTGTGAGTGCAGCAGACTGCTCCAGTCCCCACGTGGCAGAGCCCAGTTTGTGGCAACATCTGGTGCTGGGCAGAAAGGTCATTTTTTAATATTTGAAAAAA
Organism: Chloebia gouldiae; assembly: GCA_003676055.1. NCBI lineage: Eukaryota > Metazoa > Chordata > Aves > Passeriformes > Passeridae > Chloebia > Chloebia gouldiae. The sequence goes on from QUSF01000016.1 coordinate 10,058,583, forward strand.
ACAAAACCCAAAAAAAAAACCCCTGCCCTTTCCTTTCGGCATTTATTGTTACTCTTAGAAGTTTTAGCAAGTACCCACAAGCATTATAAAGCACATAGTCCCAGTGTCTACTAAATCCTAGATTTTTATTGTGCATACTCAGCATATTCTGCTTGTTAGGGTGCCCACAGAAGGTGGCAGAGGTGGGTTTTACCTAAATACCCCTCCTGCCTTCCTGGCCCAGGGCCCCACAGCTCTGCTGAGAGCTGACCTGGACCTGGGCAGATGCACCTTGCGGGAGGAGAAAAGTCAGTGTCAGGCACTGCTCTCAGGCCTGCAAGCTTGTCCTCCCTTGCCATGTCTTCCTACCACACTGAGGTGCTTCCATCCCGCTGCTTCTTCCTTCTCAGCTTCCTGAGATCCACAGCTGCTTGTTTTCTGGCAGCTCTCACATCTGTCCTGAGCCTGACCTGGCTTTAGTTGTAGAAAGTCAGCCTTTCACACACCTGTGGTCTTTGTGAGTCCTGCTGTTGCTCTGGTGCACAAAATAAATGAGATATTCACTACAGGAGTTCTTTCTAGACAATTTAGGGCAGCTAACTTCATCATATTTCAGTGTCAAATGAGATGGCAGAAATAACTTGCTACTACACCTTGTTTTTTCATATTCATGACATTTTTTATTTTGTCATAAGCAATTCTGGTCAGAGCATGTGTTGTAAAAAGTGCCACAGTGTAATATCAGGCCTTTGTTTTAAGTGATTTGGGATGACTTGGGATGATTTGATTTAGTACTGCCAGTACTAAATACTAATATTGAAATGGGCTTTATTCTTCTGAGTTATATTCTTAACTTTCTAAGGGAAGCATTTGGGCCAGGGATGTGCAGATTGCAAGTTTTTTGCTTGGCTCTTTGAGAGCAGATGGAAACAGGCTTTTTTTTCTGTAATTTTTAATACTTAATTTGCTATTGAAACCTATTGCTTTTGAAATAGGGGGAAAAACTTAAAAACAAACCATAAATGAACCAGCTATCTACATAATTTTCTGTAAGAAGAGAACACTATTGTTCCTTCCAGTTCCTGTTCATTCTTTCCAGTTAGTTCAAGTGTATGCCTTGCAATATGAACTTATCCACTTGAAGATTTTATTGGTATAACTTAAGATATAGATCTACATGGAGCTTTTGTTAAAAGGGTTTGGATATTTTTAATGACATCTGATTTGCTAGCAAAAATGTCAAGCACATAATTGCCATTTCAGAGTTTCATAAATCTGAATCAATTAGTAAAAAGAACCCCTTGACCTCGTGTCCACGAACATTCATGATCATTCAGTCTAAGTGCTAAGGAGCTATTGGCACATGATGTTCAAGCTGAGTGATCCTTTTGTTCAATCCCATTTTCTTGGAGCAAGGTAAATGCAGCTCCCTTTGAATTTAAAACCTTGCTAAATTATTTAGTGCTACATATCACAGACTGATTAAATTTTTCACAGGGTAGTGAGATTGTTTCCCAGGTAGGTCATCACTCAGTTCAGTTTACCACTTAAAATTTCTTTCATTCTCAGTCAAAATACAGCAAGGACCATCCATCATTATCACGCTGTCCTTTAATTTTTCTGTCAGCCTTTGTCAGGCTTGAAACAAAAGCCTTTACATTTTTATCAGCTGCAGCTATTGTTGTCTGATTTGTGCTCAGTCATGTCAAAATACCAGTTGTGTTTTTACCAAAAAAGTCAAATATTTTCAATAGGTCAGATCTATCTTTCACATAAGCCCGCTAAACCAAACAGAACCATTTCTCATTTCTTTGGAAATGGAGAGTAAAAATGCTCAGGGCCAAATCGGCAGGGAGAGTAAATTATCCAGGCTCCCTGCACTTAAATGGATGGATGTCTTCTGCCTTAGCCAGGAGAACACAGCATCAATTCAAGCAAGACCGAGAAGCAAATGGGAAATTTTGGGCAGGTGGGGCTCAACACTGCTTCGAGCTGATGTGGCCCAGCACTGCCCTGCCACTCCTAAGCAGTTTGCATCCGTGCCTCTGCTGAAGAGCAGCTTCCACACCAAGCCCAGTTTGCCTGCTCCTCCTTTTTCCACCATCCACTGGGAACCAGCCTTCAGCTCTCCCCTGGCTCCTGCCTGTGGCGTGTTAGCAGGCAGCAGTGCCGCAGGGAAAACCTTTCCAGAGCTTTCCTCTGCTCTCTGCAGCACTGAGCCCTGGCAGGTCCTCGCTGAAATGAGGGGTCTTGGCTGAGCGTTTGCAGCTCAGCTCCAACCTCCCCGTGCCACCAGAGAGAGGTCAGGAGCCCATCTCTCCTACTGAATGGCCCGTTCAAGCCTCCCCTGTATAACCTGTGGAACAGAAGTGACAAAGAGTCCATGGGAGACCTTTGGCATGAAGGTCAACCCCTTTTCTATTTCCAGCAGCTTTTATGGAAACAATTAGTTCTCCATGAGTTGTTTGCATTTCAGAGCTAGCAAGATGATGAAGTTAATACCAACTTAATTACATTATTGGATTTTTGACTGAATATCTGTCTGTCAACAAACATCCATTTTAGAAGTGAGGTTTCAAAATTAATGGAGACAATTATTGCTTGACTTCTAGATCTCCTGAGATGGCTTTTCTATCTTCTTTGGCTCCCCATCTGCAAAATATAGCTATTTTCTGCTTCACAGGAGGCTAAGGATTAATACCTTAGTATTATTGAAATACCAATCTGTGCAGTGATTTGGGTATGGCTGCTTGAATTAAAAAGTTCTGCTTTGCAAGGTCCCTTGGTCATAATGATCCTTGGCATTTAGTGGCATGAGAGGCATAAAGAAAAATTCATTTTCAGCTGAACATTGTGTACAACTAGAGTCACAAATTGCAAGACAAGGAAATGGAATCTAGTTTCACTCCAGCAAAGATTTCCTGGGCAGAAATCTGAAAATCCATTCTGTTAAGATCCTCCCAGACAGAAAGCTCAGGAGGACAAATCTACATTGTCCCTATGATAGCATGTTCTGAGCAGCTGCCAGCAAGGAGCTCTGGGTGACAGTATGTGCCTCGTTAGTGAAATAAGATAGGTTTGCCTTGCATTAAAAAAAAATAAAAGACCAAAAGTCCTACAGGACTAGACAGAGGTCAAATTGTAATTCTCTTTTCTGGCACGAAATGGAGCAGCACACCCTCTATGAAGCATAGTGGTCCATATGGTTTAAACAGATGTTTATGGCTTAATGCTGTTAAGTATCATTTTTTTAATCTGTAGTCCATGTGCTTTTGGGAACTTCCAAACCCATTTACCTCCTACACCTGCAGTGTATGATGAGAGAACTGAGGAACACTGGACATTGCTTCTAGTTTGTTTCTTGAACTGCATGTTCTGTATTCGCTTATGCAAAAGCCTTTTCAAGGCAAAATTTTCATAAGAATCCATAAATCTTGGAAGAACTGATAGGAGTCATTCTGTCAGACCCAGCAGGCACCATACACACCGGTCTTTTCAAGGTTGGGCTCATTTCAGAATGATTGGATCTGGGCTGTCCAGAGTAGAATGTAAGGATGAGATATGACCCAGGCATCCAAAAAAGTGTTATCTGGAGAGCTGTGAGTTATTTGGTTACTTTGCACACTCCTGTTGCAGACTCCATGTTGTTAATGGAGTATTCCACTGGGCAGAGCCTTGAATGTAAGCTGGTACAAACCAAATCTTTCTGCTGTCCAGAGCAGCCTTAGATTTTGTTGCCTGGGCGATGTGATGCTCCTCAGGCTGCTGATTCCTGGTTTCTCTCTTGTGCTGGGGTCTTTAGGAGCAGGTCCTGCCATTGCTGTGAACAAAGTACACAGACTGCAGTCATTTGCACAGTAAAATTCACCTCACTCTGCAAAGAAAGAAACCAAATGCTCTTCCTTGTTTTTGTGTGTCCCTTTTGAGAAGAGATATTTTCTTTCAGGCTTCCATTTTGATGTTTGGCATCAGAGCTTATGACTTTCATCAGGAAACTAATATCTGCACAAGCTTTCATTATTTTTAATCTGATGAGATCTCATCTGTATTAAAACACTGACATATCCTACTTCATGTTAGCTAGACTGCTTCCTAGGTAGCCTTTCATTTAAAATGAGAAATCTTCTTTGAAATGCTTCAATCTGAAGAGATACCAGAAAGTTCTACATTAATCAGTGATTCATGTAAGCTATTATTTGGTAAAATAGGTAAACAGCATGCTTGCAGACTGGATAGCTCTGTCATAAAACCATAACTTGTCATTGCAGTCTTAAGTAATTGGTATTTAAGAAAGATAATGAATGGAACCATGAGTCACACTAATTAGTTTTACATACAAGAATGATGCATACAGCTTTCCTAATAAGCAAGGTTTTGATCTCCTTATGAAGTAGGTGGGGTCTTTTTCTCTTTGATTTAATTTTTAAGAGATACTTATCAGGGAAGGAGTTTCCCTTTATGAGAAGAAATTGCATAGATCAGCACATGTGACATGTATCTTTTTAACATGTTAATTTATTTCTAATGCTTGTTATACTCAGTTCTATTTCATTATTGTGGTACTCACGCTCCAGGTAATATTATAATTATTCCTGGTGATTAATATGGCTACAATTGTGAGGGGTTTTAAAAGCCTGTTCTAATTTTTCTGTCTTGAGAATATTTTATACTGGGAATTGGATTAAATATCAGTGTACATTAGATTGAAAGATAGATCTTTGTTTTCTTCTGGCTTCAGAAGTAGAACATCACACAGGTATAGATTCCAGAGAGCCCAGTGGTATTTTTAATCAAAACTAGAGGAATACAGAAAATAGTAAGTGACTTACAGAGCAACTAACAAGGAGACTTTTATATTTGGAAAATAATCTGTCATCCAGCATAGAAATAAGGTAAGCATGCTACTTTGAAACCTTAAGGGAGTAATTATGCAATGCAGAACTCAAGGATTCTGTGTCATAAGTGTGTTCTGTAGGGCCCAATACTGAAAAGCTCTGAGCTACTTCAGCTTCCATTGATTTCAGTCTGAATTGATGGTACTCAGGGACCAATTGCATTTCTTTCCTGAGCAAGGGAAGACAGATTGTGGGTCAGACTTTTGCTCTTTTATTGCACTGAATAGCACCCTTCAGAAATATTTTCAGTGAAATCAGTATGGAATGGGTTACTCACCATCAACTGCTGAGAAACGAGTCCTTCCCTTTCAAACCTGCAATATAAATAATCTGAAAAATGTCAGATGCTTATGTCTTCTCAGAAGGGCTTTTCTCTACTTCTCTTCAGAGTTTTTGGTTTTTTTGTTCTTTAAAACTTGCAAGCACCTTATAAGCAAAGTCCTACTGGTGTTTATTGCTTTTGGCAGTGTAATCAAAGTATTTTCTATGTGTATATCTGGTTATGTTCTGCTCTATGCTGGAGCATTCTGCATCAGGTGTTGTTGGTTCCTCTACAGAGAAACAGTCATGCTTCTAATCCTGGCATTCCTGCACTTGCTTGAACAAAACCTGAAGGGTTTTATAGGATGCTGTCATCGTTTATTGTATGAATTTTTTTCTGACTTGCATGCATGCTTTTTTATCAGTAATATTATTATAATTTCTGATTTTTAGTTTGAAGATATTTTAGAAAAATACTGATGGGTACTAACAATAAATTGTGAGCATTAAGGATGACTGAAATATGACTGTGCCTGCAAATTAGGGTAAAGATTTTGAAATATACTCTGCTCTGGATCTTAGCAGACAACTGTGTCTTAAGCAAATGTGTGGGAAGAAGAAAAGCAATCCGGAAAAAGCATCTCTTATAGTTAGTAGAATTTTCTCCCCTTTTTCCCTTCATTGAGTCTGTCTGAAAGTGGGTGTTTTAACATACAGCCATTTCTCGTTAACATGTGTGTGTTTATTTTAGCATGATGATGTTGTTGTTTTCATCTCCCACTCTGACATAGCATGTTTCATCTGTATATGGTTTCTACTATGTGAGACATTTAAAATGGCTCAGCGAAGAAATGGATTCTTGTCACTTGAACTGTCACTCTCTCGTTCTGTGGAAATGTGGTCATTTTAACAGATTTTTAAATTCTGTGTGCTCAAAGATTGACTATAAAAATTGAGAGTGATAAATGTCAAGAATTTAAAGGTACCTTGTTGTACCTGTAATAATTTATGTTAATCATGTTTTAATTTAGTCATTTTCAACATACTTGTATTTACAAATTAAACCACAATTATGGTTCTCCTTTGTTTGCATGATATGATGTTATTTTATATTTTTTTTTTCCACTCACCAGATGTTTTCAACACTTTGCTTCCCACTACTGTCATCCCCTCCCTTACCACTGCAACAGTCAAAAGCAATGTAGCCTTAACAGCCAGCACAACCACATCGGCAACAGCCACCAGCATCAGAGGTACAGTATCCTTCTTTGTTATGGCCTGGGAAGCACATGATAAATAGGAAATTAGACCTTTGAATTTGATTTTTTTTGACAAGGATATAAATTGCTAAAGAGAGGGTGCAAGCATTCAGTTCAGTGTATATTTAACAGAATAATCCAAAGGGTGATAGGTGGGTTAAGAAAGATTTCATATGACCTTGAATGTTGTCATTGCTCTAGCAGTGTGTATGTGAACTTTGACAGGATGCTTAAATTATTTGTATACATTTGCATTTAATTTTTTAAGGTTAGTAAATTAACTTTAATGTAAAATGCAAGCAAGCTATTTTTAAATAAACGTGACCTTTTTAAGACTGGTTATTTTGGGTGCTACCGTTTAAAACATGCTAGGTGTCTCAGCACTGGAATTTCTGTTGATGAAATCTTGCTTGATAACAAAGAGGCACTGTGATGCATCACCCTTTTTAGCCTTTTACAGTTTAAGGCATTCCTAATTTAGGGGTGTTGTTATCTCACCAGAGCTAGAGTAAATGAGCTAAAAGTTCTCTCTCCCCTCCCTGATCCCCATCTGTTGGGGTTTTTGCTGTTATAGCTTTCCAAATGTTTCTAGTGATGCTTCATTTCTTTATGAGCAAAATTTAGAGGTTATTTTACTCTTTTATTCAGTGGCTGATCAGATAACTGTTAAATAGGGAAGATGTGTGCAGAAGGTTTTGCAGATTATCATCTTCTGGGTAGCTACAAATCTCTTGCGGTAAATGAAATGGCAGAAGGTTCCTGTGTGGTCTCTTGAAAGCTTTCGTTGCACAAGAAGAGAGGAAATTATATTATTTTACCACAGTGCAAATGTTGACATGATGAGGTGCAGTTAGGCCAGGAAAGTTAAGACAGCTATGACAACTTTTCTTTCTGGCTGTGTTGTTAGTAGACAGTTGTAGTGACTAACTTGCACTAACTAAACTTGTACAACTAACTAAAATTGTAGTTGCCTAACTTGCAAGAATAAAGATTGTAATAGTCTCAGATGACCTAAATTCTTCCTCTACAGGGCACAGACATTTTAATAATGTGGTCTTCATGTGATAAACTGACATCAGACCTAAAATTACATTTTTAAATCTTTAATATTACTTTTAATGTGAAATTGCTGTTATTTTAAGGAAGAGAGGAAGTGTTGTAGTAGTTCTTTTCCTTCAGAAAGGGAAAGCTAGACCATGGAAAACAGCGCAGTGTTCATGGGTCTAAGAGGTTGCAGGAGGAACATTTCATGAAAAGGAACAAAATGACAGGAATTGCCATGTCTTTATAAAAGAGTGGTTTGTGTAAAGCACAGAAGCCTCCAGCTTTCTGAGGGCTCACATCCTGGAAGGACGATGCTCTTGGTGTGCTGTGCTGAAGTTTGCTGCCCTTCATGAATTGTTTTCTTCTGCTTGTTATGTGGTCATAGCTATGTCATTGTTATGATTGTACTGATGTTTTTAATGCATTGTCTCACCTCCTAAGTGTGGTTTAGAGCCTCATTTTCTTTCCTGTGGAATGTTCATTTTCACTATTTGTGTGTCCAGCATCAATACAATGGTCTGAAAAAGGGGAATTCTCTTCTAAGTTTCAGCTCTAGCCTTTGGGAGGATGCATGCAATTTGATGCTACACTTAGAGAGATGCTGCTTTAATAGAAAGTAAAAGAAAGGAAATTGAGTGATCAGTTGCTGAAACATGAGCACTCACTTTCCCAGAAAGAAAGAAGTGAATGCAGCAAAATGGCTGAAAAGATGAGACCACTTCAATCTCAAGGAAGTGGTAGATAGAGTCTGTTGGGGAGATAATCAAAGGGACAAATGAGTGTGGGAAGTCCATTTCCTCGAAATCGTGTATTGAAAGGAAAATGATAGTTTATCCCAATGCAGACAGAGAAAATACTACATATGTAATAAACTAATGAAATTGGGTTTTTTGACAGTCTGAGATATCAAACCTCACTAAAACACAAAAACAAGGTTACTATAAACATAAATAATGGAAGATATCAATGTGGAACAAACATGAAAATGGGTGCAAAATGAAATGAGCAAGATGTGAGAAATTTAACAAAACTAAAGTGTTTAGAGATACACTAGATTAATAACAAAAATAAGGAAATTAATCATGAACAACGAGGACAAGGCTGAAGTAATGGGTGTTTTAGCCAGCAGTGGAAGACTGCAGTGGAAACGGGAGCGCTGTTTCTTCTGGGGGGTAGGAGGGGATGTCACAGTGAAAAATGACCACAGATGGAGACAGATCAAAGAACAAGGACAGAAGCATAGATATGTTCTGCAAAGAAGCTGAAGGCACCAGCTTGTTTGGTTTTGCTTTCAAAACAGAAGTCAATATGACTCTGATGAAGAGGTATTTTCCAAGTTCAGTGGGAAAATGATTCCCTCTATTAGTGGCAAAGACATTTAGCAGAGACAATTTGCAAATGCATGGGAGACAGTGACTTCAGATATTCAGCTATTTAAATTCTATGACTTCCTTCATCCTGACTTTCTTTCAAAGTACTTTATTCCCATGGCAGAGGGGGTTGGACAAGGTGCATCTCCTAGGGTCTCCTCATCCCCTATCTGTCTTGGACCCATAAACAATAATGTTCACAGACTTTCAGTGCCTTCTGTGGAGTTCTGCCATCCTGAATAAAAGATTGAACCTCATCTCCAATGTCAGAGCACCCACCCCACAGAGGTACAAATGACATAAAACCCATTTCAAAAAAGATCAGGTTTTTCGGTACTACCTGTGCCCAGCTAAGCAAAAAGTATCACATGAACATATTTTCCTTTGACACCTCTGCCTCATATTACAATAAGATTTTTGACATGAAAGAATATATAAGGACATTAAGTTGAGAAACTATCATATATTCTCAAACATCAAAACTTTTTTAGTTTGTTTTCTTTCTCTTGCTTTGTTGGATCATGTGTTAAGGAAACACGTTTTCCACAGATCGCAGTAGTGTAGCTGTTTGATATCTTTGAACTGGGTTTCCCACAGCTGGCACAATAAACCTTCTAGACAGATTTCACTAATTTTGTTCTGAAATTAGTGCTTAATTCTTAAGAATCTCCTCAGGTAAGTTTTAGAAGACATTCCTCTTTTCTGCATGACTTTTATATAGTCCAATTTGAGTACACATTGCTTCATATCCAGTCACAGGAAATGTCTTTGCAGGCATATGATACAGGGTGTAAAAAGCCAATGGAATCTGTGAATCCAAAGCATTTTGCATTCTGATTATTGTATCTCCTCATTATCAGAAACCTTAATTCATGAGAAAGAAAATTCTCCAGAAGTCATCAGTTAATTCTGGAACCACGTGATTCATTGCTGTCCTAATCTGCCTGGCATTTACTAAACAACATGAAAAAGGCTACTGATCCAGTTGGATGACAGCATGATAATTCATAAACTTTCTGTTTAGTCAAACTTTTCACTTTTTCCGAAAACATATGCTTGTTTTTGTTCTCAGTCCTTCAGGAATTAATTATTCTTTTACTGGTACATTACCTACTGACTCAAAAAACTCTAAACATAATTTGATGCCAGTGAGGAATATTGCCCTTTATATATTTGTCAAGGGTATCTTAAAGCCTAATAACCGTGATGAGGAATGTACGACAGAATGAGAATAAAATGTATGAGAAGAAACAAATCTGGAGGAGTACTGAAAGAATAATTATACATTGTATGAGTATCTACATCAGTCTTTCTATCAGATTTATGTAATGTTATTGTGAAAGCTGTGCATGGATCCATGCAATTTTTCCCTTTTATGACTGGGAAGAGGCACAAGAGGATTGTGGATTTGCCCCAGCAGTGGGGTGCTTCCATTAGAGAAATTCTTTATTAGTGTAAAGTTAATTTAGGTGATGCTGTGCCAATCTTTCTAAGACCTGCAGGTGGAGAGGGAGTGTGATTAACAGTCTAGGAGAAGCCACCTCAAGTCAGAACAGCTCTGTGTTTCTGTATTCACAGAGGGAAAAAGCCTGTGCACACAAATGTACATAAAACCTTCCCATGGGCTGTCATTATGTTAATCACCCCCCCACACACACACACAAACAGAACATTTTGTTTTGTTTTGTTTAAATCCTTATTTCTATCAAGGAACATAAAAAGTAAAAGAGGTTATAAAACTTGCTTGTTTTTTACTTTTTACTGAAGACTGAACTCTCGCCTCCACCATCACCACCCAAACAGGTGGAAATGTAACAATGTCAATCCCAGTCTCAAAAGACAGATCCGTTCTGTTTGATGGCACGTATCAGAGTGACTCAGGCTCAGCTGACTCACTTGGATGATGACTGTACCAGACTGTTCAAAGCTTTATATAGCAATGCCTGAAAACATCTCCACAAGTTGTTGTGTGCGGCACAGACGTGATGCTGCTCCCAGGCAGCTGCACTGGGGAGATCAAGAGTTTGTTTGTCAGGGTGACCACAAAGCCAAAATATGCACACATTTATATATCAGTGAAATCCCTGCCTTATTATAATCCACTTTGCTTTTATTTGGTTTAGCTCTGGTATAAAATAAAGATTTCTTAAAGGAAATCTGTGGAGCTAAACTCTGGAGTTTACAGTGGCATAAGAAGGGGTTTGAGGATGTTATTGTGACTTTAAGTGTGAATATTTCTATTTAATAGCATAACTGACAACCATCCTAGCTAAAAAATTAGGTCACTTTGTTTATTTTTTCCTAGTTTTATCTTAAAGTCTCTATTAAAAATAAAAATAAAAAAACCCAAAAACCAAACAAACTAAATCCAACCTTAATAGAATAACTGTGTCATTATAGGCAGCTTAAATGCAGAACCTACTTGAACAGTACTTGTAGTTCTCATACTTTTTCCTATCAAAAAATGCTAAACATCATCAGTTCTTTCCTTATGATTTTTTTTCTCATAATCTGATTAATATAACTTGGCAAGCTGAGATATTGATTAAGAGAGAAACAACAAAGTAAGGAAAAGCTATAGAATATGTGAGAGGCAAAGGAGATAAGGATAGACTTACACTTTAAATAAAGTGTAAGGATAGACTTACACTTTAAATAAAGTTGTGTGTGCTTACTTGCACGCTCTGATAATAAAAATATTCAGCTCTGATAATAAAAATGATCCTTGTCTAATGTTAAAAGCAGTTTCTTATGACATCCAGCTAAAAGCCAGTTTATTTATATATTACTTCATAGTTGTAGCAGTAACATAAAACCTAATTTGTGGCTGGGTTTGTTTAAACTGTGTAGGAAAATTAGAATTTTCTAGGATTATTTCTTCTTTCTCCCTACTTTTACATTAGTCTCCTACTGGCTTACCCAAGATCTAGATTTGTCAGAAGGACAAACAATTTGAGATTCAAACAACAGCCTTAGATACTTTTTTTCCATTAGAGATTCAAGTCATCGTCATCCATCTTTCAAGAACTGCCATCTCTTGATTTTATACTGATTTTTTCATTACCGTTATTTTTACAATCTAGTTGTTCTTCAGCTGTATAGATGGTGCATTAAAAAATCACTATAAATCTATGTTAGACCATGATGAGATCTCAAACTTATTTTCCAGGCCTCATTTCCAAAATCTCTGAACAGGGCTGTCATGGTCAGAGCTGTTACTCAGGTGAAACATCCACAAGCTACAGCTGAGTAATGGCTGGAAAACCTTCCCTAGCATCTGCAGCCAGCTGGTAGACCAAACTGTTGGAATTTTTTTTAATATCAAAATATACCTGTTGTGAACGGGGAGTTTCTCAATTTCTACAGCAATATTTTCATCAGGCTTAGTCATCCACAGTGCCCGTTTTAGGGGTTGCACAGTTTTGTTCCTTTTCTGAAGCACCATTTAATTAGGGTTTCATTCCACTAGTCAGGCTTAGCAGTGCAATTAGTGCTGTGAATTCTCAAAGCTCACAGATTTAAGATGAACAGAGGAGTTTGTAGCATCTGTTCTAACTCAAACAGGTCTTTGGTTTTCAGCTCTGATAGATACAGAGCCAGGAAAACCTTCTTCTAACATAATCTGGGAAAAAAAAAAAAAGAAAAATGAAACCCCTCCCTTCAACACCCCTCGCCCAAAAAACCCCACAAAACAAACCAAAAGATTAAAAAAAACCCAAAACAACAAATATTCTCAAGCAGCTTCATACTTTATTGGCTGGATTCCTACAGATTTCTATGTCCCCACAAAATTAGAATAATGGCAAACATTGTGTGTTCACATGCATGGTGACCACAGACCCAAACCATGCCAGCTCCAAGCAAGAGGTTGTACAAACATAGCATGAAAATAAACTTTTTTTTTTTTTTAAATTTATGGCTAGGAATTTGGGGTGTTGGTGCATCCACATGAGATATTTTCCTGTGTCTCAGGGGCACAGGGCAGTAAGAGCAGCTGAATGTGGTTCTGGAAGGAGGAAATTTTTCACGCAGTGTGAACCTAAATATAAAACTGCATTATCATACATGCTGAAAAATGGAAACAGAAATACTCTGATGTCTGTTGTGAGCAGACCAAAATCAAACCCAAATGCTTCTGTGTGGAATTTCCAGGTCTCAGATACTTTTAAAAGATGCTTTATAGTTGTAATATCAATCCAAGAATAATCCTCGAGGCAACATATACATCACTCATGCAGTCTAATCACCAAAAAAACTTCTGGCAACATAACCCACATGAGGCTAGTTACCTCATTGCCATGAAAAGTACTTGTGCTTTGCAATTTTTACCTTTACAAAGTAAAGCAGAGACCCGTGCCATTTATAAAATGGCAATTTTCTGTGCTTAACAGCCATTATGATATAAGATGAAGACCATCGTCATTATTACACATTATTTGGTCATATTATTCATGAAATGAGGCTGTTGCATACTGGAACAAATAAAGATAGATTTCATGATCTGAATAGTTTACCAAGTAAATGAATATCATAAATGAGACATAGATTAAGCTACAGGCATGCTGAATACATGAAAGAAAATATCATAATACCATATATTAGGAACCTGCTCTTTGTGTCTGGGACAAATATTTCTAGTGCTAACAAATCCATCCAGCTGTCAGCTTGCAGTAATGAAGTAGGCAACTTAAAAAGTACACAATGATTTCCAGCCTTGATGGATTATCACTTAACCCAAAATGCAAGGCTGTGCAGATAAGTATCACAATTGGTTGATGGTCTGATAAAGATTCCATTATATAGCTGAGCTCCGGAGAGGCTTCAGCAATGTGTCAGGAATTCAAACATTCCCAGCCTAAGCTCTGATCACACTGGGGTTTTTTTTTTGTTTTTTTTTTTTTTTTTTTTTTTTCCTACTGCGTATGAATTATGCAGTCTGACAGTCTCTATTGTAAACTGGCAGAGCAAGAAGTTCTCCAAATTAAGAGTCCCTTCTGCTGGAAGCATTTTTAGTGCCTGCCAAGAGCATCCTTTGCTTTGTGTTTAGCCTCAGACCTCCCCTCAGGTGCCACAGGCTGTAAGGTGTTGGCTCTCCTTCTGCCCAGCCTCCAGGTGCAGCTAGCAGGGAAGGACAGGCATTTCCAAAAAAGTCCCTGGGAAGAAGGACTGAAGTCATCAGTGTCACCAGCTCTGTGTAAAGTGCTACACCAGAGTCAGTGTGTACTGATGTCACACTGACCATTTTCATCTGACCTCTCGTTGGGTGCTAACCTCAAGCTAGTGGTTTTCAACATTTAGTTGTAAACAAGATATGAAAACTATATTATTCATACTTGCTTCCTGCTCTCTTCAGCCTTAAAATGTGATTTGCAAAATAGTAACTTCTTTAAAAGTGTGGTTTTGTACCTCTTGCTTTAAAAGCCAGAATTTTACTGATTTCAAAAGATTTTGGTGACATCTCTACAAGCAGTTTGGTTAAATGAGTTTATCCCGTCTCACTTGAATGTAGCTCTGGATTCTCCAGTCCAAAGAGAGACAGGCAAGTTTTAGTGTCAGTGCTGCCCCAGAAGCTTGACAATGGCTTGCAGACATCCAGAGTATTTCCTCTACAGAAAAACAGGCTGTACTTTCCTTTCTTCTAAGTAAAACTTTACCTATAGATAAGCTCATTAATTTTCAGCGGGACTGTATGTAGTTTTGGTGTGTTATTTACAGATAAAATCCGTGATCTGCTCAGTTAAGGGGGACCTGCTGGGTCAATTAGCCTAAATTCTGGTATAGTTTTCTGTCTCACAGATTTGAAATGAGACACAGAAACCTTTATTTTATTAAAGAGCATGCACCAGAACATATGTAGACTTAATTTAGGACCTAAGGAAACAGAGAATCTGCAATTCCCCTTGGTGTTTCTCTTCAGCACTGTTGCAAACTTGAGCCTTGCTTCTCACTTCAGTGTCTTTGAGGTTAACAACCACAGACTGATTCTTGAAGGCTTCACGTTCTAAATGCATTTTCTTCTCAAAGGCAAATATTTATTTTAAAGAAGACTCTGTAAATATGCTTTGAAACTGATTCTTGAATTTCACTGGAAAGAATTGACTCTATAATCTTTAGGATCTTATTAAGACTTTGATTTGGTTGGTTTTAAGGATGTTGTCAAGAACATCTTTAATGATGAGTTTTAAGGGCAATATATTGGATTTCTTACAGCAGGAAGAAAGATTAAGCAAATGGTTGCTGTTGAATGTCCTCCGCTGTTGCTGTATTTATATGGGATCACAAAGCTTAGTTTTACTTTATATAGAGAGGTATTTATGGTATTTTAAATGCACTACCCACAAAAACTGATATCTTTTTTTTTATATATATTTATAACTGGATAAGGCAGATTTTGGCAAGTTCTGTGGTGTCAGGTTATTGATAAAGTTACAAGAAAAAGTGTACAACTAAATATTGTTATAGCTAACAACAAGGACATCTAAAGCAACTGTTCCAGTGCCATGTGGGATGTTAAAAAAAAAGACTGAAGTGGTGCCAAGTTCTAGAAATGAGCTAAGAAAAAAGAGAGAAAAATGCTTATAGTTTCAAATGTATTGCTAACACCTTTAATAAAAAATGCACGTATTTCTCACAAACCAGTGAACTAAAGTCATCAACTGTGCCTTTGAAGCTGAAAAGATTACTCTCTCTGCCCTTCGTTTCTCTGACACTCCACTTGAAACACAGTTAATAACTTCCAGTGTGAGTCTCACAAAATGCAGAATTGAGACTAATTATATTAAGTTTTTTGGATGAAAGATGACCTTGGTGAAACTTGAAGCTCTAGCATTCCCAGAACAAAAAAAAAATAAATAAAAGCAAAATCTACAGATAGTGACTTTGGAGATTATTTAACCTGACCTATTAATTTTTGCACATGAAGTTATTCAGACCGTGAATACAAAAAAGGGTATTCTTAAGGTAATTTTTTTTTTAGCATTTTTCAGAGCACTGAAATAAGTTGTTGAATCACATGCCTGGGTTTTTGGTTTTTTTTCTATGTTAGTCATTTGAGATGCCTTTTCTGTGTCAGATTCAGCGAGTGCGCTGTGGAGAAAAGGGGTGCCACCGTGCCTGGAGGGGCTGGCACGTGGGTGTGTGTCAGCAGTCAGCAAAGGCAAACAGGTGAACAAAAATCAAATGCCAGTGTTTTAAAAGATTAGCTTCAAACACACCTTTAAAGGAAAGGAGTGGAAGAGAAGTCTGGTTTGAAGTCCACGGTCTCGTAATCACAGCTGAGTTCATTTTTTGTTGCTGCAAAATTCAGAAAAAGAGAGAATTACAAACTCATCTACTCTGAGAAATACAGGTGGAAAACCTTATTCAATAACACTTGACTCACTGTTTGGCTGACTATAAAAGACCGAACAGGGAAGCAGAACTGGAACTGACTGACTGAAAAAATGAAATTCAGAACCAACACAAGGAAGTACTTTTCACTCAAAAAGAAATACAATTTTTCAATAGCCTGCTGTGCCAAGTTTGGAATTGGAGGCACTGGGGTCATTAAAGAAGAAGGGAGATACTATTCTGGAAGAACTGTGTTAACCAGGATGACTTGCAATAGGCTGAATGGCCTTTTCCTTTTCCCGAAATTTATGTTCTTTTTGAAAAACTTTGATTACAAGTCATCCTGCTGTGATTTAGATAGCATGAATTTGAAAAGAATGTATCAAATCTTTTCAATCAAGATGCTTGGGTTTCTTTCCAGTCTGAATTCTTGCAAGCCTGTAATAGAAAACCATCAGTCAAGGAAAAGAAGTATCAGGAGTAGCAATTTACCTTAATGTACAATTTCCTTTTCTGGCATAAAGGGTAAGAGACAAGGATCCCAGACAACAAAGGCCAGAATATAAATCTTTGTGGGAATATATCAAAAAAAGGAGAAAAAAAAAGAAAAGAAAGAAAAATCCCCCAGATTGACAATTTGAGGAAGACATTTTAGTTCTTTTGTATGCTTCTTTTCTTGTGGCTAACAAGTCTCTGCTGTATACACATCAGGTCACGAAGTGCACTCAGCATCCAGCAGAGAAGAGACAAGTTTCATTTTAATGAATTCAAAGTGCTGTAATGGACTTTAGCATTGACTTTGGACCAGGTCCCTGGACACACTTGACAGAAGCTGGCTTTTAAAACTATATTAATTTGTTAGACAATGGGGATATCACAGAAAATGAATATGTAAAGCTTTTTTTTTTTTTTTCTGGTGCAGTTTTCTGTACAGAGGAAGATTTCTGATGTTTATCTTTGAGTTTCACTCAATTAACTGCATCCAGTGCATGAATCCACTCTGTTACTGGGCTGAATCACAAGTATTGGGCACACTTGGAGATTCTTTGGCACAATTACTGCCACCAATCCTGAGCTCATTTATCACCTACAATGCAGTTTTTTTAGTGTGAATGCTGAGTTGCTACTGTGTGTGTGTGGACATCCATATGTCAGACTGTTGTTGTGGGGTTTGGGGGTAAACTGTGTGGTTTTGGAAACAATAGAAGCCCTGGGACATTTAAGTTTTTAAGGGTTGCCTAATTCCAGACCCCTATCCCTTGAGTTCATATTGAAAGCATCTGTTCCCAATAGTTCTGGAATTAGTAACACTAAGAAGAAATTTGACTTATATTGCATTCAGGTTGGCTCTCCTCCACCACAAGACCTTGTGCCAAGTAATTTGTGAGTGGTTTTATGGATTCCCAGTCCCTACTGGGATTTTTTGTTGTTGTTTTTATCTTAGGTCCCTGTATTATAGCATGACTGCAGGCAAGTCTGTTAATTGTTTTTTCTGATGAAAATTTTTGCCTTTTTACTTTCTGGTGCTTTTGAGTAGTACTCATTAATTGTTTCCAAATCATTTCTGTTTAAAAATTTACTTCAAATTGCTACTAAGACACTCAGAGATTTCACTCTCATTTTCCCATGCAGAATGTGATTCTTTATATTTATTAAGAAATGTGAGTGGACTGTAGGATTTCTGCATAGTTCTACTCAGCCAAATACACATTCATGGGAATAATTCATACACAACAGAAATTCACAGTAGTGTGTGCTTACCTTCAACTCTGTAATAAAATAGATGGCTTGTATGCAGTGTGAAACATCTTGCTCCTGTTGTATTTGCAGTGTTATGGAGAAATTAAGAACATCAGGAAAGTTCAAGGGCAGGAAACTTTTTCTTCTGGGTTTTTGTTGGGTTTTGGGTTTTATGTAGGTAATGCCTGCATGCACTTGTATATAATAAAATAAAAAAATAATGCTCATAATATGAACAACACATGGGTCAGTGTAAAACACATTTTCAAATGTGTCTGTTTTATTTAAAAAGTGATGAATTGTTAAGCTGTATTCTGAAGATAGAACATAAGGAGCAGATTCAAGGTCTTTGGAAGTTAATGCTGCTCAAATACATTCAGAGGGGTTTTTATAAATTGTTTTTTACTGTTGAAAATGTGTTGCCTTTTTTTTTATAGGCTTCTAAACCTATTAGTAACTGTCCTGGTTTCTAGACAGAACAGCGTTCAAAATCCTACTATATTAAATTATTTTATGAAGAATTCTTTTAATCTATGGTTGGTTCATACATGGCAGTATTTGAGTTTAGTTCAGTATTCAAACACAACCTATATTACAGTTTTGTCTCTCAGTGTAAACAAAATTAAACATACTCAACACCTAGAATTTAAAAAGAGATATAAAACAGTCTTCATTCCTTTTAAAGTCATCTGATTTAGGTTTTGTAGGATTGCACATGGCTTAAACCCTTCTCTGTCTTTTGTTGGCTACAGAATGATGCTGCTAATTCTTCATGCTTTCACAAACTTCAGTAAAAGCCAGGGTAAAAACTCTTAGTGAGTATTTAAAGTCACAAGTGTCTAAAATTCAATGGGTCTGTTATTGGCCAAACAGATGGTTGAGGAAGGCAATAGGAAAAACAAAGCTTGATAAAAGAAAATTAGTGGCTTCTTCTGTGCATTGTAACCTCTTTGATTTCCCTATTTTTGCCCATTTTAACCTCATAGTTCTCTATCACATTTTTTCTTATTATCATTCACCTTTTATTTATCTCACTTTTACTATTGATTAACTAATTTTAAAAAGGAATGTACTCAGGGTAATACTGTGGGTATGCCATATTTCATTTGCCTTCTTCATTCAGAGTCAGAACTGGCATTAATCCATTTAATTGAACTCTGGGCTTGTCTGGTCTGGAGAAAAAGAGGCTGATCCTGAGGAGGGAAAGTGAAGAGGGCAGTGCTGATCTCTTCCTTGGCATCCAGTGACGGGAATGGTTCAGAGCTGCACCAGGAGAGATTCTGACTGGGCATTAGGAAACATTTCTTTATCAGGAGAGTGGTCAAGCACTGAACCGGCCTTCCTGGAGAGAGAGGTGGTAGATGCCCCATCCCTGTCAGTGTTTAGGAGGCTTTGGACAATGCCATCAATCAAGATTTTTGAGAGTCAGGCCTGAAGCAATCAGGCAGTTGAGCTGGATGATCACTGTGGGTCCCTTTCACCATGGCTTTTCTGTTCTGTTCTATTTTGTTCCATTGTATTCTATTCATCCCTAGCATTTATATTGTGGCAGCCACAGCAAATTCCTAAGGTTGCACTGGAACTCGCAAACCTCCAGTTGAGAGAGGTTCCTGGAAAGATCTAAGCTTTACATTTAATATCACACGTGAAAATTTAGGTCATCTTCCCTTCCAAATAAATTATAATCAAAGGATTCAAGCTATGGAATAATGTAATTTTTTAAAAGGCACACAAACGTTTAGAAGAGTTGCAGTCATAGATTTCCCATCTGTTGCTGGATCCCTTCAATAAATGGCTTTTAAATGCTTGAAAAGGCTATTTTAATTCTCTTTGTAAGGGTAAGAAGAGGGTCTTTTGTACTGTGTTCAAAAGACCAATGCTGGAAAAGGGCAGTTATTTTAGCCATATTGCAATATTAAAAGTATGTTAAAAGGATGGCTGCTGGAAAAGGGAAAAAGGAAAATGGCAGTAAAATAATCTCTGAGTCTTGGTCAGTTGAGAGTTCCAAGAATCAGCTTCATTAGTCCTGAATATCAACTAAAGCTTAACTTCAGACATCAGATCTAGGTCAAAAATTACCATGGGCGAGTTATTTATTAGCAAATGTAGTAAATGGAATTTTCCAAATGGAATGTACATTTTTCTGCCAAAAAAGCACCTGTTCCTTATTTATTTATTAAATTATTGACCTATGTCAATAAATTTACTCTTTCCATCAACATGTTATATCTTAAGATCTCAGTTTTATCTGCTGGTATTTAATTAGCATTAATTATTGGTTTTGCCTTGCCGGTATTGCAGTGAAAGAAAAATACAGATAAAAACTTAAAAATGAAAGTAAATAGGACTGAAAAAAGTGGGGTTTTAAGACTGTAAGGTGGTCAGTCCCAGGAAAACACGTGATGCCCACTCACTGTTACAGGAATGTGAAGTAATCCTGACTGCACTCCACAGCTTTTCTTTCAGCAATCAAAAGGAAAATGATGTATCAGCAGCAGAGCTGTGCTGCATTGGCAGCACCCCTTACATACATAGCAGGGCAAGAGCATGGCAAAGAATGGGACCCGCAATCCAGCAGAGTGTTATTCAGCCTGAACTTTACAGATGGTAAATTTACTAAAATTTAAGAACTTTTTGTCAGCTTTACATGACATTCAACATACATTAAGATTACATATTAATTGAATACATTTGTGACCACATAAAACCACAAAATATTCTTAACATCAACACTTTTCTAGGTGCCTTCCCATGACCTGATTTCTTGTCTTCTGGACAAGGGACAGTAGTCAGGCTGCAGATCCTGCCCTGATCCTGCAAACCCACCCATGTTGTGATGTTTGAGCAATCCCATGGAAATCAGGGAAGCTACATCTGGTTTTTAATTCAAATGCATGTGTGTCTGTGGGACATTAGGACCCTGTTTGACATTAGGGGTAAACCCCATTCTTTGAGCTTTTACTTCAGAAAGTTTATTTGGAAGGTTGTCTAGAAGGCACTATGGCATAATCTTGGCCAAATATTCCAATAATTTCCGCTTTTTTTTTTTCACTTATTAATTGCATACTGAAACAAGTAGAACAAAAATGAGGGGTTTTAGTTTGTTCTTTTTTCTTGGCACCCAGTCTGTGTTATTATAGATAAATAATTTTCATGATAAGCTTAAAGCATTTATATTGTTATGTACTTATCAAGCATTTACTCTATTTGCTCATTTTATGTAGCACTTCACAACTTTGATAGTGTGAATATTTAGATAAGACCAAATTTGTCTGAAGTGTCCACAGAACCTGCTTCAAAGAAAGAAAAAGTAATTTGACTTCAAATTTTTACTCATTTTCCAAATATATATCTGAACATCTGCAGTACCACAGTAGATAATGCTAAATGTTGCTGCTGCTAGAAAGCAGTTGTACCGCTATATTTTTAGGACAGAAATTTAAAACAAATTAAAACTATTTACTCATATGCTAAACATTCCCCTTTCCTAGTCCACAGAGTTTTTTTATGTAGTGAGAGTATTTAGCAGAAGGGCATGGTCATCTTGCAGTTCATACAAAATTTGAAATCACTTTTATGATTAAATTAGGAAAGGTTCATAATTTTCAGTATCAAAGTGTGCATAAAAATCTATGAGAGATTATGCATATTTTTCCTTCACATAATAAAGGGGGTAATCCTCCCTTATACTTCCTGCCCAGTAGAGCTTTTTTCACAAGCCACTTGTAAAATGGCTTGAGATATTTCAGGACTGTGAAGAGCACAAAAATCTTTCATTTGGCACCTAAAGTGGTTTTAATTATTTCACTACCAGGAAACAAGTGACAGAGCCCTACGGTGCCATTGTCACTGTCACCTGACCCCACAGAACTCTTGCCTTTTGCTGGAGAGAAAAAATGATTTTCAAGCAAGGAGAGGGGCAGAAACCCAAACAGAAATCGTTGCTTTGTCACTTCATAAATGTGGGGTGGACCTTAAGGAGTGCCCCTTAGGGTGTGCCTTCCCTGCTTTGGAAATACTGCACCTCTGCTTTGGAAATGCAGCGTGGAGTTCTGCTTGCCCAGCAGCAAAAAAAAAAAAAATTGTGATTGCATTGAGGGGGGGAAAAAAAAAGTGAGAAGGATGGCTGATCTTTGCAAATGGTGTCTGTGCTAAGAGAGATTAAACCCACTAGCACTCTTCACCTTGGAGAAGAGCTGGAGAGAGAGGTGGCAGCAGTTAAATTAAATTAGAAATGACATGAAAAAAGTGAATGATGTGAATACAGTCACCAATGCAGAAAGTTTCTAGACTGGAGTCAAAAAATGGCAAAGTGAGCAAGAGAAACTTTAAGTATTCCATTTTTCATTTGGTTGTAAACTAAATTTGACTGGATGGTGGTACAGATATTCCTATTTTCTCAGATTTTTCTGAACAGGAAAAAAAGAATTAAAATGTCCTATTTGTCATCATTTAAATGAAAAAAAAAAACATAACAAGCTGAAATCATAGCTTTAATTACTACTCGAAACAATACAATTGTTGAATCAGAATATGCCTTTCTAAAAGTTTACTAAAATAGCTAGAGTATTTTAGCTAGACTAGTCTAGCTACTAATAGCTAGACTAGACTATAAGGCTATTTTTATTGCAATGTTTTTAAAAATATATTTAAATATATTAATTTAATAACCACTGATAAAAATACTAGTAAGTGCAAGATGACTAAATCAAAACTGCAATATTCATCCAGTCTTCTTGAAATAAATATGGTAACAGTATAATTTATTGTTAAAATATTTTTGGTGTACAGACAATGTAAATATACTGCTATCCATAGCAGAGTTCACATACCACAGCAAACATAGGTAAAA
Source organism: Chloebia gouldiae (assembly GCA_003676055.1). Classification (NCBI taxonomy): domain Eukaryota; kingdom Metazoa; phylum Chordata; class Aves; order Passeriformes; family Passeridae; genus Chloebia; species Chloebia gouldiae. The sequence goes on from QUSF01000016.1 coordinate 10,081,312, forward strand.
ACCATTTGATACAGGTCTTAAAAAAATCAGACCAAGGCAGTGGTCATTACACAAATCATCAGCATTTTTAAACACCACTGTGTGCCCCTTTTCCTCATGAACTTGCCCTTTAGAAGTTTCTATTGGCTTAGGATATTTTTTTAAAAGGCTTCCACCATTATTTTGGCTAAGTGAGGTTTAGCAGGGAGAGAGAAAGAAAGTGAGAGAGAAATGCTAGAGAAACATCTTCATGCAACATGTGAGCATTTTTGTCATCCTGCCCACTCTGTCTCTAACACTATCTGGAAAATGTGCTCTCAGTACATTGTTTGGAACTCTAAACTAAAAGAATTTCTCTCCTAACTGTCTGGTAAAAAGAAAAAAAAAAAAGTTGCAGTCTGAATTGGAGACTGTCTTGTTATAAACCAGTAAAACTAGGTTGTTTAAGTAGTCTGCATTATTTTGAAATATTATTTTTACAAAGTTACATTTATTTGCTTGTATAAAATTTAAAGACTGGGACATGGCTAGGATTGAAAAATAGCAAATGCTGGAACTTTTTGTCACAGAGAATAATTTCTCAAAGGTACCATGGTGTATTTTAATTAGGCCTCAACCCTGAAAACATAAAAGTATACAGGCAACTCATTATGCATGTAGTCATAAACGTCTTCTGTGCTTTTCTAAAGGATGTTTTTGAATAAAGTATGTTTTCTTTTGCTGTTACAGAATTTGCAAGCTTTTCCCCTAAATTTAAGATTGTATTTGTAAGCTAAATAAAAGTCTAATGGTTGTGAAGGAGACCGAGATGCTTGAGAATGCAGCTCAATCCCCCCATTAGTGCCATAAATAATAGTGATGTAACACATCTTAACAAAATTAACTACTAATTTGGACTCTTTATTGCCAAGTCACTCAGCTTCAATGACATCGTAAAATCGTAAAACCAAGCTGTGAATTTTCCTCCTTCAAATAATGCAAATAAAAATTACAGATAAAAAAGGCATTTACTCATCCTACGATATCATTCATTTTATCAGGGAAAAAAAAAGATACCATCTGATGAGAATGTTCATCAAATGTGAGTCTTATTGCTGTAAAGGAAAAATAATTTCCCTCTATGGCCAGCTACTCTGTGAGTTGAGTGGTAAAATGATTATCAAACTATTTGGCAATTGCACTGGTGGTGTGTGCAAAGAAATACTGCCTGGGTGGCTCAAGGTTGTAATAGCAGTAATGGTTCCACAATTAACAGAAGTGATAGGGGGAACCCAAAGAGCATCTGTTACAATAATGGTAGGAATAAGGAACATAAAGCAGAGAGAGGGGTAATACAAATTCACATTTTATAACCGCAGATAAAAATAGGGAATATTGCAAGATGATTAAATCACAACTGCTACAACCCTCCACCTTAATCCAACATATTTAACCTAAATATTATAACAATATAATTTACTGCTAAAATCCTCCTGATGTACAAACCATGTAAACATGATGCTGTGTAAGTCATCATTCATTTACCACAGCAAACACAGGTTAAAAATTTGGTACAGTTTTTACAGAATCAGATTAAACTCAATCTCAAATTGAGATTGACAAATAGACAAATCTCAATTTAAGACTAGTACCAATGAAGGAAGATTTATATGATCTCAATAAAGGAAGATATATATGATCATAAAGTGAATAATATATACACAAATGCATTGTTTTTCCTGCCAAAAACCCCACATTTTTCAATATTCAGAAGTTACAAAATCCATGAATGGAGCCTTAAGAATTTGAATTTTTTTTATAGTGGGTTAAAGGAAACAATTGATACTGTGATTTTTCGTTGGCTTTTGGTTTTGGTTTTGGTTTTTGTTCGGGAAAATGTGGTGTGCAATTAGAGACTTTTTTTTGGTCTTTTTTCCCTGTGGTGATACACATAAAATTCAAGCTGTTTTTTGTGTTCAGGGAGGTCATGGAGCATAATGTGCTGTGGTTCTTTGGACAGAGAAAGGAGAGCCATGGTGCTCTGCAGACACCTCTGCTGGAGACCAGATGTGATGTTGCTGTGGTTCCTTCCTCTTAGCAGAATGTCATTTCTGACCCTGCATTTCCTGAGATGCCTGGTGTGGGACTCTAGCTGCCAAGTGGACACACATCCTACTCAGTCACATCTCTCCCTCTGGGACAGAGGCAGGAGAAGGCACAGCCAGTCATGAATCAGTCTAGTTTCAGGGCTAAACTGACTTTTAGCCCTGAAAATATAAATGTGTGGATTTTACTCTTGTTTTTTGTCAATACTCACCCATTTGTGAGTGAGAGAAAAATGACAGGAACCAGCTGGAGAGGTGTCGATGGGTAGAAGTTCATGATCTGTGGAGACATTTTCATCCAAGTTATTTGGTTTTACATACCCTGAACAGGCTCTTAGCTTCTGCACATCAGTGAAGGCTGTTAAACAACAGTGGCTTAGAGGGCTCAAGCCCTGTGAGTCTAACCCAGTAAATCCATGTATAAAATATTCCATGTATCAAATTGTGCACATTACACTGAATATATGAAGGGAATATTCAGGATTGGATAGTTTGGGGGAGTTAGGGTGAGTGGGTGAAGAAGTTATTGAGCTGATCCATTAAATGTGTCTCAATTTTATCTCCTGGTGCTAAGGAAAAAACAAAAGTCATACCTCAGCTTAATGTAGTGCTACGGGTGTAGGAATACTCAGGGTGCTTGAGGTATGTTAAAGGATATATAGCAGACATTTATCAGCACTTCTCCTCCGCGGGGTGATGCAGAGAAGGCTCTGCCCCTGTGTGTGAATTCAGGAAATTGAACTGAGCACACACTCTCAAAGGCACACTTTTGTTTGCAGTAGGGATGTTACTGTTTCATTTCACCGGCGTCTCTTGCCTGCTTCAGGCAAAAATTGGAATCCTGGCTTGGTCCCAGCAACTTGAAAAGAGTCTGATGCCTATACAAATATACATAATGGCAGTCTTAATCATTAGGAATTATGTTATTTTTCTGTTTCTCCAGTAGTGTTTCATAATGAATCAAATTGAGCTAGATGGTTTGCTATCAGTTTGAATGCTAATTAAATGGAGACCTTCAGCAGTTTGTGACCACTTGTAATGCTTCTAATTTCTGTTTGTTTATATTTCTCGTTATCACTGGGGCTTATGTTTTAGAAAACCCCAGCATAACAGAAGAATCTTAATTTCTTGCTTTTTCCTTTCTTTTTTCAGAAGCAAAGCTTCCAAATCTACAGTAAACTCTTCCTACTCAGACATCAGTGCAACTCAGACTATGCCAACAGGATTCTTTATCTCCCTGAAGTAGGGATTCAGAATCTTAAGCAGTTTGGAGTAGGATTTACAAGGATTTTACCTGTCTAGTTGCCCCATCATTTTCTCATTTCTGTTCTTCAGTTTTGCTTCAGTGGACAGAAAATGAAATTCTTTGAAACAAAAGGAATTTAACAATAGCAAACCAACCAGTTGGGGAAAAAAAAAAGAAGAAAAAAATAGAAAGCATCCTGAAATATGCATTGTTTGCCCACCTGGCTTTTGCAAATTGTGCAACAATGACTAGAGCATTAACTGGTATTCTGCCTTGAAATCTGGCTTTGCTGGTTGAAGTTTCTTGCTGACCTAATAGAGGCTGACCATTGGAGCTATTCCCATCCTCACTCTTCTCAGAGAGGATGTCATTCCATGTTTCAGCACCCCCTCATTGATAATAGTAAATACTTGGGCACCACAGCAAATCCAAAGCAGAGCCTCTGTTCTTCCTTGTATTTTATTTCTTTGTTGGTTTTCTTCTTTCTTTAAATGCATTAAGGATAGAAAGAGACAGTAGTGAAATCCAGAGAAAGATATATATTTTAGTTCCTATCATTATTTAAAGAACCCCTCATAGTTTATTTTAAATGCTGGGCAAAGGGGTAGCATTTGGAGGAAGCAAGCACAAGGCCACTTTATAACACTAATTCTAATTTTCCCAAAAGGGAAAGAGAGCTATATATGTTAAATAAAACTACTAATACTAACAGCAATAACTAAGAGAAGTGCATGCTGATTTTAATTCACTATTCTAAAGAACCTCTGAAAATCTGCTTTTCCTTTCCCCACCTCTGCCAAACAGAGAGAACAAATATACCCAGTACTTTGTCTTGGTCCTTATTGGTTTCACCCACAAAGATGCAGTAAGTCTTTCTGTTGAAATTTACTGTGTTTTATTTTGTAGGAAGCAGCAAAAGTCATGGTTACATCACTGTGACTCAACAATGCTCATGAACTAAAGTGAAGAAAAATGGACAGAAAGAGGTTTTCTTAGGGCAGATTCTTTTCTCCCTTTCACAGTCTTTACAGTCTCTTCTGTTTATGCTCTTCTATAAAAAATGTTAGTAAGCACAAAATACTGGGAAGAAAACATTACTTTGCTTTTTCCAAAATTTCCACAACCAGTGTGACGTTTCATTTGTTATAATTGATTTTCAAATTTGTTTAAAATGTTTCACAAGGTGTAACATATTGAAATTAGTCATTCAGTTTTCAGGGGGTTCTTGGAATAAAAGGTTCCTGTGCAATATAGGTGTAAAAACACTATTAAAATGTTAGCAGTAGAATAACTCTCCCTAAACATGTTGAAAATGGTTTAATGGTTTTGTTGTTTTGGTTTGTTTTTTTTTTTTTTTTAATTTAAAAGAACAGTTCAACTCACCATCAATTACACTCAGAGCTCATTATGTTTGTGCTGTTATAATTATCAGTCCTTTTATGTCTTGGGCCTTTCTTGTAGCTCCTTGGAAGAACATTTTGGTTTTGATGCACAGCTGCTTGTTTCACACAGGTCCTGCCTCAAAAAGCCAGATCTGATATCAAATGTTGTTGTCAGTTACAAAAAAGCAATCACAGCCACCATGTTTTGTGTTTCCTCAGAAGGCACATATGAGACATTTCAAAGTGCTGTATTGGAGTGCTTCACAACATTTTTTTCTCTTTAAGCAACCCACTGAACTTGTACTTTTGTAGTGTCATGGATCCCTACACACTGTTGCTCCTTTAAAGAACCATACTCTGGAGTTCCTTCAATTCTCCAGTAACCCTGTCCATCCTGTTGGCACATGAAGAGATGGAATAATTTAAAGTCAGATTCTGAGAACTGATAATTAAGAGGAGAGAGTTTTTTCTGTCACTTCCCTCAGTATTTGTTTCTCTCTGTTAGTCTATGGACTAAAAAATTATTACTTCTTTTAAATTTTCTTCTATGTGTCAGCATTTTCAACAAGGATTTCTGCAATAGGTGATTTTAAAGCTTGTCTCTAAAAACAAAACAAAACAAAAAAAACCACACACTCATTCACAAAAAGGAGTTTTACCAAAATGTGCAATTTGAAATGATCAATATGATATTTCCTGAAGTTTTACTGCTTAGACCTGGGGGTTTACCAGCACAAGGTAGTTCTTTGCCACCAGGCTGGAGACAATTCAAGAGTTTGTTCTCTGCTCTAACAAGACAGGCTTCCCTTAAAGATTACAAATCTAGTTCAGGAAGCCTTCTCAGTGACACTGTGTTTATATACATGCCAAGCCACCACATCAAGATGTGCATGAGAAAAATACCTGTTCAGTGCTTTGCAGAATAGGGTTTGTATTCTCCACACAAAGAAACATCTCTGAGCACTTCACACTAAGAAGGTCCCAGAAGTAGTTTGGATTGGATGAAAACCATCTCTGTCAGCCAACAGCTCTTAGTGGTAGTTTTAAGATGTCTTAAATATTTAAAAGCTTGAAATGTATATTGAGTCAGGTGGGACAAGACTGCATCCTTAGATACTGAAAGTAAAGCAAGCATGAAGCAAACACAATATTAAACTGTTCAGTGCTAAGCCTCTGATGGGGGACTCAGTCATGATAGCATTTGTTTAAAGGATTGGCTGCTGTGGATGTGAAGGAAAACTAAACTATTTGTTTTGTTTGGGCAAGGTTTTTTGGGATTCTTTTTTTCTCCAGCATACTTGAGAAAAAGGGAAGTCAACTGCTTTTCATTGCATCTGTTCTGTGAAATGACAGACATCTCTTCAGGCAAAAAAGTCTTGCTGTAATTTGTCTGACTCTCAGCAAACAGGTAAATACAGCTTGAAAAGCAGATGTTTCGAAGACCAAATTTAAGCAACATTAGACAATGTGATTTACATTTAACTGTGCATCTTGGCTTCTGCAGATTGCCTATTAATAACTGGAAGATAAATTCTGTGAAAAAGCAGTGCTTAGAAGAAAACCTTCCAATGTTTCACATACACTGCTTTCTTCTGTGTTCTCATAAAAATGTTAAGATGTTGATAGTGTAGAAAATTAGTCAATTAACTATAAATTCCTGTCATAAGATGCTAAAAGGGAATTGTTTAAACTAAATAGTGGTGAATGCAAATGAATTATATACCCTATCAACTAAATGTACATGTGCTTCAAACATCATTTTTTAAATCAACAGCTGTGACAGAAATCCACACCTCTGAAGAGATGTGGGATGGAGAGAGAGAGAGGGAGGCTTTTAACTGAATGTATTCTCCTGAATGCACAGTGAGGCATCAAACTAATAATTACAGAAAGAAGAGGAACGTATTGATGATGCCATGTGCTTCACATGGGATGTCTTCAAATACAGAGTTCCACGTTCACTTCATTCACATGTGAGCTGTTGTTAAGGAACCAGTCTGCTGGCTGTAGTTTATTTCTTGTTAAGAGTTCTGGAAGATTTTGATTGTGGGCAGGACTAAATCACAGCATTGCTGGTCAGTGTGCACTTGCTCACACAGCAAAGGGAGATGAGATAGAGGATGTGTCACTGCATGCATCTTCTGAGTCATTTTCCCAGGAGGAATTTGCCTCTCTAGGTGCAACCAGTCAAACGAGGACAAAGCCAAGGAGATATTCAATGCCTGATGCTAGGTAGCTAGCTAGAGTAAGGGAGGTCAGTGCTGAATGAGGCATTTCAAAGAGGTCTTTGGGTACAGTGGTGCCTTAAGTTTTAGCTTTCAGATTTTCAGATTCTGTACTGCATTATTGTTTAACTCTGAACTTCACATAAAGTGTTAGCAGGTTCTCTTCACAGTTTAGTTAAACAAAACAATCCTCTTCCAGCCCAAGAACCAGGGACACCATTGCAGGTGTCAAAAAGGTTCAAAAAGTGTAAACAACAGTGAATTGAGGAGAGCAAACTGGGAGGATGGGACTTCAAAACCTGAAGTTGTAACTGGACAATTAACTTCAATATGCAAATGGACCAAAACATAAAAGTGTGAAAACTCATGGCCCATCATCCATCTTGGGTGTAACCTTGGCCAGGCTCTTGTACTGCCCAAGGTGTATCCATTGAAGGCCTTTTTAATAAATACCTGCTTTATTCCTTTAACTCTGTCTAGCCTCTGTTGTAGGTAGCCTCTCTAGGCATCAACAGTAACTCCTGTGGTTATCCAATGCTCCAAGACAGTTCCACTCAAAAGGGTGTTTTTTTAAAAACTAAAGTCACAAAGCCCTACTTCTCCCAAAACATCACAGTCCATTTCTGGGGACTTTATTTCATATCTGTCTCTTAGTGAGAAGCTGGTCATGTCATGTTAGTGCAATTGACATGGAATTTTGTTTTGATGCTTCCCTTGGCATTTCAGGGAGTTTTACCCTCTTTTATGCATGGAGGAATTGTATTTATTTTAGTATTTTTGTTAACTTCTCCATCCCTAGTGAAACATAATGATTCTGTTCCCCTTCATGTTGCATCTTGAATAAAATAACCGTGGTTAGGATATTTTTGTTTGAATTAAGTGTTTTCAAGTGTGTATTTAACACTCTTAAAGTAAAACAAATTGCTTGGGGCCTCAGGCAACTTAGGGCTAGAGACACCTACTTTGTGAATTTAAAACAACTTTTTGGAGCAGGCAGGTCCACAGGTGTATAAAAAAGGAATGCTGCCTCTAGGCATGTGCAGTACAGCATTTCACTTATCCAAGGATCTATTTTCAGGGGTGCATTTGTCTTGCTGTCCTTTAAATGGATTAAGTCACTCTTCTGTGAATGCTCTTCATTACTTTGCTGGTCAAATTGCCTGAAGATGTACTAAAGATACTTAAATGTTCATTTGGTTCTTATCTCAAGTACGCATTCACATTGAATAGAAAAAAACAAATGCCAGGTGTCTCATGGAGCCTACTTTTGTGGGACCAGGAAAACTTCCCTTCCAAAGCAATAGCAGAAAGTAACAGAAACAAAATAATAAGGCAATAACAGGATTTTTGAAGATGCTTGTGACACTGGTGAAATCATTTTAAATGACAGCATTGCTGAAGCTGTATGAACATCTTTCATGGAAAAGTAGCAGAGGAAAAGGATGGTGAGAGAGAGCTGTGAAAGGCAGAAAACACAGAAAATTGTGTGCAAGCACACTCCTAGATAGAGTTGGGACACAATATCATTAACAGATGTTCTGAGAAATTTTCCTCTCCTTGAAGTCAAGTTATGTCACCAGAGAGGAAGGGATATGAGAAAGTGGAAGGAAAAGAGAGATGGCTGATGCTCACCAGAATGTTTTCCCACAGGAAACTCAGGGGAGAGAGAAATTTCAGGCCAGAATTTTTGCAGCAGGATTTTTATCTCCTCAGGTTTGGGGGGAAGATTTGGACTACGTATTTAGTTGTCAGATTGTTAGATGAGGGCTTCCATGTGGTAGTTCCATCGGAGCCCCAGCTGCATTTGGGGTCTGCAGTGTACTTTGAAAAACGCGTGCTTGTTGTTATTACATGGAGATAAGATACAGTAAATTTTTATCTACAAAATGTTTTGTGCATTGAATATCAACTCTGACAGGCAGAGAACAATTTCTGTCGTTGCTGGTTCTTACTTCCAACTATTACAGAGAGACACCACCATCCAGAGTTTTACTTGCATGACAATTTCTCTACTAAGAGATACAAGATGTTTCAAATTAGTTGACCTCACTATAAATAAACCTAGCTATACCTGAGAAAACAGAATTGCCATAGTTTTGTCAAGCTGGCCGTAAAACTGAAATCCTGACTGAACATACTGCAATTGCCACAGACTGCTGAAATGCCAGCTCATTTCTTTGCAAATCTAACCTCTCAGTAATTGTAAATATAATTTGATGGAAAGTCCATTGGAACAATTTGCTGATCTCTGGCATTCTCATTATGTATAATGCTTTATAAAACATTCTCTGAAATAATCTGGTGTAGTGTTACAGTTTGTTTGGTTTTGGTTTGAGTTTTTGTTTTTGCGTTTTTTTTTTTCTAGAATTCTGAGACTGTGAGATTAAAACCAGATTATTTTGAGAAAAAATAATGTGTCAGGAAGACAAGTCCCTTTATATCGCATAGAATTTTCCTCTACTAACATGCACCTGCTTTCTGTGATATAATTTCTATGGTTTTATATGAACTCCTGTGTGTCCATCACTAGAATACAGGAAAAAAGGAATTGTGGAGCCTTTTGAATTTTTGCACTATGGATATGACAGTGATGGCAGCAATGTAAAACAACACAGAAAGAACAGCATGACCTAAAGCAGTAGCAGGATCTTTATGCTGGTTTATTATTAACTGTTCATTTTAAGATGCAGAAAACTGCAAGACTTTTTCTTTTTTTTTCGTTTTCTTTTTTTTTTTTTTCATGTATTCTTCATTTTGGTGCTTATGGCCCATTTCCTAAAAGTTTTAACACACATCTGGAGATCAGCTGGTCCAAGTCCAGCTTAGAGCAGGGTCATAATGCATCAGATTGCTCAGGACTTTGTTCAGGTGAATGTTTTTCATATGTCCATGCATGGAAAACCCACAGCATTTCTGGATAACTTGTTCTAGTGTTTGACCATCCTTGTGGTGAATAAGAATTTCTTGATAGCTAGTTTGAACTTATTTATGTCCCAGTTTGTGTCCATTGCCTCTCTTCTTTGCCTGGCTCCATCATCTTTTCTCCTTCCCCTATAGTAGAAGACAGCAAGAGTGTTTCCTCCTTCAGCTCTCTCTTCTTCAGCATGCAATTCTCACAATTTCACACATTCATTGTGTGAAATATATTGTATTATGGCTTATACCTGCAGAGTCAAGGTAGGTTTTGGAACAATAGTGGTTTATGAAGATTATCCATGAAGATTTAACCATGTGGTAGCAATGAAAGGCACATTGGTCTCTATAAATACCTAACTTGTTCATGCCAGAACAGTTACTTATTAACAGAAATCACTCTACCTGTACACATGTTGTTCTAAAACATGAACATTTTGTGGCTCTTTTTTTGTGACTGCTGCAGTTGCTTTTGTTGCTCAGTGATGACAAAAATAGCAAGAATACCTTATTGTTCCCTGAAACCTTGACCACTAGATGCCAGTTTGATTGCTTCATGTAATTTTAAAGTTCCAAACTGTGTTGTTGCATTTGATTAGCATACAAATAAAGCATTTAATATTTCATTGCTCCCCTGAGATTTTAGGTAACTTTGTGTAACTAAATATAAGGGCTTTTTAATCATAATTTTCTAAGTTTAATTGTAATGCATAAATTATTAGCACTTGTGGGAAAGTTGACACTACTGGGATGGAAAACAAAACTGAAGCCAGGAGAGTATACCTGGTATTGTTTTAAATATTAATTCTATGGTACCTTCTTGTATCGTCTGACATACATCCTAAATGATTCTATTATTAAAATGGAACATCCTTTCCTATTACGTTCAAAGCTGTTTATGAACCCAAGGGTTCATGTTGGCCAGTTTAACTGTTTAACAGTATCCCTAATACTTCTCTGATTGTTTCCATAATCTGGAAGTAGAGTCATCCTATTTCTGGCTTATTCCCATATTTCTGTTTATTGTTATCTTTTTTGATTACTTGGTGTGAATTACTTCCAGTGGCATAACTGCATAAGGCTGTCTTGTTCAGTCTCACCTCTCTGAAGTAAAAGCATTTAGTTTTTAATTTCTTCATTATGCAAAATCATGCAAAAAGGAAACTCAGTTTCCTTTTATGCAACAAAGAAAAAAATATATATGTATATCTCCAAAAAAAAAGCTCAGTGAAAAATAAACCCACAAGTTAATTTTAAATGTTTTAAAATACTATTATATAGAATATTGTGTGTAAAGGCAATGAAGTGCCTGCCTTACCAGTACTACTGTGATATCTAGAATCATTCTTTTATAATTCCTTCTGTGAGTCAAGATAATACGTTGTTCCTGAACCTCACTTTATTTCAGAGCAACTGAGGCTCAGATAAAAAAAGAACACTTTGCCAAAGTGCACATCAAGGCATTTGTTGAATGGCAAGGATTCAGATCTGGTTTTCCATGCTAATTCCCTGGAAAAACCTTACTCTCAAAGGCTGCCACCAGCATGATGTCCTGGAGGAGCTCCTCCCAACCTCTGGGCCCTAGAGGTTGCTGTGAGCAGACCAAGCACAGCAAGCGCAACGTTTCAGGATTTTGCTTGGCCGTGAGATGCAAAAAGCCCTTCCCACCTTAAGTATGGAAATGGATCTTGGAGGAGCAGGCCCCTTGCTGCCTCCTTGGCCCCGGTGACAGGAGCAGGGCTTTGATGAGAGGCTGCTCCCAGCGAGGGGGGCTCTGTGATTTGGCCCCTGCTGCCGCTGGCGCTCGACCCAGACGTGCTGCTGTCAGAGAGAAGCCGTCACAATGGGCTCTGAGCTCATGAATCTCACCTCCACGGGAGGAGGAGCAGCCTGCTAAAGTTTTCCAGAAGGCAAGGAAGGCTGAAAACACTGCTCCTCACAGCTCAAGGATTCCTAGCTGTTTGTTTAACTTGCCTGTGTCTCCTCTAGTAACCAATGACTTGTAAACTGGAGTTGAGGTCTAACAGCCCAGTTCCAAATCTACAAAAGCACTAAATCATGTCTTAAGTCTCAAAACATGCTTACATGTTTCACTGAATTAAAGGCTGTAACACCCTTGAAATACACACACTTGGCTTCACAGCTCTCAGAAACAATTTCTGTTTTCCAGCTGAATGTAGTGTCTATTACTTGCATGTCGGGAATGATATTGTTAGAGTTGGTTAGATAGTCATGTCCAAAATTTTACTGACTAACAAAAGCTTCTGCATCAAAGAGGGTTTCATCATGTTTTTGAAGGGCATCTTTATTTTTAATCAGTTTCAGCATTCATAATACTTCAGAGAGAAATATCATGTCCCTTACATGGCTATAATGTAAAGGCAACAGACTTAATAAGAAGGAAGGGAAAAGAAAGAATAAAGAAAAGTTTCTCAGCAGTGGCATTTGGAAAAGTTGTGTTAATTCCAGATTTGTTTAGAACATTATTTTCCACTTTCACGATTTGTCTTCTTGACTTCCTAAAGGGAGGACTAAGTTTTTAGAGGTCTTTTAAAAGCAAATGTCATTTAATGAACCACTTCAGTTAAGTAAGAGTGGATGCTAAGTGATGCAGGCTAATGAGACAATTTAAGGTGAAGGGTTTATATAGCAAATCTCATGCAGTTAGAGTAAGAACGGAGTAGGGAAAGAAAGGAAAAATTGTTGGAATGATCACATAGGAGATTAAAAGAATATTTCTAGATTTTTCTTAGGCTCATAATGATTCCAAAAACTTTTTATCCAGACATATATCTAGGTGGAAACCACTGCAGTACAAAGATGCTGTTCTTTTAAGTGCTGTACAACAGTAAGGGTGTTTTTCTCAGCTTTAGAGCAAGACTTTACAAGGCCAAAACTTGATTTATACAGAATGTCCTGCTGCACTTTCTGGGCAGAATGAATGTGCAATAAGAACCATGACAATGTAATAGGGTAGACCAGAAATATCCATCCTTTGACTAAGAGATGAATGATATTTGGCTTTTTTTTTTTATATAAGCTTTCTATTCTCAATTTTGAATTAATTTTGTTGTTAATCTTTGAGATATAAAGCTCAAGAAGATGTAAATCATAAGAAAAGCCCTTCAAACCACAATTAGTTGCTCTGTGAATATCCTCCAGATATTTTTCCCCCACCTTTCTTTCTTACCATAAGTTTTTAAAAGACCTTCAGTAATGTACTAAATTTGACTGTCTACATGTTGCAGAGACCACTGAAGGAGAGATGTAAAGTAAATCATGAAATGGCAGCATCATTGTCTGGTTTTGCCTTGAAATTTGTGTTATTTTATTTTTGAGGTTTCTGGTTGGGATTTTTCTTAAATGGAAGGCCCTGAACTACTGAATTTTTATTTTCTTTTCTGCAGATAGTATATAATTTGAAACTATTGACATATTTTATGGGATTTTTCTGATTTTTAAACTTCTTCTCCAGAGCACTACGGATACTTATTTCCCCAGTGTTAGACTTTCTACAGCTTTCCAGCATCTGGAACAAGCTCAGGCTGCTATTAAATTGGGTCTGCCATCTTCAAACAGTGTGAGCACAATCAGCATTTAGTAAAATAAACATGGCCCCATTATTTCTTAATGCCTTGCTTAACAGCTTTAAGATTAGACCACGTCCCCCATGCTCCCAGTAGGCAGCACTTTAACAGTGAATAATATTTCTGTCTGCCGTAGTCAAGTAATCCCAAATGTGAGTAATTTACAGGCTGGCATTAGGGACTGTTACAAGAGACATATTGTAATATGTCACTGAAAATCAGCCTGCCTCTGCACATTTGATCAACAGCCAGATGGAGGCTTTTATCACATTTATTTAATCTGAAATATACATAGTAATTACAGTGGACCTCTGGATTCTCGGTCCTTCTCGCTGTCTCAGGAGAAGGTAGGAAATGAATCTGTCAGCTGCAGACTGGTGGGGATGTGACCCCCTCGGTAGAATCTGGGTGTGTTACAGCTAGTGGTGCTGACAGTGGAGATCATGCTGCTGGAAATTAATGCATGTTGCCAAGTTAAAAAAAAAAGAGTCCCATAAACTAAAGACTGCATAACTTAATTTTTTTATGAATACAGAAAGCCTTTGGGAAAGCAAAGACCAGCGTTACTCTTAGCAAACCCATTATCAATCGATGGCTTTAAGAGCAATTTCTTACTAATAGCTGGTTGGTATTTAACTTAAAGGCATCTGAAAACAACAGGCTTAATGTTCCCAGAGGAGAATGTGGTTAAGATATTGGATTCCATCAAGCATGTCATTATTAAAAGAGGAAAATATTGTTGTTTCCATTAGTACAGGGTTGGCATATAAAGAACGGATAGCGTTCAATTAAACCATGAGGAAAAAATTCAGACAAATTGAAGGTAGATTTATCTCTTGGGCAGAAACTTCACAAATGGATGTTGCCATTGTCACAAAGAATTTTATAAGATTTTGTGCCCTAATTAGAGCAGCTATAGAAGATGCCTCACATATTAACGGTGGTGCTGACCTTATAAATCATTTACCCCTCATTCCTGTTACTCTGTGCATTACAGCAGGCTATCTCTGCTAATGTCTCTCACATCTCTCTTTCTGAGATGAGCTGGATCAGTCAACTCCTCTTTTGGATCAGTTACTACCCTAACCACAAGTATGCATGGCTAATCTGGAGATACACTGACAGATAAAATATACTATTAACTGCCAAAGATGCTCTCCTATTACAGTTACTCATACTGAGTAGTCCTATGACAGATTAAATTGCTGTTCAGCCTGAATAAGGTGTCAGATTCTGGCTGTAAGTGGCTGGTTTACTGGGGTGTTTTGATGTCATTATAGGCTTATAATTAGTCTAATCTGATTTGGTAAGAAAAAAAATAAGTATGACAAGCATAAAGAATTCATTTGAACAATAGGTTTTCTTCCACCACAGAACTAAGTTTTAATTAGAGCTTTTCTTCAATTAAATTAAATCTGCCCTTCTTGGTTTTCAGGATCTCATGAACATATTCAGTACAATGTACCTTGTACAACTGTGAATCTGTTACTGCCTCTCTGATTTTTACCCATTCTTACCTGTTGTCAACTGAATTTACATGTGTGGCTCTGCCTTACTGATGACAAAACTTCTCCCCAGCTTCTGCCATCAGGACCAGCTTTGTCTCTCTCTCTCTCTCTACTGATCCTCCCCATCCATTTGTTTCATGCCATTCCTTGACTGAAGGTGTGTCATTCTCCCACTGCTTTCTGGTGGTGGTATTTATTATTTGAGCTCTGCAGTGATACTGATTAGCTCTGAGAAGCAATCAGTGAGGGAGTTCATGTAAGAGGAAGCATGGAAAACAAGGTGGCAAAAAAGCCACAGTGGAAATAATTATGCCACTTTCCAGTAGGACTTAGCTTTTGGGGTTTCCTTCTGTTTGCAGAGGAAGCTCTGAGCAATCCCTTTAGTGCTTTAAATGATCTCTCTCTCAGCAATCTCCCCATCATTCCTAATGTGTATTATGGTGATAATGAGTTGTTTTCTCCTGAAATGTGAATGCTAAGACTGCCAGGGACCATCTGAGTCTGGCCCCAGCCAGCAGCAGATGCCCACGCTCAGCCAGCTCTATGGAGCACAGGTGCCACGTTCAACGTCCTGGTCATGCCTTCTCCAAAAATCAAAGTAAATCAAAGTCTGTGGGAAGTGAGCAAAAGCCACAGATTAAAGACACACTAAGAAAGGGAGAAGAAACTGGCATCTCCAGTTTCTGTATTAATGAGAGAATGGTTTATTATTTATATAAATAATTAACTTCTGGTGACAGGAAAAGGAGCTGTGTGCACACTAACTCCATCTGGTCTCTGGTCTTTTTTGACAAAGAAAACCAAGAGCCGAGATCTTCCTATATTAATTGATGGAAAGTCATCAAAAGAAAGATGACACTTCTGAAATGCATTTTTTTCTCCTAAAGTAGGAAGTCATGATTCTAATTTTCTAGGTAGAGATAGGTTCTCCTTTGGTTTTGTCTTTTGTGGTTT
Organism: Chloebia gouldiae; assembly: GCA_003676055.1. Classification (NCBI taxonomy): domain Eukaryota; kingdom Metazoa; phylum Chordata; class Aves; order Passeriformes; family Passeridae; genus Chloebia; species Chloebia gouldiae. Next base: position 10,097,190 of record QUSF01000016.1, read on the forward strand.
TTGTTTTGGTTTGGTTTTTTTTTTGTTATTGTTTTGGGGTTTTTTTTGTTTGGTTGGTTGTTTTTTTTTATTTCTAATTATCTAATAGGTAGATGTTTCCAAAGTTCAATCTTTTTTTTACTGTAATGAAGGCATTGAGCATTCTGGAACTTCGCAAGAAAAATGAAAATTAAATTGCTGTAACAGTTGACTCATTCAAGTTAACAGGGAAATGTTCATGTCATCTGTGCCAGTTGTCTCTTTCCTTACAACCTACAAAAGTTATAGCTGGATGGACAAGCATTTCTTCAAACCCAGAACTGACTTAATTATCCTCTATAGAAAATAAGAGGAAGGCAAAACATGGCAGATTTCAGTTCTTTTTTTCCTAAGACAAAGTCTAAAACAATTAATGAGTTTATTGACAGCCAAAAATATAACGTCAATAAATAAAAAGTCTTTTATGTGCTCTAATTAGGGGAACTGTTCCCTTCGGGAAAGTGGAGCTTTTACAGCAGCATTAAGGAAAAAGAGAAGAGAAAGGGAAAAAAATCTTAAAAAGAAATGTGTCAATGACACAAGCACAAAATATGGAACAAGGCTCTAAGGACCCTGAAAAATATTGTAAAACTTTTCGACTTAGTGTTGTAGGTATACAGCTCTATTCTAATCATTAAAATAAAATACATTTACAAAATAAATAGGTATTGGTAATGCTTTTATTCGCTTTGGCAAGGGCTACCTACTCATAAATACCTATCAGGAGATATTTGCATTTTTCTCTCCACTGAAAGAAGTCTTGGCTTCATGAGAACAACAGGAGCTCTTCAAAAGGAACTGTGGTTTCAGCTGTGGAAATATTAGTGTGGGACTTTTATCTTTCTGGGATGTAGACTCTTCTTAATAGGAATGTATATAAAATTCAGTAATGTGAAAAAAAAAACCCACCACTCAGATGCAAAATGGGGCAAATGTGCTACTGCAGTAGCATGGCAAGAAAAGGCTATCAATTCTTTTGAAGGTTTAGAAGTATTTTTTGCTCCCTGTCTTTACTATTGTTGATGATGTTCTACTATTAAAATAGCAGTTTATATAGCAGTGCTGTATATTAGTGCACTGTTTTGTTCTTCTTTGCTTCAGGCACTGAAGGATAAAGAAGCTTGTCACATATTTTAGGTTTGGAATTGGTTAATAACAAAACACATTTTCAAAAAATTTCACAACCAGCCCCTTTGGGCACTTACTCTTTGCAATTTAAATGAAGGTGAAGAAAGTTTCTTTTCCCTCTTAACAATAGTTTCACAAGTTTGGCATACATGTACTTTAGTGGTTAGCTGTATATTACAAAAAGAGATTAAAAACACCTGTTTCAGCCTTCCAGGCCATGCAAGAGAAATTGAACTCTGGGGTGCCCAAATTAAGATGCTAAAATGGTTAAATTCTAAGTTACTAGCATTTATCACAGACAGCACTTCTGCCACTTTTCCTAAGGCAAGTACTTTGTCAGCTATCACTTCATTCTAACCTTCTATCCATAATGTGGTACAATTCCCACTTTAGTCTTTTTTCCTACTGATGTAAAACCAGATTTTTGATGTTCTGTTTTGAGGATTTTGTTTTGAGTTTTTTGGTTTGGGGTTTCTTTAGGTTGTTTGTTTTGATTTTTTTTTTTAAGTTTTACCCTTTTTTTTTTTTCCAAACTAGCATTGGTGGGACAATTAAATATTTTATGAAACATATGGCTAAATCTTGGCAATGACATTATTCTGAATACATTTCAGAACCCAGGTTTGTGCCATAAGCTGCACAAGGAAATCTTCTCTGGTTTCCATGAGATTGTGCCTCGTGGCTTTTTAACTTATGGAAATACTGCAGTGTGAGCTGAGACAAGAAGGAAGAGAAGCAGGAAGGGTGGGCTTTGGGGAAAGGAGTAAAAGGTGAGGAGGCATGGGCTCAGAGGTTATAAATGCCACCCAGCCATGTGAAGACTTCAAACAGGATCTTTGCCACTGGACACTGAAGTATTTGCAATGGAGAGAAACATCTAATGAAAAATTGATTCTTGGGGAGAGATTTTCACAGAAGCTTTTGTCTCTATGAGGGCTTTTATAAAGGCATCCTTCCTACACATTGTCTGATATCTAATAAGCTCTGAGCCTCTGCTGCAACCTGTCCTCTCAGGTTAGTTATAAGAAAACAAGACTCTTAAGTTCTTTACTGTCTCTTAAAATTTACTGTAATGGAACCATGGTTCATAAGTAATTTGAAGAGAGTGAAAGAGAATAATCACACAAGCTCTTGTCTCCCTGGGAAATTAAGCTGATATGAAGAAAAAATTCACGGGGGAATATTTCTAATGTAATTTACATTCAATGATGGACTTCAGAAATCCTCTAACTACTCTCCCCCCATAGTTGTTGCAATTTGGTCTCTGCTGGTTAGGACACTTCAAAGCAGTGCAGGTTTAGATAGCTCATGATTTGAGGGTCCTTGCTAGATTTTCTTCAGAAATCTTCACAGTCTCTCACCATTCATTTTCACACTCATCTGCACTGTTTCAACAGCCTTTCAAATAAGACAGAGCTATTTATTTAATTTTTGTACTTTTTTTGGGGGTTTTCCTACCCTGAAATGCACATTGCTTTACTGATCTGATTTGAGCAATGCCCTTAAAACAATAGCTTTTGCAGAAGTATGAAATATTGGTGAGTTGTACTGAGAGTTATAACAAGTCCCTGAATACAAAAGAATTAGGAGTCATTTGAAGAGATTTTTCAGCCGTATCAATTGTAAAGAGCCCTGCCACAGGATCCCTTATTGGAGCAATTCTCCTTTACAACAGCACCTGATTATTCATGAGATCAGTAAAAGCGACTGTAGGCTGGTGGTTTCAGCACTTTTGTGAGAAATGGGACAGCCCTTTCTTTTCCCAGCCTTAAGGAACAGTAATTTATGAATAGTACATATACTTAATAACTCTTCACTTTGTGAATGCTATTTAAGCTCCACGGCAAATTAGGATATTTCCCCTTTTTTGTATAGTAGAAATGGTCAAAATTATTATTTTGGATGCCTCAATACCTAAGTCATCTCATGATCAGAGTGATTTTTTTTAAAACATCAGCATATGAGCCAAAAATGCATATTGATAAATTTCTGCAAAAGAGAGGGCTACTTGAGCACATATTCCCCAAAATTTGCTGTTTCAGCATTCCCAAATGTGCTTGTTTTGCCTTTGCTCAGGAAAGGGTTATCTGACCCTTTCCTGCAGCCTGCTCAGTCAAGTCAATTCTGCATAAATAAGAAGGAAACTTATGCATGAAGAAACTGAAATTAGGTGAATAATTAACATACACTTTATGCAAAAGCATGAAAAATGAAAAACTATTCCAAAATTTCTCTGCTTAACTAAAATGTGAATTCATATTAAAATATTCTACGCTGAAACTTTGTCAGCAGGTCATAAAAAGTGTATATCTACTTATTTATTAGGTCTAAAGTTTATCTGATGTGTTTCATCCCTTAAAAATTAGGCTTTTTTCCCCCCTCTTAGTCATTTTAAGAGTGTTATTTAATTTAAGTGTGTGTCATTTAATTTAAGTATATTCACAGTTTGTGGACAAACAGGAACAGGGAAACCCCAAAAGCTGAAAATGGGTAAATTTTCACAGCATTGGCAATCAGTGTTTTAAGAAGCTTTCTAAATTTAGGGGGAAAAAAAGAGCAAATAAAAGAGCAAATAAAAGAGCAAATAAAAGAATTGTGAGGTTTTGTGTCATTATATTTTTATAAGATTTTCTTAGTATCATGAAAAGGATGAAATAAGCAGAAAAAATAACTGATCTCTGAAGATCTAGTCTGATTGCAAAATTGTAATTGCACTGTTTCAGGCCATGACTACTGTAGCTGCCTGTGCTCATGCACTAAAAACCAGTATGTATTGTAACAGTGTAATCTAATTTTTTAAATGCAAATAACTTAATTATAAGTATTTGTTGCACATTTGCATACCTAAGATTTCATTTGCTGGAGTTGTGTGTATGGCAGTGTAGGATTTACGTGGTAAAGTCCATGAAGCTTCAAATGTGAATCTAAAAATAATCTGAATAGTGTTCTGCTTTTTGGCAAATAAACTATGGAGTTGTCAGTGGTTTCAGGAACTTTATTGGCAGTTGCCTAGACTTGTGCCCAGAGCATTTGAATGATTATGCATGTTCACTGTATAAATACTTAAAATACAAAAAAGCATAGTTTCCAAATCCCTGTATTTCTATCTTTCAGATACTGCTCGGGCACATTTTGAAACAGTAATTATTTATACCACGATAGAAAACCCCAGATCTATAATTCACTCATGGGGCTTAGGTCATTTCATGAAAGGCAGAAGTATAGCACATTACTCTGTATGCATAATGTAGAGCATGTTCATATTTAATGCTGGCATTATTTTTCTATGAGGAGACTATTCATGAGGTATGCTTCCTGTTCAGAATATTGTTTATGTTGTGCAGATTTTCATTTTGAGATGGAAAAAAGGTTTGTTTCCCAAGAAAATGTTGGCTACTTTTAAGAATCTTTCTTTATTTTCTTTGTTTCCATCTTTTGCTTTCTCTCCTTCCTTTCCTGTTTTATTTTTCGTTTTTAACAAAGGAACTTTTCCTTTTTAAAAAAGGAATTGTTTACTGGTAGTATAATAGTAATAGGTTATCTATAAGTTTTTGGGGTTTTTCTCTGGTCAAACTTCTCTAGCAATACCAACCAATCTAATCTGGCTTTGATAGCAAGGTTGAAATCAGAGCAAAAAATAAGCTGCTACTTTTGCAGTCCAATGAATACCTAGATTAATTTTAATGTTAAAAAAATTCAGTCTGTAGCAGTATTAGAATCTCATTCATCCACACTAATAGGTGGAAACCTTGTGTTTAGTCTGGCTTTGGGTCACTTCCTGTAGTCACAGCAGGTATGTCAGAGGAGTGAGTCACTCTGAGTCGGAAACACCAGAGGATAAAAACACAGAGATGTATTTATCTCAGGCTATTGTGAGGATTTTTATCTGTAATGTTTATTACAGCTCACAGAGGACATGCGTTGTAAGTCTGGGTATTGAGCTTAGGCTGTGCACTTCAATCAGCTTTGCAAAAATGCCTGTAGATAAAGTTCTGTGCTAACCCTTCTCTAGATTGTGCTCTGCATCAGGAAGTATATTATCCCTTAAAAGATCTCCTTCTGTTCTTCAGTGTTACTGGCAGCATACCAGCAGGAGCCAGTGTGGGGAAACACATTCATGCTGCTCCTGTCCCAGTGCTGCCAAACAGCATCTCCTGCAGGTCACATACAGGGCCTGGGGACATGGGTGGTCCTCAGAGCCCAAACGGGTCCTGCCCTTTTGCTGCAGGGAGGAGCTTTACTCAACATTGCCACAGGCACCACTAAAGGAGGAATTTTCTGGAATTTGCTGGAAATTCCAGAACTGGATGCAGTTCTCCAGATGGGGTCTCAGAAGAGTGGCTCAGAGGGACAGAATCCCCTCTCTTGACAGCTGCCCACTGTGCTTTGGATGCAGCCCAGGACACATTTGGCTTTCTGGGCTGCAAGAGCACAAGGCCAGCACCCCCAAGTCCTACTCAGCCAGACTGCTCTGGATCTGTTCATCCCCCAGCCTGGACTGAGAGCAGGATTTGCCCTGACTCAGGCGCAGCACCAGCACTGAGCCTTGTTACACCTCATGAGACGCCCATACCAGATGTATCCATACATCTTACTGCCATATAGCAATCCTGGGCAGCAGAATGTAATCATGGTATTACGGAATCACACCTCCTCAGCATTATCAGAGGCCTTTCTGTCATCTTCATAGATTTGCCCTCTTTTATGTGTAAATAGTTTTCCTGCTTTTCCATTTTACAAAGCAAAGAAGTTGTTTGCAAACTATTTGAAGAATATAAACAGCTCCTACAGGGGAAATGCCCTTGAAGCAGTGAGAGTGGAATGATTGCAGCATACAGTACATACTAATAACATCTTCAGAGAATTACTCTTACTTCATAGCAGAGGCATTTTCATTATAATAGGAACCATGTCATGATCCTCAGATTAAAATTTTACCTTCTGCATTTATCTGTTGAGTCAACAGTCACAGGTTACTGGTTCGTTGTTAAAAGCTCTGAAGAATTACTCACCCCAAAGTAGTGCCATTTCCCATGATTGCCTCTTTGCAACATTTGTGACATATCGGGCAAAAGAACAGGCAAATGACCAGCACAGAATGCTTGAATCTGTATTCCCAGTGCTCTGAGCTGGAAAAAGGAACCTGCTGATTCACTCTGCTATTAGCAAATGTGCAGATGACTCCAAGTTGTGGGGGAGTGTTGATCTGTGGGAGGGCTCTGCAGAAGAACCTGGACAGGCTGGATCAATGGGCTCAATACAACAGCATGAGGTCTAACAACACCACAGTGCAAGCTGTGCCAGAGGAAGTTTAAGTTGGACATTGGGAAGAAGTTCTTCACAGAAAGTGATTGGGCATTGGGATGGGCTGGCTACAGAGGTGGTGGAGTCACCTTGCCTGGAGGAGTTTAAGAAGTGACTGGATGTGGCACTCAGGGCCATGGACGGGTTCACAAGCTGCTGCTACTTCATTGGTTCGGCTTGACGATCTCAAAGGTCTTTTCCACCCCATCTGACTCTGTGATTCTGTGATATCAATTACAGCTTGGTGCAATAGATATCACACACTGGGTGTTAATCGAGCACGTGTAGTAAATTCACAAACGGATGTTGAGTCTGAATGCTGAGTTTCAGGTTGCCTGATATGTTTATCTAACCAAATCCTTGCAGACTCAGCCATGTGCAGAGGAACTTGGCACGGCTGCACTTTATCTGCCTTTTTATTTCTGGTGCAAGAGGGTAGGAATGAGGGAAAGAGAACATATAAGGGTTCCCCACTGAGAATCAATTCTATAAATTATGTATTATGCAGACACTATTCTGCTGATGCTATTCGATTCCCAATTCTCACTTCCTTGTTTTTCCTTCTATAAATAGCTATGGCCAGGTTTTCAGTTGTAAAATGACGAGGACAAAGCTAGAAACCTTTCTCATTTAATAACCTCTGCCAAAGAAGAATAGGGTAATATTTTTCATAACTGTGATGTCCTCAGGGTTTTAACAATCTGGGAATACAAGCAGCACTGTGCTGTTGATAAGATACTGGGAGTAAAAGTGGGAATAACGGTGCTGAATATTAAAGAGGGAAATGCCCTATTTTCAGAATGATCAGTATAACACTTGGTATTGTGAATTTTCCTGTCATTTTTTTTCTCTGTGTAGGACCACTTTTGCTTTTTTATCTCTCCCTCTAGATCCAAATGCTTTGGCTGGACAGACCGGACCTGATCACGCTCTTATAGGAGGAATAGTGGCTGTAGTTGTCTTTGTAACACTATGTTCTATAATTCTCCTTGGTCGATACCTGGCAAGACATAAAGGTAGGACACATTTAGTGGAAGTTCAGTCATTCTTGGAAGCAAGGTGTGATTTCACCTGGGAGTGCCATTCCCTTTTGCCTTCCCCTCTCTGCTAAATGATTTGAACAAAAATTAGTTCTCAATCCAGTCGCAAGTGAAGTCCCTGGGAATTTTCACCAGTTTTCCAGTGGGCTGGCCAAGGCAAAGGACATGGAGTTAATGCATGCCCGAAGTCATTTTATAAGTCAGTGATTTAGGGAGACCAAGGGGTAAAACTGCCCCTTGGTTTTGGACCTTAACTCCTGATACTTGATTACATGTTCTCATCATGTTCTCATAGTCTTAATTACCATATCAATTCAGCAGAACATAATGCACTGAGTGAACAAGAATATTTCAAGTATATGTTTAAAAAATAATATGAGAATCCAGTCGTGAGTTTTCAAATCAGTTTATCAATGATCCTGCTGGAATAAGGGGTTCATTCCTGGGGCTAGCTTTGCTTTATTCTGTGGTTTTACCTTAATAATTCTTCATTTTCAATCCCCTCTGCCACTAAAGATAACAGGAATGGAGTGACACTGACTTCTGACTTCTCTATGATTTGATTTTAACCTAGTTAGTTCTAAAATCATGCCTTGAGATTTAACTTCTGCACAGTTTGTAGGCCTATTGCTAAAATTCAGCTGATTCCCTTTCCACACACCTCAAAAAAAAAAAAAAAAAAAAAGAGAGGATAGAGAAGATGAGTATTGGTATTAATTCAGTAACTCTCATTTTAGATAGGATAAACATATACCTATCAAATGTAAATTGATACAAAGCATATTTAATATTTGATTGTACTACTTAAGAGAAAATCAGAATTTTTTTTTAACAAGCCAGTGAAAGTGTGTCTCTTTTGTTTCACTTTCCTGAATGAGCTGTTGTACATCTTATGCCAGCATACATAATGGTTTTCACACAGGGAAATCTGACTGTTGTACACATTTCTTCTTTTCATTCATTTCCAGAGCATAAAAATAGCTGTGATAATATAATGACTTGGTTCAGTTAATAAAAATGGCTCAATTTTATAATTCTTGGAACCTACTCTGATACAATTCTGTAAAAATAAGGCATAGCTATGATAAAGAAAAAACAGAAATACAAATTATCAGTGGCCATTAAAGAGAAAAAAGCACTTTTATGAATCTCTAAGTCTTGAAAATTGCTTTGTTTTTGATGGATAACTCTTTCATGAAATAACCAAGATTTTATCACTTATTCTATAATTGAAAAATATATTGAATATTACTGCAGTTAGATAAAGTGGAGTTTTATTAAAACATTTCCTTAATTTGTTGTGGATATACTAGAATTTGTATATATGCCTTTACCAGTATAAGTATCAGTGTAAATATTTCTTAAGCAAATTAGAAAGTTGAGCACACATTTATGATGTATACTAAAAACAGTGTAAAAATATTTTTTATTCATTAAAAAATTGGAGTATATTGTTTGAAATGTACTTCCTATAATGCATTGTAAAAAAACCCCAAAAACCTAATCTTTCTCCTTTTCTTTCCTCTTGTACTGATTCCTACAGGAACATATTTAACAAATGAAGCAAAAGGAGCTGAAGATGCACCTGATGCCGACACAGCCATTATCAATGCAGAAGGCAGCCAAGTCAATGCAGAGGAGAAAAAAGAGTATTTCATTTAGATGCAGAGCTAGAATCTTGGAGTTTTACTTATCAGGCTGACTGCTGGAGAAAACTGGCTATCATTTCTGAGAATTCATTTCTGCCATCTTCTGCTATCTTTATTAACTTGCATACCTGCTATAAGTAGCCAGTTTATGCCAACAATCAGCTGTTGACATCATCATTCTATAATTACAGTATCATGCATAAAACAGGACATTTCTTATTGCCTAAAAATCATATCCACTGCTCTCTTAACATACAGTGCTTGAATATACAGCCTTAACAATGTTAATCATCATCTTAATCCAAGTTTTCTACATATTTAAGTGTTATGCAGCTTTCTTTTCCAGTTTTCTTTTATCATGTCCCTACTAGTATGTCATAGAAAAAAATTCATAACAAGTACTATGAGGTAAGGTCCTAGTTTACTTACAGAAAATGTTATGTCTAAGATTAGAGGTTTACAAAGAATCTTTTATACCTGTATATCTAGAATTCAAAAAGCAAGTTGTTTTTTGCAACACACGCCCTTGGAGACACAAATTGAAATCTGTTTAGTATAGTTTCCTATATGTTTGTATTTGGTAGAAAAAATGATCAGTCCAGTGAATTTTTTGGGGTTTTTTGCTTTGTTTTGTTATGATTTAAATGGTACCTTGACAACAGTGCCATGTTTCAGTGGTGAAAACATGCTGAGTAGCTATACAGAATCTGCAGAGTTAGATAATAGAGCTTCTTTTGAAACAATTTGTCCTGCCCTTTTACTGCCTTTTGGGTTCACAAAGATTAGAGAACTTTCTGAGTAATTTATGTTTTTATAATTTATTTGCTAAACATTAACTCACCTGCCTACTCAAATTTGATGTGTTCATGGGGCACAATTGCAAGGCATTTTAGTATCTGTATATAGTGCATATAATAAATTCAATTAAACATTATTTGATACATATTCAACTTTTTTGGCAGTAGCTAAGTCAGTCACAAGTAAGCATTTTCTAATATCCATTATATCCCTTTAGATATGATTCAAAATCAATATTCTGAATAGATAACATGTGTTAGTATTTTTTGTCTGTATGTCCTAGCACTGTTCAGCAGCAAACTTTTCTAGTTCTTGTTAATTTTTTCTTTGTTATACAATGGAAGCACAATGTTATATGGAAAGGTAGTTTTAAGCTAACAACCAGTGCACAGCCTCAGGTTTTAAATTACAACCACATTTGATTACTATCCTTAAAAAGTACTATTGAGTTGCTAAAATTCTCAATTTTAATTTGGCAGTTCCAGAGCTGCTTCTCTATGTTGGTTTGCCAAAAAAAAAAAAACTTAAAAAAAAAAAGAAAAAAAAAGAAAAAATAGAAGTGTTAAAACAAAAGATATATGTTTTGTGTATACAGTAAATGGACTAATTCTTTATATTAAATTCCTGTCTATGCATTTTGTGAGGTACAAACTTATGTCACCGTGAATGATAGAGAATTCCTGCCATGCTTTTAGCTCCACAGTGAAGGTCTCTGTTTGGATTATTTCTGATTTTTTTTTTTTGGTGTAATTGACAGCTGAAAAATCACATGCTCTTAAATATGACAACAAAACACTGTAAGCCCATTGGCTTATTTCCTCTTCCAATGAAAAGAAAAGGTTGCCATAACAGGTCTTGGAAATGATTCTACACTGGAGAACGCAAGTTAAGTCTAGTTGGAGCTCGCTTTGCTCCTGTGTTTTGCACCTTTTACAAAAGAAGTATTTATCTCTGGTTGATGTATTTGTGAAACATAAAAGGATGATGGTCTGCTGTAAAGGACTTTCTCCTGGGATTTTATTTTTGTGTGGGGAAGGGAGAATTTGGAATACGACATCATGTGGTATGGTAAAATGGAAAATAAAGGTGCTGTTACAGATTATTTATCAGAAGAATATAAACCTTTTAAGGACAATATTAGAGTATTTTAATTGTTTTTGTTGAAACATTTATCTTGTTAATTTCTAAGATAAAAGGGTGACGTCAATCAAAGCAGCACTTTTTTTCAAAATATACAGACATAAATAATATGATGTGGTTGAGTGTTAACATAATAAATCATATACAGTATGACATTTTAAAGAAATAAGTCTGCATTGATGTGATTGCATGCTTGTTTTTACAGTTCACTCCATACCCATCTGTGGAAAAATGCAATAATATGTTAATATAATATGGTAGTTTGAGAGAACCAGGTAGGTGCTACTAGACACATTGAAAACTAGTATAGGTTTACAAGATATTCATGTCTTTCAAAACATAAACATGTAAAAGGCTGGCAAAGGAAGTCGTTCAGTTTAATACCAAAAATATGGGTTCTTGTCACAGCAGTAAGTTACATTAGCTATAGTACAGTATCAAAGTTTTATTTCAGGACCGGGGGCCCAGTTCAACAAAGATTTTAGCACACAGCTTCAGGCATCAGAAGAGTTCCCTTGGAGTATAAGGCACTGTTCATATGCTTAAAAATGAAGTGCTTCCCTGGATGAGGGCCTTATTTGCTCCAGTGGAATTCCCCACCAGAGTGGTGCTTACGCCTTCCTTCATCCTTCCTAACTCCAGCTCGCTTGAATAGTAGGGTTGTTACTTGAACCATTACCCAGCCAAGGTCAGGTAGGGCCTTCAAAAACAGGACTGACCTTGTGGTAACCATTTCAAACCATATTCTCCACTGGCATACAAACAGCATTTCAACTTGGCAAAAAAACAGATATATAAACTGTACTGTTAAGATAGTTTTGTTTGGGTTTTTTCTTTCCATTGGCTTGCAATTAAAACTGCTCACATGTGCTCATTTTTAACCCATTTGATCTTCCATTGTCTTGCACCTGGTGATGTCCCTTGCAGCTGTGCACAGCAGGTATGAAAAGCCCCACGCAGAGCATTCTACCTGGATAGCACTTTGCAGGCCTGTCTGGTCTTCACGGGTTCAAATTACTACACTGGGTGTAGAGAGGCATCCCTCTTTTCTGTAAGCAGAATCATGGCTCAACACTAATGACATTAAGTAGGCTAAAAGCCAGTTGTCCATTCCTTTTGCTCGAGTTCCCATTCTGAAAAACAATTGAAAAAAAAAAAGTTTTTATGATGGTGTTAAGCACCCAGCGGGTGTGTAAAATGGAGGCTCTGAATGGGAACCACCTTCACTAAAATCTATGTGACATCCTCTCCCTCACTCACTTGCAGAGTAGTTTTCTCCAGACCAGGTAGCTAGTTTCTGCCAGTGTACTGTTTACAGTGTCGATTGCTGATTATTTTTAAACTTTTTGATGTAGACTTTATTTTTTTGGTTTTTTTTTCTTTGGTTTGTTTGTTTTGTTTGTTTTTTTTAATGCTTCAAGAACATTCTCATGATTTGAACAAGAAAGCGGTGCATCAGAAGACAAGGGGTGCATCATCCCACTCTTTTAGTGTCATCTGACAAACCAAGAGACAGTTTAAGGAACCTGATGTTTAACTTGAGGCTCAGAGTTTAAGCTAGAACATCTCAAAAAGTTTCCACATTACTTAAGGATGGTTCGTCTTGCACTGAGACTCCCTCTCTAAAGGAACACATGAGGAAAACCAACTTTTCTAGGTGAGACATGACAGTTAACATCTTGTGTGTTTTCATTGCAGTATAATATATATATAAATATATATATAGCTATTTCAATGAAAAGAAAGGACAGAATCATCTGTAATTATGTAATTCATGATTGTAACAGCACTGAAGTTACCATGTACGCACATGTACAGTAGCTCTTTCAACAGTTACAGTGTAGTTACATGTAATTCCCTGTAACATAGCAGTTCTAGTGTAATTTAGTGCCACTTATTGTAAAGTGTTACCAAAAGGAAAACAGACTTCTTACCTTTAGAATTCCGTTCCAATTAAAGGTAAGTTTATTAAATTAGCATCATTAAATCTGATATTGCGTTTCTTAATTAAGGAGATGATTTAAAACTTTCATGTTCACACTGCAGCTTCCCCCCATGGCTTACCCAGACTCCTCCAAATGTCTAATCTCTACACTCCTAGGGACTGGTAATCTGTGATGAACATACCAAAAATCCCAGCTACTCCAACTTTAATTGAACAAGCTGTCTAATAAAGAAAAACAGCAACGACAAAAACAATGAGTAATGCTTTTTATTAAGTGGCACAAAGTACACACTAAAAACTATGCAAAAATATAGGTAAATACAGTGTACTTACATGTAAGTATCTTGTACTTGCTGTGTATGGATATTGGAAAACCATGTAATTATAATATGCATTTTGATTATTTCAAGCAAGGGGTGACCCCCAACAGTCACAAGGGAAAAGTGGAAGGTACATCTACAAGCAGTGGATATCCTAATGCAATATGTGTAATTCCTCTACTTGCAATGACAACTAATTTATAAAAAATACTGCTCCTGTTTCTCATCAGCTTTGCTTTCCATTTCTTGGAGCACCATTAAATACCACTGAAACACCTTTAGGCAAAGTAAGACACTGACTCCTCTAATGGCTTTGCTGCCAGCACTCTGAAGGTCTGGCAACACTATTCTGTAATATTATTGCTGGCTCAACAGCACAAGTTTCATCTTTTTTTCTGTCCTCAAGGGAGCCTAGTATGTTAGGATGCTGAAATATGCTGCCGTATGCCCTGGTATTTTTAGCAGGAACAACAGAAAAAGAGAGAGAGAGCGAGCTGCATTCTTCTGACCCCTATTTTGCTGAATCATCTCACCTGGAATTACCACTACTTGCTCAGTAATGCCAGGTAATCTTAAATTTTAAGTACAAAATGCTTCCATTACAGTACAGAGGATGCCCTAAATGATAAAACTAATGTTTTTTGTAAACATGAAGTTTTATATTGTAGATCTTTTTCCTTCTTGACACTTTTCCATCATGCCCTTCCAGAAGAAATGCACCAAAAGACAGATAGCCTAGAATAGCGAAAGAAGAAGAGAATTTTTTTGTAAGCCTTCTTGTGGTTGCCATTGCTATCACCCTCCTTTGTGTCCTGTGTAACAGGCAAATAAATGTATTTAGCAACTGTCATTAGCATCATTCTACATTGTACTATTCCTAGAATATGACATCTACCTCTTAGTCTAAATACTAGCTATGAGATATTTGTATAAATTTTAAATACTATTGAAATTTTTCTTTAGTCTTGAAATGAAATCACTGTATTATTTTTCTTTTCTGTTAAAAACAGGTAAAAATATTTTCTGGGTTCATAATTCTTGCCCTGATCTTATTAATTTTGGTATAGTTTTAGCTTTTCAACAGGGCATAAGGACGCAGCCTCAGCTGGTATAAATCAGCTTCACTCTGTTGCCTTAAATGTGGGCCAATTTATGCTGGCTGGGGATTCATCCCAAACAGCTTAAAAATAAACTGCTATAACACATCAATATTTAGTCAGCTCTAGATAATGATTTGCAATCCAACTGCAACACAATTCTTCCAAGTAAGACATGCACGTATGAAAAGAAACTTTAAAAAGCACATGCAAGCTTTTGAATTAAATATGCAATATCAACACTGTTGATATATCCTGACTTGTCTCTCACCTATTTAAACATAATATTGCCAGGGCACGTTTACATTAAAAACACTCAATGCATGGGGAGCAGAGAAGGACTATTGCAAACAGCAGGAGAAAATTAAATTAATAGAGAAGCCTTTGATGTCAACAGAACAGAGTAGAAACTCTTTTGAGAGCAGGACTTCCTACAGGGTTTTTCAGGGTGGACATAAGGCCTCTAAAACACATGAAAGTTGTTTACTTGGCATTAAGAGAAGCTAGGACAGTTCCTTCTTGCTATCGAGGAATCTTACCCAGCACTCTGCACTTCTTTTAACTCAGGAGAAAATAAGGGTACAAACATGGTTGAACAGCACACTTCTGTTTCACTCCACATCCTCAGGATGCTCCAAGCCGTGCGCTTCCAGCAGCCCTTAAGAGAATTCTTCCAGCATCTAGGAATCATCCTGTTGTAAAGTTGTGTTCATTTTCTTCAGCAATGTCTAATGTACTCAAAACCAGACCAGAAGGTGTGAAGCCAATTGGAATGAGTCTGCAGTTCTAGAGGCTTCCAGAGCCTTGCAGTAGATGGGGAAAGAAAATTTAAAAAAAAAAAATTTCTTCATGGCTTCTATGTTTACTGTAGGTCTGCCCTCCACATTCTGTCTTAAGTCATTTATTCTCTGCTGGGCTAAAAGCAGCAGTCTAATCGGAAAGGAGGAAGGAAAACTATCTCCTCTAAAAGGAGCAGTCTGTACTACTATTAAAGAAAAGTTCAAGGGTTTTTGTTTCTTCCCTTTTTTAAGATTTCAGGTGCAAAGCCAAGCCTGTTGGGGTCAGCACTTTAGCACTTTCCCTGTGTTCAGGGTCAAGCCAGCAATGTTTCATGTGTGAGCTCTGGTCTCATGTTTCAGCGCAAACTGCAGACAGCCTTAGCCTGCCCTTATGCATAGTGCTGAAAATCACCAATGCTATTTTCTTCTAAACATAATAATTTTCTCAGTCTTGTTCTAAAATGAAGAATTGAAGAGGTTTTATAATAGGTGTAAAGGGAGGGAGTTTAAAGTAATAGCTTGTAAATAAGATTGTAAGAATGATCATCAACTCTTTATGTTGATTATAAAGAGGAGGAGAGTCTTTAATTGCTGGGCTGATTTCTTTATCATTTCCTCTTTCTCTCCTTTCTATGCATATTGATTAATGTTAGTAAATATGCAGTTGCACATGTTGTCCTTTTTCAGTGAATGCAGATTTGCTTATACCCCTATATAGCTTTCATAGAAATATGCAAATATAACCTACAGTCATCTGCTTCTGCCAAAACAGTGAGCCAAGAGAGGGAAATCATGGATTACTGGATTCATATATGTCCTGCTTCCATCAAAATTGAGTACAGTACATCTATTGATCTCAAAAGAACAAGGCTCAAGTCCTTAATGCACATGTTTGAGTTGCTATTTAGCTCTTTTTCAAAAGAATTATAAAGCAATCCTTGTGCATCCTTTACTTTTAGCCTAGATATTTTATGACTACAAAACCCCTTTAGTTCACCAGGAAGTTTCCTAGAATAAATAATAAGGCATAATTTGTGAAAGGACTATAACAACCTCATCTATTCATGCTCAGTGTAAGTGTATTCTCCTAGGAACTCTGGTGTTCTTTGCTCTTACACTGGCAAGTTATGGCCCTGAGAAGGATATATTTGAATGGTTCAGAAATACAACCACTGACATGTATAAAAAAAAACCCATGGGAATTAAACATATTGCACTGATGATGAGACACATCAATTTCATTTTATTTCTTCATTAATAACTTTAAACAGACAAAATGCATATTGTAATGTTGGGTACATGACACTTGCATGTTGCTATGCCTATATACTTACAAAGTATTCAATGTGTACTTGGTGGCGCTTAAAAATGTCATGTACAATTCTAAACATTCTTACAGGGTTCCCATTTGCACTTCATCTTTCAGAAAAGTCTTGTCAGAAAATTGTCTGATGAATATTATTGAAAAAAATAAAATTTCAATTTTAGTTATCTGTTGGACATTTCTGAATTGTCTATTCATTTTATATATTACGTGGTGCTTGCCAGTTTGGCAGTGGAGTTGATTTAGACCAGTGGCTGTACACACAGACTGTTCACTGAGCAGATTTTGCTGTTTCCAGCAGAATTGTTGCAATCAATCATATTCTTCTTGAAATATTAATTCTGAGATTTTAAACAGTGATCCAAGGAAATAATCTGTGAGGCAGAATTACAAATTCTATTATTTTATTTGATGTTTATATACTATATATTGTGTATTGCTTTATAGCTTCTTCTGACTGACAAAGTAACAACTGTCGGATGCCATCCTCACTGTAGGGGAAATTCATCCTTGTGAAGAGGTCAAGTGATGAAAAGCATTTAAACCTGTGGGACTTAAATGGTGGATTAGCCCTCTTGAAGGAGCTATGGAATTCATACAAGGTTTTCATGCACCACTTACCGTGTTTCAGCTGATGTTGCAAAGGGCAAGAAGGCCACCAGTCTCAAAGAGAGAGGGACAAATGTCAGTGGGAAGAGGAA
The DNA here is from genome assembly GCA_003676055.1 of Chloebia gouldiae. NCBI lineage: Eukaryota > Metazoa > Chordata > Aves > Passeriformes > Passeridae > Chloebia > Chloebia gouldiae. Next base: position 10,114,433 of record QUSF01000016.1, read on the forward strand.
ATTCTGAGTGTGCCTGTGTTGATGAAAAAGAAACCAGTCCCAGATTGGTACCCCCGTGCAGAGGATTTGCAGTGCTCGTGCACATATCAGTTTTCCTGTGACCTGAACTAAGCACACATTTGACAAATGTAGAGTCCTGTTGGATTCAGTAGATTTGTTCTTATCTTTATTGCTTCTTTTCACTAAACTGAAATATGTCCTCTTCACCGATTTTTAAGGTCTTTTAAGAAGCTTTTTAAATATAGCAGCAATACAGATTTTCTCAGTCACATGCCCATGATTTTTAGGGCAAAGCACACTGGAAGTCTACAGTGTACCCAAGCAAAATGACACAATCCAAAAAATGACACAGTCCAGCAAAAGATGCAACCAACCCCTGGATTAACAGTTTTCTGCATTCACTCTGTAATTTTAGTACTGTCCTGGTTTCTGTCACCAGCCAAAAATTTACCCAGAGGTAAATTTTACTCTCTGTCTTTCCCTGGTTGGGAGTAGATCCTTACAGTTACCACTCCAACCTGCTATGTCCCTATGTGGTTCCCTTTAAAAAAGAAGCTTAAATCTGTAAATGCTGCTAACAGATAATTTTTTTTCTTTCATCAACAGCCAACAAAATCCCAACCCTCTTTCCCACTTTCTGTTGTAATAAACAATGACAGTCCCTTTTTCTAGGGGTTTTGGGTTTGATTTGGTTTGTGTTTTGGTTTGGTTGGGTTTTAGTTTAGAGTTTTGTGGGGTTTTGTCTCTTTTCAAAAGGGAAAACAAACAGGCTTTTTTTTGTAAATGATTAAGACTGCTTGAAATTACACTGAATACTGAGAATAATTTCATTGAATGCAGAGTCTCTCTACCAGCCTGTCATGGCATTATACACATTAAACACTGATGTGTAAGAGGGGCTCCTTTCCCTTTTAAAAGTCATCAGGCACCTGCATAAGAAGATAGAGAGTTTTTCAAAAGTAATGTTATAGAGGAACACTTGGCCCAGCCCCTTTGGTAAGTGTTAAGGTAAAGGTAAGTGCAATTAGTGAAATTCACAGATAATTAAGTGGGGATAATGAAGATGATTCCTTGCTTGACAAAGAGTCATAGTGTGTTGCCTTCTGGTCCTGCTCCAAGCACTTGGCAACATCCTGAGCCATGGGAGGGCACTTTTGATTATCTCTGGGCTCCTCACTTGCCCTAGCTCTTCCTCCTGCTGAGTTTGCAGCAATAGCTTCTCTGCTGCTCAGGGCTAAGAGCTGGGGCCTTATTGATTCTGCAAGCTGCACACAGGAAGAAAAGAAGACAAGAGAGTGTTTTTAAGCAAGCCGGAAAGATTTTTTAGAAAGAGGCCTCTCCTTTATTCTGTGGCAACTTACAGGAAATTAGCACTGATGTCAGCTGGTGAGGGTAGCAACCATCCCTGCTTGGAGTGTTGAGGGGGAGGACATCCTCCGGGCCCTGCCAGCTGGGTGGGGGAGAGGGAGCAGAGGGAGGAGGAAAACTGCACATGCCAGGAACGTGGGAGACAGGTTTGTCTCTCTCTAGCAGTAGGACCAAAGGGGGAGCCTGTGGCTTTTCTTGTCAGCCTGTATTCATGGCTAGAGGTGCACAAAGAAACCGATCCAACCAGGAGATTCGCAAAGCCACTGAACAGCAAGAAACAGCTCGAATGCTGATGCCATCACCTGGCAAGCAAGCAGTGCTTCCCACTTCAAGGACTTTGAGTTGATTGAACTTAGAGGCAGGTGGGAATTTATTAAAGAAAAAAAAAAAAAAAGAAGAAGAAGAGAGAAGAAAATCAAAATTTTAACCTTGACAGATAAGGTTAGACAGAAAGTGCAAGCAACAGAAAAGAAAATAATACCATCTGCATGGGCTTTTAGTTCTGTATCAAGGCATTAGCCAGCTCCATCTCAGGACAAATAAAATATTTTATATAATTCTGTAATTTTTCCGGTGCATTTTCTTTTTTTTTTTTTTTTTCTGGAGCATCTAATGGTAACCTCAGAGACAAAAGCACATATACTTTGATGTGATCCATTTAAAGTACATCATTATATTGCACTCACTCACATGGGATGAGATTACCCTCCAGAACAGCAGTAAGCAACATGACTAAGAGCTGTCATATCTATTTCCTCATCCACACCCTGTGAAGGAATGTGTGTGCAATGAAGCATTGTGGTTTCATTTTTTACTTATTTATACATTTTTACATCTCCCCAATGTTTATGCAAGAAATTTATATTTTTAAAAGCACTTTGTACTTGAAGATTAAACTTGTGATTGTTCCTTCTTCCTATGAGATTCACTGCTCCAGTTTTAGCAAATTCTCCCTGTAAAGCCTTCAGCAGGATAGAGGAATCATTTTCTTGATGATAGTCAGTATCTGTAGCAAGACTTTTAACTCCACTCAAATCCAGCCTTTAAAATAAAGTCCAGGACCTTGGAATGAATTCTGAAAAGCTGATGTAGGCCATGGGAAGCAGGCTGAGCTTGTTTACTAAGGAGAAGATGTATCCAAGTTTTCCATGCCTTTGAGGGTACGTGAGGACATTTTTCATGGCCAGCCATCCTGCACAGCTCTAACTCACCTGAGAGGTGACACAGATGAATTGCTGTCAGGAGGTTCACATTAATTTATTGCCTGAAGGTGGTAACAAGTCACAGCTGCTGGAGAGGAGGGTAGCAATCCTCCCGTTGGGAGTGTAACCATGTCTTTGTGTCTGTGTGGGGATGGTTTTGGCATTCCCTGGGAGCAGACTGACTCCTAAATTTTATTTACCTGGACACAGGTGAGGCTGGTGTCCTCTTCATGCAGGTAGCACAGGGTTGCAGTGCCCCTGACCAAGCCTGGTCTGCACAGGGAAGCTGAAGGTGATGCATGAGAGGGTTAATCCTATAGGACTGAACAGTCTGAATTACTGAAATATGAATACAACATGAAACCACATGAAACTAGTGGTGGGCTCTAAGGCAGTTTATTTTTCAAGTTGAGCTCATAAACAACAGGCACATCTGTATGTGCATACATACAAGCACAACACTTCCTATATTTTTCTATGCCTTTTTTCTTGTCCTAGCAGACAATTTCTACATTCTCTGCTACTCCAAGTTCATGATTTTGTAGTCATAGTCTCTTAGGACACAGCTTCCTCTTTTTCCTATTTGTTTTATACTTGCATGGCTGCTAGTGATGCTTTGTGTGGCACAGGCAAACTAAGTTGACTCATTGATCAACAAGTTTGGCTGTAAGTTTTTCAACAGGATCATATTGAGGCTTTCTAAGGGAAGCCAAAATATATAAAAAGGGGGGGGTGGTGATTAAAGATCCCCTTTTTTATTACCTCTTTACTAAAATTATCTCGAGTTTCATTTCCAGGTTGGGAAAAAGGCAACAGTGGAAAATATTATGGTTTTTCCCACTACACTCGGTACAGCTGGGCAGTATCCACTGGAGTAGGAGGGAGCTTCAGCATCAGCTCCTGATTGTTCTGGTAGCTGGACCAAGGATGGGAAGGAATCTGATGTGTGTCTGGTTTCGGCTGTGCTGTAGTTTGGCAGTGTGTGTGTCAGCAGAAGCACCAGATCAGGGTATTATATGACCACCAAATCACACATTTTTCTCTACCAACACCACTCTTTTTTTCCTTCAAAGTGTGAGGGAAATAGCAAAGCCTTTTTCAATGCCCCTGTGGCATTGAATCTGTGTTTTCATTCAGGAAATGAATAATAATCATCGTGCCCTTTTGGAGAGCAAAACCAGACAAAATGGTATTTCCCTTTCATGCTCAAAGCTACCAAATACAGAACTTGTAAGGAACTAGGAACAGGGAGAAGAGAATTATATAGGCTGTGTGGGGTGGAGAGAAATGAGAAGTACAACAAAAGTGAGAAAAAGAAAGGTGTTGGCAGGAGGAAATGCTGCAATACCTCTCCCAGCACTGAAAGTCTCACAGTTAAATGTGAATGTGATATTGACAATTAAAGGAGAGGGCCATAGCTAAAGACTGAGCTACAACAGCAAAAACTGTTAAGGCTTCAGGGAGGGAATGAAAGAAATTTCAAAGCAAAGCCCTAGAGAGAAAAAGGCCTCTGGAAGAAGATGATGGCAGACTGAGTGTCACTTTGACACTGCTGAGATGCCCTAAAGTCCCCAGAGCTGGGACTGAGGAGGCATCACATCAGATTCCCAACAGAAAGGACTTCCACTGTCACTCACAGGCAACCTTGGAGCTGATCAAAGGGTACTGCTAAAAACCCACACTGAACTCAAGAGCCCAGGAGAGAGCAGATTGCCTACAGGCAGCACCTTGAGCATAAAATCTGTAGGAGACAATAAGGTAAAAGGGAATTGCTTGAGGTTCCTGTAGGCACCAGAAGCCCTCTCCCCACAACTAATGGGAAATGATTATGTGATCTAAGGCATTCCCTACTCTTCTGGGGTAAAAGTATACCATCAGCCTCAAGTGGAAAGGGAATATTTAATATAAATATTTACATCTTCATAACTCCTCTCTGAAAGCTCTACTGGAAACACAAGAAAGTCATCAGCAACTGCTTCAGGCCAAAGCTCTGCTCCAGCTATCACAAGAAAATGGCAAGTGCAGTCACAGCCTTTGTCACCAGCTGCCACCCACTTACTAGGGTGCTTGCAAAAAAGAATGACAGACAGTTACTCTCTGACAATGGCAGTGGCATTCTCGATGCTTCCCGGCTAAAAGGAATTCTAAAACCCCTCTGTTAAATTCATACGGAAAGAGGTTAAACCTTGATGCCCTATTAATAAGCTCAAGAGACAAAACTTAGAAATCTCTCACCTCCTTATATACCTCAGGCAGGAATTTCCTTCCCAGAAATAATCTCCTTTGTAACCAGCCAATGAAATTTGTTACAATTAACCAAAAGAAAGGAGTGAAGACCATTGTCAGAGTTTCATGAGCTGCAGAGTTCACTGTACAAGCCATGGAATTCTCTTGCAAATGGAAATTAAGTACTCTGTAGAAGCAGGGATCATTATATAAGAATATAAAGGAAAGCCCTTGCTGCCCTATATCCCTAACAAGCCAGCTAATTCATGGGTTTAGCTTTTCTAATGACCAACAGTGATTTGGCAGACATCACCTATGTATGAAACAAGGTGAAACTGAGATCCATAGGAAAAAGGCTGAGTTATACCAAAGTTAGTTCAGTTTAAAATCAGCCTAACTCCCCCAGACCTCTGTGAAATTACTCCTGATTCATTTGGATGTACTTAAGCATAGAACCCAATTATTGTTTTTGCAGTGTTGAATGTAGTGTCATGCTGGGGCAGGGAATGAAGAAAGGCTTGGTTCAGCCTTTTTTTTTTTCTTACCTCATTGTTTTTTGCTTTTTTTTTTCCGTTTGAATGACTTCTTATGCCAAAGTTCTCATTAGGCAGCATCAGAGATGTCCAAAAAAAACTGCATGAAGTGTTACAGTACTGACTCAAACCTTTTCTAGCCTCTGTAAAAATGAATGTTAATGCACTGACCTCTCCCAAGAATCAGGGACAACCGGACAGCTTGTTTCTCAGCTAATGCACAGAAATTGGAGTGGGAGGATATTGGGAAAGATCAGTGTCTGGCACAGCCATACACTGGTAGTGAATTGCCCATGTATCAAGTTAGAAAATGTGCAATTACAACTGAACAGAAAAAAAAAGTCTGAAAATAATGGAGGGATTCAGTATTTACTTTTTGTTTGTTTTCTCTGAGGACCTAAATATTTACTAGTAGTCAGGGGAATGCAGGGTGGGTTTTTTTTGGTGAAAGGCTACTGGAGGATTTGTCAAATATATGAGAAAACCATGAGCAGATATTCCTAAGAAGTTGTTATGTGAGTGAAATGTGGGCCTGCAGGGAAAGGCCTGGGAATTAAATGTCCTCATAAAATTCACTGGGCACAGCTGCTTTCAGTAGCTGTGCTAAGCTGCAAGAAATGCAAATGACTGATTTCTAAAGAAGAAAAGCCCCTGGTAGAGTGTGACTAACCCACATCCCCCTGCTCCTTGCTGGCCAAACACTCACTCTAGTGCTCAGCTTGCTGTGAAAAACCAACCCTTCTTCTGGTACAGAGCTGGCACCAAGAACCAGCTAAAATTTTGTTTTATTGTTTTTTGGTTTTTTTTTGTTTGTTTGTTTGTTTTTTAATGGGGCTGATCCAGCAGTTTCATCTGGCTCGTACAGGATTACAGCACCATTTCCTCAGTGGAGAGCTGGGCTTTAAACCAAAAGCAGAAGTGTCACTGCAAGACTGCTGTGTGAAAAGTCCCTTTGCAAAACATTTCTCACCAGAAGACTTAAATTTTCCATGAATTGATTAAAAATTCCTAATAATAATTTTCAAAACATTATTGGGGTGATCCCTTAGTTTCTTGTACTTGCCTATTCCTTCCTAAATTTATTGTACTGGGTAACATTTTTTAGCAAAGTTCTCATAATCAAAAGGGAGGAAAAAAGAAGCCAAGAAAAAGGGGTAAGAAAGAAAGGTTTAAACAGTATTCAAAGTTTTGCTTATTTGTTTAGTTTTTAAACAGAGTCTGTAAGTAGCTGGGTTTCTTACTGCTTCCTACTGTAATGAATTAGAAAGTCTAAACATGTCTTGCAAAACTGCATTTCATATGGTATTTGATCTGTGATGAGTGAAGCCAGAGATTGCTTCTCTTACAGTGTGCCTGTACCTCTTGTAAACCAAAAGTCCCACAACAACGTGGCTAAAGAGTGCAGATCTGCATCTGATCTAATCTCCAAATATATCTGAGATATAAATAACTATATATACTCTATATATATTGATATCTCAAAATATATTTATTCAAATCCCTAGGCACCTTTTGTCTCTGACTCCCTCTGTGTCAGTACAAATCTATTTTGTTGTCAACATGTTTGTGTCAGGAGGAGTTACTTTAGGGGGTTTTCTCTTCCCCAAATCCCTTGAGCTGATAGGAGCAAAATCAATATCAGGTTACCTAGGTTGTACTGCCTTTTGAGCAAGTCTCTCATCCATTCCATGTTTTCCATGTATGAAGTGATGTTAATATTTAAGGCACATTTTTAAAACCATTCAAATATTGTGATGTAAAAATTAGCCTTTGCCTCTTACTAATACGTTAGTTTAACATGTATTAGAAATCCCATTAGATTTGCACTTCGGTGGTCTCAGGGGAGCAAATGTCTGTGACAGCCACCGATGTAGAAAGAAAGTGAATTCAGCAGCATCCCCTGAATTTGCTAATCAACCCAACTCAGCTGGCTGTCAGAGCTGGAATGGCAGCACCTAGTCTGGAAATGAGCAGGCATCTCAGAATGCTGACACTGGAGAAGAGTTTTCTCCCCAGGACAGCTCGGCTCCCGCTGCAGCGCCTGCCGCGCCTTCAGCAGCGCACAGCAAAACAACTTGGGAAGCAGATGGGCTGTGTGACAGTCAGATGTGTCAGTAACTCGACTCAGGAGAATAGGAGGTTGTAATTAAGGCTTTGCTTTAGTGCAGGAGTTTTAATAGCATAGATATTTTTCCTGGTATTTGTTTCAAACAGAAATCAGTAACTTACGGGGAACTGACAGTAGTGACAGGAATTGAAGAGACAAAACCTGCTGGAGACTTCTCTCTGAATTTTGCTGCTTCTATAAAATGTTTGCATAGTCTGGGTATTGGGTAATGCAACCCTCTTTGTTCACTCAAGAAAGATAAATTAATTACAAGTTAACTAATAATAATAATAATAACAACTTTTAAAAGCTATTATCTGATACTAAGGTACAACCTGATGCATAAAGTACAAGTTCCTGCACAGACATATTTCTCCAGTTTTTGATAGAGCATTGTTCTGTGCTTTATTTGAAAGTAATGAAATTATTATTTTCTACTCTGTGCTCTGATATGGACTAAACAATTTATTAGAAAACATGGGATTATAACAATACATCCTTACTTGAGCTATTGCCAAGTTAGAAACCCTGCATCAACACTTCTATCACACTCTTAAAATTTGAAAAGTAGTGCTTCAGTCTGTGTGGTTAGTTCAAAAGATTGCAAATGCAAAGTTTACAGAACTGTGTGACAATGATATATTTGCCAGCAGCAAATTAGTCCAAGTGACTTGTAAAGCTTGCTCTGACATATATAATTTTTAGCAGGTTTCAAACTGTCTCCTCCAGGCTGTGATTAATTTCATTAGATATTCTTAAAGTTAAGAAAAAAAGGAAGAGTAATAAGGTAGTCTGTCAATCACAAGTTCTAAAACAAGAAAATATATCTCAGATTAAGTAATCTTTCCATTCTGCAGAATTGATTCCCATCTCACTGACATGTAAATGGTTCTGCTGCACTCATAACCCACACATTTAGGCAGATGAAGATTTAATTTTAGCACCAAGCACTGATGTCTGATGTGTTTATCTCAAAGATCTCCTCCAAAATGGAGATTATGCAACAAAGTGTTTTAAATTTACCTGTCCCCAAATACTGTGAAATGCCATACAAATGATAAAATTATGTGCCTGTAGAAAAATGTCATTACATAATCAATATGGAAAATTATTTATATTGTGCATAAAGAGTATTTATGCCACAAGTGAAGATGTAAACAGTAATTTTAAGCCTGAATTATGCTTTGCTGTGGTCAAGTTATGATGCAAATTTTTACATTCATCACAAAGATATCACAATGACAGAAATTATGTAGGAAGGCAATTTGCAGCCTGAGCACCTAACAATAGGAATCATCATTAAAGTGGCTCATGGCTAATGACAGCATAGCTTTTGTTAATCCTTGATGATTAAATATTTAAATATTACTTTCTTTTCCTCTGGTGATTCCATCACTGATTTGAATTCCCAAAAGAAGGTTGATCTAATGACAGCAGTGTTACTTTTTAAAGAAGAGGGACGCCATTTCTTTTCTCTGGTAAGGTCCAGCTCGCTGTCCCCTACACACAGGTTTTGCCCATCACTTTCTGACAGGGCTGATTTTCTTCTCTCCTCAGGACACACAGTTTTGGTTTTGCCCCGGTGATGTCTGGCACCTGGCTATCATTGGCCTCAGCTGTGGCCATTTCAATAAATGTGGCCATTTAGTGGGTGTGGGAGGAGAATCAGGTTGCCTGTTTGTTATCTCTGCCCAGAGCCCTCTCTTTCGCAAATACTGTCACCCACAGCTTCCAGCTCTCCCTTCTGAAGGCAGACAACAGCAGCATGGCAGTGAGTACTAATAACCTTTATTCAGTACAGCACCTAAACTTTCTAGGAGATTACTGCTTTTATTCTCCCAAGACACCTGTGATAAAGGGTGGGGAGTGATTTTGTGTCACAGAGAGGAATCTGAGAACAAAGAGGTGGGCTGGTAAATGGGCTTAAGGATTGAAATTGTGTGTTTTGAGATCTGACCTTTAGTGCCTCTGCCACAGTTGAGTCCAGAGCTCTGGACTCTGTGTGAATGCCTAGGGCATGGATCTGGGTGTCTAGGCTGTAACTCCTTAGCCCACTGCAAAGAGATGCATTTAAAATAGTTGTGGAGAGTTGGATGGCATGAGATGCTTACAAAAGGGATATTTTTGAACTTTCACCTTTTTCTGAGTCTTTGACAAGTTAGCTGAGTGTATCATAAATCAGATATTCTTTTGGGCTCAGTACTGGAACCTGTTACCTGAACGTTTTGCAGAAATCAGGTCAAACAGCAGAGTTACCAGGAAGGGTAATGAGGTTGTGTGGTCCCTGGTGTCAGTGTTTTCAGCTCTGGCATGAGTGCTCTTCTGTGAAGTGATAGGGCTGTAGAGATGCCCACGTTTGCTTCAGGGTCTGTTTGTCGTTACTGCTAACTCTCAGAAGAATAAGATCACAGCTTTACTGGGTCAATGATGATGAGAACAACTCTTAAGGTTAACAGCTAGGGACCTAACCCATTCTTCTGCAAAGGCAGATCACCTAAGATGGAAGGGGAAGAACGCATTTCTCCTCCTTGCTAGCACAGCTTTGTTTCAGCTCTGTGGTAGTGGTGTAGGAGCTTGAAGATGCAGGCTGGAGTTACCCCAGGCAGAGTGGCCTTCTCTCAGATTTTTTTCTGAAGCAAAATGAGACCTTTTTCACAGCAGGTGGCTTCTTTACCCTCTGAGACCCATGTAAGATGTGAAGGCACTGTTGCTGCTGCTTTCTGCCCGATTTCTGAGCCCAAATGAGACCTGACAGTTGTTCTCCACCACTCAAAAACATACAAAGGACGAGGCCATTGTTCTTTTGCCATCAGATGACTGTCTCAGTTGTGAATAGTTGAAGGATGACCAGAGTGTTTCTCACGTGAGAAACACACCAGCCAGCCCAGAAGGGAGTTTTATACACCCAGCTGAGGCAAGCTGCGATTGTCCACTTGGCACTGCTTGCTTGGGAGTTGCCACTAGTGCCAGCATCAACCTGGGGACTGGCTCAGGAAAGGGGCTCCACTTTGTGCATCCCCTTCCACCCCCACTCAGGCCCTTCTCATCACAGCAGAGGCTTTTCAGTCACCCATGGATGCTGCCACATGGGTAACAGCACAAACTAATTAATTTAATTTCTGTGTAGACCTATAGTACAGTGGAAAAACAAGAGCTAATAGAAATGCTTGAGCAGACAAATGGGAGCTGGGCTTTTTGCCACTTTCTCACTCTAGTTCCTCCCATGCCTCTCACTCCTGCTTTGCAATAACCCCTGCTACTCCCATCACATGTGTCTTGGTCAGACTCTGTCAGTCATGGTTTCAGGGTGCCAGATGTGATGTTATGTTATGCCAAGTGTACCCTGAACTAACTCACTATCAAACCATTTTCTCCTGTGAGACAAACGAGATTTAATAAATATGCAAAAAAAAAAAAAAAAACCAAAACAGAAAACCAGACAAACAAAAGAAAACGTCAAGGAAAATACAAAGAGAGAGGGGGATGGTGATTTTTAGACATTACTGTTTTGTATGTTGCTTGAGTCTGTTGTCTTAGCTCCAAAGCAAGTTAAAAAGAAATATATTTACTAGCCTTTGTTTTTACACAAGTTAACAGTGAGAAGCTTGAAATAATATGGGAGGAATATAGCCTGAAATGAGGATTTTTTTATCGTAAAAGCACATGGATTTTTGGGGTTGTCTGGAGCAATTTCACAGAAACAAGAGCAGATTAAAGGAGGTAATGACATGTTTGTAATTTCATTCCTAAGGCTCATGGTGTCCTTCCCTCTCTCTAGTTTTCAGCCTAGAGATAAATCAAGGGCTTCAATTTCCAAATCTGTCATAGAAGCTTCACAAATAAAAATGCTGACAAAAAATATCTGCTTTTAAATGGCTACTTGCAAGCACTGACAACTAGCAGTCTATAGATCTTTCACCTTACAGGGAAGAGAAGCAATGTGTACTGCCAGGAAAAATGAAGAGCAGAAATGCACTGCTCCTAAAGTTAAAGTAATCTAAAAGTATGACAATAATAAACCATTTACAGTCATGTTTTGAATGCTAGATGAAAATAGATTTCAGGTGCTATATTAACAAAGTCTCACAGCTGCCTGGTGTGGAAAAAGAATGGATGTGGCATTGGAATAAGAAGTAGAGAGGCCATGTGCACAAGAAAAATTCCTCCTCAACTACTGTGGCTGTTCCACACGGCTCCTCTGTGCCCACAGAGCGCTTGTAAGTGACTGGGGAGGAGTGGAAAACAGGCAACATGAAAACCAGTGCAGATTATGCTGGTTAATGCTGAATAATTTGCTGCGTCTGTTAGCTGAAGGCTCTGGTTTTTGCAGGGTATGAATTCCAATTATAGGTCTGAGCTGGAGCAGTTGATAGTAAGAGGCAAACTAGGCCAGTTACTTTGCTGAAACTCGGGGTGATGGAGCTGAGGAGAGTTTCTCCTGGAGCACTGTGGAGTCCCTGACCCCACAAAAAGTCCCCACACCGGGATTGGTGTCTGCTGTTCACACCTATGGGCTCCTTGGTCTATGGGATTCAATGCTGTAAACAAAATTGCACAGCCACTCTGTGTTTTTTGAATACCCCCCAAACTCTTGCTGATTTTAGAGGCAGAATAGGATGAGTCTCCCCCACCATGCTGTGGTTTCCTAACATATTTGGCCTGCTCCAGCCTAAAGCCAGAGAATTACTTGGCATACAGATTGTGTGGGGCTCTGGTCTGGGTGAAAGATCTGAGCTCCTGTGGCAGAATAATTGCACCCACCCACCCATCCTCTCTTCCCAGGCGAGTGCTCATCCCTCACCCTCTGCCAAAATGCACCTGTGTGTATTTGCTGCCTTTCAGTCAACTCATCTCTTTAAGGCTTCAGCCTGGTAAATTCTGAAAAGAGATGTGCGGCAGTTTCCATATCCAGGGGGTGGAATGAATGAAACACGCTTTAGGCAGTTGAAGTGCCTCATGTAAATTTATTTCATGCATAAGCATGTTGTCCTTGTGCTGTGTGGCCCCCGGATTTGCTGTGGGCCAGCTCTGTGGTAGCTGCAGTCCCTGTTCCAGCAGGAGCAGCACTCGTGTCCTGCCTAACAGGCAAATGGCCACAGCTGGCCTGAAGATGATTTGTAAGGCAGAAAAGGAGAACATGCCAAGGGAAACTTGTGTCTAGTGTAACCCTACAAGTGAGAAAGGATAAGGTATGAAAGATAGAGGATTGTGTTCTCTGGCTAGAATATGGATTTTTTTGAAATGCATGAGAACTGCCTGTGGGACATAATAGCTTTCTAGGGCAGGGAACTTTACACTTGTCTCTGCCATCCATCTGCTCAAGACAGTGATTATCTTCATCACCGCAGCCTTTGTCAGCTGGTTGGATTCAGAATGAGTCTGGAGAAGGTGGATGCTCTCATTTTGGTCTTCACAATTTATGCTTCGAGGTCAACTGAGTGCTGTGAACCTCGCTGCTCTAATTTTGCCTCTGGTTTTATCACAGCTGTAAAAGGAAGGGTTAGAAAAAGTTTTTACTTCAAGTCGAGGACTTGCCACCTCAGAGCCACTGAGAGATGAGGCTTAGTAAGTAGCTACCACTGAGGTTTTTATTTCACGGAAAGTTTTGGAAAAGGAATGCTTTAATCTGTTTGGTCCGGAAAGTCATCTGTGACTAAGGGCAAAAAGGGTTAGTATTTTTAGGACATATTATATGTTCAAAGAGCTGTGCACAGTGCTAATGCACAGCCATTAACAAATTGATCTTCAGCCCCTGTGCACAGTTAAGTAGGAATATTTTACAGCTGGGGAGATTGAGACATAGCATCTTGCTTCAGGCTGCCCAGCAACAGAACTGGCTTTAGAAGTCAGCATCTCCTGTCTCCCTGTGTCATTCCCCCAGACAGCACTGCCAAGCAGCAAAAAGCTGAATCAGAGGCACCTTCTGTGAGGCTTAAAGAGCATGACCATGAAATAAATATTTAACAGTTAAAGCAAAAGGCAGTCCAAACATTGCTGCTGCATTTTGAGTGCTCGGGTCTGCAGAGCAAAGCCATTGATAGTTTGGTAAAACAGCAAAGACATTAAATTTTATTATCAATATCAGATCATTGCCCAGCTTGGTAATCACTGGGCTATGCATTTGATAGAAGAATGAGAACAGCTAGGGTGTTATTATATATAATTGCTCTTTACAATGACTGGATATCTCTGGTGAAAATGAATTGGCGATCTCCACTGTAGCAGAATCTATTAAATAATTGGAGAGCATGACTGGTATCTTTGATGTTGAAAGGAAGAAATTCAATAAGCAGTCTCATCAGGCTTTCTAACACAGCAGAAAAAAAGGGCTGCAGGCAGGAACATACTGACACTACAGGTCAGTGAAGGTTTATGGATTTGTGTGCCTTAGAAAAGAGGCAGAACCTACTGTACAGAACTGTTGAACCATTAGATACCTCAGGGTGTCAGAATATTTTTGTATAGCCTTCTAAAAATATAAATGATAGGGCCAGACATCAAAAGTCTCTCCCCTGCCCACATTTTAAGAAAATACCATGTGTCCTGAGGAGATGTCACAATGGTGCTTCAACTGTTTTACTATTTGACAGTGGCACATTATCCTTAGAGGATTCATTTTCACATTTATTAACCCATCTCTGCCTCACAGACTCGCATCTCTCCATCAAAGAAGTGCCCGTTTGTCTTTGAATTAATAGCTTACATGTATGTAGTGGCCTTCATTGCAAAAAAAAAAAAAAAAGGCATTCAGCTCCCTCTGCCAAATGTAAAACAGCTGGCAGGTACTTAGTACATCACCCTGGGAGAAGAGCTGGCTGAAGAAAGCACAAAAAAAGTCCTTATTCTCTTCTAACAAGAGGTACCTGGGGACATTTAATGTGACCATGGGACTAGCTTTTACTGCTCCTCTGACAAAACTGCATTCAATGTGCCTCATGACGCTCCCTGGAGGAGCTGGAGGAGGGAAAGGGATCAAGGGACTTTGAGGATCAAATTATACCTCTCTAATGTTTATAGCAGTATTTGTGCTGGCGTTAGGCCATAGAAGGGATATTTGGTGAAGCAGTTGATGAGATGGGGTTGGTTGGTCATTTCCTCTGTAAAGATGTGCAGTAAAGGAAAGCTGAGCACCCAGGTACAGGCAGTGCATGCTTCTGCAATGCACTGGTGGTAGCTGATGTTGGGATGGTGTCAGTGGCCTGCCCCACTGTGGGTGGCCCATTCCTCACCACACATCGTTGCTCCCAGCTGAGGAGTCAGCCAAGTTGAAGGAAACTGGCCAGGAGAAAGCACAAACACTCTGTGGTGACTTCTCAGTCTCTAGGGCAGAAAGCCAACCTCCCTTGTGGTGCTGACCTGTGCCCAGGGCCAGTGGTGGCACAGTGAGGAATGTGCTGTTGCCAGCGTGTGTGAGGGATTGGAGAGCTGGACAAGCTGGGGGGACTTTATCACTTTCAAATGCCTTTATCAATCCCAAAGCTGTGTGGCACAGGCTTAGGTGTAGGCAATAAAATGGGGTCACCCCAGTGGCTCCCTAGGCAGACATCCAAATCCTCTGACCTGCAGGCTGTTTGTGGAGCTGCTTTCTCAATGTGGCATTGAAAATCCTCTGGACAGCATTGTGAACTATGCAGTTCTATTATACAGCATTTTTCAGGAGTCCTTTTCTCAAGGAGTCCATGTTATTATTGTTCCATATCTCCATTGCCTGTTTCAAAAATACATGACAAATGTTGAGTGTAATTTTTTCAGTAATAAGGTCTAAATTTGTTATCTTATTCAAAAGGTTTCCACCTTTAGAAAGACACATCTCCTGTACAATGTAATGATTTAATATTTTTCTTTTTATTTCACTTTATGTTGAACTGTGGGAAAGGTCTAGAATAAAGATTTATAATACATAAAGTAATGCCTTTTCAGAAGTCTCAAACGAAGTTGGTTTGATGTGAAACCATTGTTCTCATAAAAAATTCTTCTCTCCCTTGTCCAGGTTTTTCAAGCTTAAGCAAATTAAATGAAGAATTCATACACAGATCAAAGAGAATGTTAAAGAGTAACTTTGCTGACTTACTTTCTCTTTTAGGAGAAAGCAGTAACTTTTAGGAGAAAGCAGTAACTTTTCATCTCAGATGTAGTGTCTTGATTAGCCTTTTTTCTTGCCTCTATGCTGTGCTACAGTATTCCTATTACAATGTCTTTGGAGTTCCCCAATACAGCAAGAAGGTGAAGCCTCTGCGTTGTAGAAGTGAAGCTTTGCTTGAGTACGAGATTAAAAGGAGCAGGTGAGTACAGGAAAACAAGAAAATCTCAAAGCCATATTGGGCTTCAGAATTCATGCTTTGAACACTTTATAAGGTATCCTTTACAGCTGTTGGATTCTGTAGGAAAAGTGTAACAGGTCTGGATTTTTGAACCAGCTTCCAGGTCCCCCAGTATTCTCACACTTCATGTTTTCCAGTGCACATTCAGCCACAACAGGGCTGATAATCCGTGTCACAGTGTGGCTGTAGATAAATTTGGGATTCAGACCTTACAGTTCTTGAGGGTCAGGGCTTTAAATCTCCTGTGAGTCTGAGCTGAACACAGAGCCAGAAACTGGCCTGTGCACGCTCAGCTTGTCCTGCAGTGGGCTGCTGGGTCACTGTAGTGCCCAGTCGCTTTGAGGCATCCATGCTCACTGCACTGAACAGCATTCCAGCTATTCTCGCTCTCTCAAACAGCATTCCCCCATTATCTTGCTATTTTTTATTACCTCTGCTGTGTCTTTCAACTGAAAGAAAGGTTGGCCTGCATTTTTTAATTTGTACTTGGAATGTATTTTTCTCTGATGCCAAACAATGGATTCTTTCCTGTCAGTTACAATTTATGAAAACTAAAAACCAGATTTTGATTCCTGTTTGACCTGTGCCACCTCAGTGTCCTGCAATCCTCACCTCTCTGGCTTGGGTTAGATACCAACTCCCAGCAGCACTGAGGGAGGAGGCTTTGGTCTCCCTTCCCTGTGGGAGGCACTGGGTTAAGATAAGGACAAAAGACAAGGAGCTCCACCCATGCACCTTTGCCATGCCCCAGCCGGGTATTTTGGGAGCCACATTGCTCTTGCCACTTGGAATGAGCCTGATTGTCTCATGTTATAATGATGGTAAGGCTGCAGTGTTCAAAAAGCTGCTCTTGCTCCTGTGCCCCAGCTCTAAAAGCAGACCAAGGCCCTTGTGATGCCTTGGCTGATGGAGAAAATAAGCCTGTGTAAAATGGCTTTTCTCTCCTTGGCTTAGAAATTCACTAAGCAAAAATTATTTTAATAATTTCTTAGAGGTACCTTTTCTAAAAGCCAGTGCTTTCTGTAATTCAGATGTGCTTTTTATCTCATCAGCACTTCAGTACAAAGACCATCAATGTTTTAAATTGGCTCATTTTATGTTTATGAAGGCTTTCTATATTTTAAAAAAAAGTTAATTAGAAAGCTCACTGGTATATACTGCTACTTCAAAAGGAGTAGAGAAAGATGTATGTTTTAGATGGTCAAGACTCCTGGGGTGAGTTTGGTTTAATATTTTGACAGGGAGAGGTTCCATTAAAGCCATATAATTATCATGAAAAAAGGTTTTTCTCTTTTATTAAAAAGATTAACATTCTATCACCTTTAACAAGAAGGTGGATTTTTTTTTCTGATGACATCCACGCTATCTTTAGACTATTGAATGTGTAGTCCTTGCTATACTCTGCTGCTGTAATATTAGTGTGCATCCTCAGTTTATCAGGGAACTTCTTGTTTTCCTCAATCTCAGTTCACTTGCCTCACTTAGAGAATTTGCTGCTGGGATTTCATGATTATAATTTATACTTTTCCCCTCATTATATAATTTTAAGGACATAATGGACATAATGTGAAAAATCATAATTAAGTCACCTGATATTTTTTAAGCTTTAACTTATGAACATTGAAATGAATTAAAATAGTCACAGCTCTGTCAAGACATTCCTGAAAATGAGCAGCACCAGCTGACCTTGATGTACGTTCTGAATGCCACGTAGGCTGTTTTTATGCAAGTGATGCAGTCCATTGATGTGGAAAACATGGAGCTGCAATCATATGTGCTCAGCTGGTTCCTAGTTCATGAGCAGAGTAATGTTGTCTCTACTTCTGGCTGCCACAAAGCTCCTGCAAATTAACCAGTCAGGGTGGGAAGAGCTTGGCCCTTTGGAATGATTTAAGATAAAGAAAAGTAGAAAGGCGACTTTAAGCCCCAAGCAATTTAGAATCTGATTTTAGAAGAATATGATACACAGGATAAGAGTAAAATTGTAAGATAGGGTGTGATACTGACAGCATTTAGAGCACTACTGTCAATCTCAGTGGAATGTAGGTTATATGGAGGGATTTGAAGGAAGAAAATGAGAGTGCTTTGCTGGCAAGGAAGAAGGGTGTTTTTTTTTAAGTAAAAGAACTTTGAAGAGGACAGCAAGTTTAGAAGAGGAATAGACAGAAAAAAGGAAGATGTATGAATGGTGGTATTATGATGATGCTAATATCTGTAATGTTAAAGAATTAATGAGCTTAATGGCATATTTGAACATTCTTTTGAAAAGTATTGCAGGGAAACTTAAAAATATGTTTTTAATGGTTAGCACTTGCTAATCCTACTCTCTGCCTCAGAGTTTCCTTTAATGGGTTGCAGAATCAGCTATTGGCCTGAATGTATGTGGAGTTTAAGTTATATTTATTATTATTGTTGTTTAAGAAGGGAAGGAGTAGGGGAAAAGTCAAGGAATTTTGGAAATTATTTTAGATTTGTATTTTCAAAGTAGTTAAACACAGGACTGCATAAAAGTGCTGTGTGCTTAGTCATCTACTTCATCAAATTACTGCATTTGCTTGTTTTCTGATTAAATTCTCTCAGGGTGAACCTCTTAACTAAGTAATGAGAGAGAGAAAAACTACATTTGTACTGTATTTTTGTATCAGAACACTGAGCAGTTTTTGCCTCTTTACTTAAAAAGACCCTTCCTCAGCTACACTCATTAGCCACAATGATGCAGAAAAGAGAAACAGGGTCAGCTAGAAGTACTTTTAACCTGGTTAAGTTGGACAGGGAACTCTGAAGAATGAGAGAAGGGTGGGATTCTGGAGAGTCTTTAGAAGCCACAGTCAGCTGTGCAGACACTTTGTCTCATTCTGCCTTTGTAGTATGTGATGCCTGGCCCGGTCTCCATTTGTTCTGAGGAACTTCTATGCTCTGATGCTTTGTCCCCTCCAGCTAAAGTTTTATGTATTTAGGTACAAATTCGTGCTGTAAAACTCTAATGAAATGTTTTCAGCTGGGAGGTACCTCAGAAAGCCAAGAGCAAGTTAAGAGGGAACAGCAGACACGTGCGACCTGTGGGAGTTTAGGATTCAAAAATCACATTGAGGATTTCTGATTGTGTGCCAGAGCTGTCCCTGCAAATCTGCTTGGCTCTTTCTGGTACACTGGTGTATTGAAAAGAGCAGCAAAACTTTGGCTTCACCATTTAAATGTGTGCTGGTGAGACAGGCATTATGTCTTAATGGTATAAACCAGCCAGGACTATTGTCACTTGTTCAGCTGTTCCTGGTCAGGGTTAGAGGACTGCAGAGTGAGCCCAGGCAGTAGGAAGCCTCTTAGGAATACAAATAACTTAATCAAGGCAGCTTCCTGCCTGACGAGTGTAGTGGCCAGTGTGGAACAAATGGTTGGCACAAAACCCCTCAATTCCACCCAGGCAGTTGCTCCTTTAGGGGGAAATAGGATGTAAACATGAGACAATGAGAGGATCCTGTTAATTCTGTAGGGATACAAAAGTTCCTCTCTCAAAATACTATCAAGCCAAAATGTGGGAGCTCAGCTAGTTTGAAGACCCACATTTCACAGAGTTGAAAGCAAAAAACACATTGCAGCTTTCTTACAGTGATTTCTGTGAATGTGTCTCACTGATTACTCTGATTTAATAGCAGCCTGGTGCTCTGTTGCAATCCACCTGTGCACAGGTGTGTAAATGCTGAGCTTTTACTCAGTCTTCAGCTGTTGTTTATTTCTTATTTATTTCTCCTTCTGATTTGACACTGAAAAGATTAATCTGCTTCATTCATTTCTGCATTTCAGAATATCTCTATTTCTGAGCAGAGTTGTTTCATATAGGGGTGAAGTTTTATGCAAGAATAAGCTTGAAGAGCAGTCAAAAGGTTTAAAGCAGGAGTATTCTTTTGCCTCCTGGATTGAATGTAAAGACACAACAGAGGGGAAAAAAGTGTGTAGAACCTCCCCCCTTTTCTGACACTTTAAAAGGGAGCAGGACAATTAATCTAGATCAACATTTTTGTGGTGTGCATATGTGGCAATTGAACTATTTGAACAAACACTTTGAAAACGTTTAATAGAAACACACAGAATATTTTTAATAGTTAATATTTTGTAGCATTTGGTTTCTAAGTGAGTTGATGATCTTTCCTAGTTCTAAATGGCTTTAAATGTGTCATCCTAGTTTTGCCTCTGAATGTGAGGGAAAATCTACTCTGACCTTGAAACCAGCAAAAGCACTGGTTTTAAGAATTTTTTATTTCAATGTATCAGTTATTTATTTATATAAATATAATGCCTGCCTTTTTAATCTGTAAATTTTCTCCTTTTTCTTCTTTTGATTCAAATTAATTTTATTCTTCTGAGACTGAGTTCTCCTCTTGAAGAATGCTGAGTGAGTTTGCAATTCCCTCCTAATAAATTTGCCTTGCTACCTAAGTAGTCTTCACTTTCTCTGCAAGGGATTCTGTGTCCCAGCAATGACTCTAATTTCTAATATTCCTTTTTACTCAAAAAGAAAATGAGGGCTAAACCAAACAGATAATTGATATACCTAAGAATTAAACATATTCTCTCCTCAAGTCTGAGTATATAATCTAGAACTTCATGATGGGTTGCCTTCTTTCAAGAAGGTGTGAAAGAGCAAGGTGTGCATTTTATAGCCACTTAAAATTGTCATGCTGGACATCCAGCTGCCTTTTGCTAGCAAATGGAAACCTCAGAGGATGTGATCAGCCCTCCTATGACACATGGAGCAAAAGTGATGGTTTGAATGCAAACCACTAAGTCCCATTTCCTAAAACCTTTAGTTTACAGCTCTGGACTAAGGCTGCTCTTTAATAGGTATCTACTGGAAGAGGTGTTGAGGAGGTGGAGGGTATCACTTCCTATTATCTAGTAATTTAGAATGTACTATCATCCTCTGCCTGAGGGAATGAAAATGGATGCTTACCTTTTAACTGAATGCTGCTTTAGTAATGGCTCTCCTTTTCTAATTCGTTTTCACACACCTCCAAAATCCTTCAGGACAGGGAAAGAAAAAGAAAAAAAACCTTGTCACTCTGAGTGAAAATGTTTTCTGGAAGTGGAAGAACTGAGGCTTGTGGTCAGCAGCTGTTTGCTCTTTGAGGTGTATTATATGATGTATAGAAGTCTTGTGAGAAATTATTGAAAGAGACAAATCATTCATCACCTTCCTCTCCCTCTGCTAAGGAGCATAGATGGGATTCCCCTTGCTCACATGTGTGAGTTCATCCCTGAACTCACAGAAGACTGTTATTTGTAGCTTCTTCCCCCTAACTTCAAGTTTTGGGGGTTTTTTGGGTTGTGTTTTCCAAAAGGGTGTGGAACCCTTTAAATGTTTTAACCACTGACTTAATGCCTCTCTCTGTCTCTCTGCCCCCTCTTTTTTTACTAAAGAAAATGAAAACTACTGCTTTAGACAATTTCTCAAGGCTGAATTTCATGCCTACAGTTTGAGTTTGGGTTTTTTTTATATTCTGTTGGCTCATCAGGGCTTTCTCTTTCCCAGTAATTAATGTACGTGTTTATATTTCATGCTTTGAAACATATATCTGACCTCAAACTAGTTTATTTTCTGCCTTATAAAAATTGTTCCTCTCTGAAAAACAACTTTTTTTTTCTTCTTGATCCTTCATATATTCATGATGTTTTGAGGATTGCATTTTAAGTGCACAAAAGACCTACAGTAAGCCTAATATGAAGTCTTAATAAAAAATATTCCATTTCAAACTTTTTTGAAGTTTAGCTAGTTTTATTTTATAGGAATGAAAGGAAGATCAGGGCTTTATTGAGTAAATGTGCTGCTAAGCTCCTACAGTTTAAGAATACATCTGATGTTTACTGTGTTGACCAGTTTGTTCCGGCAGCTCTAATTCCCTGGTCATAAGGTATTTTGGCTTTACCCTTTGGAGAAAAGGCTAGGGCATAAAGGCTTGCTACTTGTGTATGGTCAGTAAATATCAATTAAAATTATTCTTGAAGATTTTTGGCATTTGTTTTCCACCCTTGATAATCAGATTGACATGAAAGACTATAATAGCTCCTGAGCAGCTGTTAAATTCCATTGCATTGATGATCTGTGAACTAAACAGAAGTTGACTGATAGGCTGTAGCTCGATTTGAAGGAGATCATGGGCCATTGGGTCAAAAATGGTCTGTTAAGAAGGAGCCTAAGTATAAATTCATAACTCCTTGAAAGGAAAATTAGACTGCCTTGGGCCTATTTGGATTGTTTCAAGACTTTAAATGCTTTTCAGAGTGTAAAGCCTTAGAAATGGT
>QUSF01000016.1:10136496-10443541 GCA_003676055.1 Chloebia gouldiae
TTGGTGAAAGCCTCATTTTAGCTATCCGGCTCCGGCAGACCGTCCCCTCCATGGCATCTACGGTGGGACACAGGTCCTGGATGCCACATGCTACAAAGTAGTTTGTGTGGCTTTCTCAGTCTGAAACATCTCCTATTGCATCCAATTGGGGCAGTCTGGAAAATTGTTTTTCTCTGTCATAAGCCTTCTCACTGGTAAATAACTGTAGAGAAAATAAATCCAAGTCCTGTGGAATGCCATCTTTGTCACCTCTGGAATGAGCTCCGTCCCTGGATTTACTTGGGCAGCATGATGGATGTGTATAGTTGAAATACCCAAACCAGATAGGAATGAAATGTGCAAACCAGTCTGGATGATCAGGGTCCTGTGACCAAACTAATTTCCTGGTCCTTTTTTAGGGAATGGCAGCCACAGCTGTGTGTCTTTGTGCCACCCCCCTGCCTGTATGGTAACAGCAATAAAGTTCTGTTCAGAAGTCTGCGTTATTGTAGGATTTTTGTTTGTTTCTCTACATTACTGAGTAAAGCACTTGGTGAGTGTTTGCTGTCACACACTCTCCACACCTGGCCTATTGCATTTGGAGCCAGCTAATGAAATTCCCATTCCGGGCTGTCTTGGGAAGGTGTAGAAAGGAAACAGCTGGCTGTGACAGACAGTGCTTTGTGTGCTTCTGAAAGGTGCTAAGCATTACAGAAGAGCGAGGATTGTATGGGGTGGGGGTGGAGCGGGGGGGGGGGGGAAATCACAAATCGGATGTTTTGCTAAATGGAGATGGCAAAAGGAGTTTTGCCTTTGGCTGTTGCAATATTCCTTCAGATACATAAACCAAGCAGTGGTAAGCCTATTGGAAAACTGGCAGCAGGGCTCTGTGGCAGTCCTTGCCATAACACCAGGATCCCCGTGCCTGTGCAGCTGTTGCAGACCTCAGGGATAGAAAGATAGTATAGTGTACTTATGTGTCAGATTATTCCCCACCCTAACAGAATCAGCAAATTCCTCTTTTTGCCCAGTTACCTGTCATTTTTTCCTAGCCTGGGATCAGAGAAATGTGCATGTGAGGTTCTGCTGACCTGTGGCAGGTGCAGTTTAAATGACCTTTGATACAAATTCTCAAATTGGGCTTTATTCCCCTCTGCTACATGTGGTTTGTAGTGGTTGTAGAGAATGCGCTTTCCATGTTTAGCTGTTCCTTTGAAAAGGATTAACTTTTTCAAGGCTGAGAGAGTTGTCCAAAAGATCAGAGTATTTACTCCTAACTAAATTGCTGTGAATTAGAAGGAAAAAACTCAGTAAGATTATTAGTCTCAGTTATCCACTCTAATTAATAAATGCAGGGAAGTTTTCCCTACTTACTTGCACAAAAATTTGTTTGAAAGTACAGAAGATCTCCCCATAATGCTAATTGGTTGTGAGTCAATGCATCTAGAGTTGCTCATCCTTGGACCTATAATGAGGTTGCATCTGTGTGTTGAAAAGTGGAGCAAGCACTTCCTTTTTTTAGTAGAACCACATAAAGTTGATGAATGGTGAATGATTTGCTTATGAAAAATATCCTGAAGTATGACAACTGACAAACAAAATTTTCTCTTCTCGAGTCCTGTAGAGAAATCTGAGAAGCAATGAATGCATGCTTTTGTTCATGACAATGTATTAAAAAAGGAAGCTGCTGAATACCGAGAACAATCTTCTCCTGAAGACGTACAGAGAAAGCTGACAAATGCCAAATGGATTCTTCTGTTATAATGAGATGAGGAGAAAGCTAACAGCTATAGCATAGATGGTTTGCCCTATGCTTATTAAAATTTATAGAGGAGAAACTAATTGTTCATTTGCAGGGACTCAGTCAATGGGCCAAAGATATTTGCATGATTATGAATATTCTTAAGCATGTGGTGTTAGTATACACTCCTTGGTTAAGCTGAGGCTCTTGCCTGGCTGTTTGTTTGCCAAAAAAAAAAAAAAAATACAACTGCTTTTGAACTTGGTTATGCAGAGATGTTCCAGGAGCACCTCACAAATAAAGCATTTTTACTAACAGATACTACTTGCTGCGTGGTTGAGTTAGAGCAGTATGAATGCACAATAATATTAGTTACAAGCCTGAATTAGAGAAAACCAGCTGATTTATACTGGGTTTATGCAGCTTTGTTTAACCAGTATTGTTAAGATAGTTTGACAGGCATGGAGGGGGATGGAAAAAGATTTTCCAGAAATAGTTAGAACTGTTCATTGCTGTGGGTTTGACAATGAAAAATCCTCCATGAATCTCTGGTATTAAAGTCACTGCAGTCTATAGCACAGATGTGTCAGATGAGAAACAAGGATTGCTGAAGATGAAAGGGCAGGATAGGAAGTTGAGTCCTGCCTGTAGTGCCCCTTCATCCCTTGGAGCAGACTAGATTTGACTTCTCTGGTCCACAGTAGATCTGTGACTTCAGGGAAGGCATTAAGTGATTTAAGAGTTCAGGCTTATCTCTTTCTGAGTAGCATTTACTTCTTTACTCTGGGGTTTCTGCTAGAAATCTTTTTGGTTTTGGATGCTTGTGACTTACTTGGGACTATGACGGAGGATATGGTTTGTACTTTGCTCACTCTTTATTTTGAGTTCTGGGAGGGGGCTCATTGTGACCAGTGTGGATTTCAGAGGGAGGGTGAGAGGCTGGTTTCACTGCAGTGAGCAGCAGATGGATCATGGTGGGGGGCAGAGCAAGAGGTGGCCAGAGGAAGAAAGCAGAATAAAGACAAGGATATTAGTTAGGGGAGCAGAAACAGAGTTGTGCCAGCAGCCTAGCCCAAGAGGATGTAGAGTGCAGGAGAAGTAAAAATTTTTTTCTTTTTTTTTGCAAACCAGTCTCTCACTAGCAGATCTGAGCTGTCAGAGGTAGTGCTTGCTCTGATAAAACATTCTATTAGCACTTGCTGTTAAGGAAAGGCTTTCATACCTCAAAACTGTGCACTGATGATAGCAGCACAGTAGCATTTAAGCTCTTTCAGGTAGAGAAAAGACATCTTATTTTTCTTAATTTATCTCTTGACACATTTATGATATTATATTAATTTTTGTTTGAGTTAAAGAACATAGAGAACACTTGGAGCAGTCCATAGTTCAGGTACATTTTCCAGGTAATTTCCAAATTATTCAAGGCATGCATAAGACTTAGGAGTGAAAAGGAGAGTGGGAAATGCCATAAAATTTTTCCTAGAAGCCAAGGTGAATTTTGTCTCTTGATCTCCATTCTTAGCTTATTAACTCATAATATTCCAGAATAAAGGATCTCCACCATCATCTTTGATCCAGGGCTTGTATCCTCCTTGTTTCAGATAGCCACTGATGCTGTGCAGCCAGGAAAGGGATGTGTCAGCTGTCTGATGATACAGCAGTGTCTACTATTCAGATGTAAAATCTGCAAGAACAATAGCTGTAATAGTGTTTGATCACAACTTGGTCATAAAATATGAATTGCATAACTGAAACAAGTAGATCACAGCTCTCCTTTTCAGACTGAGACTCGGCTGCTCTTAAATACGCAGTGGCTTGACATAAGTATCTGTATTTCTTTTACTTTCTTGCTAAAAATTAGATCACTTTTATAAGGCACAGCCCATCCCTTCTTCCACCATCTTAATGCCAACTTTTAAGTTCTTTTAATATGGATTCTGGGGTGGTCCTGAAATGTGGCTGTCTTCTCCAGTCACCAGTCTGCCCTCCAAATGGCATCTTTTGGCTGTGCCATAGGGGAGCTCATGAGGGGGCTTGTTTCTGGCACCAGCTCCCTCTGATGCTCTGAGCTGGAAAGGAGAGGGATCCATGTCCTTCACTGGGAGAGGAAGATGGTCTGGTGTCACTGCACTGCCCTGGCCTGTTCAGAGCAGCTATAGCCCTTGGAGGGTCCAAGATCATGTTTGCCATGTGCAAGAGCCACATTCAAACAGACATTTCTCCTGGCAAGTTCTGGACTGTGCTTTCAGCCTCTTCTGTCCTACCACATTTCAGCTGCAGCATGACAGCCCTGAGTCACAAGCCTAAGAATATACACTGGGGTGACTTCTTGTAAGAAGGAAATCGGCAGGCAGCCTCCCATCCTGCAAAATCATGTGCCTCCCTAACAGTCCCCAGAGGAGTCACCTTTTCCTAAAATCATCCGTTTGACTTCTTGTTTCACTTTCATAGATACTGAAAAGGGTATTTCTGTGCAGAGTTCTTATGCATAATTCAATTTTCAGTGTTGGTTTAGAAGCTGCCTTTAAATATGAAAGCAAAAGGGTTTTTGCCCCACCTGCAAAGAGAATTTAAATTTCCTCTGGAAGAAACTGCATCCACTGGATTGGGGTCATTCCTGCCTGATTATTCTCCCACCCATGCCTCTGCAAAAGCATGTAAGGAGAGCTGCATTAGGAGAAGCCTTAATCCAAGTCCCATCACGGAAATCTTCAGCGAGTCTGTCTCATTCTAGGCAGCTCCTGGTATTTGGCCATTTATTTCCTTTATTCTTCCTCCTGAAATAACACATAATGGATGCACCTGTCCAGTCATGCAGAGAAAATGAGGGCACTGCTTGTAAGTTAAGTAATGATTCTGTCGCCCTAAATGCATCCCCCAGTGCTTTGGTCCCCTGCAAGTAGTAGTATTTTTTTTTGTCTCTCTTTTAAAGCAAGACTCAATTTAATTCCCTCTGAAGTGTCAACTGCTGTGATTGCTTTATTACACAATCCTATGCCACTCATAGCTTATCAGATTTTAAATTACCATATAAATCTACATAGTTTGACAATACAAGAAACATCTAATCTCATTTTCAAAGTTAGATAAGAAACAATCAACACTTTAGACTGAAAGTGATACCCCTGAGCTAGAAAACAGCAACCTAACAAAATTATCTACACTAATCATCATTAACTATAATAATACTTGCAAAACAAAAAGCACTGGTATAATTAATTGCAATACCTAGAGGGCAGAGGACCAGACAAAACCAAAATCCTTGGATTACATGTTGTTTGCTGATTCTACAACATGGTAATATGAGGGTTTCCTAATTATATATGTTAATGGTGCTGAAGTTTTAGCAGAATATTTGTAGTGTACTGCATGTATTATAATGTAGTAGGCACAGCACAACCTCTGTGAATTTGAACTCCCTAAGTGAAGGAAAAAAAACCACCTAAGCCAGCAACGAGGCTTGGCTGGAAATCTGTCTACAATTACCTCGTGGTCAGCGAAAAGCAAGCCTGCTGCAAGACCTGGGAGTAATGCTTAATTAATATGTGGGAGGAAGATGGTTTGGAAGAAACTTTTGCCTGCCTTGGGAGGGGATCTTTGGCAGGAGCTGAACAGGGAATACTGTACCAAAGAAACAAATCAGGAAGCCTTGTTTTGAATTTTATTAGCTGTTTGAAAGCAAGCTCTCTGAAGTCCCATTACTGAGGAAGGAATCTGAATGCCTAGGCAAGAAAACGAACAGAGATAAACAGGCCTGAGGCAAGAGCAGCCAAGATGTCATACAGCAAACATGACTTGGGCCGTGTAGACCCGGGCCTTAGAAGCAGGGTCTCTGAGGACTGGGAGGTACACAGACCAAAGAAGTGGTTGCCAAGTGAGACTTGCCCTCCTGTGATGCCAGCAGGGCTGCAGAGGTGCGGCTGCTGCGGCGCCGCCTGCCCGATGGCATCCGTAGCCGCCGTGCTGGGGGAGCGTTTCTGGCTGCTCTTCTGTTCAGTCCTGCTCTGGACACACAGCGAGGAGATTGCTGCGCTTCCTCCACTGCTTGCAGGGGTTTGCCCACCTTGGTTCTGATTGCTAAACATTCAGCGTGTGTCTGGGCCTGCAAAGCTCTCTTTTGTTAAAAGGGCTGTTCAGCTGTGTGAATAAGAATTGACACGGGTGATTGAAACTTAAAATAATGTGGCTTTGCCCAACAAGTATGGAATGAAACAGAAGTAAGCTGAAAGGGATGGGACTTCTGAGGAGAGCCAGTAGTGCTGCCCATCAACTGGATGGATGTCTTTGTGCTACAAAAGCCTGTCTTCACCTGCATATAACTTCTGGTTTTAGGAGTCATACAAAAAGTTTCTATAGACCTACATCTGCTTTAGTGTGATAAATGTGTGTTGACTGCATTTAAAAGTTTCAGATGGTCTATACTTTGCCAAAAAAGGAAAAACGTTGTTTTTCTCTACCTAAGTTAAAGATGAGAGCCTGACTGAGAAGCTGTAAAGCCCTATGATAAAAGGAATAAACCTGCTGGGTTTACTCAGGGGAAATTTCTGAATTCTGTGGCTGATGCTCCAGACAAGAGCAGCTTATGGTCAGATGTCTGCCTCTTGAGCCCTGGGAGCTGAATCTACAGCAGGTTGCACTGGGGGCTGATTGCTCCCAGTTAACTGCCTGGGAGGGGAACTGGAAAAGGGAATGCCAGGTTTTCATGCTTCAGGCTTGGCTGATTAGAGTGACTGTGCTGCACAAAATCAACTTGTTCTTTCCCTCTTTTCCCACCTCTGCCTCCTGGAGCTGCATTTGGGGCATGAAATGCCAGACAGCCCCTGCCTACAGAAGGGAGAGGAAGGGAAGGAGGGGAATGGCCAGCCATGCCTGACAGAAGCTGTCAGCTCTTGCCTCTCTGCTCTCCTCCACTGGCACCTGCAGAGCCTGTGGGCAAACAGTGCTTCCTGCCCTGCTGGCTGCTGTCAGGGAAGCTGGGGGAGATCCCTCTGCCATCCCCCCTGGCCAAAGCCTCTGTAGAGCTGGGAGTTTGCCAGGCCCCAGTGCAGCCTCTACCTGAACAAAAAGGTAACCAGCCAGTTCTGGAAAAATATCCCTAAGAGTGGTATAGACAAGCATCCAAAGGCAATTGGGGGAAAAACACATTTTTTTCCTGATTGTCACAGCATGAGGCAAAGTCCCCAGTGGCTCTAAACTCATTTGGCTCTCCTATTTTATTGGAGCTGTGCTGGTTCATCTGGGCAGATGAACTCATTCAGATGTAGAGAGTGTCCAAGTTTCAAATTACTAGGCTTGTAAACAATTGGAAAGCACAGGTACTTACAGCAGGGAACACTTAAAATGAGTTTTAATTGCAAGAACCTCTGCTCTGCATTTTAACCACTTGTTTTATCTGTAGTTTCCCAGCACTTTCAAATCTATTTCCTTTGAATAGGATGTTTTTTATAAAGATAACCATAGTTTCCCTAAAATCTCATAGGGATACATTTTAACAAGTCTTCTGCTATACTTTTTCTTTTTTTATATTTTTCAAAATTAAGGAGACCTTCTCCTTACCCCCCCCTCCCCCCCCTGCTGCTTACTGTTCCCTTTTTCCCCTCTTACCTTATATTGGAAATTCTGTGTATAAATGGCTGTTTTACAAAAGTAATTCTGGCTGACTCCATCCATTTTTTCACTTATGATTATTCACTGTGTTTGAAAATGCAAACCTACTACAAAGTGAACAGGAAGCTGGGCACTTCTTACTTTGATGTTAGTTCTGCTTTTTGGAAAACTTGCAGAACATGAGCTCAATCTGTCTAGCATGCAAAATTCAATGTGATATGTGTATAAATTTGTATAATGTTTCTACTGAAACCTAGTAGAACTTATGAACTGCAAAGTGGTCAGCCCAGTCTTATCTCTAAGTAGCAATGTTGATTAAACATTTGGAGATGAAAAGTAAAAGTAAAAGGCAAATATAGAAGGATGCCTAATGGAAATAGTAAGTTATTAGGGTGATGGTTTTAACAGAATAAAGTGGGATAAGGTCCTGTTTTGAAGTAAGTATGTGGTATGTCTGCTACTTGGCATCTGATGAATGTTTCATTCGCATTTTGTTCACCATATCTCTGGTCACCATGAATCATTGGATGTTTTTGTTGTTTTTGTTGTTGGGTTGTTGCTTTTTGTCCCCTTTTCTGACTAGTTCAGATGACCGGGCTTGGAATTCAAGAGACAAAAAGAATCAAGGCTGCGTATTACTCTAGTCGCTTCTATTCTGTATTGTGACAGATTTTCTTTCTGATATTCATTTTCTTTCTGACACCTTATGAGATTACTGCAACTTATTTTTAGCCTGCGAAATTGAATGAAAAGTTGAGGCCACTGTGTGAAGTAGCCCTGCCTTTTAACTGATAGTAGGAGGAAGAGACACTTGCTATGATGCAAATAATGTAAGTTGCCTCTACTGCTCAGCCACTTTTCAGCCTGTCGGTCCCCAGGCTTTGTTGCTGCTGACTGGAGTTATTTTTTTTCCTGGTGCAGAAGTTTCCTTATGTTAAACCCCAAGTCTTCCTGTTGGCCAGTCCCCCTGTTATCCAGCTCATGGGTGAGAATATTTAACACTGTCACCTCAGAAGTCAGCAAAGATGGAAGGATAGCAGAAGGGTCCCTGCCAGCTGGCTCTGAAAGCAAGCCTGTGAAGAACCTTTCTGCAGAAAAACAGCTGCTCAGTCTGGTAATGCCTGAGCAAAGGAACTGTCCAATTTCTTGAGTCTATTTTACTGCTTAGGCAGAGAAACTTGTTGTCTTGTACTTAAAACCCCAAAGAAATCAAGCCCCAATTTCAACAAGCTTTTTCTCCTCAAGTCCCTTCCTGGACTTGATGGGTCTGAATGAGTAATTCCTTAATTTTCTTACCCCACTATTCCTTCTGTACCTTCCCTCCTAGTTTGCTTATTTTCTTATTGTTGTGTTTACTTTTTGTTTGAAATCAATGCATGGGGTAAGTTGCTCGGTGCTGCTCAGATGAAGTGGGACCAAAGAAGTTTTATATCAGCTCTGCATCCCCAGCACGGAAGGTGGCTGGCTTGCTCTGTTAATGTATTTATGCTTTTCTCAGTTATCAAAGAATCTGTTTGACGTCATTGACATTTTGGGCATAAACCAGGACTGTTCCCAACAACCCTCAACGAGGAAGGGAGAGCAAATGAAAGTAACAGCTCAGGTTAGACTGATAAAAAGGTGCCCATCACTCTCTTGGTGTTTTGTTTTTCTCCCCTCAGTAGTTCGTTCTGTTTTAGAAAGATCTCTTAAATACCTAAAATGAATGCAACTGTGATGTAATTCAAAGTCAGTCAATAATATAAAAAAAAAACTTAAATAATACCAAAAGTTACCCTTTTTTATTTATTTATTTATGTTTCGCTGAGGATTCTTTTCTTTAGACTTTTTGCTGGATTTTCTGGTTTGCATTATTTTTCCTTCCCCCCTCCCCAAGTTCTAGGACTTGATTTCATCTCTTTTAAGCCTAAAAATGTAACTTTTGGAATTATAACAATACACTTTATTGCAGATTTTTTTTCCACAAGCTCAGGTTGCCAACCTGAATCATAATTACAAGAGTAGTGAACTTCCAGAATGTCTATGTAATCAAAACTAAATTTCAAACTACAGATTACTTTTTTCCACCTTGCCAAAGAAATTTTTATTTGGAGCTGGGTTTGGGTATTTTTCATTATAGTGTGTAACATAATATATTGGATGGAAAAATATATTTTGACAGGTTTATTTTTTTTTTTGTGGAATTATGGGTTAGGGAACTCCTGTTTCTAGGTTTTTCATCCTACTGCAATTAATACCAGGTACAATGCTATTTTTTTTTCCTGCAATATATATTCCTTTAACTACAATTCATTTGCAGATTGGATTTTATTCTACATTTTTTTTCTAAGTGTGCAGAGATGTTTCAGATTAGTGTGTGCATGCTGGTATTTAACCAAGGTCTGACTAGCTCCAGTATGGTCAAAGCAGGTGGGAATTTGCTTGTGGAATTCTGTACCAAATTTCATTAAAAGTTTCACAGAAAACAATGCAAATAGCCCTGCTACTGTTGTTACATAGGTTTGTTTTGTTGTTTTTTTCTCTCACAGGATATTCTGATTATTGATATTTATATTGTTAAAAGAGATACAATTTCATTTTGATGTTTGAAAAGATTTCTCCTCTGTTTTCTTTGTAGTCAGTTTATCTTTTTTTTTTTTCTTTACAAACTGTTAGTAATATGGTTG
Source organism: Chloebia gouldiae (assembly GCA_003676055.1). Classification (NCBI taxonomy): domain Eukaryota; kingdom Metazoa; phylum Chordata; class Aves; order Passeriformes; family Passeridae; genus Chloebia; species Chloebia gouldiae. The sequence goes on from QUSF01000016.1 coordinate 10,146,490, forward strand.
GTCTTTCAGCACATCTCTTTTTCCCCCTGATTTCATGGACTCATAGAAGGGCTTGTCTTGGAAGGGACCTCCAAGCAAAGTGCCAGCGATGGAGGTCTTGCATTGACTCCAGCCAACTGTGACTTATTGATTGTTTTTAAAGATTATGTGCCATGGCTGTGCAAAAAGCAGGAATGTTTTTATGCTTCTACCCTAACCTCTGTTTCCAGAGGTTGAGAGACAAACCCTTGTTATAATCAGCCAGGCTGCACGATTGGGTTATCCTGTTGTTTTGGGGGCAGAATGGAAATGGCCAAGGACTCTTATTCCTCTGCAAAAGAAAATGCCTGACTAATACTTTGCAGCTTGTAGGTCTTTCAGGTGAGATGCTGCCAGGCTTTTCTGCCAATGTTAATGCAATTGGAGCATTCTTTCCCAGCATGGAAAGATGAATAGAAATTCAAGCATCTATTTCTGCTGATTAGGAAGGGGATATTCTGCATGATGAATGTACCAATTTTTCTCTTTTTGCCTAGCAAGATGACAACTGCCATGTTTGCTCTTGGAGCTGATTTTGAATAATAAGACTTCCTGCCTTCTTTTTTTTTTTTGCTGAAGGTTAAATGTTAATGTGTTCTATATGGGACTGTACCCTGAAGTCATTTGTAAGCTGGATATGAGCTTCAAACCTGTTGCTTATTATGAATCACTGCCCACATCTAAAGACATATCAAGAATTCTGTCAACTATTTTGATGTTAAGGTTTAAGCTAAGCCTCCAAGATTTGACTTAATGCAATGTTAGGCCTCCCTTTGTATTAAGAGTAACAGAAAAGAGGAAGATCTCAGAGGACCTGTGACATGACAAACAATATCAATTTTTCTGAAGCCATTATCATTTCTCATGTCACTGCAAACAAATAAGGAGCCTTTAATCCAAGGACAAACATCATGTAACACTTTTATCTGTCATCTCAATATACATTTTCACATTTAAAAGTATCACTCAGCATTAGCAAGCTATTGTACTGCATACTAAAAATATTGTCAAAAAGTCATCAGGGCATACATTAACTGGCTGTGAAGACTCATTGCTTTAGGTTTAGTTAATATTTCTAATTGTAGCTGATTGTTGGTTTCTCTTGTTTTATTGTTTTACAGGATATCTACTGTAGAGGTGACTTATAACAATGTATGTTTTGTAATATAACAGATCAAAAATTTTATTTAAGAGACAATAACATGAATTTGTGACAGAAATCTTATCCACAGATCGAACAAATGAGGGAAAAAAGTGATTTTTTTTTGAACAGAGATAAAACTTGCTTCTGCATTTGACATTTGTTTCCCCTTATTGTGCAAATAAGCATAAGAAAAGTGTTTACTGTTTTCAAAATAAGGCAAATACACATGTTCTGTAATCTCTTAGACTCCTTTTGGCCTCTCAGTAATGACCTCAGATTCACAACTCAAGGGACATAGTGTTTCCTTATACTAAATAATAGCCTGGGTCAAGAAATCAAAGAACATATCTGTCCATCTCAGCTTGAGAGAGTAGAGATGGAGTTGATGTTGAGCAAAAAATAGCAGCATTTTAGGGGTAGCCTGAAATACTGTATGACTAAGAAGGTCCAGAAGTCACTCTGATATAGACAATTCTCTGAATCATTGCTCATCCTGCTTGTTGGGAAGGGACAAGAATTTACTGTTACTGTAGTGAAGTAAATTGCAAACTTCTTTTCCAACTCTTGTTTGCTCAGCTGCTTTCATCAGTGAGTTGGAGGAGAGATGCAAAGGGGACAGTCAGCAAGTACTCTTTTCTCCTCTAAAACATGCTGATAAGCCAGGTAGCTTGAGGTTGATTTCCCTTGTGTGACTGTACAACCTGAGACAGAATTGAGTCTGACTAAAGCTCTTCTCAAGAACAGAAATTATTTACTCTGCTTTTTCCAAAAACAAGCAGAGCTGAAAATGCACAGTGGATTATCTTTTTCCTACTGATTTTGTTTGTTGGATTCTGGGTTGTTTTTTTCTTCAGTTGAAGAGAAAATTCACTTCTGCATCTATACATTGCTGCTTAGCCTCTAGGAAATGGAGTATAAAGATATCCATCATAGTACTTTCAACATTTTCAGGTCACTGCTTCAACCATGCAAATTCCTCTCCATTGCATGATTGCAGCTGAGGAGCTGGTGTTTGTGTTCTTGGACCTTAGTGTGCAGATAACATCTGCTGTCACACAAACCCCTTCATAGCAGAAGAGTAATTTTGAGCCTAAATGCTTATAGTTACTGAAAAGGAATGTACAGAGTCCTGGACCACAGGTGCACTCCTCCAGTTTATATTTCAGTATCTGCTTTTTAAAAAGCCATATTTTGTCCCTTCCTTCTTTGTTGTGGCATTTTGTTTGCTCCCAGTCTCCTAAATGTTGTAGTTTTGCTCCAATAATTTTGTTACAACCATAAAAAATGGGTGGAATAAGGAGCAGTCCTTGACACTGAAACATTTTCATGATCTGTTGGCATTCTTCATTTTCTTCTTCCAAATCTCACCCTTTTTTCTTCAAAAGCCTTATTCCCACCCGTGTTTTCCCCTGACCTCAGTTTATCCTTTTCTCCTTATCTCACAAGTCTGTGTGTTCTCCCACCGGCCTTCCCCTGCTGTCAATCTTTTTTCACCTTTTCTTTCCCTCAGGATTTTCCTCTTGCTCATGGCAGATTTGCTCCCCCTGTTCCCACGTGAATGATGACTCGAGGTGTGGATCTGCAGGCACCAGCCCCCACAAGGGGTTGTGTGAGAGGGGCTCAGAGGGGAAGGGAGGGGGGAGCAGGGACCTGCAGGGCTCTCTGCAGCTCCCTCGCATCTCTTGAGTGTAGCATCACTTCAGTAGCTCAAGTGGGAAGAGAGTTGCTTGATTCATCCCACAGCTTCTATTTCCTTCCCATACCTCTTATTTTCTCTTCCCAGCCAGCAGGAGTAGGAATTCACGCCTCCAAAGCAGAAAAGGGTGTGTGGGCAGAGGAAAGATTTTTTTTTTGCCCTCCACTTGACTCCCTGTTGTAATATTTAGGGTCTTAATATATTTTTATGTAATAATCAGTGTGCAATTGGGAGAGGGCAAAGAACAGTGAAAATATTATTTTTTTACTTCCCTGAGTCAGGTTTGTCTTCTGTTGGTCTTATACAGTGACATGAATATATGATGCAACATGGGGAATAACACTTCAGGCAAACACCAAAATGATTTGCCTTTGTTAGATTCTTGGCTGAGAACTGGCTGGCTGAGGGGAATGAGCCACTCTTTCACTTATAAGTGGGTGCCTCCAGCTGCACAGGAAAGGAACCTGTGCTATATTAATTCTGCCCAAAGATAAAGGGCCTCACTCTTCAAGAGCCTTTATGAGTGTTTAAAAGAGGTTTGGCACTCTGACAAAAGGGGGGGAAAAAAGGGCAACAAAAAATAAGCCCAACCCCCAAAGCAGCAGAAGATTAAATACATTTAAAGGGATGATGGAATGTAAAATGAAGGAAAATCAGAGTGAAGTCTTGCTTGTTGCCAAACTGTGCAGTGTGTAGATAGTGTAAGTATCTGTAACATGGAGTTTTATGCTCCTTGCTCTCCCTATCCCTGGAGAACTAGAATGTTACTCTGTACTAAAAAAGTTAAACAAAGTGCCAATACTAATTAACCATTGAGAATTTTGCTGTTGACTTTCATGGTAGCAGAATGTCACTCCATGTGCTTCCTCACAGGAACAGACCTTACTGAGGTCTGGAGAGAAAAAAGGAGGAAGAGAGATTTTTATGGAAGAGAAGGAAGAGGAAGTACAGAGAAAAAGACCACCTAGTTTCTAGACCACTAGCTCAGAGTGACACCCAGATATTCCCAGCTCCATCACCTTGGGAAATTCCCTGTTGGGCAATAGGATCAGGAGGATTTAGTCTATTCCAGGTGACTTTTCTTTTAGTATCCTCTTAGATGTAAAAGTAACATCCTATGTTGGGGAAGGCAGACTCAGTTCCAAGAAAAACCAAGTTTTCCCTGGGAGGGTTTTGCCAAGAGAGGTGTTTTGCAGAAACAGTGATGAGTTGTGTCATCATGGTGGAGGATCAGGAATCTCACCTGGGACCAAGATCCTTGGTGTGAGACAGGGAGAGATGATGGATCTCACCTGTTCCTGCTGAATTTTGAGTGGGGTTATTTTAAACTGAAAACCCATGAAAACAAAAGGATAATTTGCCACAGCTGTATGCACTACTTCAAGCACTGCACAGTGAAAGAGAGACAACAGCAGAGCCAAGCATCATATCTGTTAAAATACAGCCTGCTGCAGAAATCTGTGCCCTGTGGTTGACTCAGGCTGCACTCCAATAAATCAAATCTGGCACTTTTTTTGTAAGAGTTGAATCTTGCTTTGGGAGGGATGAGTTTTTTTACCTCTTTTAAAACATTCTGTAGTGTGTGATTCTTTGAGGGAAGGAGAGTGAAGGCATAATGCAAACCTCAGTCCTGAGGCTGAGAGTAATGACTGAATAAATCTTGGACTCCTTAAAAGGATAAATGGATGTGAGAAGGCTTGGTCTGAAATTACATGTCTAAATGTATGATCCCACCTCTGTGAAAATGGAGGTAGCTAGCTGAATGAAATGTTCTGTCTCATACCATTTATTTTTCCTGCCTCAAAAATATACTGAAATGGAAGAATTGCACAAGTGGTGTCCATTTCTTTTATTTCTGTAACAAAAGACCTGATGAAATACAGAAAGAAACAAGATGAAGCAAAGATGAGCACCGTCTTTGTGTTCCATCTCTTCTGTACCTCTTCTGTTCTATAACTGGACCTAGAACCATCTGACTTCTGTATTTGAGCAGTTTTAGTATTTTTAGTCAAACACTCAGTAACAAAAATGTAAAATAAAGAAACCTACTGAAGGCTGAGTAAGCCAAATCCTGTTCTCACCACCTTAAAGCATTCACCAAGGTTTTTCTTGAATTATGTGGAGCATCCTTCATGTACAACCTTACCAATTTTCTATTTCCAGCATTTCCATGTTGAAGTTTTCAGAACTGTTGTAAGAAAGGTTTTTCCCTTCTGTGAATTTAGCATAGAACACTTCTAAACTCTGGAAAGAAATGCTCTCAGAAAGCACCATCTTGTCTTTCAGTTTTAGTTTTACCTTTGTGTTTGATGAGCATAGGTCACAGCATTTTTTGAATGAAAAGGAGCTGCAATTTGAATTGTTCCCAGTAGCATCTGTGAAGGCTGCTGGCTTCAGAAGCAGAGCACAAAGCTCTGAATGAAGTCTTCTCACTGTTAGCTCCTGACTTGTCAACAACTGGTGAAGTGATAGAAAATAACATTTACATTTTCTCTCTAATGAGAAATGAAAAGACAAGATGAGGGAGAGCTTGGTTAATTTTCCATTCAACATTGACTTCAATGCTTCTACAAGGACAAGCTAAGAAGGGCAGGAAGCTGTAGAGGGTAATAAATCTAGAGCTGCTTTGAGTAGCTTGGAGAGGATTCTGTGGTGCTGAGTTCTGGGGTATAATCCTGTAATTCAGTGTCTCCAGCCCAGTGAGTGCCACATTGCTTTCCAAGCTCATTTATGATCCCAAACAGCTCTTTGCTGTCAGCTCCTATTTGCATCTTCTCCTCACCTATTTTTTTTCTGTTCTCTGCTATCTGCCCTGTCACATTTCCTCTTAATTCTGGTTTCTTGTCATCTTTTCTTGAGCTGTTTCAACTTTTTTTTTCCTGCTATCATCCACCATTTCCATCATAAAGGGGCTAACAAAGCAAACCACCTTTAGCACCAGCACAGTCCCCAGCTCAGAGCTTTTCTCATTTCCTCTGTCTCAAAGCAAGCACAGGTTCTCTGCGTACTTGCTATTTCCCGTATTCCTAATTTTTGTAGCTAAACCAGGATCTCTGCTTCTCACATCAAGCTTCCAACAGGAGATTCTCAGTGATGGAATTGTTATAGGAGTCAGCAGAGCCAGTAAATGTTCTGGCGCTGGCACAACTGGTAGTGGTTTGTGCTAAAGAGGGATATTGGCTATTTCAGTCTGATATTTCTTGATCTCCCTTTTCTGTTTAATACTTTTACATTCTTGAAGCAGTCAGATTAATCTTCCTCTCGTTGTCATCTACAGTTTCTTGAGATTAGACACTCATTGCAAATCAGTTTTAATCTAAGCGTCTCTGGGTTATTATTTGGCTTCATCTTCTAAATAAACAAATAGTAAATTGTTGGTGTTTTTCTGAGCCTGCAACTTGAACAGGTGTGTGCCATTGCTGTTTTCAATAATTTCCTGCTAGTTTTACACTGTTCCTCTTGAGCAAATTCCATTCCCATTCCCGCATTAGTCATGTGTAATCTTATCACCATGAAACTTTCCCTTGGCTTGGTCAGTGACCCAGCCACTAATTCTCCTTGGCAATCCTGTCACTCGCTGTTTCAACAAGCACACCCTTTCAGTTAATATATTCTTCTGTCAGAATTTTCCAGTGTTTTTCCATCACATCTCACTCAGTGGTTTCACAAATTTTCACATTATCTCATCCCAGTCCAGCTGTCAGCACCCTTTTGCAGTCCTGCTGATCTTTCTTGTCTTTGCATTCTGTGCCATAAGATACAACAAGGTTCAGCAATAGCAGAAGAATGGAGTTGGTTTTTTTTTTTTTTAATAGAGCCATCCCCAGTGCAGTACTGCTGTGGGAGTTGATGGGCAGGAGGCACAGTCTCTGAATCCTGATGGTCCCGTTGCTCTGGTAGGCATGACCAGCTAAGACTTAGTTACAAGGAATGGAGATGCTTAGGAGCACACCATTTTCAGGATCTCTTCCCCAAAAACCTGTGTTTCAGTAGTGGGAGGGTATGAAATTTTCCAGTAGTTAGCACCATCGTGGAGTCATCTTGCATAGCTGACATATCACTGACAGTATCATCAGAATACATTTCATTTCCATTTAACAAAATATTTTTTTACAGCTAAATAGGATTTTTGGTTTTGTTCAAGCACTTCTGAAGGTTTTTGGGATGATATTGTTTCAAGTAAATGTTGTGCACAGATTAGTAAAATATGTTTTTAGGAATGTTGTGTATTTGTAGGTAAACTGGAAGGGTCATCTTTCTGTAACATCTGGGGAAGGAGGTACTTGGGAAGAGTTTCATGCTGATGTTACTGATTGTAAGAAAACATTGCTTGTGAGAAATTAGTTCCAAAGCTTTAAATTCAGGAATTCTTTAAAAACATGAACAAGGTATCTGCTCTTGTAAGGAAATTACTTCTCCTTGTGTAGAAAGCCAACTCTTTAGGTTATTTTCTTTCAGGTAAAAATTATTTTGGATATATGCTTTTGAGATGTTTACCAAGTGTGTAATGAGACAACCTCCAGGGGTGGGTGGAGGAAATTTAGAATATTTAGAAGCATTTCAAACAAGGAAATGTGGTGAGTGATTTAGTAGACTGTTTGGAATGGTGTATGTTAATTTTTTTCATTCCTCATGAATTTGATTTAGTTTTGTTTTCCCAGATCTCCTGATAGCCAGTAGTGGTATGCTCTGGGTAGCCCTGTCTTAGGATTCTGCATATGAATAGCTTTAAGAAACCAACCAAACAAAATCAAAACCAAACACTTTGGTATTGCTTTAACCTAAGTGACAGGAAAGAGAAAATATGCTCCCATTTAGGCAAGATCTCTGTGACTGCATGAAATATTCAGGGCTGTATGGTGATTACCTCAAGGTAGAATGCAGGAGATTTTAATCACCTAAATAATAAGAAAGATAAGAAATTTAATTGATTATAAGCTTTTTCCTGCAACAGTTAACTTGACCTTTTGCCTTGGTAAGAAACAGAAATCATTCAGAGGCCAATATTGTCAATGTTTAAAAAAAATGCTACTTTTTTTTTCATTAGTTTTATTTTTATGGAGTTTTTTTCTCAGCTAGTAAATGTCACAGTAGAAGTGGAAAGTCTCATCATACATAGACCATGACCCAAATCACTCCAGCAGATTCTGACAATCATACTAATTGGAGCAGTTACCAAAAAATACAGCCTTTTAAAAAATATTTCCATCACATTTTTTCAGGATAGCAAAAGGAAATACTGTGGCTTAGTAAATTTTTTGAATGGGCAGGGGACTGATTTCAAATAATAGATTATAGGTTTTAAAAGGATTTCAGAATGCCCTGAAGGAAGACAGTGCAGAAAATGACAAGACAAAGCTTGTCTGCATTTCCTGAAAAATGCTTCTCTTGCCTGTTCTTAAAAAAATCTGATGATGGAAAGTGGATTTCCATGGCTGCAGTTTCAACGTGTTGTTTCTGGCTTTTTCCTTCATGGACATGGAGGATAAATTTTTCCTTCTCTCTCTGCAAAAGCCTGTAATTTACTTGAAGACTGTTTCAGTTAGCAACTCCGATTTGTTTGGCCTTTCTTTGTAGGTTGTGTCTTAGACCTCTGATCCTCAGGAATCCCTGCAAGCAGCCCACACTTTTATGGTTGGGTGACACCCAAAGCTGAACCCTCTGCTCCAGCAAAACTGATGAAAGCTGGGGAAGACAGAAGCAGTGCAGTTTATGCTGTTGTCTCTAATCCTGCTTCTATGTCCACCTTATTTTTGCTAGTGAACGACACTGTTGATTCATGTTCCTTCTGTGATCCACTGTAATACCACGTATTTGTCTGGCTTTTAGCAGGTTGCTCTCCAGGCTGAGCTTGTGCAATCTTTTTATTTTATTTTTTTGAACTGGAGCTGTTTGTGTAGAAAGCCATTCTTAAGGGAGACAAAAAAGGCCCTCATATATATAAATATATAAAATATATATTATTTATATAATAAATATAAAAATAGAGTTATTTTTATATGTATTTAAAGTAACTTCTTGGTGTTTCCTGTGATGTCCCTATAAGCAGCACAGAGTCAGTGCATGATTTACCAGTCTTCCTGTCACAGAAAAGTTAAGGTCAGAAGATCTGTTGTATCACCAGATAAAGATGCCAGATAGATTTGATAAGAATTGTTCTTCCCAGTTTCTCATGTCCTTGTTTCCTTGCTGGATCTTAAAAGTTGTTTGATTGTACTGATAGGTTTTTGGGTAGTAGGTTAAAGTGACTGATATATAATAATTTCTACCATTTTTCTTTTTAATCTCAGAAATAAATTTTATATTTTATCTATTCTAGTTTTCTGGAGTTGTGTTATTTCTCAAAGATCCTGAAAGAACAGCCATTAATGGGAAAGTTCTTCCAACTTTCAGATGTTTTAAATTCCCCAAAATGAAGTTTATCAGGCTTATGAAATCTTAAACCAAATCATAACTCTCTCTGAGCTGTTTATTCCCTTTTCTAGCTTTTTGGTGCCTACTTCAATTGTGCATCATTTTTCTAGTGAAGACTGACTGCCAAGAAGCAGTACTTCAGCACTGTGAGCATTCTCTCATTATGAAAAGGGCAATATTTTTATTGCTTTTAACCTTACATTGTGAATTTTAGGATGATTTCTTGTTACCTTGTACATTCTTTGCCTAGTAAGCTCTGCTTCACATTCCCCCTATGTATTAAAGCTCTTCTTTTACTACCATCTTTAGTAATCTTGCATAGCTTCCTCTTTAATGAAGTCAATGAAGAACTTTTGATTTACACAACAGGGGTCTAATTAAGTTTTGCATCCCTCCTTTATACTGGGTTATTTGATTTTGTGCCTTTATTTCTTTAATAATTTTTAGCTGTCCAGAATTTCTTGAGGCTTTTCCCATCCCTGTGAGCGCATGTTCTCTGAGTATTGTACCCTTCTTTATCAAATTTACTCTGCTAATTTTTTCTGTCCTTCTCAAAACCTATGATTCTAAGAACAGTTAATTTTTCAATTTTCAGTCCCAAATAACTCTCTATTTATCTGGTTTTTTTTTTCTTGCTGGATAGACTTGTATTTAAATCACTCAACTTTTCTCCATGTTCTGTAAAGAAAAACAAGAATTCTCAAAAGTAACTTTAAGGAGTGTACTGATCTCCCTTAATACTCAGCAGCTCACAGGGTTCAGTATCAAGCTGCTTATACAGTTTCTGCAGGCTTTGATAAATTCCTTGTGTCTGGAAGAATACCAAAGACCTGAAGAAAAATATGTCTGTGGCCTTAAGGGTTTGACGGTTTGACATCATGTTGCCAAGCAGAGATCCTATGAGATACTTTAAACAATTATATCTTTTTTCTTTTTTTTTTTTTCCCAATTTTAGTACAGCCATCTAAAATGATGTTCTTGTTTCTCCTCTTTGTGTTTTTTTTCATATCATGGAATCCTAGAATGGTTTGGGTTTGAAGGAACCCTAAAGGTTATTTACTTCTAACTCTTCTGCTGTGGGCAGAAACAATTCCCACTAGAGCAGTGTTTTCAAAGCTCCATCCAGCCTGGCCTAGGAATATTTCCAGGGATGAGGCATCCACAGCTTCTCTGGGCAAACTGTCCCAGTGCCTCACCACCCTTATGGGAAATAATTTTTTCCTACTGTGTGATCTGAATCTACCTTCTTTTAGCCTAAGGCCATCCCTTCCTTGTCCAATCCCCGCCCTTGGGAAAAGTTCCTCTCCAGCTTTGCTGTAAATCCTCTTTAGGCACTGGAAGGCTGCATTGAGGTCTCCATGGAGCCTTCTCTTCTCCAAACTCCAGCAGCCCCAACTCTCTCAGCCTGTTTTCAGAGCAGAGGTGCTCCAATCCTCTGATCACTTTTGTGTCCACCACAGCAGCTCCACGTCATTTCTGTGGTGAGGACCCCAGAGCTGCATGCAGCTCTGCAGGTGGGGACTCATGGAAGAGCAGGAGGGCAGAATCTCCTCCTTCAAGTGCTGGCCATGCTACTTTGGATGCAGCCCAGGCTGGTTTTGGCTTTCTGGGCTGTGAGCACACACTGCCAGCTCACAGAGGTCCTCATCAACCAACACCGCAGTCAAGGCTGCTCTCAATCCATTCTCACACAGCCCATTTGGAAAAACTTTGCATTAATGATTAATTTAAAAAATAGTAAGTAACACAGTAACATCTCTAAATCTATTTAGTCCCAAAGACAATTTCCAGATGCATTTCCCACATATATTTTTTTAAGACAAGATCTTTTAACTTTTGTGATTTTGTCATGTACACACATGTGCCATCATAAGCAGTCTTCAGTAGGTCAGTAACGAGGACAGAAGTAATAAATTCTTTATCTGGATTTTATGGAAGCTACACCTTTTAAAATACATTTTTTCTCTTGACTTCTTTCATGCTGTGTTGCTGACTGATTTAGGCAATGGAGCACTGTGGTCAATTGAATTTCCCAAAATCTAATATTAGAAGATGGAAGGGAAGGACCTTTGTGTCAGCAGAATAAACTGAGAAGTGTTCAGGAAGCACCAGTAATCCTCTCTGAGAAAAGCAGAAAAATATATTTGCATTTTACTCTTTTCTTCCAATACTTGTTACTGATTTAGATCTATTAATGCTACAGGGTTTTTTTCCTAATGAAGATGGTGTCAATTCTAAGTATTCTAGGTGTCTATTCTTTTGATTTGAATGGAAGAAATGTTTTGTAGAGCCACATTTCTATATTGATCAAGATTTTCTATTAAAGAATATTTTTTGCCTTATACAAAAAGAAGCAAAATGTAACATTTCTCAAGTGCAAATATATTTGAGACAAGAATGAAAATATAAACAATTCTGTAGCAACTAGAGAAAGGTAATTTTTTCTTTATTCACAGTTTCAACCTATTACTGAAATTTTCCGACAATGGCTCCTTTCTAAATGCGCTGATAGTGTAATGCAGTTATAAGGGTCTGGTGTGCTCCTCACATTGTGTGAGCAGATTTTTTGTAGTTATACTTTTCAGATGAATGTGTCAGCAGAGATATTAGAACATATAAAATCATAGGAAATTGAGTTGGATGGGACCTGTCAGGATCATAGAGTCCAACCCCTGGTCCTGCACAGGACACCCCAAGGGTCACACCATGTATCTGGGGCCAGTGTTCAAACACTTCTTGAGCTCTGTCGGGCTGGTGCTGTGGCCACTGCCCTGGGGAGCTGTTCCAGTACCCAACCACCCTCTGGGTGCCAGTCTCATTTGATAATCAATTTTGGCAGTGAGAAAGCTTCTTATTTTAATATTGAATTACTAAAGGTGTTTCTATGCACACAAAACAAATCCAGGAAACTCAGCACAAAAAAAGCCTCCACTTTCTCTGATTTGCCTTGCATCAAAAGCAGTGTTTCATCTGCATTTATCCATTTCAGCCTGAAAGAGCTTTCATATTCATTTCCTCATGTGCCATTGTGCATAGATAAGTGCCTACATTTGTTTTTACTGTGAAGATATTAGCAGAACAGCTACAGCTTGGTGAACTTCACAGAATTTACTCATGGGGCTACTCTTTTTTTTTTTTTGGTGGTTGTTGTTGGCCTTATTGTCTTCATGGGTAGTGATACTAGCACATAAATTGGTATTGTGGAATGAATGGCTTCATTCGTCCCTTACTTTCTTGAAAAGCAGAGTTCAGGTTTGGTTCCTATTTAGTGTTGATGCTTCAAATGTGATATTTAAAAATAATAGCAATGATTGCTGTGAGTATTTCTTCTTTGAAAAGAGAGGTGTAATAGCCTGGGATGTGTATTTCCTGCAGGCACTGAAGCACAGTTTTCTGACACATCAGGGCTGCAGCATTAGAGAAGCTTCATACTAACATAAAGCTTCCAGCAGATAATTTCTGCCTGTGACCCTGGTGCAGAATGCAGGCACATTCTGTGTCACTTTTTCAAATCCATGTACAACAGCTGAGAATAAGGGAGCATTTGATGACTTTCCTGGAGACTCCATCCTGATGGAGTTCATCTTCCAGTTTATAAATCTGATATATTGGATGAGTTTTTGGACAAGCCTTTTAAGTCCTTTAGAACAGAGAGCTGTATTGGAAGGATGACATCTACATCCCTCCAATCCTAAAAGCAAGAAAACATCATATTTGGAGTATGAATGCTCTTGGTCCCTGCAGTCAGTAACTGCATGAATGAGGAATATCCCTTTCCAAACAAATAAGAACAGAAGATTTATCTTAATTCTAAATGTGTACTTTGCTTATGTCAGTAATATTTTTGGTGTGAAGACATCCACACCAAAATGTGTATACAGATGTATAAACATCTGTGCAGTGGCAACAGGGAATGCTTGGCAGTGGGAGCTCTTGGAGAGCTTGTGCCTTGGGGAAGAGGAATTCATACCAAACCTCTCTGAGATGTCCCCTGGCAGGGTGAGGCTCCACAATGTCCCACAAACAATTCTGGGTGACCCTGGGCTGTGAAAGAAAGGTTTATTTTCTGTGCATTCCACAGCAGAGCCCTACTTCTCTTTTGGGTAGCTGACCTTGCTCTGGAGGGGATAGGCGGGAGCTTCAAGGGCTTTGCTGCTGCATTTCTGAGTGCAGAGCCTGCACTTGTGACTCTTTTGCACGAAGGAAATGCAGCAGGGGTTAGTGCCTTTCCCTGCTCCTCTGCATCCCTTCACCTGTGCACCAGAACACTCCCTCGGGGCCCACTCACCCTCTGGGCTCCAGGATTTGCTTCCAGCGCTGTTCTCTGAGCACAGAGGTGCTGTATTTGTGCATGCCAAGGAATTACAGTTATGCATTGCAGCAGATGCTTTATGGTAGTTCTGTAATTAGCACTCTGCACTATCATGCCAGAGGCACAGATTTGATCTTTTGCTCTCTGAGCTGGCAGGGGTTGGGAGCACTGCTTAGGCAGTGTGCAAAACCCCAGATGGGCAGGGAAAAGGAATCTTTTTCCATTGCTCTGCAGTGGCCCTTATAGTTAATGATGATGGTATTTTGTGCTCTTATGCCTTTCATTTAAGGATCTCTGAGATCTCTGCAGGCGTTAAGCAAGACATTCTGTTCCCCAGTGGAACAGCCAGTGTGGGGAACAGGGGCATCTCTCCATCAATTACCTCTGGGCCATAACACAGCAGCTGTCCAGCAAGGCACAGCAGAAACAGTCAATATTTTAGGATGGACAGTAAGCAATAAGTAAGCTTTCAATTAAAACCACAGGAAAAATCGAGGTAGGAAGAGCGCAGTGGAACTTGCACTTATGCGGAGCACTTGGGCCAATGTATTTATTTTGAGGGGAAATTGCTGGGTTTCTTAATCCAAACACATGTCTTCCATCAGCAGCAGCCCCTCCCAGCCCCTGACAGCATGATGGGTCTTTGGCTCGGTGATTCAGTGAGAAAAATGCCATTCCCTTACTGACCAGAGGCTCACAGACTGGCAGTGGGAATTCCAAAAGAGCCAGACAAATGATCTGACACTTCACCACTCAGAACTCAAGACTTGCATCAGGAAGTCTTGCATCAGCTGCACCTTGTGCTGCAGCTATCTCATCAAGCTTCCAGCTCCTCAGTTTGCATTTTTTGTTTTTTTTTTTTTTTTGCTTCCTCCACTCTTTCCTTCAAACTCTTTAGGCCTATATTATATTTCTTATGCTCAGCTTAGGAGTTTTTCCAACTCAGATGTTCAGCAGCACTTCTTTGGAAATTTAGAAAACTCCAGGATATTCATTAAATTTGCTGAGCTAAAAGATCTGTGTGAGAGTTTTTGATTAACCCTTTCTTTCATTTATCACCCTCTTCTCTTATCTATTATGTCCTTGGTGTTATGTATTTTTCTTGCATATATTATTTTATTGTGATTAGTTATACTCTTTATGCTTTAGCTATAGCTCAAAAAAAATTATCTAATTCTCTCTTTTTTTTATCTGGGATCAATGAAGAGACATACATTTTATATCTGTCATGTTTTTTTCTCCTATATAACAGATTTTGTGGCTGTGTTGACGTAGCCATTCATGTTGCACTGTTTTGTGATACAGGATTTTTAGGGTTTTTTATTTTTATTTCTGCAGGACTTTTTTAATGTAACACTTGAGTATATGTCTTCACTTTTATGTTGTTACTGTGTGGTTACAAGTGCCACTGTTGATTCTTTGTTGATCTCTGCTGTTCAACAAGTGCAGCAGCTGCAAGCAGGTTGGTATTTCCATCTCAAATGCTTGAAATCCAATACAAACTGTAGATTGAAAAGCCACTGTATTATCATTTATTTTGCTAAGTTGTTGACTACTTCTCCAGAAACAATCAGCAATCAGAGGACATTGCAGAATTTGAGTCTGGGAACTCTGAATGCTAAATGACAAATGTAACCATTCAGCACAGCACATCAGAATCATATTACCACTGGCTACCACCAAATTTTCCTCCTGCGTGTCTAAAGCCTGGTGAGGTGATCCAAATTGTCCATGCTTGATTTGTTTTGATTATGATATGAACTAATATCAGGCTTGCTGTCTTCTGAAATAGCCTTGTTGTCTTCAATGCAGAGTGATGATGCTGTAGCATTTCCTTCCTTTGGCGTCTCGCTTGCTAGCCCTGTGGTCTGGTGAAAACAGAACACAGATGCTTTCTTTGCACATGGATGATTTGGGAATAACTCCATTGGAACCTCATGTCAGTTGTAGATCAGCAATCATACCAACAGCAAGAGGTGCCTCTGCCAGGTTCCTCTGCAGGGAAAAAAAAAATGAGCCACTGTAACATTTTAACCTTTGCTTTCTGTAGTTTTCCAGTCATCTAGTGAAATCAGAGATATTGCTCTGTCTCTTTCCATCTCTTCTGCATGTTGTCATGAATGCATTTCTCAGTCAATGAACATGGCATTTTAAAATCACAATACCAATATATTTTCACTCTGTAGCTCTGCTCTGAGCAATATTGGTACACTTGCTTGCCTGGTGAAGTTTTCCTGCTACACTTTCAAGAAAATGTCTACACACCCTTCTGCAGGCAGCCAGCTTTCATTATCCTGTCTACCTTTTCATGTTATCTTTCCTGCAAAGCCACAAAAGTGAAGCAAGATCTCAAAGTGATGCTTGAGATACTGTGGTACAAATTATGCAGAAGACTCTGGCTATCCCATTAATTCTTTCTGCTATTTCCAATTGAGATGTGACAATCTAACAAATACATACAAAATCTTCTACATGTTTGTCCATCTCACAGGTTCAGTTCATGATGTTCCCTGTGCAATGGGAATGAAGTGACTGTACTTGGAGCACTTTTTCCCTTCCCTCATCACCACACATTGTGGTGACCAGGCTGCACAGATCTGTACTGAAGTGCTGTATCTAATTGCCACATGTTGTTATGCACCACTCAAATGCACAGAAGACACAGAGGAAAGTTCAAATGTTGTCTTGTTTCCATGGATGGTGGATCACTTCCATGAGAACACTCTTCCTGCCGTTGAAGCTTTATCAACCTGGGAAAATTGCTGACATTTTCTTTGGTGTCTGTTGTGGTTCTGTTGAAAGGGATAAGACCTGCCAATTCTGGGAGAAAGATATCCCCTATTATGCTGTGCTATAAGGTTCTGATCCAGCTTTGCAGGGTCCTGGCTCTGAGGCACAGCATTTGATGGGCTGGGCTTGGTGAGCAGCAGCTCACTGGCCACTAACAGGGACCCACCCTGCAGGGGGCTGGCACCTTGCTCTTGTTCTTGTCCCAGAGATCAAGGAGGCATTTTGGGTTTCTGGATTGTATATATAGATATCAAAGGCTCCCCTGGTCCCTGGTATACAGAAATGATTCCTTGTCAATACTTTGATAATTTCAATGTATCGATCAGGGCTTTCATGAGTTCCTCTGTGTGAGTGGGCCAGGCTTCATGGGGAGAATCTGAGCTGTTTTGATACAGTGTGATTGCTATATACATACATAGGAGTTTAATGTTCCATTGGTGCTACCTTCGACATGCTGCAAAGAAGAGTCTTGTAAATACTGCTGACTTGTAATGAAATAACTTCTTTCCCCAAGGCTGCATCATGAGGTAGATAAGTAAGGGTTAAACAGCATAAATACAGTTTTATCCCTTCTTTCAAGTTGCCTGTGTATTATATTTCCTTCGTGTGATTCTTTCATTTCCTTCCATGATTATTTATATCTGGCTTCGAAGCCAGAGCTTCAGTGTTCTGGGCATTGCACAAATACAGAACAAAGGCAGAGCCCCCGTGACAGAGGCTTTGCTTTTATTTCATCTGTTTGTTGTAGCCTCTCATGGAAAGGCTGCCTTTTGACAACTGAAGACAAAGTGTGTGTGCACCTGGAAATTAAATGGAAACTTGTGCTCCTCCCATCCCCTATTTCAGCCCTCACCAAAGTAATTTGTTTTAACTTTAGCTGTAAAGAGAACAAACTTTCCTGGCATTTTTCAAATTCAATTACACAAGATATGAAATTCTCTTGTTTGCTTTTAGAAGGAAATAATTAGGAGACATTTCTGTTTTCCACATGGATCTTAGTATTCTGCAAAGAAGATGACATTATACCTGGGTAAACAAAGTGATTATCAAAACAAAGTCAAATAAAACAAAGGAGAATTTCTCTTGCTTTCAGAAACTCCTGATACTCTGCAGCAGCATTTCATGTGTAACTGAATCTTTTCTTCTCAGATTAATTTCTGTTGTTTTACATGTGGCTAAATATAGAATAATTGAAGCAGTTTTAAGAGTGGTAACTTATTTCAGTAATTTTATTTGCCTTAATTCCCTTGTGATTGCGTTGGGTTGAATTTGTGCTACAGCAACCTGCATGCCAAAAAATAGCTATAATGATTTTTTGCTATGGAGCTTTATTTACGTCGCGCTTTGTTCTTTGGAATCTGGCAATGACCGTTCCTCCTCTCCCTAAGGTCACAGTGATTTGAGCTTCAACTAGTTATTTAGAGAGATCTGATAAAGAAATTTCATCCCTGTGGGTGCTGGCCAGTGATGAACAGAACCCTGGGTTTCAATAGAGACTAATCTCAACTCAGGAGGGAGAATTCGGGAGGGGAAAAGCAATCTGCTCTTTGGTGACAGATCGCTGACAATTTGCTTCCACTAGCCACCTCTCTCTTCCTGCCTAAACTGTCAGAGTGCCATGGAAGAAAAAGCCCTTTGTGCCTGTCTGCAGAAAGTGACTGTCATCACCATTATGAATGGTATTTTACATAGGGCTTGTAAAGATCAGCAATTACTTCATCCTTCCTGCCTCGTCTTTGTGCCGGTTTCTCTTCGTGCTGCACCCAGCTGAGGTTCGGCCCAAAGCACATCTGCTTCCCTGCTGAGAGACTACCTCTAAGAGTCTGCCTTGTGCTCCAGCTCCTTCTTTCTGCTCGTCCTTCCAAAACTGCTGGGGGGAACAGCTTTCCCTTCTCTCCCTGTGGGCTGGGACCAAGATTTGTACCTCTGGTTTTGACTTAAAGCCCTAACTCAGGTTGAGGTGCTGTTGGCGTTGCTGCCAGTGGCTGCTTCAAGCCCCAGGAACTCCTGCTGGGATGGGAGAAGTGACAATGGGTGCATTTGGGGAGGATAAAGGGATGGAAAAGGATGGATGTATTAAGGGACATATGCCATAGGGGCATAACAGTTGGATGGCACCCAAACTGATGTGAAGAAGCTGGAAAATTGTGGTTTCAATATCTTGGTTTTTGCTGGATTAAGAGGAAAATAAATTTTTTCTTGGAGTGGAAAACCCAAAAAACCCTCTGAACTTTCAGAAGTCTTTATGCTGGATGTTACACTGCGCTTTCCTGAGTGGGAGCAGTGCCTTATGAAAACTAAAACTCAGGTCCTTGTCTACTTTGGCTCAGATTTGGGCTCAAACTCTCTCAGACACTGAAGTCTTGTATGTCAAACAGTGTGTTTAAGAGTTTAATTGGAGGGGTTGCTGTGGTGTGTAAATGTAGCTGGGGCTCAATACAGATACCTACAGGGAAAAGGTGAGCTCTAGAATGAGCAAATTTCTCTGGTGAGGTATCCTGGCAGCTTTGGGAAATCAAATATTGGTGAATTCAAAATGAAGGGGCATATTTTGGTTTAAAAACGCAAGTGTTTTGTTTCAGATCAAATTGTCTCCAAAGTCTTCCTTTCTTCCTTCCATCCTGAAATAGAAAACATGAAGCATTGACATAATAAAGATTTTCCCGTATAAAGCATCTGGGTTAGGCAGGACACTTTGATTTCCATTGAATAGGCTTGTCACCATAAAATTCTCAGTCCCTGCTAGTCAGTGAGTCAGACAAGTGAGGTGAATAGGGGTCATTTAGGGGTTTTAAGACACAGCAGTGAGTGAAGATTGATGTGATGAAGGTACCTCTGGTGTGGGTGAAATGGGTGTTGAAATGACTTTGTGTAGACAAAGCTTGTTCTGAGAGGGATGTCTGTCCAAGAGATCCAGGAACCTTTCAAATATACAAAAAAAAAATATACAAAATAAAGGACAGTCCTTGTGAACAGCCAGGGAAGATTTTGACTGCTCACGTTTTTCAGTAGCTCTTTCCCACACTTTAAACCTTGTGAATTTTAAGATTATGGCTTTTCTTATTTTAAAGAAATCATATAATTTGTGGGCGATTTTTTAAATTTAAAAAAGATAGTATATTTACAGATGATGGAGCCGCTCTCAGTTACATGAACAAATTGTTTCCCAGGTTCTGTGTATTACAAAGAGAAAGTATTAAAAGCTCAAGTGATCATATGAATTTAATAAAAATCTTACAAATTAGAAAGCAGCATATTACAAACCCAGAGGATAGAAAATCCTTTGATTGCACCTTTGGGTGCAATTCCTACACTTAAGAAAAGCAGGATCTTATCAGCCAGGCTGTTTACCTATGAGAATCAGGGTTTCACTGGGGCTTCATGTTTTTCTGCTATTGCAGTAAAAGGGTTTTGCATTATTTTTCCCTTATTTAAATTTCATCTCTTTATTCTTTCCGTATTGTGTTCAGTCTGTGGTATTTATCTCATTTCCTTTTTAATTATTTAACAATTGTCCTTTGAAATATTCTTCTTGTTGTTTTAATTTCTTTGGAATTGCTTAATGTTGGTCCATGTTCTTTACTGGTTGTTTCCAAGGAGATAATTAGTTTCAGTCTCCCGCAAATTTTCTGGATTTTTCTTACTAATTTGTAATACAAACATAATTATTTTTAAAGTGTTTCGTGAGGCTACTTACTTTTTTTTAATTTGCAAAATAAATTAGTGTTCACATTTATAAAGTGCCTTGACAACCTCTCTGAAGTAAGGGTGAATATATTGTGGAATCTGGAGGAGAAAAGAGGTCATCTTAAACACTCTCAGAACTGGTAAATTTGTTTGCTAGAGCACAGCATCAAAACAAATTTCACAAGTGCAAATTTCACAAATTTTCCTGCAGAGGGGCAGGAACTCGGTCTCTGCTAGAAAGGATTTCATCCCTTGCTGTTTCTCAGTGCTTGGCATTTCCAGCACCCAGAGTTGCCTCCTAAAGCAAGAACCACAGGGTTTCCACAAGGAATATCCACTGCAGGTCTAAAACAAGGTGCAGGATTTTCACTCCCAATCAGCAGGTGATAAACCTAAAGGTCCTTGATTCCATGTGGGTTTTGGGTTTTTTTGTTTGTTGGGGTTTTTTTTAATTGACTCCATGATTTTGGGTAAAGCAGTGAGCTCACTAGCCCGAGGTTTTTACCCTGCAAAACTTAGAGGACTAATAACATGCTTCCTGGAGTTTGGGGAATTCTTCTTTTTGAGGAAAGTATTATGTTTTATCATACTATCTTGTAACTTTTTACTGTTTATTGCAGTAGCACTAGGTCTCATGATAGCCCAAATTCCTTTTTCACTTGACATCCCAGACACATGGCTGTATACAAATTTCAACTTTTGCTGAAATGAGTTGCTAGCTCTTCTGATTTTCAGGAAAGAGATACCTCGATAAAGTCTGTCCCTGAAGACCAAAAGAAAATGAAGAGGACCCAGAAATGAAGAGGACCCAAACTCTGTTCCTTCTTGAAATTAGTAATACATTGGCACTCTAAGCTGTGTGTGTGTGTCAGGTCTAGCAGCAATACAAACACGAACAGCAAAGTGGGACTGTAAATGTTAACTATGTGCAGCCAGGCTGATAATTAGAGAGTTCTCAGCAATTTGTCTTCAATTCAGAGGAAACATTTCTTGATCAGAGAGTGTAGCTGAACAAAGATCCAGGAAAGGGAAGCAACATAAAGGATGCTTTTTCTCCCTCCTTTTCCTCTGCCTCCCTATAGCCCTGGCATATTGTATCAGAGGTGTTAAGTGCAATGTTTTATCTCTTTTTTTAAGCAACTTTTCATTTTTATTAGCAATTAGAAATTCATAGGCTTATTTTGCTATCAGTATTTAAATTTTTTGGTATGCTGAGCTTGGTAACCTCACAAAATAGTTAAAAAAAACAGTGTATCTTTTTTGTGGGTGGCAAACAAGTAGCTGTAGTAATGTTGGCTTCATAGCATTGCTTTTTGTTTTCCTTTTTCCCCCCAATTCTCTGTCTGGACTAGATCTCACATGTTTTAGATGATAACTCAGGAAAAATACCTCTATCTTTGTATGTCCACTAGTATTTTCATGGTCATGCTGTCAACATAATAGGAAAAATAGAGCAAATAACATCCTGGTATTTAACAAAATAATGTTAAATAAATAATAATCTCTTGCATACATCATTAAAAAGAAAGGGAGTGTAAATGATATTCAACATTGCCTTTAAAACATATTAAATTAAAGGGACAAATCCCTATGTGGAATAAATTGAACATGTATCATTGAAATCAATGGAGCTACACAGATTTAAAGCAATTTGGTACCTGGCACTCTACTGGAAATGCTAGATTAAGTTGGAAAGACACATACTTGAAAAAGCACACCTTTCACTTGGGAATCTATAATGATCCTAAAAAAGTTGAAATTCTCCCCAAAATGCAATTTTCACAAACGCCAAGCAACTCTGCTTTATATCTTTGCATCGCTTTTACCTGGAAGGATGTACTTCAAGTAGTTCTCAAAATGACTGAAGCAAATCTGACAATTTATCATAATTGAAAGTGTCTTAGGAAAATGTCTTGGAGGCTCAATTTCCTGCTGAGAAAGGGAATGTCACTGTTGTCACTGACCTGTGGCTGTAAGAGGCACATGATCAAGACTTATTAATTACAACATTAAATGCCAAATATATGAGACACTGCAGACATTTTATTGGATGTGGGAACTAATCAACTTGCTACTGAAGTAATTCAATTCCATGCAGGTTTATTATTCAAGCACTTTAAAGCTCAAGGAATGACAGCTGATATATATGGAGAAAAACTAAGAGAGACAGCAATAGTTCCTTTTAATTGTATTTATCGTATTGGATAAAAGTGATATACAGCTTTCTTTTCTGGTCTTGAAGTGACTTGTCTCATGCTTAATTATCACTTTTAACTATTCACTTTTAACTTAATTATCACAATGAACTATCAGTGACCAGGATGGAGAAAGAACAGCTATGCTGAAAACCGCAGAGTTCAGAGTGAATGGGTTGCACAGGTGCCCTGCCAGCTTTAGGTTACCCAGCTCCAGTTCCTACAATTTCCCAGGGCTCAGCAGAGGAAGGAGGTGAGCTGAGGTGTGCCCTCAGTGCCATTACAGGCAGCAGCTGCCCATCCCCATGCTGGGCTCTCCGGACAGGAGCTGAGCACTAAATATTTAATTTAGCTCCCAAAACCCTGGAAAAAGTGAGTGCGTGCTTTTGCCTCCTCGCACACGGAGAAATTTCTGCAGCCAAACTCCCGTTTGGTTACCCAGGGATCAGCGCTGTGTGCTGATGGGAGCAGTCAGCCTGGCGAGCTGCAGCCCCCTTGTCAGCTGAAACAGTGTTTTTTCCACAGGCTCTGTTTGCTCGTGAAGCATGTGGGATTTGGGTAGGTACACAAAAGGGAAACCTGCTGAATTATGTACCTCTGCAAGTACAAAGATCTCTTGTTTGTGGAGCACAGATGACCATCTCAGCAGGACATGATTCTTGGTGGTAGATCTCTATTATTTTTCCCCCATGGAAATGTATTACATGGCATACGTGAGAAACTGTGCAACTTAGTGAAAATGGAAAGATGCTCATGTTCTGGAAGGATGAACTAGATGGAGTCCTCACAGATGATGCATCTCCTTCAAATGGGAATAATATGACTTTATAATAGACTAAACCAGACGAAACTGATTCTTCCCCAGTCCTCAGGGACTGGATGGTTATGATTTGAATTCATTAAAAACATTTCTTATTTGTACTTTAAGTTTGAAAGCAAGATGTGTCCTTGGCTCAGGAATGAAACTTAGCAGGAGAACATGCATTTACTTAGCCTCTGAGGCTGAAATTTTATGCAAAATTTATTTTGTGCTTTAGTTTTGATTTTGAGATGCAGACTTCATTTCTGTTTACCCTAAGTTCAGTCATTCATGATCATATTGATACAAGTACTAAAGCTATGGAAACAGAGTGTGTTTGAGGTCTTTTTTAATGTAACTTGAAAATACCCTGTTGTTTTTCTATCTAGCATGGTAGTAGAAGGACTGAGGTTTTGTTTAATGTTTTTTTGTTTGTTTGTTTGGAGTTTTTAGTTTTTGTGGGGTTTTTGAGTTAGTTGTTTTTCGGTTTTTTTTTTTTTTATGAGCTCTCTTTTTTTTTTTTTTGATTAGTTGGCTGTGAATATTTTGTTTCTTGGGTTTTTGGCTTGTTTTTTAGTTTTGGTGGTTTTTTTTTATGCAATTGCAAGTCCAGAGAGACCAATAAAACAAAAATTCCTGTGGTTTTATTTTTCCTTATATTGTGGCTGCTCATCTCTATAAATATAGAATATCCATTTGTTTGCTGTCCAAAGATTTTTCTAAAACAAAATAATTATGATATTTGTAGATTTATTATCATTCTTTTCATGCTGGTTTGAACATAACACCTCTTTGAAAAATTTCTAATCCTCTCTGTGTTTAAAAGGGGCTACCAAATTATTCCTTGTGTTAGTACCTGAAGCCTTGCCTGTAGATCAGGAAAGAGTTGGGAAAGAAGACAAATATTCACAGCAGTGTTTAGGGCTGCATAAAATCTTTGTGGCAGTTAAGTCATATGCTTGCACAGATTCGCAGTGTTAAAAATGAACTAGAGAATGATAAGCAAATTATTTTTTAACTTCTTTGTACAGGTGATTTAACCACAGGAAATAAGGAGGAAGGGCTAGCATAATTTGATAAGCATTTCACGTGTAGTTAACAGTGATAAATACAGTGATAGCAGCTGAATTTTGTGTTGGAATTTTAGGCAACCTGCTAGCAAGGGGAAGTGTGCCCACAGGGATATTTCTGTTACTCATTCCTAATGGAGCATGGCTAAGGCAAAGCAGTGGGTGTCATCTTCATGCAGTGCCTCCTGGCCAGAACCAGCAATAAAAATACATAATAGATTTAATGCAGCGTGGCTGTCCTGTGACCAGCAGGTTGACCACAGGCAGGAGCAAAAAGTACACTGAAATTCTTCAGCCTTGGTCTTCAGGCTTTTCTCACCATCATCTTATGCAGTGGACAGAAGCTGGGCTGAAAGTGACCCGCTGAACATATGAAAATGCAGAATAGGATAATGGTGAAAGCATGAACACTGCCAGAAATGTAAGCAATTTTGCGCTGAAAAACAATTCAAGAATGCATTTGTTATTTTAACATGTTGTTCTCAAGGATATGATTAACTACTCCCTGAGTGTTTTCTATTTGACAGTGTCACAACTTGTTCTTTTTGAAGAGAGTTTGAAGGCAAAAATGTTCTGGCCCCACTCTGAGATATTTAACCAAGGCAGAGATATTGATGATATTAACATTGACCAGTGTTACTGTAGCCATAAATAGGTGAAGCTGATTATAGGAAAATTTAATAGCTAAAGAAATCTAGGAATAAATTCTTTAGATTCCAAGCATCAGCATCTAATGGGTAAATTACAAATGAATTTGAATAAAAAAGGCAGACCTTAGTCACCCATCCAAGGAGTACAATCCAAAATCCCTCTCTAATACCAAAATCAGAACAACCATGCAGACTTCTCTTTCATAGAGTGTTAGTTTCTTTTTAAATGGAAATGAGATTATTTCTGATTTATGCTGGTGATGTCTTGAGCAGGTTTGTGCCCATTTGCTTACCTGGTTTACAAGAGGTGTATTTTTCCTCTGGGCCAAATGCTGTGCTCCCTGTAAAACAAAGGTTATGGCACTAACACAAGCTATTTCCTTGAGGCCAGATTCTACCCACATCTTCTTGAATGCAAATCACTGGCATTACACATGGGTAACTGAAATCTGAATTCACCCTTGAGTGCTCAGTTCAGTCAAAGTTATTTTGCAGCTTCCCTGCTGATGGCTAAGAAATCATCCAACACTGGTAGTATAGCTACCTTTTATTCAGAATTCCCTTCACAAATATAGCATAAGGGTTGCTTATAAATATACATGCTTTTGTTGAAAATTGCTGTTGAAATTCACTGCTTTGCATACTCCAGGTATAGTGAAAGAAATCTCTGAAAGCTCATAATTAAACATTCCTTTTTTTCAGACAATGCAAAGTGAGTGAAGTTCTCAGACATTATATGCAAGATGCCATGTCCAAACTGTTTTCAGCTATTCTTCACACAATTTTGATTGGTTTAGGGCAGAGCTGTGCTAGTTAACATTCCTGGTCATCCTCATCACTGCCAATGCATTGTCGTGTGCTTCAGATCAAATCCTGCCTTGCTCTGAGCACAAATAATTCAAATCCCCACTGTAAATCTTTTCTAATTAGGTTATTTTTGTCTTTTAATCTCTTACTCTGAGAGCCATTAATGATTTTGAACTGAGACGTGTATAATCTGTAACAATTTAGCTTATCTGGCTTTTTATTTTGCTTTTTATTTTGCTTTTTATTTTGCTTTTAATCTTTAACAACCCTGTTTGGATTTAAGACTATGTGCACTAAATGATGAAAGTAGAAACAGCTTTGGCATCATTATGCAATTCTTAACCTGGTGTTGAGGCCTTCAGCTGCAAGGTTAATGATGCCATCTATGAATTAAAAAAAAAAAAAAATCAACTCCAAGCCAAGAAAGAAGGTTGAAATCTTAGATGATAAAGGTAGTAGTGTGTCTTAAGTTCATTACTTGTTCTTCTGCTGTATCAAATATCAAACTTGGTGGTTTTCTCTTGCCTATTTGAACTGGTAGCTTTAGCCTAATTTTTCTTGATTAAATGATGTGGATTATTAGATTTTTTTTTTTAATCTAACCTTTCAGAGATCTTATGGACTTCAGGCTAAACCTAACAAACTGCTATTAGTGTACCTTGTTTGATTAGCAATGCAGAAGTTTGTTTTAGTTGAAAAAATAATGGATTACCTCAGCCATATATGAGAATATGATCACTACGCTGGACAGTAATTGGAAATCAGAGTAGAAAGGCCAAAGATTTAATTAATTTTCATGATCCTACCACATTAGGTTGCTTGAAGCCCATCTACAATATGAAATATGGATATGGCAGTCAAACAGAGTTAAAAAGACCTGCACACACATCATATGTTTTAAAGGGATGGGTAGAATTATTTTGCAGTGCATTATATGTTAGGTTCTAGTGCACATCTGGGATGTTACTGTGCTACAGTTTTGATTAGTCAACCACTGCTGTTAAGTTGGGATGTTTAACAAAGCTAAATTGATAAATGCCTCAACTATGGAGGGCCCTTTACTAAAATGAGCTGTAGAAGTATTTTCAGAGCTGTATGAGAACCAGCCAACCAGGATTTTTTTTATGAAAACTTGATTGTTTCTATGTGGAAGCATTTTTGCATTGCAGTGAAATGCAACAAGGAAAAAGAAGTTTCAGATGTGTTTGGTTTATTTAACCTTCCCACCACTTTTGCTCTGCACAGTCAGACAAATGCATGCTCATGGAAGCTTAAGAGCCATGAAGGGCGCCAGTTCACATGAAACAGCACTTAGACATGTGCTCAGTCCTACTGGATTCCAAGTCAAGCCTGGGAGGGATGAGAAGTTTTCTGTTGCTGTTGCCCCCTGACTCCCTGGAAAGGATAATTTTGCACACCAGTCAAATAGAATGGATGAATGTAGAGCAACTTGAGTAAAACCAATGTAAGATATGACACACTGAGTTACTCATACCCATCTGTGGGGAATTCTATTGATTTCTGACTGATGTAGTTATCTTTGAGAATCTCAAATTGATAGGAAAAAAAAAATGCTTTCTAAGTAAACACCTACCAGTTTCAATGTTTACACTTTATGCAAAACCAGATTTAACAGTAAAAGGAAAGAGCTTTTTGTTAAAAAAAGGTAATTCCTTCTTTTGTTTTGCTATGGCAAGTTTCTTATGTGTTAACATGGACTAAATTCCTGTTGGTGATTTCACAGTGGCCTCGAACTGACTGGCACTGAGTAGTGCAGGGAGTGTGACAATTCCAGGCATAAGGGCACTGTGTCCTTCCCTCACCAGTCCTGTCCTTCAGATCCTGGCAAGGCAAGCTGAACTGCCACTGACCAGGGAGTGGGAAATTATGTTAAAATGGCTTTCTGGACTGGGGAGGACTTGGAGAAAATAGGTTTGTGGGGGGATAGATGGATCTGTCCATTACCCTGCTGCTTTGCTCTCAATGATTATCACAAAACACAAATTGCCTCTTGTCCCAAATCCATGTTATCACAGGCTTTCACTGGATCAATTCCTTCAAATGCTAAATCTTGTTGGGGTTGTAAGGTGAGAGAAAAGGCAGAAAGTTTTCTGTGTTTGGGGTTTTGTTAGGTGTTTTTTGGTTTGTTTTTTTCTTTATCAATAGGGAAGCCTGATGATGATTCTGGTTCATTGGGGTGCACGTGTGGACGCAAACCCACCTGAGTACACCAGCACTGGAGAGCTGCCTTGAACTTAGAAGAAGACAAGGATATGTCCTTCATGCTTGACAGTTCAGAGCAAATGAGTGACAACAATGGATTTTCAGCCCTTTCAGCACCTCTACGGGCTCCAGCAGGGCATGATGCTTCCACTGGCACCATACAGGCTATGCTTTCTCTTTCCCTCTCCATCCAATTTTATTTCCCTCTGTGGCAGAGACTTTTCTGAGGACTGAAGTCCTCTTATAAATGGCAGCTTTTCCCCTGCTTGAAATCTAAGAAGGAGCTTAACTGCTGCCTTCTGTGCTCAGTCTCTTAACAAAGAAAACAAATCTTATTCTGAAAATCTCCTTTTTTGCTGGAAGGTCCACACATGTTAAAATCATCTGATTTAATAATATCTTTGGTCAGAGCTTAGTGTCTAAATTTGCTGGAAATAAGCAGAAAGACACCTCTTTAAAATGGGAAGAAAGTTGGCTTAAGAAGTAGACCTTAATATTCTAGAGTCCTTTTTTATTAACTTCACATTTGAGGAAAAAAAAAATCTTTTGACTTATGTCAGGATCTTTTGTTCACTTAATGAATTTTTCAAGGTATTAAAAATAATTTGTGCAATGTGATGACTATTAAGCTAGTAGGTGAAGATGGGAGTAGAATATAATTTCAATTAATATCCCATCTGAAATAAAAAGAACACTCTTAAAGATTAAAAAAAAAAAAAGAAATCTTTACTTCTGCAGAAAAGAACCTCACCTTTGTTGGAAACTAAGCCACACGACATGGCAAAAACAGTTCCACAGGAAGAATAGGAAGCACGTTGAAGACCAGTCTTTACATTTAACAGTTCAAAATATGAACCTCAGTGAAGACACCCAGCAGCCATGCTTCTCATGCACACTCATATGTGTGAGGATATATATATATATATATACACACACATATACACACCTCCTCATCTTGGTGATTTCTGTGGGTGGTATAATTACAGACCAGGAATTACAGGAATAGAATAATCAAGAAGAGATTAAACCCCAGAGCACAGCCACACGGTGGCTCTAAAGAAGTTTACTTTGGAAGTGTTAAATGGGTGAAGTGATCTCCAATATATGCAAATGAAAAGCTTCTGGGAGTACTGTGCATGCAATGAAAAGAAAATATAACCTTCTGCAGATGGAACAAGCTATCTTATTAGGAATTAATAACTGTCTCAGTCCTAGGGAAATAAGGGAAATTGGTGCATCTATTTCTCACTACAGCAAAATGTAATTAACATGAAGGTCAGAGGGCAAGGACATAGCATGCAATTAAGTCTTCCTCAATCTTCACTACACAGGTAAACACAATATAAGTTTAATAATGAACAAATCCTCTGGTATCTAGCACACATTTTTAGAGCTCTCATTTACATGAACTCTGTGGGGAATCTTGTTTCCTGCTATAGCATATTTTGCAGTTCTATATAGAAAATTTAGGAGGGCTCTAAGGACATTTCCCTCACATCTTTCTTGAGGTTTCCTCTGATCCCTCTACCACTGAACCATTGCTGTAGCTCATTTTTCTGCATGTTACTTGAGATTTTGTGCTACTGCAGATAAGGCAAAGCTGTAAGAAGGCTGCTGCTAACATGTGAAAGCTGTGCTTTGAAGTGATAGTGTAATGAATACCTATGTTAGCTGCTGCTGGATGCATCCTTTACCTTGCAGATGTCAAGCTGCTTTAGGATGTGATTTTTTATTTATTTTTTCCTTGGACCAGGACACTTGCTTGAGGATATGGTATTCATTACATGCCTGTTCACAAATGCAGAGTGGGAATGGATTCAGCTCTGACTGTGCTGCGAGCCAGAGGTTGGAGCAGATGACCTCCCAAGGTCACTTCCAACCTGAATTAATCTATAAGCCTAAGATTTGCATGCAGGTCTCTGTTAGTTTTTTACAGTTCTTCTAGGAAAGAAAAATAATTCTGCTAAATATTGGATTTCACCTGCAGTATATTCAAGTTCTCAGAAGAGGTCTGTTTTTTATTTATGCCCCTCTGACGCAACTTCACTTTCTCTCATCTCATTTTCCGCCAAGAGCTTCCAACCTTGCCCTTGATTTCTGCCTCACAGCAAATCTGACTAAAACCCACTTCCCTTCTGGTTTCTAAACTCTCTTTCCTCCATGGCTCTGAGCACAGGGAGCAATGTATGAAAGGCTGCAAACCCTGACACAGAGACCCAGCCCCTCGCAGGCACAGAAATGGGACGCAGCGTAATGGAATAGCACCAGCAGAAGGGACTGCTCTATTGTGAGCTTACCTCTCTGGGCAGCATCAGGTAAGATTTATGCAAAGGGGCTCTCTGGACTTGGAGACATCCAGAAACAAATTGTGAAGAAACACATGCACTAAATCATCCCCTAACCCCTCATGTCAGACCTCCCAGCCTTATGCTGTGAATAACTGTGAATGGCAAGGTAGAAGCTAATCTGAAAACTCTATAGTCAGATTAAGGAGGAGTGCAAAACGGACCTGATTCATCTTTTCTGTCATCAGTGGAAAAGGAAGGCTCTTGCCATAAATGATACAGGATTTGTTTTCCCCTATAGACAGGATTCCTTGTGAGATGATAGGAGACTACAGTAGGGTCAATGACCTTCTCACAGAAATTTTTCACTACCTGAAAAAGAAAGGGGTGGGGGGGATAAAAAAATGAAACGGGGACAAGTACATGGATTTATTAGAAAATTAGTGCAGATAGTATGATTTTTCTCAAAATAGCTCTGGTTTTTGAGCTCTCAACTTGTAACCTTGGAGTAACAGTAGGTGATCATTTTGAAAATTGGGGGAATTCCTGTTCAGTCTAAATCCTCCTGAAATGAGAATAAAAGCCTCTGCAGAAAACAATTTTGGTCTCAATTAAGATGGAAACACATGGTGAAGAAGAAGAAAGACATTTTTGTCTCTTTTGAAAAAAACAAGCCTGAAATTCAGGTAGTAGGTCCTGTTCTGCCAGTGGTATGTGATATGGAGAAGAATGAGTGTCAGCGTGTGATACAAGCTTACCCCCTCTGCACTCCCTTTTTGCAAATGATCAGATGTGAACTGAATTTCATGCACTCAGCTGCTAAAAAAGGTGGGGTTTTCTTCCCCAGACAGTCATACCTTTTGCTGCTTCAAAGCAAGAAGGAATGAAGAGCTGGCATAGCAGCAAGCAAGGAGCAGTGCAGAAGGTGAACTGGGGTTACTTTTTGAGAAAAGGCCACAGCAACCCTGTGCAGCACATTTACCTCTACCCTGGCCCCATCCTCACTGCCTTGCACTTGCCTGTGCTGCCTTGGATGTTGGGGGGGCTTGTCTTCTGCTTTGTTGGCTGCCAAAGGGGGCCAGTGCCGGAGGCCACCTCCCCTCCTGTGCAGGCTGTGCCCTGGCTGGCTCCTTCCACTGGCAAGGCTGCAGGAGCTGCCAGAGGGGCACAGGAGCTTGAAGAATACAGCCCTAAATGAGGCAACAGCTCTGCAAAACCTCCCTTTCTACTTTAACTTTCAAGCTCATTTACTCTTTCCATATGTGTCAAAACATGTCAGATATTTCGAGTGTGATCTCTTGAGAACATGCTAATTCATGACTCCCTTAATATTCCAGCTCTTTTTATTGAATGATTGTGGTATATTTTACCCTCATCTTTTGCTCACTTGCTTTCTCTGGTATAAGCTGAGGTTATGTTTGTTTTCAGGGGTATGACTATATTTTATCTGACAGAAAATGGGTGGTTAGTTTGAAATATCTGTAATTCTGAACATCCCCCTTTTCTCCCTGAGAAAAATAGAGAGGTGGAAGATGATTGTACTGCAGTGCTTGCATTAGCAGGGGCAAGAGTACAGGTACTCTTAGTTTACTGAATACTGCATACAGGAAGGATAAAAAAAAACCCCAAATGAATCATAAGTAATTTACAAACAGAATCAGAATAAAATTATAAAGAGCTTGAGCAATCCTAGAGAAGGTAACACAGATGGATTCAGTATTTTAAAATTAATGTGAGAAAATGTTTTTCTTGAACTTGTGGATTTGGTGGGGAGAACGAGATGCTTAAATATTAATAATCCATGTAGCTCCATAAAACAAATGGTGATAGGGGAAATAACCTTACCAATACTAGGTAGTGCATATAATGAGCCTGATATTTACAGTTCTTTAGACCTATATTAATTTTACAGAGACAATCTTATCCTTTTTTATTTTATTTTGTGTTGGTATTTGCAATTTATTATGATCACTAAGAGCAAAATTAGACTCCTGCACATATGGGTTTCTTTTGTGAATCTCCTAGTGAAGAATGATAGAGATAACCCAACTAAGTTTTTAATTTTTGCATGCAGTCAAAGCTCACTTTCAGTAATTTTACTTATAAAATGAATGCTGATAGTAGGAAATGTATTCTCTTTATTATGATTCAGACATCATTCTGAGATAGCTGTACAGAAGCATACTGCACTTCTTATCTGAATGTTGTGACTCAGAAAAGACATTAATAATAACTGAGAAGTTTTCTTCTTATACTGACTGAGGGACTTGTGCCTGCTTGTTTTATTAGAAAGGGGAAAAAACCACCCTGCATCTGACTGGTAGGAATTTTGCCTGAGCAAAAACTACAGGTTGCAGTCCAAATGTGACTATTTCTTTCAGTGTACATTGGTTTCATTTTCTGAAGTTTCAATATTTTGATAGCACCTATGGGAGTGGCTTTAATTTGAAGCTGAAAATTACTGTTTTAGGAGACCAAGCTGCTGCAGTGATTTTTGACATCTTCAGGCTTTGTTAAGGCTCTGTTGCCTACCTGAAATCTTGGAAGTTGCTAGTGTTTATCAGAAGTCCTGGTGAATAGCAGGGAGGGTTTTATGCAATGGAGAGGAGGAAATAATAGCAGCTGCATCTATAGAAACTTTTACTTCACGTAAGGGCATTCACCCATGACAGCCACCCTCCACCCTGACAGGGACACAGGTCTGGCTAATGATGCTCCTATCCAGGGTACTGAAGGCTTTGGGCACGCTGCACAACGGCGGGCTGGCAAGGACATGACACTATTAACCAAAGCTGTCTCTCACATCTCAACTGACCTCGATACCAGAGTGGAACTTGCAGCGAGTCCTTGCTCCCTTCAGGCGCTGATCAGTTCTCTTTAAGTGTGTGGGAATGCAGGGTTTCTTGTAGCACAATTCACAAAATGTATGACCCAATACAGAGAAATTGAAGAAAACTGCACAGAATTCTAGATTTAGCACAAAGAAGTCCTTCATTGCTTAAGTATTTTCTTTTAATCTATATGTTTTTAAGTATGTGCATATAAGTAATATATCTTTCTATGTATAGAGGTTTCTGGCAGATATATTTATATGTACAACTAGTTCATGCAAACCTCGGCAAAAGATATTAAAAATGGCTGTTTATAAATATAAATAGCTGAAGCAGATATTTGCTTTACCATTACTCCACCTACTGGTATTGTGCTAAACTGACTGTGGTCTCAGAGCTTGCTCAATCGAATGAAAGAAATACATGCATCCCCAGAGCATGGGCACTGAGTAATTAATTAAACAGCAATTTTGGAGAATGGTGGTTTTAAGGTAGAAATAATGATTTATCTTGGATGGGTGGAGGTTGCACTACACCTTTCTATCCATGAATATTAATCAGTAGTTTCCTTGCCATTAAAAATATCTAAAACTTAATTTGAGAAGAGTCAACATTACAACACATGTATCTGACAATATGGTTATAAAAGAAGCATGTGCACATATATTACTTGAATAATGGTGTAGACTTACCTTAGAACAGTAAAATATCAATTAAAATTAAATCTTCCAAAAGCCACGGCAATGTGAGTAAATAGATTATGACAGTGTCTGAAAAATTACAGCAGGGAAAACAAACACTGTCTCAAACGGACCATGAGGAGTTACTCGGGGCTGAAGTTTACAGGAAATGATTTTTTATCACAGTGTAATTGCTGGAGGAGCCTGAGCTCCAAGATGTGTTTCAGACAGCCCATGGAAGCTGTCGGTTCTGCGTGTCACATGGCCTCTCTTTGAGGGCAGTGGCTCCTTGTGACATCTGAACCAACTCAGGTAAATCAAACACAACTGGAGGGCCACCCTGGGCTCTGCAGCAGAAAAGAAAACGCAGCAGCGTTTTTCTTCCAGAGAGTCTGTTGCCTCAAGGTAGCCTTGTGGTTTCCTGGTTTTTCATTCTTTCCACCTTCCCTGCACTAAAGTAATGTATCCTTTTGTTGAAGCTATCATAAAGATCCCACCATGCAGTGAGAGCTCTGGGATTCTCCTTCATCAGCAAATTTCCTGGACAAGCTTCTCTGGTTTTTAATGTTTTAAGAAAAAAATTAATCTACAGTTGTTTGGCAATTCTGCCTGTATTATATGTGCCCATCAGAAAATATATATCATAGATATGCTCATGGCCACCATCCCCATTTGCTTTGTGTCAATTACTATTTTGATAGTCACATTTTCTTAATAGGTGCTAAGAAATGTGCTGACTTTAGCAAATTTTGTAGCAGTGTAGATATGCAAAACAATTTCTTCATTTCTGTGGCATGGTTTCCTGCGAAGTCCTGGTAATTAAACTTTTCCTCTGTTTTTGTAGTTGAAAGGTTGATGAGGGCACAGTCACCTTTTGCTGTTCTGTACCTTCTGACATCAATTCTAAAAGAATTTTTCTAGAGCTGGATTAAGGACTATTTATTTACCTTTTCTGCAGAGGACTACATGCATGCAAGAGCAAAGCAAACCTCCTCCAAAAGGCCAGGAATCCATGATGGATTTCCACTGCAAGGTGTAGCCAGGTAGTTCATTAAAACCAGACTTCTCAGCTCAGCCTAAATCAAGGGTGAGAGGACATTCTCCTTTTGGCTCTGTGTGCAGTGGTCTTCTGAATACTGTTTAAGAGTAGAGAAATGAGGGTATCTGCAGCAAATGGCAGGCACACTAGGCTTAAGTTCTCACCCATATGACAAATCCCCAGGACACGGGAACATGCTGTGGTGCTGGACTCCTCTTCCCAGCTTCTCATTCATTTCCTTTAGTTAACTTGTCTGGAACCTTGGAGCAGGAAGACTCAATTACCCTGGAAAGCTGCCCAGGGTGATCAGGAAGGGAGAGACCCGAGGGGAGGAGTGTGCAATGACCCCTTTGGAGTGGGAAAATGTCCCTCCTCTACCCTGTGACAAAAGCTGCAGGCCAAGCCTGAAGGAGGGAGCAGTGCTTTGGGGAGGAAGCATGAGGGGCTGAATAGGTGTGTTTGCTCCTGCTCCATGCTGTACACAGGGCTTTTTCTCAGCACTGCACAGGTCTGTGCAGTAATCCAAGGGACACACAATCAGCCAGAGCCAAAGAGCTCACACCTGTGGATTCCTGATGGAAAAACCCTCTTGGCTGAGCATGGTCTAAAGTGAGATCTTTTTCTGCAGAGCACAGATGATGCCTCAGGTTTTAGTTTTTATATTTTTCAGATTCTGTACTGCTTTAGTGTGTATTTATGGGCTTTATATTAGGGGATGGTAAACTCTCTTCACAGAGTAGGTAGATAAAACAATTCTTTCTCTAATTGGGGATTTAGGATAAACGATCTAAATTTCAGCCTTAAGAGCATAAACAATGGTGGACTGAAGAGAGAAAAACAAGAAGGATGGGATTTCATAAATGAAAGCTATAATTGTACCATTAACTCCAATATGCAAATGGACCAGAACTTTTAGAAATGTGAGACTCTGGGGCTGTTCGTCATGGACCAGTTGTCCATTTTGTGACCATTTTGGTTCATCTTGGGTGTAGCCCTGGCTGGGCTTTTGTGCTGTCCAAGGTGTATCCATTGAGGCCTTCTAATAAATACCTGCTTTATTCTTTAGCTCTGTCTAGCCTCTGTTCTGGGCCAACCTTCACAGCATCTCGGAAATGCTGTGTGCTGAATGCAATCAATGCAGCTGGTTGTTAACATATTGAGTAGAGATGGGTTAACTAGTTTGGCTAAAACAGCAACTGGTCTGACTGTGAAAAGACCTCCAGCTGAGCCTGAATTTGGAAGGGTCAAAGCAATAAAAAGTTTATATTTTCATTCTTACATGTTGCCATTTGTCTGTAGTTCCTGGCTGCAGCAAAACAGCTGCAGTGAAAGGCACTGGAAGGATGGAGAATTTCTTGTCTGAGTGGAAAGAAAGAGGTCACTTGATTTCCCTGTGTCTCAGGGACATGTTTCCCAGACATGTTTCTAGATGAGAGATGTTCTTCTCTGAACCCAAGCGCCCATTAAAAAAATGTGAACATTTGTCCATTTCTATTGTATTAAACTTGTAGCAGTTAAAAGTCTCTACCCCTGATAGGTTTTCCTTTGAAGTGCCTGTGAATTTTCTGTAGAGGAGGTTGGTCAGGACTGAAGCACTGAAAATTTCCATGTGGACCCTTGCCAGTGGGTTCTCATCACGCTCAAGGCACTTTGCATGTCACCGCCAAGGGGAGGTGGAGCCTCTTGCTCAGTCATGTAAATGACATCCTGGCCATGCTCAGCGCCGTGGCTTTGTGGGAGCACCCTGCAAATGTTTGGATTCTCATTTAACGTGAGCAGCCACCTGGCAGTCGTGCTGGAACATGTGTTTTCTGAAAGTGCCTCTCAGTATTTTGCACAACAAAATACTAGTTTTGTCCAAAAGATCCCTAAAAATGAAGTAATAGATAAAGTTTGGTATTCTTGTAGAATACATGCACATAGGCCTTCTTTCAGAATTTTTATTTTTCATTTCATTAATATAGAACATAGGAAATCCTGTTCTGTAGTCCTTCATTTAAACCGTGGTTAATCTTTGGAGAGCTATATTTTACAGTGAAAGCTACTATTTAACATACATAATAAGATTTTTTTTCCCCTTTAATTGCACAGAAGGGATTGTTTCCAGTAAATTAAAATTTCTTTGACACCAATTATTTGGCAATATGAAGATGTAGTATTTTGCTTTCATTTAATTTTCTCAAAATTAATCTAATGATGATTAGATTTAAATAATAAAAATAATGAGTTGTTTCCCTCTCTAAATTACTTCTTTGTCATGTGTGTTTCCTTTTGTATTGAACTTGGTGACTTATTTGCTTTTAGTAGTTGTGAAATATTCTGACACTAATTGCATTTTGAAATATAACCTTCCAACTATGTTGCTTCTGTTTTTCACTCATTTCAGATTGGTTTAGAAGCATTGACTTGTTATTTTATTGCTGAATATTGAAGCTGAGACCCACATTCCATATATCAGTGTGCTTTCTTTTCCATCTTTAGCTTTGTTAATTAAATTCTGTATTCTCTATATTGCTCATGATTTGTAATGTTTGTTGCCAAATCCCAGGCAATGCTATGTGAAATCTATTCAATGTAAATATTTTATTTGTCCAGATGTTTTTTTAAAACTAGTTCAGCCATAATCTCTAGAATTTTCTTTCCTTGCAGTGTACTAAACAACCATTACACTATCTAAATAATCAAAGGGAAATATTCTGACTACTCCATGCAAAAATAAAAAATTAAGCATATATTTCTCCTGCTGCTAGTAAAAACAGAGAGAGTTGTATTATGCAGGTTTCTGGCCTATATGTGACAGAAATATTGCAGATTATGTAGCATGAACAGTCTCAATATAGGAGATCAGTGCTCCTTTTGGCTGAGAACTGGATATGGGACAAACTCCAGTATTGAGTGGTAGGCAGTTACAAATAACTTTTCATTCTTCACTCGTAATATATTTAATACACAGAGGAAAATATTAATATGTTTCTGGTTCCATGCCTTGTAGCCTAAAGCCATGAATACATAAAGACAATCATGCTGGGTCAGACTAAAAGTACTGTAGTCTGACCCTGTAGGATCCTATAAGTGAAAGTTTAAGGAAGAATAAAAGCAAAGATGGGGGGATATTTCAGTTCACTATTTCTACTGGTCTCCAATTGTTTTCTGTTAGAAAACTCTATATGCTAAGTCTGTCTCCTTCTGCTTAGTAGCTGATTTCTGTTCTAGGGTCTGTCTCTGCTTCAACCCAGATTTTGCATCCCATAATATGTGTGAGGAGTTTCCTGCTACCTAAATTTCATGCCCCTAGATCTGATTATGTTGAGAAAAAAAATCAACAGTTTATTCCTAGACACTCTCTTCTTACCAGCAATGATAGTGAAAATTTTTCTCATATTCTCCCCCAGTCACTTAATTTCCATGGCACATATTCTTAGCTTAATTGTGCCCTATACAAAAGCTGACCTACACCTTTGATTTTCTGGTGATTTTTTTTTTGTCCACATATTTCATATTGCTGTATTTGTTCTGAGGTTAAGGAATAGCCAACATTCAAGATATAGGGAGACCATGGGTTTATACAATGGAATAATGGAGTTCTTCATTTCATTCTGTCTCCATTTAGAAATAGTTTCTAACTATGATTTGTCCTTTTCAACTACTATTGAGCAGTGAGCAGGCATTTCCAGGGCATTGTCTATCACAATTGAAAGATCATATTCTGAAGCTGCAATGCTCAGCTCAGCAGCCATCACTTTAAATGTGGAGTTGAAATTATTTTTCTCCTGTCTGACTAACTGTACTTTTACCTATATTGAACAGCATCTGACATTTTATTGCTCATCCTCTTCTCAGCTCAGTCTCATAATATCCTCTTGCAATTTTTCATGAATCTTGTCCTTCTTTAATAACTCAGTATCATCAGCAAACTTTGTCAGCTCACCACTGGCCCCCTTTGGGAGGCTATATTTATGGCCATATAGAACAGCAGGGGTCCCAGGGAAATTTCACTGCTTGAGACCCAGTCATATTACATATTCTTTATCCCATCATTAAGCCTATTATTGAGCCAGGAATTCTTCCCTTGCATGTGTCCATCTTGTTCCCAAAAACTTTTTTGAACGACTTTGTTGAAAAAATTTTTCAAAGGCTGAATTTGTTATATGTGATCTTTATCTAGATTTCTGCTGAAATCCAACAAAGACAGCCCAAAAAGGTCTTCAGAGGCACTGCCTCTTTAAAAAGACACATTACCTTTTGCCAGATAGATCATGTTTGTTCAAGTTTCTACTCATCCTGTCTTTTATTAAGGCTTTTACTAATCTGATGCCTGCCATGTGCAGGCATCAGACTTCCATCTTATTCCTTTGACATATTTTCTTTGACTTAATTTTATTTTATTTTCTAATGACACCCTATTTTTATCTTCACATATCAGCACAGTTTTATAACAATTTATAACCTGCTGTTTGTCTGCTTCATCCTCAGGTTCCCTTGAAACTCCTGAGTGGACACCATCTGGTCCAGGTGAGCCCCTACTGTTCATATTGTCCATTTGTGTCTTGACTTTTTCTGCAATGATTTCAATTTCATATGGATCCTCTGACAAATCTCACAGCCAAAAGGACTTGACCAGGGTGATCTGGGGTGTTTTCCAGATTAACGGCAGTGTTAAAAAATAATTTGGCTTCTCTGCTATGTTTGCACCTTCACTGAATGTACTTTTTGTTGCCTTATCATTAATTGGTTATCCTGTCATTTTGTTCATTTCATGTCCCTGCTGGAGGAAGGATTTATTATTAATTTCTGTTGCACGTTTATATTGACTCTGTCACTTTGATTTGTGTGAGTGTATATGTTTTCATTAGCAGAGCTCAGCCTGTTTGAAGGAAGTCTTATCTCAAACCCTACTACCTTCTTCCTGCTCTTTTAGATGTGTTTTTTAAGAGGGTTTATATGTGTTCCAGAAAACTTTGTGTTTGCTGGGATGTTGGGTTTTTTTGAAATGCAGTTGCGATGACTGTTGAGTAACCTGTGACAAAATCTGCACAAGCAGTTAATTCTTTCATCAGATATACAGAGCAGCCTGTAAGTGGTGTTTATGTATTTTTTCAAATTAATCCAATTGTAGTAGAGCTAGTGAGAAGTATCTAGAATTCTAATCAGGTGATTTCTTGTTAATTTAAATCAGTATATAAACAAGCTTTAAATGAAAAGGGATATGGAAATTATTCAGTGAGGTAGACCCATAGAGACTTCTATGATTGCTGTAAACATGAGGGATTCCAGATGGGGTCCCCCACAGGAGATAATGTATGGAAACCTGAACATTGTGCAGGTTCTGTCAGAATTCAGGAGAGTCAAGATGCTATTTTTTTATTCCTCTGTTGCTTACACATCTCATTGCATCTTAAAAAAAAAAAAAAGATGAAAAGAGGATAAACATTGTCAAGATTAAATTCCTGTCTTGTCACAACTGAAAAATTATTGAACATCTCTGTGATCTCCACATAATATTGTTTTTGGTAAGGTATGTGGTGTGTGGTCGTAGCGTGGGCAGCCTTTCCCTGTGTTTTGGGAGGGTATTTCCAAGTGGAATTTCACATTGTATTGTCAGTTACAGAAATTATTCGAGATTTCTCAGGAATGCAAATGGGATTGTTTTCTGATTTTGTTTCCAGGAGAGAGAATAGGGAAGAAGGATGGGAAGGGGCCCTGGAGTCCAATGTTGTGGGAACAAAGTTTTAAGAAAGGCTCTTGTGTAGGGCATGGACTAAAGGAAGACTTTCCTATCCCCTCTGGGGAAAGAGAGATGGAGAACTGGGCCAAGAGTCCTGAAAGCAGCGCTGCTGATGAGGAAAGGGATGAGAGTGGATGTGATAACAGCACCCACCCTGTGTTATCTGCAGCCATCTCTCAGAAAAGCACTTCAAAAAGGAGCTGGTTGTCCAGACTTCTTAGCCCACAAATCAAATTAATGAGTCTTGCCTAATCTGAATGGATAAATCTGAAATCCAGAGGGTTTCTTTCAATCCAGCTACAAATGCTTCCACAACCACAACCTGAGATTTGCTGTTTGTTCATTTTCATGACTTATTCTCTTAAACAGAATAAAGATACTTTACAAGCCTGTGAACAGGGACATTACTGTCCCTGTCAAGGAGAAGTGAATGCCTAAACTTCTTCAGAGTGAGCAATGGCATCAATTACTCATTTTTGGATTAGGTTGATTATTGAGGCCCCAAGTATGAAAAAATCTTGACTGTGGCATGAGCATTAGCAGGTCTGCCCTGTTAATAAAATGTCACCTTTAAAAATAGACCAAAATTGTCTTATTTTTAGGTATGCAATAATTTAGATTCCCATGTTGAATATTGTCAATGGTTGCTGTGTTCCCTCTGCAACATGGGAGAAGGCTAAAGGTCATTAATGCAGCTTCCAGCTGAGGAGTACTTAAGTGCCATGATGCTTCATTTTTATCTCTGGTTTGATTTTCTGGGGTTATTTTTGTGTGTAGTTGATACCATAAGTGTTATGAGTTTTGCAAATGGAACTATAGAGGCTTTAATTAGTCCTAGCCACATCAAAATTAATTCCTATCAGGGCATATTTTCCTTCTCTCTGAAGAAAAGCTAAACAGTGTTAATATCAAACTTGGAAATTAGCATGAAAAAAGACTTAAAAGGGATAGGTATTTGTTGGTTAAGGTCACAAGGTTATTAATTTCTCTGTCCTAAGTATCTGCGGGAAAGATCATTCCTGGGTTTCTCCATTTGCAATATAATTATTTAGAAGCCTAAATAATAGAAGTGCTAAGAAGTAGCAAAGTTTTCTAGTAAAAACCCCACAAAAACACGAGTGAGAAAACTGGGAATATACCTTGTGTCACAACAACCCCATGCTGTGCTACAAGGCTTGTGTAAGAGTGGCTGGAAAGCTGCCCAGTGGAAAAAGGGCTGGGGGTGCTGCTTGACAGCGACTGAAATGAGCCAGGTGTGCCCGGGTGGCCAAGGAGGCCAGTGGCATCCTGGCCTGGATCAGCAGCAGCGTGGCCAGCAGGAGCAGGGCAGGGATTGTGCCTCTGTACTCAGCGTTGGTGAGGCCACACCTCAAATCCTGTGTTCAGTTTTGGGCTCCTCACTCTGAGAAAGGCATTGAGGGGCTGGAGTGAGTCCAGAGAAGGGAACAGAGCCGGAGCACAAGTCTGATGAGAGGATGAAGGTTCTGGGGTGTTTAATCTGGAGAAAAGGAGGCTCAGGGAGGATCTTATCACTCTCTACCACTCCCTGAAAGGAGGATGTGGTGCAGTGGGAGTTGATCTCTCCTCCCAGGTAACAAGGAAAGATGAGAGGAAATAGCTTCAAGTTGCACTGGAGAAGGTTTGTATTGGACATTGGGAAAAAAATCTCTTCACCGAAAGGGTGGCCAAGCATTGGAACAGGCTTCCCAAGGAAGTTGAGTCACCCACCTGAAAGTCTTCAAGAAATGACTGGATATGGAACCTGGGGATGTGGTTTAGTGGCAACTTGGCAGTGCAAGCTGAATAATTGGTCTTCATGATATTAAAGTTTTTTTTCAAGTGTAACGATTCTATGATTTCTGAAAATTCAAATGAGGTAAAATGAGGAAAGCAAGACAAGCAGAGACAAGCAAAATCATTCTCAAG
This sequence comes from Chloebia gouldiae, assembly GCA_003676055.1. Classification (NCBI taxonomy): domain Eukaryota; kingdom Metazoa; phylum Chordata; class Aves; order Passeriformes; family Passeridae; genus Chloebia; species Chloebia gouldiae. Next base: position 10,188,781 of record QUSF01000016.1, read on the forward strand.
GCAGTCAGTGAAACAAACACTAAAAGTGCTAACATGGAACAAGATACAGCATTTCATTGATTTTATTTTATAGGCAAAAGTAAGCCATGTGTGTGTGTGTAAACTACATTTCTGCAGGTTAATCTTGTGGACATATATTTTTAAGATATATAGTCCATGGGAACATCTTTGAACTGTAAAATCAGAGGAAATACAGATATTTCATAGAGCATAATTCTCATTCCTCTGCTATTCAAGAGATAAGAGCTGAAATTCAGCTTGGAGAGAGACCCAGGGGAGTAACGTGCCTTGGAACTTTATGTACAGAAGCAAGAACAAGTCCCATTTCAATGGAAAGTCCTCTTGCAAGGTTATGTTAAAGAACGAGGTCATTCCACATTTATTCAAGTTAACAGAGCACTACAAAATCTCCTGAAGAATATGAAGCATAAGATTAATTAATATACTAGGGAGAGGTGCTTCTGTCTGGAAGACAAATAGTGCAACTTATTCAGGGGCAGCAGCAGGCAGGCTGTCAGTTTTCTACCTGGAAAAGGAGTTTTCTCTGAATTTTGTAACTTTATAAATAATGGAGGTAACTGCAAAAAGGAATAAAAGTGCAATAGCACCAACAGATGCCTGCCTACAACGCTGTGTTTGCATACTTTGAAGACACCTACTTACGCTGTTGCTGGTACTGTGTTGATTTGTGGTTTAAGCTGGCCTTGGGCACCCATTGGATTTCATGCGTAGCTAATGAGGAATTGAGGGAATTGGCAGCTCGCAGAGATAACACCACAGCTCCTCTGCAAAGGGCTCTGTGCTGGCACTGCAGCTTGGCAAGCAGCACTGCTCTGGTGGAGAAGGGCTGCACAGCTGAAGCACAGGTCTCTTGCTCCCGTGCCTGGCAGGATGCACACGCTTTTGGGATGACTGCAGCAATGAAAAGGAAGCTCTGAGGCTTCACTGGCAACACTGGGTCAGTGCTCCAAAGTGGGATCCTGCCCAGTCTCTTGATAGGCTTCAGAGGAAGTTGCTTACTGACTCCTCCAGCAAAGAAAAGGCAAATTTCATGTTCATGCTAATCTAAATTTGTGGAGATGTGGCAGAGGAAAAGGGGTGGGAGAGAGAGAAAGTTCTCATGTCACCTTCACACAGACTGTTGATAAGGAAAGACTGATAGACTAATCATAGCCAAGAAGCCTTTCTGGTCTCTTCTGGTGGATGAGTTGATTAAACCTTTCTGTAATTATATTTCTCCTTAAATTCTCTCTCTTCCTCTAATTTTTGTACATCTTCAGTGTCAAATTAGAGTTAGAAATTGCTCCTTTTCATACAGGATCAAAAGTGGCTTGTCTTGTTTTGAACTTTCCTGCATTAAATCTTACTAGGATTAGTGTACCTGCTATATGGGTCCTGTGAATACTGCTCCTGATAACATACCAGAATCTTATTTTAAGAAAACTAAAGGGATTCACTTGCTTCCAAATGTTGGACTTCCATTGAATAAAGGATTGAAATTACTTTGCAGGCTCTTTGACTTTCCCTTTCCCTTTTCTTTGTTTTTCTCTGCTTCCTTAAGAGGACTTTAATTTGCCCTCTATGCCTCTGTATATCATATTTTTTACTTGCTGCCCTCTTTCCCCTTCTAAAAGGATCATTGAACATGGTTGGATTAGCCCCAAAATATTGCCATTCCTTTTCATGTGGAGATAGCACACACAATCATGGAGTAATAATCTTCTAAACTTCCTCTAAGTGAGGTGTGGATGAGAATCACTGTTGTGATTGGAATATGATTAGACTGTGCTCCTTATCAGTTGCAAAGAGATTGGACTGTGCTCCTTATCAGTTGCAAAGAGAAGGATAAGAGACTGGAGTGTCTAGGCTTGAACTGAGGAAAATACACTACATTTCTACATGTCTAGAAAATCATCTTCAACCTAAAGGGCTCTTATAAAATGGAAGGAGAAGGGCCTTTTATATAGACAGATAGTTCTTGTAATGGTTTTAAACTGACAGAGGGCAGGTTTAGATTAGGTGTTGGGAAGAAATTATTTGCTAAGCGGTGGTGAGGCCCGGGCACAGGTTGCAGAGAGAAGTTGTTGGCTGCTCTAGCCCTGGAAATGCTCAAGACCAGGTTGGATGGGGCCCTGAGCAAGCTTATCTAGTTGCAGGTGATCCTGCCCATGGCAGGGGGATTGGAACTGGATGATCTTTGTTGTCCCTTCCAAACCAAACTGTTTTGTGATTCTGCAAATGTAGATCTAAAAAAAAAAAAAAAATAGATTGGGGTATAGCAGTGCTTTTGCTCAGCAGTGATTTCAGCTCATATCTCACACATTTGGCTGGAAAATGAATCCAAGAGATTTGTTTTGCTAATCTTAAAAACACTATTTCAAACCACTGCTGTCATCTCTGAAAACAGGACATACATATTTATGACAGAAATAAGCACTGTCTGATTAATGGCATGCCTAATGCTAAAGGCGACTTGTCCATGACTTTGTATGGGCTCCTCCCTCCGAAAAAGCTCCTTCTCTTCATGAACAAATAAATAAGTCCCCAACTGTGTAAACTGTATTATAAGGCAATTAATGGTGTTGTACCACTGAGGTCATTCATCAGCCTATGAGCTGCTCAAAAATTTAACATATTGATCCTTCTTTGTTCCATTTCCCTCTACATCCAATATCTTCCGCACAGTTGCTAATTATTTATTTTGGTAAAAACACAAATGCTCCAGTGATCATTGCCAACAGTTCAGCACTAATGAGCAGCTCTCTTGTAACGAACACTGTGTGCATCCAATATGAGAAGCCAAATTGGTAAGGAAAAAGCTTTAAGCGATGTTGTGTTGTTGTAGATAATAGCGAGGAGTAAAATCTTATCTTTGCAATTATTAAAAAGGATCTATCATCCTGAGAACTGAAACTTAATGGACTATAAATATTATCACTACTGGTACTATTATTATTGTTATTGGGGCAGCAATCTTTTGTTCATGATGAAATAACAAAGGCAGTGGAGAAGCACTAACACTGCAGCAGGTACTTTCTGGCTGAACAGAGAATAAGGAAAGCATTTATTTTATCTTAAAATGCAGTTCAAGATAGCCTATAGTTCCAAAACACTTTTATCTCTGTCAGATGTATCAGTCGTGACAGAACTCTGAGCAAATCTTTGAGGTATGAGTAGAGATTTGTAAATTTCCAGAAAGTTAATTAATTTAGCAGAGGAGAGATTCTGATAGGAAATGGTTTATTCAGCTTCACTGGAACTTTGTTCTTAAAGGTGTGCACTAGAAGTCAAGACCCTTTTCTATCAGCTGTTCTGACTACCCACATATCCTTTGACTTCAATATTTTAATAATTTATATAATAAGGGGGTCCTGAGATAGGAGTTGTTATAAGCTGTTGTGGCTTGAACCCAGACTTGAGCCTCTCAGCACGAACATAAGAAGGATTGCATTCCTTGCTTCCTTGTTTTTATAGAAATTTCAAGAATTAATCTTTTTGAAATACATTAGCCAATTAATTTGAAAGGTTGTCACATAAGCCACACATCTTCATTTTGGGATCTCTAGCATTCCTGTGTCTGCCATGAAGTATGCACTGGATCTGGGTGCATGAATTCCAACAGCTGTCTCCTCCATGCTGGGACCACTCATCTTCTCCTCTCTCCAAGGACTTCATTAGAGCTGTTAACAGCAATATTGTGTTCACAGCTGATGAACAGGCAATCTCTGGCCTCATCTTCAACTGAATCATTATTTTCGTGTCTGTGATCCCCATGTTTAAACCTCATCCTGCAATACACATATCTGGGTATTTCTCTGAATTTTTGGCTCACTTAAACTTGCACTAATGGATGACTATTGTTTGACCAAGAGCTACATTTCACTCTTTAATTCTCTGCTGCATCTCCTTGTTACCCATTAATCCTTCTGTGCTCTGCAGATTTTAGTGTTTATGCCCTTGTCCACTAATTAGCATGGAAGCTTACAATATTTTAAAAGCGCAGCTATTTAATTTCTTATTGTAATGTAAGAATCCTATATCCCTGTACACTATGTTGTTTCTTCAAAGTGTTCAAAGATGGGTGAAACAGACTTTCAAGGTGAGGTGAATTCTCTTCCCAAAAGAATTTCTATTTATTATTAATTCAAATATTCCCCCTGTTTGTGTTTTACAAGAATGTGGCTACTGAGATGCCCCTTTAGCCCAGTTCACTGATGAAGATGACATATGAGTAATTCCTCAAATCTTAGTGAAAACAGAGATTGACTTTTTTTCTTTTTTTGGCAACTTCATTCAATATTGAGACTCTGGGTGAATTTTTAATATATTATACATTTCAAAAGTATTTGCCTAATTAGGTTTTCAATTATTTATTTTGCATCGTTTTTGTTTCAAATTAACACTTAGTGTTAATTTCAGTTTAATTAGACTGAATCTTCTATGGCTAGGCATTTCATTAGTACAAAAGTCTTACAACATCACGGTTTTGTTCAGATTATCTTTATTTCCTTCAAATGAATGGCGAATGGCAACTCTGAATTTAGTCCCACTTTTTATGAATGTTATAATGTAAAAATCTTTTCCAGTTACGGTCTTTTCTTCGGCCTGGATGCTAGTGGGTGTGTCTTGTGGCAATGAACGATGCTGTAGCTGCTCTGCAGAGGGTTTCCTCCTTGCCTGCTGCCTCACCAGTGCCAGCAGCCACCTGTAGCCACTGGAAAGGTTGCTCTGCACTCAGAGAAGCTCCATTTCAGCCCCTTTATGGGCTGTAGCTGCTGCATTCAGAGGTCCCCTGCTTTCATTTATCAGCTGTGGTGTAATGGATGTGTTCTCAGGGGCAGCTCTCACCCCTGCCTGCTCACAAACACACGGGAGCAGCAACCGCCTGTTCAGTGTGAATGCACTGCTGGAGGTGTTAGTGAAAAAATCAGAAAGTTTTAAACTTGAAAAAATACAATGATTGTAGGAAACAGCTTTGCAGATTTGTGCTGATAATGCACAGCTTCTTTGTTGTAAGCAGTATTTCCAGAGATGATGCAGACAGGTCTTTTAAATGAACTGATTTCCCTCCCCACCAAATACCACCAAAGAACCATTCCCTAATCTCTGTGAAAGCAGTGGGTTTACAGAGTTTAGGATAAAGGATACTTGTTCATTCTGCTGATTTACTGTGTGGCAGAAGTGACTCTCAGCATGATCCAGCCCCTTCCTAAATATCATCACAGCTGCAGGACGTGCTTTACCCACATAATCTCTCTGGGTCCTGGGCATCGTTGTGGTTCAGCTGGCACTCAGCCATGCTCACACAGAGAATGAAGGCAGAGAAATCAGAATGTTCCTTGTAAAACAATGAGTTATAATGCTTTGGGGTGGGTGCTGACCATGTGATTTCTGTCTGCTGTCATGAATGTCAAGGTGAGGAAATATATTTACACAGTAGTGAATGGATGTTGTAATTCAGATATAAATGAAACTTTAAAATTATTTGGGAAAGGAGAGATGGAACTTGCCCCATTTGCATCCATTACTTGAGAGAAGTCATTGGGAAAGCCCTAACATAAAGAACAACTCAGATCAGATTTGGGTTTGCTTTGCAAGTTCTACAATGTCAGATAACATAAGCAACGTGTTTAGGCATAACAAATAATTTTTATGATGCAAGCAGCCTTTTGTCCACATTCCCTTTGAACAACTTCTGAATTTTCTAAGAATAATAGACTCTGTTAGGTTTTGTTGAATTGGTGCTTTAATAATTTAAAATGATTAGAGCTTAACATCAGCTTGTTGAAGTTGTTGCTCTGGAGCAGTCCGTATGAAGAGGAGTTCTTGCTCACCTTAGGCAAGGAGAAGGAATATAGGTTTTGGACCCAGCCCAAACCCATCAACTATTAATAGCTCAGATACAGACATTGGTATCTAAAACATATCTTGAAGTAAAAAAGCAGGCTTAAAAGTTTTTAGATGAAGCAAAGAGACAAAAAACCTTTCTCAGGTCCTTTGTCACGCTTTTAGTCCATTGAGGCTTTTTAACCAAAACAGCTTCTATATTCTGTTAAGCTTCAGATTAAAATAACCCTGAAGCGAAAGCATTGTGAGGAGAAGATGCCCCTTTGTTAAAGACAGTTCCTGCTGAGGAGCAGTCTGGCTCTCTTCCTGCAGTAACTGCTGTGGGCACACAGAAATGGAAGCGTTCCCTCGGGTTTGAATGGGGTGGAAGAAAGCACAGCGGGAGAACGGCAGCATTCACCTTCCCACCCTCGCCAGCCCCCTGCTCTCCACGTCCTTACCCATCCCCACAGACTGAAGCTCTCTAAGGGCTTATTTAACTGAGCAGATAAGAGGGTTGGTTCACACTGATGAAGCCAAAACCTGGTTTTTGTAGGGTTTTCATTCTCAGCCTCCTACCTTTACTGTAACATTTTCTGTCTTTTCAGAGTTGTAGGCATTATCGAGAAGCTTCTTTTTGTCTGTGCTGGGTCGGGGACTGTGGAAGCACCTGCCTGAATGCAGAAACTTCCCTTGTGCCTGAAATATCCCTGTTGCATAGGCACATTTTCCAGCCTCTCCTGTGTTATGCAGAGAAGGCAGCCCCGAGAGCAGCTGTACCTGTGTGGAATTTTTCTTGTTTTCTGGTTGCCTGCTGCTGTGGGCTGCAGCATCACCTCACTCTGTGGCTTCTTCTATGATTGCTCACAACCACAGAATTGTGGAACATCCTGAGCTGGAAGGGGACCCATGGGGATCATGGAAGTCCAGCTCCTGGGATCCCTCTCAGGAGGATGCAATTAAATTGAGCTGCAGGAGGTGGTGTGAGCTTGGGGCCACAGTCTGAGGTGTAATAGGAGGGAGAGGGGAAATCCTGGCAGGAAGTGTAAAGAAGTGAGGTAGGAAAAAGAGAAGGAGGCAACAAAGGTCTCCTCTTTGCCTTTTGCACATCTACACAGAGCTGGGGGTGGACACTGCCAGTGGTGGTGTAACATGCTGCAGACAGTGATACCCAAGCAAAGAAAGCTGGGAAATCTCTTTCTGAGCTTTTTCATCTTTGTAGAAGAATTTCAATTCTGTTTCAGCCTGAACAAACTCAATTCTGTATTTCCCACCTCCTTGAGGAGAGTCAATTACAGGCTGTTCTGGGAAAAAAAAATCACACTACACTCTTCATGGTGAGGCTGTTCCAATTTTCAGAAAACACTGTAAGCTTTCTTAGACCACAGAGAAAAAGAGAATGACATGTACAGCCTATTTGTTAGGCATTCCATGGTAGAAAAGAGATAAAAGTTTTGGTGCCTGCTTCACATAGTGTCACTGCATTTCCAAGTACCCTAAAATAAATTAAAAGCAAATCTTCAGGACAAGTCAGTTATTTCTAGTCAAGATAATTGATCTTGAAATTCTGAACCCAATAGTTTACAGGGTTAATTGTTGATGTGTCAAGAGCTGCTGAGATTTCTTTTCATGCTGATATCTTGTGCTTGTCTTTAAGTCAGTAACACTTTAAGAGGTACGGGGCTGGGGCAAAAGCACAAGAATTCTTTGAGAAATGTTTTCTGAGGAACTTCCTAAGGCTCAGAACTAACAGTGCTCTATTAGTTTTGCAGTATTTTTTCTTGCTGAAATACTTGTTTCTCTAATACCTTTTTTTCTGTTTTCCTTCCAAAAAGATTATTTTCACTTTTTTTTTTTTCCTTTGGCTCAGATTATTTCCTCCCATAGAAATATTTAGCTGTGCTTGGTAATACCAGCCTAACTTAGAAACTCTTTTAAGATGCATGACTTTTTCTACTGCCTTATGTAGGAACCTTGGGAGGATTAGGGTTTCACCTCATCAAATTGCAGATTTCTACTGTATCTAGATCTGTGCTAGTTTTCTAGACCCTACTTATCATCAGGGGAGAGAAATGTCAGTATAAGAAGTTATTTGACTCATTCTAAGTGACAGAAACCAGATCAAATGAGCCACTGCCTAGAAGTAAATGCTTCTCTGTACTGAGTATGAATATTCCATGTCCATGTAGACCTGTATCAGGATGTACTCCATTGCCAAATATCTGTGCTTCCAGTCAGGGAGAAGGGGAGAGGGCATAATTACAAGTTTAACAAGAACCTCAGGAGCACATGCCAGCTTTCATCAGGAAAAGCAACAGCTCCCCAGGTACAGGAACTCATCAGAAACCAGAAGCCAGGAGGGGCTGCCTCTTGCAGAGTAAAATGCTGTTAATCACCACTTCTCTGGGCAGCCTCTTTGCTGTGCCCAGAGGCGCCCAGGAGGCCCCTAACTCTTACCTGCCTGTGTCTGTGTGACAACTCTGTCTGAGTTTCTGCACATGCCTCTCTCCTCCTCAAAATGCAGAGCTCTCGGAAAACATTAACACTTTTTGATTTTTTTCTTTTAAAGTATGTATCCAGTGCCTCTCTCCTTGGTGTGTGTTGAACCAAGCTAATGCCTGCAAGAGCTGAAGCTGCAAGTGTTTTAGGTCCTGATCTGACCTAAAACCCTGCTGTGCTCTCAGGTGCAGACTGAGGTTTGGTTGCAAAAGGTTCAGTTCCTGCTGCGCCTAAGCTGAGGACATGCAGAGTGAGTGAGATTCTTTGGACATCTCCACAGCCTTGCACTGCACATCCTGAGCAAGATTTAAAAAGCCATCATGTTGGCTGGTACCATGCAAAGGTATTAATTAGGATCCCGAAACCCAAGGGGCTGTAACAGGCACTCTGACTAGTAAACTTCTCCAGTTCCAATAGGATTTGTTATCTGTTTCCAGTTGCAGACCCTGCAGCAGTCAGGGCCAGCACAGCTGTGTGTGACCTTCCCACTGTAAGTGGCAAAGGGAACAGGGCACAATAACTTCCAGGAGCATTCGAATATTGCTTCCAGAGCTTCAGAAAGCACAGAATGTTGTATAACCAGTTTTTATATGTCTTTCTAGGTTGACAAACTGTTGTGGACAAATTGCTGATTGTGAAAATGATCTTAGAAAATTCCAAACAGGAAAGAAAGATGTACCACAGCCTAAACTCATCTTTTCTTGAGAATAGGGTGAATGGTAGAGTAGCCTAAGAATCTGCACTCACACAGGGAAAGAGAGAAATGGAATCTTACTGAGTGGCAAATTTAAATGTATATCAAGAGAAAAAAAAAAAAAAAAAAAAAGAATGGACTAAAGCCTCCCTAGAGACACATGCTATAAATCATAGAGTCCTTTTGATAGCATCAGTTCAATAACTACAACAACAAAGAAGATTATTTTTTAATAACTTGGCCTCCAACTTGGCCAGTACCTTGTAAAATCAAGAGAACGGCTGACAGACACAAATATCTAGAGCTGCTTTTTAATAATGCAAGTTTAAATTATAAATCATTTCATGGTCCTTGCCCAGAGAAATCCCATGTCACAGGCCTTACTGAGAGTAGCCTGTGGCTCAGCACCTATGCTGCCAACACAGCTGCTCAGATACAAGGTTTCCCTCTCTTTGTGTGTGCAATTTCCCCGTTATTTATTCCTCTGTCAGTTTAATTGTTTGGAGACCTGATTCCAGATCAGATAGCCCTCATGGAAAAATAGAAGTGGTGCTATTACTGCATGGAAGAAAATTATGGGAGCTTCTTAGCAGGAATTACACTTCTTCTTTAGGATGCCTTTAAAAGTTTGCCAGATTGCCTTTGGGCATTATCTATGTCCTTTGAGGGAAGCAAACATGTAAAAGTAATGTTGAGCTGATACGTTGTCCAAGTCAGGGCAGTCACAACCTCTGAGCTTGACAATTCTGGCAAATAATTCCTCCATCCACCCTGTGTCCCATTGCCAAAGGACAATGGGATTGTTTGTGCCCTTCAGGCATTCTGGATAAGCAGGGGACTGGATAGGCAGGGTTTTTTCTCAGCCCACTCTGGATATTCCACACTTGTCTACTGTCCATGCCAACACTACCCATAGAGGAACCTCCAGCATCCCCTCTTCCTTCAGACCAGCTTCTGAGGAGCTCACATTTACCCTTCTTCCTTTGGGTTCCTTCTTAAAATGCAGTCTGAGGTGCTCAGTGTGGAGAAGGAAGACATGCAGAGGCAGTCCTTCCTGCAAGCTTGCTGCATGATTTGAGGAAAGCAAGGATGGGAGAGCATTTCCTTGCACACCATTGCTGGAAAGACAGCAGCATCTGTCAGCTGTGATATGCTTGAACAAGGACATAAGAGTCTTCCTTGGCACATGACTACCAGATGAAGACTTGACAGTAAAAACAGCTGACAATAGGACAAGGCAGATAATAAATGAGCAATTTTACACATCCCAAGCATTAAAAAATCTAGAGGATATCATAAAATATGAGTGATACCTTAAAAATAATACTTTGAGGGTTTTTGTTTGGTTGGTTTGATTTTTTTCTTTCCTCTTCATTTCTGTGTTGTTAGTTTGCACGATAATTGTGTTTTATTCTTGTTCTCAAAAATGTGTAGGCTGGAAATTTGTTTTAAAGAGAAGATAGTTGACATAGTCATCCATTCTGATAATGCTGGCACTGAGGATTACTTGGAGGAATAAAAACTAAACCAACCAAAAGGAACAAAAATGTTAGGACTCCATGAGACCACCAAGTTTCCAAGATTGTCAGTCTTGCCTGAGTTCTCTCAGTTTACAGTTCTGGAACCTTTTGCTGTCTTAGTGAAAGCGTTGCCCAGCAGTAAAGGAAGAATGACATTTTTTTAGTTATCAAGTGTTTGAAATAGGATGTCACTAACAAAATCTTTCTTACCACTCTCAGCCAGTCCCTTTTTCCTTGCTCTACTTAATGAGCTTGAGACTTACATAAGTATGTAGTCAGTTCCCTTTCATAAGATGGGGATGCCATGATGTGTAGAAGCACATTCTCTGCAATGACAACATTTGATCCAATTTTCACTATACTTCTGAGATTAAATTGTCTATTTTCTGCCTAAGTGTTGTATTTAGACCCTCTTTGTGCATGTCTGTGTGAAAATGAGAATATTGTGTTATGCAACTAAAGGGTTTAAAGAAATGTAAAATCATGAAACATATTGAATATACAAAATGCATGGTTTTTTTCTCCTGAGGGTGTCTTCAGCATTTCTGTTTCTGTAAAATATAATCCCCCCAGAAAACCCAAAAGAAATGAAATGCCACTTTGGAAATTTAGAGCTGTTGCCTGACTTGTATAGGGAAAAAAAATAGTGAGGTGCTTTATTCCCTCAGCCAGCACATGTTTCTGAGATGTTTCTGGTGGGTAATAGTTTGTTAGTGGGATGATGTATGTTCCCTTGTGGAGGAAACAGTGTGCTGTCATTTCTGCAGTTTGTCCAGAGAATTTTTGCCAACCATACTATTTTTCTGAACAGAGCATAACTACCCATTCCAGTCTGACAGGGCAGGATGTGCTGATACAAATCACAGCGTTCTTCCTCAGCTCCGATGAATCTCATGAAAGGAGAGGATAGTCTGCTGTAATTAAATTGTGGAGCAGTCCCTATAGAAAAACATACTTCCCTTAAGGTATAATATGCTTTTAATAAAAAGGATAGATCTCAATGCATCCCATTCCCTCCCAGCTGCCTGGCAGTGTTTGGGTATTCAGGATGTTAAATCAAACCCTTGCAATAGCAAAATTGGAAGTCTGAGATGCTGTATTTCTTTTTGATGAGGAACTAATTGTACCATATCACTGACATGCTGAAAAAAAATGTTGCTGAAAGATCAAGTTCCAACATCAGTAAGCACTTTTTGAAGTCACACACTTTCAACTGGGAGAAGAGGACCTGTTTGTGATCAGCCTGTTATATTAGGTAGTGATTTTCAAAATTACAGCCAGAAATCTATTGAGATAACAATCAGAATTATGTTGGTCTGTTCAGATCTGATTGCTTTACTTATTAATTTTTAATTTTAATATGCAATCTACAGAATCATTGAAGACAACTGATATAAAATAGTTCTTATAAAGCAACCTGGCTAATTAAAAGCTGTAAAAACCCTACAAACAGCCCAGCCAATATCTATCACCATCAGAGGCCTTAATTTCATGAAAAAGAAGCCCTCCAGTGAAATTCCAGTGGTGGCTGGCTAAGTGGACTCTTTAATTTACTTGTCTCCTTTGAGAGTTTTAATAATGAATGCCACTCCAGCACTTGGAAATGTTCATTTGTGCACATTTTTTTGCAAACACACACAGACTTGGAAAGTCTCCATACAAGGAATGACCTGGCCTTTGCCACCTGGAAACAACACATGGAATTATGCACTTGAACATGGCCCTTCTTTCTTGTATGAAGGCCAAAACCAAAGTCATGTGTGCAGCCGGAAAGGAATTTTCCATTTGACTCTTTGGTAGGTTGTTTTTTGGTTTTATTCTTTCCCAGCAGGGTGGAGTAAAAGGCTGATTCACTCTTATCTAACTTGTCTGAATTGTAAACTGCATCAGGATGCTTCACGCTGGCTTCCTGCGAGGTCATGTTTAAGGAACAGCACTGACTCATCTTCAGGTGGCTGCCCAAAGTGCCAATTCATTATAAAATCACAAACCTGAGGGCAGGATAGGGGCTGCCTATTTCCAGTTTTGTAGCAACTTTCTCTGCCTTTCTCATGGATTATATTTCCTGAGCATTACCAGTTGGAATAGGAATGTGGACAGTTGAGGAAGAACAACCCTGTAGATCTTTCTATACTCTCCTATATAATTGCTACAGTGTCTGAGCAATTCCTATTCTCTACAACAGCTGACTTTACAAAACTTTATTGTGGAACATCCTTGTTACCTGCATTTCACTGGCTGGAGCTGAGAACCAGGCAGTGTCTATGTGCAGATGGACAGATTTCTGTTAGGGCTGCCTTTTATGCAGAAATGTCATGTTTAGAGCTCTTCTATGGGAAATTCAGCCTGAAGAGACTGATTTTCACCAATCTAGCTCTTCTGAGAGTGCTACAAAGGCAGCACTTGGGTAGCTGGGCTGAGAAAAGAGCATGGACTTTATTGTCTGACAGGGGACACAGGATGCACTACAGAGTGAAAGATTCAGGATTCTAGGCAAAGATATTGAGAAAACAGTGACCAGCATTACAACCTGGTGAGGACTGGTCTCTCTCAGAAGTCTGTTTGAGGGTGTGCTCTGTGCCCAGGGGACTGCTCCAGAATTTCTCAAATTGAGCATCATCGAGTGAAATGTATGAGCTGGTCCGATTGCAGTGGTCTGAGGCAGGGATAGCTTTGCTTGCACCTATTTTAAATGAGGTTAAAAATAGGCTGACCAAAATCAAAACTGAATTGGGGGTGTGTTGTGAAGGACTGCTTTTAGCTTAGTTTCCTGTCAGGGTTCCTTGAGGCAAGGGTTGAAGAAGTGGGTGCTTTTACTTCATCACTGCTGTTGGTTTGTTTTTTGTGGTTTTAAACAGGAATCCACACAGCCTTAAAGACAGAGCTGTAGTGCCAATCAGTTAAGATCAAAAATACCCCAAACGGCAAAAGGACGATCCAAATTAGATACTGAGCCAAATCCAGAGCAATTCATTCTGAGCAGTGGTCTGTGAATATTCATCCTGGCTTTGCCCTTTCTGTCCCTGTTTTTCCAGCAGACTGTAAGGACTGTGCTCCAGCACTTCAGGGCCAGAGGGCCATGGAGCAGTGCACTATTAATGCACTGTTATGCAAGAGATATTGTTCCATCAGAACTTGTGATCTTAAGAACCAATTTTTTTTTTTTTGTGGGGAGAAAAGGTTGAGAGACCAGCTGTTGATGATTGATAAGCATAATTGTTTTGGGGATCATTATTTACTTTACACCATGACCAGAACCACAGAATATGTCTGTTACCAAGATGCTGTCTCCCAGCAGACAGAAAAAGCTGTATTTCAATAAAAAAATATTGAGCTCAGTCTCATCCTGCTTCTCAAAATATACTCATAGGCTAGCCACAATAGTCTGTGTTTTTGATTAGTTGTTTTCAATCTGCTTAATTTATTATGGATTTTATTTTCTTTAATTGTGTGGGGACCTAATTTTGCAGACATGCTGATATGAATTCATAAACCTTGAGGATTAAATCCCTACTGATGCTGAGTCTCTGAAGTTGCAGCAGCTTTGTTCTTCTCCTGTATTGTTGTGCAGTGATCCCCTGTGCTGCTAAACCACTTCCAAAGCTCATTGCAGCCATGTCTGTGTTTTAATTGTAGGTGAAATGATCCTTGCCTGCAGTTTGTTAAACACTTTGACATGCTTTTGATTTAAAGGTGTTATAAAAATGTAAGATTATTTTGTGGCTTTAGATTCCCAAACATCTCCTATAAGTATTTGAATATTGATAAACTCATGGCTTGAAAATGCTGCGATTGCAACTTGAGAAATTTCTTCTGTTCCAGTTTGTTTAAGCAAAGCTTGTTTGACATTAAATATTTAGCAAATTTCTTTCTTCAGATCAGCATACTCATTAATAACTTAAAATATAAACTATATCACACATTAAAGATGCAAATCAGACTTTTTATTCAAACTGGATCCTCAGTCTCCTACACATAGTTATGATAAATAGCACCTTCTGCAGTGAGTCACAGATTCTGTCAGAAATTACCCCCTGAGCAAGAAGAAAGGCAGAATAAGCAGCAGTCTGGCTGTATCTATGGCCAGTGCTGACTGCCTGTCACAACACACCTTTAAACTCTGGGCCTCTGTTTCCCAGTTACCAGGCTCTGGGAATTTCCTATATTTAACTCACTTCAGAGTGGCTTTACATGGGGACAGTAATATTTTTTTTAAATTATTATTTTATTATGGGGTTCCTTTGTCAGCTTGATCTGTGACATGTTCACAAAATTATTGCTACAAAAAGACCTGTCCATTCTGGGACTACTGGAAGCTGAGGACCAGCCAGGCTGTTTCAAGCTATAGTTTTGTGAGAGGAAGAGACAGTGGAACGTGTGGGTGTCTGGGGCAAGAGGACAAGAGGATTTCATGGTGCTGGCAGAGTGCCTATGGGTACATATAAGACAAACTGACTATATTAGTCACTGGCACAATGAGAGACCCTTGGGCATTCAGGGAAGATACCAACCTCACATGGAAATTGGAAGGGTCAGGGTGAAATAAAATCAAAAACAAACAACACAGAGTTTTTCCTCTGAGTGAAGCATTTGTAATAGGTTTTTGAAAAGGGTTCCCAAAGGATTGTGAAGGATTGGTAAAGACTACAGGAGCTACTCAACCCTTGAGGGACTTAGATACTGATGAAAATAGGGATAGACACTGAATGGTGTTGACTTTGAAATAAGCTACTATTTTGTATAAACAAATTATATCCTTGAAATAGTAAGTAATTCCAACCAAGCCTATTAAATAAAAATTGATTGATCTTTTTAGGGAAAAAGGCATTTCAAAGAGACATTTAATACAACCTGCCAATTCAACTTGTTTTGGCAAGGAGGAAAACTGAGGCAGTGCCTTATTCCAGCTCTAAAATGAGCAAGCTCCTGGCTGAGAACATTTGTTGTTTGTCTTACTAAGCCCTAACTGCTGAGTTTTCTAATCACATCACTTCAGGATTTAACAAATATGCTGCTCTTCTGCCTTCAGCACTGCCTCTCTGCTTCTGTGCACTGCCAACAGGCCAATGGTGAACACTCAACAGTTCCATACATTACGTGACTTAAACAAAGAAAAAAAAGTAGCTTCACACCGACACCTTTTTTGTTAACATGAAACAGTTATTCTTGAGGATTTTTAAGATGAATTACCTTAAAAGACTAGAATTATTTTAATATGTGGTTATTTAATTCTGAAAATGATGGGGTTTTAATATCTGTTTTGGTTGAGGCTCTGCTCTTTCACAGAATCCACATTTGCAGAAAATAATATCATCAGCTTTAGGCAATGCTGCATCATGTTCCTATTATACATTGTGTTTAAGTTTGTATGGCCCAGGCTGCGACACTAAAAGACAGAGGAAGACTCATACAAGGAAGGAAAATATTAGAAGGACATGGGGTGTATTTGATTCTACACAGGATTTTAATTCAGATGTGTTTTCTGGTAATTGGCAGTCTTAGTTTGACTCTGGCATGATAGTGGAAAATAGCACCCTCTAAATTCTGAAAACTCTACAGTCTGCAACGTGGTGACTTGATTTATATCTGAGCTCTTTGTTTTAAGCTGTATGGGTCTCATCTGGTTATCTTCTTTGTCCTGGGTTTCATTTCATACCTGTGTTATTTATTAAAACAGAAAGGATTTGAACATTGCCCTTCAGCTTTCAGAGCATTTGGCTAAATGGCTATCACACTACAGGTTGCCTTTTCTTTCAAGCTATTTGTATTGCGTCCAAGTATAGAAATTGTTTAGTGCACTACAGCCATGTGAAAACTGTTGTTTTCCTTAATTCTTTATTTTCCTTTCATCCTAACTGATTACCACCTCTGTCAGAATTTATCAGCACTGCTCTGTGCACTGGACTGTGTGACCTAAATTTTATGACCTTGCGTCCAAATCTAATTCTCTGGTACAAACTCATATTTCTTTGTTGATCTTTTAAAGACATTTTCCTCATTAGCATGGCAGGAAAGCATGTGGAAGCCAAGTGAAACAATATGCAATTTTGCATTGCACTCAAATTCCTTGCTGCAGTGCACTCAACTAAACTTCTATTAAAATTGTATTTCCCCCCCATATCCTTGCTTTCCCTTTTGCCAGCAAATAATCTGTCAGTGCTAAGGAGTTATTTATTTTGTTCATCTTTGATTATTCCTGTTGCCTACCAGCCTTCAATTTGTCCATTTTTCTATGGCTACTCAAGTAATCTCAGTGCCATCAAAGCCTTTCCAGAATTCCTTTTGCTTGAAAAATCCCAGAAACTGTGTTTCTACTGCAAGGGTATCCTTATTTAAAATTACAATATTAACAAGAAATTATATAAAATAACAAAATAAATCTAACTCTCTGTTGTGCAGAAGTGTGATAAGTGATTGTAAGTGGCAGCTTTTTTTTTTTTGTGTCCCACAAGAATTCTTCAAGAATTTAGATTATTTTAATAAATATGAAACTAAGGTTCTCTCTCCGGAATTTATATATCCATTCTTAGGCAAAAAAAAAAAAAAAAAGTGTAGCTGTCAATGCAATTTTATTTGGCCATGTCACATCCTGATAGACACACAAATGCTTGTGGATCATTTGCAAAGCTGTGTAACAAATATCCCTCCAGAAATAGCCAGGAACATCAGCTGAACAACCTAAGATAAAATGCAAAATATTCTTTATCATCACAATATCTCCTAAACCACGTCCTGTCATGAAAAATGGGGTTTGTACTTCAACTTATATAGAAAAATCACACCAGTAAAATTTGGAAATAAACCAAAAAAGAGTGAAGGGCATCTAAAGATCTTGCTGTGGTGCATGGTGTAAACTGAGACTGATAGGATTTCATTTTTACTTTTTGCAGAATTTACTGTTGGTATTTAAATATGATGTCAGTGTCATACCAACTTCAAAACCACTGAATTGGGAAGAAAATGAGTCTTGTGTTCATCTCTAAGGTATTGTCTTACTCTGGAAAATAGCATGTAAGTGTTATGATCCAAGTCTTTTTCCTGCTCAGTATAGCACAATTTACAGGAACAAAACACAGGTGAAGTTTATGCCCTCATTCATATATGGAGACCACTTTACTTGTTCTGTGGTACATACAGTATATATTGAGTAACTGTAAAAATTCCCAGTATTGGAGCTATTTGAGGGAGATGAACACACTGATGGTGAAAATACTTAATGTTTAGACATTTCCATGCTTTTTTTACAAAGAATTGGCAGATCCTGAGGCTCTGTACAAGGTAATGTGGTAATTTTCTAGACAGTACAAGTCAGACAGTTAGGAAAGCCTAAAGCACAGCCCCTTTTTCCCCTTTTATTTGCTACCATTAAAATATGTGCAGCTTTACAAGCGTCAGATAAACTTTTCACTGTTCACAGATTATTCAGCAGATGATAATGCACTTGATTATATGTAACTTCCTGTTAAATTCATTGACTCTTGCTGAGTTAAGGAGGGTTGGCTTGTGTGCATGCTGAACTGGGTACCTTTGTTTTGTGTTTTAGTCATTTTTACTAAGTTCCTTATCCCAAGGTTTCCTGCTGTCACTCAGAAGTGACAAAAGCTCCTGCCTTGTTCTTTGTCAAAAGCGGCCTGTGAGGCCCCAGTTCTCATCATCTCTCTCTCTCATCTAGAAATGACCCTCCAGTATCTTGCCCACAACAGCATCCCAGGCAAGCTGCATAACCCTGCAGTGGTCAAATGCAAGTAGTGATTTAGCTGGCACATGCTGGGTTATGAATTCCAAGATCCACAACATCGTTTCAGTCTCAAGAATGCAAATACCTCTGTTTTGAAATAATTGCCTACAGAAGCCTTCAAAGCATAAATAATAACGAGACAATGCACAGTGTTTGCTATGGCAACATGAGTTCAAAAGCCAGCAGTGCAGTAATGATGCCTCTGAAAAGAAAAATGTGGAATTGCTCTGGAAGGCAAGTGTCTCAGCTCTGCTTAGAAGTTGATCCAGACCTCCTCTGCATCCCGCAGCTGCACCTTAAATAAGGTTATTTGTATGTGAGTGGCTTCTTGCCTAATTCAAAATGTCTGAAATATTGTTAAAGACTATAAATGAACTTTGTTTGGTTTTTTCCTAGCGTGAGAGCCAAAAGTCTGCACTGCATGCTTTGGAGCACAGCAGGAAGGGCAGATTTTAGGATGCAGTGGATATTGTGATATAGTATTGGAGGACTACACATAGTGAGGAGAACCTAAGAATCACAATCTTATCCACAATAAAATGTAGGTAACTGTCCCTGAAGTAAAATATTTGAAACAACTCAGTTTTGTTTTGATGGAAACTGGTTTGTTGACTTCAAACCCCTAGAATTTAATTGGTTTGTGTTCAGTTTGGACAAGCAGGGTGCCAGAACTTAGGGCTGAACTCTGAAGTTGATCACAAAGAAGACAAACCCTTGGCTGTGCTTTCTTCTCTGTTCGGTTGTGGAAAGAAAGCATTTAGATGCTCCTATATAAAATTCAGTCCGAGTGTTGCATTCCCAAGAGGAGCCATTTGCAAATGTTTTTATAAGACTGGATAGAAATCAAAGGCCAAAAGCACATCCAAAGCTTCTGATGTATCTTTCATAACTTCTAGGGCCACGACGTCTTGAGTGACAACAAAAATTATTTCGAACACAGCTAACATCAGACCAGGACTTTGTGCTGCAAAAGAGAATTGAACAAGTCAGATTGTTCTGATAGCTGAATGATCACAACCTCACTCGTGTTGACTAGCGTGGCATTTCAGCAAGATTTGAAAAATTGTTGTCAGAACCCATCTGCTTCCACAGATAGTGTGGCTCATGTGTTGACTGCAATTAAAGAAGCAGGGCTGTCCTCTCCTATTAGATGCATTCCATACTCTCAATCAGTCACTGAAAAGGGCCTAAATATGCACCAGGTGAACATTGCTTGCATCATTTCTCCAAAGCATCCACACAGCAAGAACTGCTGGAAAATAAACAAGGAGCTCCTGCTGGCTCTTTAGCAATGTAAATTAATAACAGATGTTCTAACAGAGTTATGACATGTTATGTGGATAGTTAAAGCAACAATCAGCCATTAGTGCTGTCAAAACAGATCTGGTGAAATGGATAAAACACCATGACTTCTTTGAAGGTGATTTGACAAGAGCTGAAAGTGTCATCTAGATCCTAGAGCCCATCATCACAGTACTTCGTGACACAAGAATGCCCAAAGTTCTGGGAACATTATGGAATGATATTTATGTCACTGAAAGTCACCAGGCCTGGATTGGCAGCTCATTGGTAACAGCAGTGAATACTTGAGAGTAGCTAAACACCTAGATATTGTGAGCTTTAATTGTTTTGTTTCTCTGGAGACATACACACGGAGGGCGGTGGTGGGAAGGAAAAGATGTTCATTTCTTGCAGAGAGCTGTGTGTTCAATTCCAGATTCAAGATCTGTTCCCACGAGGAAGCCCAGAAAATTAAGATTTATGGTGGATTCTGTAATTCTGGGTCTGTAATATGGCAGGGACAGAGAGACTCACAGGTAGGGGGTAACAGCACTTCTGCTAAACCTTTAGAAGGCAAATCCTTGCAATTTACCCCCCACCTGTGAAGTCCTCAAGTGCAAGGATTTGAAAATATGTGCTTGAGAATATATTAGTGGGTGTTCTGTTATAAATCAGAAGGGTATTAAATATGCTGGTGTATGAGATTACCAGCTGAAAATTGAAGACAGTAAAATGTGATTCCCCCATGTGGTTGAAGCTGTGCAAAACTAGGTATTCATTACTGTCAGCACTAACAGAGGAATACCTTACAATACCCAGCAATTTCGAATGGTTAGTGAAAGAATCTGCTCAGCTGCTTGTGATATTATCAGTGCTCAGAAGTCTGCCCCTCTGGGGGGATGTCAATCAACTCATTATCATTAAAAAAAAGAAGTAGAGAGAAAAGTTTGAAACGTGGATTCTGCCACCCTGAATTTACCATGTTTTTGACATTGTCTTTGTTCATTAAAAGCAGTTAGTCTGATTTTGCTAGAGCCAATTTGATTTTGAAACTGTTGCAAATGTCTCATTTTCTATAGAGACACATATTTTATTGGAATATGTGTAATATTTTTGGAGATGCTTTTTTACTATTTGTATTGCCTAATTACCTTAAATAAACTCCAAAATTCACAACAGTGTAAGGAGACAGTGACTGTTTTTAAAATGGGCTATCTGAAGCACAATTAAGAGGTGTGACCTTTGCTCAGAAATATCATGGGGAGGAGTAGGCTCACGATTATCAAAAGGAAGAAATCACAATGTGTGGTATACCCAAGAATATGTGTATGTTTCATGAAAGCTTTGTTTGATAAACTTTCAAGAGGAGCTATGAAACTCCAAGATTAGGATATTTCTGAATGTGATAGCTGAGATCAAAGGGAAAGTCATGATGTTATATATACAAAAGCACTTCTGTCTCTGAAATGCATTACTCAGTCATAGTAAGCAGCCCACTTTAGATTCCATGATTACTTGAAAAACACTTTGTGGCTTTCACAGAGCAGACATAGCACTTGAGATATTCTGTCATTTATATATTGTAGGAAACAAGCTTGGAATTACATCAAAATCTTGCACATATTACATAGGAAATCAGCTAGGAGACTTAACAGCAGAGATTGCATTAAGATGTCAAAGGCAGCCCTGCTCAAGGATCTTTTAAGGGTTTCAGTTTAAACTTCACAAAATAGAGTTCTGAGACACACAGTATAATGTGTGTTCTGCTGGGTTAATGACCCTGGTCAGGGTCAGGAGGCATTACAAAGTCTTTAATTTACATCCTCACAGCACTTGTTACAACAGCAGATAATAAAAAGTACAGAGAGAGTTCCCATTTGTGTCTTTCTCCACATGAAGAAATACTTAGAGAATTAAAAGTAGTAAGAATGACTAGAAAAAAAATAGATTTTTTTCCCCGGGGGTAATTGTAAAAGTGAGCGCTTAGTGATTTAAACATACTAAACAGACATTTCGTAGGACATGGTGATGTTACTTTTGAAGACCATGTCTGTATTATAATTATAATTACCTGTGCAAGAGGAGAGAGTGGGAGAAAAAAACACCTAATTTTGTATAGTCAATGTATAGGCAAAGCAATGCAGTGATGGAGAAAGGTGTAGTGTCCTAGAGGGAGCAACCAGTCATCTATTTTTACCTTTTATAAAGTGCTTTACAAGCTTAAATCACTAAATACTGAACAATCTGTATTAATAAAAGTGGTTTTAACTCCCCATGGGCCTTCTGGATAGTGTTAATAATGATATTGCTGTTGTGTTTTGTTTTGTTTTGTTTGATGGTTTGGTGTTTTTTTTTTTTTCCCCCCCTTGCAATATTGCAATCTCATAACCTTGTATGATTATCTTGATCCATTTTACCAGAAGTATTTTTTTCACTCATATCTGATTAGTCATTTATAGAAACATGTTGACTGGTTCTTGTGAATGGCAGGTTCAGTTTGTCACTCTTGTCTTCATTTCTGTCTTCTGGGTTCTACTAACAAATTTCTCTTATGGTTTCACTTCATTGGTAGCTTGTGATGAATTTGGAGCTGCTTGGTAAGAAGGATGTGGTAGATTTGAAGCGAGATCTGGAGATGTTCAGAAATAATATATTAGCTCAGTGAGGAGAGTAGTACCTTTTCTTCTTAATAAGAAAGTGTAACCTCCCCCTCTGCCTAGGAGGCACTGTAATGGTCCATGACTCTGAAATATGGAACTGGCACATCCATTTTCAGTCTGGTGATTTCTTCTCTTGTCCTCAGCACTGCGAGGCTTTCTCAGTGGAGCACAGAAATCAGTCTACCTTTTTACTGCATACCCTATCTCTTACTACTTTTTAATTTATAAAATTATGAGCTTTCACTAGTATTTTTAGGACCAAAATCTGCATTAATAATTCCTTGTTTGCATTATGTGTCAATTTTAAACCTAGAGTGGCAAAATGTAAGCTGTTGCTCCCTTCATTTCTCTTTCTGGCAGATGTACTAGGAGGTGCCCATAATTATGCTATGTGTGGCAATTCTTTATTTCTTTTCATTCTTTCCTTTATCTTGATTATTGTTGTCTCTTTCACCATTTGCTGGACCTAGTTTTCTTTCTCCTTGTCTTTTTTTTATTTTTCCTGTCCTTTTCCAGGTTCTCATCCTAAAAATTGTGTATGGAAATTTCTTTTCTCCCCCGTTTGCTCTCCTTCAGCACTACCTTGCTAGCACTATTTTACATTCCTGTCCAGAAATGTGTCTTCTATATCTTAGTTCAGAGGCAAACAGTGAATCATGCCAGAATCTCTGCCTATAAATCTTTGGTGTATTTGAGCATCAGTGACGTGTCCAGACTTGGTAAATTCTATTCCATGAAGTTCATTAAGGAAAAGTTCAGAGCAGGAGTTTTCTGGTTGTGTAGGCTACTGTGCTCCAGAAAAACATGCTTCTTTGCTGAATAATGGACTTAGGAGCAGTGAACTCTTTTTAGACATGGTCAGAGGGTCAAAAAATTGAAGAAAAGTGTCTATGCAATGTTTTTTCTTCACATAGACTTTATCTGAATTAGCAGAACTGTACAGGAGGTAGTATCATTCCTGAGACTCTGCATCTCTAAGCAGGGCATCTGTGGATAGCTATGACTTATTTTCTACAGAAGGATGTTTTTATATTGTTTAAATGTCTTGTGTATTTCCAAAGGGTGCGTGGTTTGTTGGGTTTTTTTTTCCCATTTTTAAATCCCTTGGAAACTGTAAAGTAAACTAAGCCCATTCCAATGAAAAAAAATTTACTTCAGATTAAAAAACAACCTTGTGGTTTTGTGGCCAGGGACAGGGGAATATCCTGGAAAGGGAGTTCTCCCCATTAGGGAGTGGGTGTTGGGGGCTTTATAGCTATTTTCTCATATTGCAATCTGAAGCCAACTATCGTGCCTCAAACCATGATTATATGCCTTAATTTTGGCCTGGGGAATGGCATGATCCTTCAGATTTGAACTGTTTCTCCAGTTTGCAGTGCTGAGGTTGCATAGGCTGCTGAGTTTTCAAAAGGTTTTGTATTTACATGGCTAACTAGAGACAAAAAAGAATTCTTTGCAGGCATCTCACTAAAAACACAAGTATTGCTGCAAACTGCACCAGTACTGAAAGCCCAGGCCTGTGGACAGTGGAAGTTTATGAAGTTTATGTAATCAGTGTGTTGAAAGTTTGAAAGCTGCTGGGGTTTGCATATTACACAGAGAACTTTTCAAAGTCACTGAACACTGAACTAGCTCAGCTCCCTCAGCTGCTGAGAGCTCTTTTCCATTCACTTGAAGCAGTGCTCAGTCAATACAGAGTGCCTTTGAAAGCATCATCCATTCCAAATTTACTATCCATTTCACAGCTCCAGAATATCTCCTTTTCCCTTATTTTTTTTTTTTTGGTAGGTTGTGGTGTGTCTTTATCTTCTTTGTTGCCTTATTTAATAAAGGTGTTCAGAGTTAGCACCTCATCTGATGATGACTGGAGTTAGTTTCTCCACACCTGAGGAGTTTCTGGCCTGATTTTTTTTTAACTTCACTATCTGCTTTGCATTTGCTAGTTTGGAGATTCTTTTTTTTTTTTTTGAGGTGTTTTCTTTGGTTTTCTGTGGAGAACATTCAGTATTTATATATCATTGCTACTCTGTTTTATGTTTGTCTCTGACTTGCTGGGTTTTATTGAACAGCTATCTCTAGAGACATAAGCTCTTTTAAGGTTTGTGCAAAAACCTCAGGTGTCTCAGAATTTAAAATTCAACAAATTATTTCCATAAATTTTTTTTTGCATGCACAAAGATATAAAACCTTTTGTGGCAGATTGAGGATAACGAGATCTCATATAAGTGTCTGCATATAATATGGCAGCAAATTACTTTGATTTATTGCAGTCTAATTGTATAGAAAGCCAATGAATTGATATGTCATACGCCCAAAGTAATACAATTTAACTACAACAATTATGCAGCTAAGTAGAATTAGAACTTGATTGCTAGTCTATAATAACCTCTCATAACAGAAAAATCTCCTGTTTATCCTTTTTTAAGCAATAATGAAAGTTAAGATTTCTTTTCACACTTCAGGGAGGGAAAGCTCAAGAGGAAAAAATGAAAGGAAGATGGAGATTTGAACTCAAGAAATCTATTTTTAACCAGTGCTGTTTATTTTCTCTGATAACATGGACAGATAAAACCAAACCAAACAAAACCATAAAAACACTCCCCAAAACTGACCATAACCCCTCATAAAAACCCAAAAAATCCAAAGCAAAAAATCCAAAAATAAAAAATTGGTTTTTTTTTCCCAACAGTCTAGTTGAAGCCCAAGATACAAGCAAATCCACAAACCTCAGCTGTAATCTGAATGGATAATTCACCTTATGTGCATTTTAATGCAAGGCTGTGCTTAATAGGTACTGAAGAATAGGTTGAAGAATCAGGTGTGTGGTGGTGTGAAAGATGTATTGTGCAAAACCTGTTACCATTTTGCTTAAAACTATATGTTATTGCTGTACTTTGCACCAGAGGAAAAAAGGCTGGGAAATACCAGGGACAGATTTTTCCAGCGTATGTCATCGAGTTTCAGCAGCAACCAAGCTTGCTCTTTATTGGCAAGTCTGTGTTTTATGTACTGAGTTTTAAAGGAAGTGAACCTTGGGGAGAGCACCAAGGCTAAAGCAGGGGACTGATGGACATGAGGACCTTTACCTCACTCTAACATCAAATTCTTTGTGACTTCTGTGACTACACCTCTGAAGCTAATTTCTGATTTGTGGTGTGCTGCTGTGCTGAGGCAAAACAGGTTGCAATTATTCACAGCTACTCCACGAAATACTCATTTAACAGTTTTTGAAAGGTGTAGGGTCCCTGCTGATGTGTCACATACATCCTACAGGATCAATTTTAGGCTGGTTCTGTGATTTATGCAGTCCCTCTGTGAGCCTTGATGCTGCAGGATCAAGGGGAGAAGGGGCTGGAGTGATGCAGTGGGATGCAGTGTCCTTGATTACACATCTTCTCTTGCAAAGAAGTGTGTTTCACCCTCTGCCTCTGGAAGATGACAGGGAGGAGGGTTTTTTCTTGGGAAGTGAACAGAGAGGCAGCCAGGCACCCAGGTTATTGCATGCCACAACCCACAAATATGAGGGTCCAGCATCTTTCTCAGTATCAAAAAAATGAACACAAGTGGTGCCTTTTGCCAACAGATTCCCACTGAGCCAGCGGAGTAGGAAGGAAGCAATTAACAAACATGTACTGCCAGTAATAGCTGCTCTAGGCAGCATATTAAGCAGTGCATTAATTGATGTATTAATTGATTTATAAACACCAGCTTCCTGATTAGCTTGATTATTGCTATTGTACTGGGATGAGGAGGATGGTGGGGGTCTCAGTAAGCCTTAGTGGCAGTGTAATTAAACATTTATTTTGTTACACTCTCTGTGACATTCACTAGAACAGCACAGGAATGATGTGTTTTTCTCTGCTCACATAATGCACTGGATTCATCTCAGCAAACTTTACAATGCTCAGAATTGCATAAGGGTTTTCTGAACTGTGGCTTATCTAAATAAAGAAGGTGTTTTAGTAAAATGAACAATGAAAGATGCAGGGGTCTAAGAGGCAGCAAAGGGCTATGAACCAGGTATTTAACTGTAATAAAATGTGCAAGGAAAGTTGTTGTGCTCACTGTCACACCTGCACCTGAGAATGTCCTGTTGAAGAGCTTTCCATATCCCTTTTTTTTAGATGAACATCAAACTTCAGCTGGTCACAAGGAACTAAATTATGGCTTTGTACTGATAGATTCTGCTTTTGCTTACAGTGCAGGTGCTACCCTTCCATGCTCTGGGTATTTCCACTGGCAGCAAGCAAAGGGAAAACCAAGAGAAAATGGTATCCCTGATCAATCCCTCTTCTGATGCTGGGCTCAGGGACAACTGCAAGAGTGTAAATTGCACCCTTCAAAGGCCTCAGGAGAGAGTATGTGTGAGACAATGCCGCTATATATTCTTCTCAGCAGAGATTGTACTTCAAAGTTTGGGCTAAATTTCTGCTCTTTCTCTGCAGCATCCTTTGCTCGCCTTCCCTCTGCAGCCTCTTCCTCACTATCTGTCTCTGCAGCCTGCTCCTCCCTTCCCAGTGGATCAGCAGGAGCTGTGAGTCATTCCACATCTCATACTAAACTCTGAACAATATTTAATCCCTTGACATCCCCCTCAAGTTGTTAATGGACTCTGTTCCTTCTCCTTTTGCCCTCTCATCACGGCAGGGGCAGAGAAGCATCTCCGGGGTCTGTCAACACTTTGCTCAGGCAGTTGATTGGGCATTGCCTCGGTGTCAGC
Organism: Chloebia gouldiae; assembly: GCA_003676055.1. Lineage (NCBI taxonomy): Eukaryota > Metazoa > Chordata > Aves > Passeriformes > Passeridae > Chloebia > Chloebia gouldiae. The sequence goes on from QUSF01000016.1 coordinate 10,215,719, forward strand.
TGCAGGCATTAGCACAGAATCCTGCTTGTAGGGAGCATTCTATTCCAGCTTTGAAGGGATGCAGTGCTGCAGCTTAAAAAACAGATGCTGCCCAGTGGGTAGATGGGGTGTCTTGGAATCACTGGTAAGTGGGTGACTAGGGAAATCAGAAAAAAAAATTGTATATGTACATCCCTCTGCCCCCCGTACCACTTCAAACATCCCATTGATTGTTTCTGAGGTGAAAGGGTTTTGCCTGAAACATGACAATGAAAAGATGCTGCAGTGGAAAAAGAATAATAATACTCATGTAAAAAAGTCCTTATTCCAAGATTTTTCTTTGCTTATCTTTTCAATTAGATGTCCTACACTAATTTTCAGCGGTTCAAGATATGGATGAGCTTCATGGAAATGAGGTTCCAGTGCTCATGTTCTGTGTTTTTATAAGCCAGGTGTATTGCCTGTACCAGGAAGGTTTCATTCTCATAGGCATTGACAAATTCTTCCCCCATGGACAAATGCTTGAGGGCAGCTTAGTGTGCAGGGCATGAAGCTGCTGCAGCTGGACTTAATCTTCCCAAGTTTCTAGATTGTATTAATATTTGGGCAGTGTAGGAAGCTACCAAGTTTAATTGTACATTGGGAAATGATGCAGACATTTATAATCTAGGTACAGAAGCTGTGAAAATAATATCTTAGATTTAATAAGGAGAGTGGAAACAACTAGGAGAAAAAATCCCATTCATTTCAGTGGAATTTGTGTTGCTGAAGTCTCTCAGAAATTCTTGAAAATCCATCCCTAGTTTATCTAAAATAGTGAAAGATGAAACATTAGATATGTTTCTATGCAAAATAACTCTGCAGAGTCTACCTTTTCATGTTTGTTGCAGCTGATAATGAGTAGTTTTCTGTTGCTTGGGTCATTGGCAGTGTCTGAATAATTTGGGACAAGAAGTAGAATTACTTCAGTAATGTTTATTTTTCATTTACTTTCATAGGATCTGTCCCCATAGGACTGTAAATGATGTAAGAGTCTGTCTCTTCTGCTACAGCAACACCATTAGGAGTCCACTGGTGGAAGAGGGGTCCTGGGTACAGAGGGAATGTGGTTGGAAAGCAAGGTTCACAGGCTAATGCCACGGCTCAGCTTGAAATGGAAGCACAGGGATGACTCTCTGCTCTGTTTGCCATTTTGCTCACCTTCAAACTTGGGCTATTTTTCCTGCATGCTTCATATTTCTGTTTTCACATTAGTAAGAAAGCAAGAGCTGGAGCAATACAATCATCTGGGCCCTCAGAAAATGCACCGTGACCCCTGATATTGCAAATGAATAAGACACAGAACAAACTGTGTGTAGCTCAATACCTTACAGGAGGCATCTTGTCTCCAGACAGTTCATTTCTATCTCTGTTATTGTTGAGACAGTTCTTCTGCCTCATTCTTTCTTTACAAGAGTCCTTCCCTGTAATAAATGGTAACTGTCCTCCAACTGCTCATGACTGTAGTAGAAAACAAGTTTATTCTTTAAACATGTCCTGAAGGTAATATTACATTTAATCCTCTCATATTGTACCACTTGATATTTTTTTTTTGTTTTGTTTTGTCCTAAATGCTCCAGAGGTACTAAATTCTGGCTTTTCAATACTCCTAGAATGGTTTATGTTGTATTCATACTAATCATCTGTTAACATTGTTTGACTGACAGTGTCACTTCAGAGTGGCAGCTTTCTTGGCTGTGGACATACCTGGAAAACCTGACCTGAACCTAGGGGCAGGTGTGTGGATTAGCAGTTATTGTATATATACTTATGTATGTACATAAGTATTGCTGAGCAATTTTCATTTTTGTCTCTAAAATTGAATGATTAATGTTTTCAGTCTGTATTCCTGTATTCTGTTACCTAAGGACTAACATGCCTGAGGTGGTGCCCTCTAATAAGTTGGTTGCTTATGTATTGCTGCTACTGTGCACTTGCCATACAGGGAGCCAGGTCTGTTCAATATAGTGAACTGCTGGAATAACTCAGGGTCTTTTGAATTTGGTGCTACAGTAATCACAACACCAGTTTTAACCTGCTTAGCAAGTGATCCCGTCTGAGGCAACATGTGGATTCCCTAACTCCTTACCTGGAGTGAGATTGAAAAGATTAAAGATTGCCAGGGATTTAGGGATGATGGAAATGGGGTGTCTCAGATGGTTCTGGAAAAGTGTAATACATTTTCTCTGTGCTACTGGGAATTAGCCTTAGTGGCATTCATTGGCATCCAGTCTGTAAGTCCTCTTGAGCCACAGGGCAGTGACTGTGATTCTGACAGGCCAAAGGTGGGGACAGGGTTTGTTGTTGGGGTCCAATTGCCACCAAGAGCTCTGCTCCTGGTGGTGCTCCTTATAGGTTTTCTGGAATTCTGAACATTTTGGCATTCTTTCCTGGTGTGTGGTAGAAGAGCTGCTTACCTGAGCTGTCCTTAATAAACAGCAGCACTGTTGGTATTTCAGGGGAATAAAATATAATGGTGATTCTTCAGCCCACCAGACACGTTAATATGTTTTCTGATTATTAATTCAGTTTGCTGTAATACCAGCAGTCTCCTCTTGTGACAGCAGTCAGAGGCAAAGGCTCTGACTGTAATTACAATTGAAATTGTAAATGAGCTCCTCTAGACTAAATGGGCATTAGATCAGGTACTCTTTGAGAGGTAAACAGCAGAGACTGAGGGGCCTGATTGATGTCTTATCTGGTTTTGTCTCATTTTGCTGTCTCTAAATCATTGCCATTGTTATGCTCAGATTTTCCCAGTCATGGAAAGATTTGAAAGCAGGAACATTCTTGAGGGTTCATTGGTATGATGAAAAGTGCAGAAGCATATGCTGGTGAGTTAAGTTTTCATTCTCTTGGCTAGTGATGCAGTATTGAAGATTGTAAAAATGTCAGTTTAAAACATATAGCTCCAAATAATTACTCTTCTGTAAGTCTGGATAAAGCAATATAATGAAATTACTGCTAATACAGTGAATTATGGTTTAGATTAATGTTCACAGGCAATGTCTGTTGGGTATTTTTTTTTGTTGTTTTTTTTTTTCCCTTGGGTTTTTTTTTCATGTTTCCCCTGTAAGTAAGGCATTGTGATTTCAGGTTTAATAATCTCTAATAGCTTCCTTTTTAAGGTCTGCTAAACTAACACTATGAGGTAACTACCATTGATCTTAGCTTGATTTATGGTCTATAGATGACCAAGCAAAGACTTGAAAAACTACTTTGCACTAAAGAATAGCTATAAACCCTACTTTTCCATCAGAATGAATTTTGTTAGTCTGAAGATTCTGGTAGAAAAAACCTTGATATCATGCTCACAGATAATAAATTATCTGCAACCTTTCCCAGCCTGCAATCAATATGTTATTCGCTATTTATTTCCCAATTTTAATCAAATCCAGAGACAGAAAACTCAGAAAAGTCAACCCAGGACAAAACTGATGATAACAATGACATTTATTGACATTTCTGAGGCACAAGGAGATTTAAATGAAGTTAAAAAACCTCTCAGCAAATGACAGGGGGTCTAATGAAAACCCAGTGAACACAATAAAATATGCACCGTCAGCTGCATGCAGGTCAAAGATGGAATTTACATAGAAGTAAGATAACTTTGCTTTTATGGCAGTTTATCCTGCTGCTAGATAGCTCCTTGGTTGATGCAAAACAGAGCAATAACATTGTGCTGCCCAGGCCACGCAGCCTGACTTCTGATTATGTAAAAGAGAAGGACACTGAAAGGCAGGGTTGAGGGGCAGAGATGATCCAGCAGCTGAAACTCAAAGATCTTTAGGTACTGTTTTATTTGTTTATGACATATATTTAACTGGATTTCTATTTGCTAACAGGTCTCTTTATTGATTTGTCTGATTCTGGTGGATGTGTGCATTTTAACATCCTACCTGTTTGGCTTTTATATTCGTGGTACATTTTATAATGTTCCATCAGGTCTTCTGCATGTACAGCTGTTACCAAGCCCACTTTCAACCAAGAAGTATTTTATTACCCCAGTCTCACCAGAGACATTGCTTTTGACATTATTCTGATCTGTATAAAACCCTCAAAATGTCTGAAAAGTTCCTTTCTCTGTTCCTCTGTCTCTTTTGGAGACACAGACTTGGAGGTAAGGCTTGCAAATATCTGTAATCTAAAGCACTTGTTGGATTGCTGTTTTAATTAATTTATTAGACAAATTTCATGCTGCTATTAAAAAAAGTCTTGTGGTTGAAGACAGAATCAGGCAGTATGAGGAGAAAATGGTGAATATTTTTTACTTGTGTATGTGAAGGCAGACAAGGTAACAGTTGTCTTATGGAGTTTCTGGGCTGATGAGGTGGAAGAGGCTATGTGGGAGAGTAAGTTTGCAGCACTTTCAGAGGTTTGAGAGACCATTTTCAGAGAGCAGGCTTGTGCACAAGAAATACACTGGACATCTGCACAGCTTAGGTTTCAGGTTATAGACTCCTCAGAGCAGGTACTGTTATTTGCTCTCCTGGTGCCTGAAGGTCTTAATTCTGGAACACCAGCAGTAATTTAGCAGTGTGGAGGAGTGGAGAGGTCTTCTTGATTACATCTTATATGAGAGCCTGCCACACAGCCCTGGGACATGCTTGAGGGAAGCAGCAGGAGAGTCCAAAACTTCAAGTAGTGTTTAAATTCAGATAGGGCTGAATTTGAGACTATATTCAAATACCTTCAGATTGTACATAATAAGGCTCTGTCAAAAATTGCATTGTTATTGAAGTATGGCACTTATATTGAAGTATAACAACTTTTCTGTTACAATTCCTCCAAACTGCTCTGAAACAGAACTGTAAGTCCAAAAAGAAGTTTAAAAAAAAAATTATGGATGTAGCTTCAATTTTCATAGCCCTATCATGGATGATCAGAGAGATTCAGGTTTTATTTAGAAGTGCAGTGGTGTTTGGAAACTTGGTACTATGATTGCAGACCTGAATTTCATGCTACACTCTAAATAACAACAACTGAAACAAAACCAGGTCCTTGCTTCATCTTTAAATTCAAAATGACACAAAGAAATAGAGACGATACTATGATATTATATTGGTAGCTGATGCAAAAAGATGTTCAGTAGACTTTTTGAGCATTGGATACATACAGCCACTCTATCTTGTTTATCAGTCTTATCAGCTCTCTCTGAGTCTTTTTCTGTTAATATCCACTTTGTGTGAATATGTAAAATGAATTATATATAATTCTCTTTTGTAAACAGAGCAGAAAAAATATACAATCAAGCAAAATTGTCATTTTACCTTTTTTTTCTAGGCTGGCATATAATGCATGATTTTGTCATTTCAGAGGTATGGTTTTGATATTCTTCCATACAAATGGAATGATCTGATGTGCCTCAAATGACACCTCAATTTACTCAATCCTGCCTTTTTCTTTACTTTTTCCTATTGTATAGCTGATTACTTGCTTTTAAAGCTGCTAATTTGTATGAATTGTGTAAATACTTCTAGTGTTCCATGCATCTGCTGAAATATTTTCCAGTTAGGCAGCTGAGAGCATTTGCTTTTGTTATAGGTCAGGCTGTTGCATTGGTCTCTGCTACTTCATGCTCTCCTTCGATTGCTTTCTGTCCTGATAAGGAGGAAATCACAATCAAATAAAATTTAGATTGATTTTATATTTATACTTCTCATCCTATGTCATACAGCTTGTCAAGAGGGGAGTTGTAGTAAACCTGCTGCTGTACCTACTAAAGTCATTACACCACAGATCCGTTGTGCTGTTTTACGAGCCCATAATCTGCTTCCATATGAGGCAACCAGATTAGTGCCCCATAAAAATGGCAGAAGCATCACCATTACTGTTCTACAAGTTTTTATGCTTTGCTGAATTTTATCATTATTATTGCTATTTTACTGTTAGTGTGGCCTAGTGAAGCTGTGGTTGCAAGAGAGAATTCTTTGTCTAAAAAACACTCCAACCCAGTAGCTTGAGAGAAGTGTGACCCCTTTGGACAGAAGCAAGAGTTTTATCTGTAAGTTTGGGTTAGGATATCTGCCCAACCTGCAAGTTGTCTCCATGATGCTGTTCATTTGGCTAGGTAGTTTGCAAGGCCAAATAAATTTGCAAGACTGGGTTTTTAAGTGGGGTGAAATAGTTGACATAAAAATTGTTGAAGTGATAAAAGGGAGATAATCTATCTCCTCGTTATTCAAATATTTAGAGCAGTATTTGAATACTAAACTTCTATAGCTCTTATAAAGTCCCTTTCTTGTTCTTTTTGACACGTAAATTTACTGGCACATACCAATGGTTTTGAAACTGCAACTCCTTTTTCAGTATCTCTGTTTCCAGATAACATTCATGACAACAGAAGACTGAACTTGTGAAAAAGGGGGGAATTTTGCTTCTAGTTGGGGGCAAGAAAGCAGAATTATACCCATTTGGGCTACAGAAATTGTCTAAGAAACTGAGGGAGTTTGATCTGTTTATTTGCATATGTATTGTATTGCTCTGAGAAAGTAATGAACAGTCTTTGTTTTCCCCTAAGTGTGCCCTCAATTTTAGAAAAACAGGATAATCACAAGGACAGTGCTCCAGAAGTTTTAATGAGAATTCCTGCAGATGCAGAATGATAGAAATTATGTTCTGTGTGCCAGGGGAGGAAGAGAAATCCTTGGAATGAGAGGGAAGGCAATTTATCAGTCCCTGCAGCTTTTGAGGCAGAAAGGACATTTTACAGGGTCAGAGAACTGTAGGTTCTGGTGGGCAGCCAGACAGGGGGAGAGCTGAAGCAGGAGCATCCTGGGGGCAGGGGGTGATGCCCATGTCCCCTGTCCCATCTCCCTTGCTCTGGGAACTTGGCCTTTGCCAGGACACCGAGATGGGGCTGACCCCTGCAAAGGCTTTTAGCTGCAAGGACCTGTGACAGCCCCAGTAAATCCTTATTGCCCCCCAGCTGAGTCAAAATCCAAGAAATGCCTTTCTTTGGAGCTGTTTGATATCTGATGGGAACCTTTTAGTTATCCTCTGGTGCTGCTGTTTCTGAATACCTCATGTTATAAAGGTCATTTTTCTTCTGTTCTATCTGGTGCTATATATTGAGTATAAATTATAATTGCAAACACAAATAAGGATATTTATCTTGACATCACTTTAAGTGTATTTTAGCAGAGTGACTCCAGAATGCCCATTCAGCAAAATGCATCCTTTCAGGTGGGATCACTCGCTTTTCCTGAGCCTGTCAGACAGAAGACTATTTCAGCTTTTGTCTCAATAACTCAGGGCTCCCTTAATTTAAATTTATTAGAAGCCAGGGAAGGTGCCCTGCTGCTGTATAACCTTGGATGTCTTACAGGTTTTTCAGCTGCAGTATAAGGGCAATGCCCTGAGTAGATACAAATTTAACTAGACATGAGAAATTGCAAAATCCTTTTTTTTATCACCAGTTTTCAAGTCCCTTGATTCAACTATCAGAATAAATTTTCTATGATCTCATAACTTCAAAAGCTCTCCTCGCTCCCTTCTTCCCCCATCTGTTTAACCAATAACCTATTCTCACAAACACTGAAAATCACATTATGAGCAAAGTTGTCTTGATGGGTCTGGAATGTACTGTGGACCCATGCTGAATTAAGTTATATGTATACTAAGACTAGGCAGGACAGAGTAAAAGTGGCAATCTTTTTTTTTTTTCTTTTCTTAAAAGTAGACTTTTTAAAAAACTCTTTGTTTCAACAAAGATAATAATAATGGATTTTGGGCCAACTAAAAAATCCGAGATGATTTATACAGCTGAATTGTATCCAAGATCTGAATCCACTTGTAGGAATGAGATCAGTGTGGTGTTGTCAGAGATGGTGGTTATCATGAAGGATATCAAGATCCCTATTTTATAAACTGAAGGAGCCAATGAAATAAAATGTTTTGAAATATGTTAGACCAAAGTTGCATTTAAAGAATGGAACTCTGGGGGGAAACAATAGTTTCAACCAACCTACTTTGCTCCTATAGCATGACAGGGAAGAAGCACTGAATCCCTTGTGTCTTGACTTTGGGAAGTCTTCTGACCCTGTCTATCCTCAAAAGTGAAGAAAGCAGAGTCTGCAGAGATCTGTGACAGCATGTGTGTGTGTGTGTAAAATTGTTTGAAACTTCTACACAGAAGGCAACTATCAGCTTTGCTATCAAAAGAGTGATGCTGGAGCTGCCCTGTGCTTCTGGCTGCTCATTAATGATCCCCACCCTCAAGGTGTGGGAAAGCTGGGAGGGAGGAAGCTGCACGCACTGGGCAGCGAGAGCAGAATTCAAAATCATCTTTGCAACCTGGGGAATGCGAGCTGAAATGGAAGAGGGGGAAGTGCACGATCCTTCACGTAGGCAAGCTGAGTCAACTGCATAAATAAATTATGAGGAGCAGCTGGCTGGGAAGCTGTTATACAGAAAAGGGTCAGGGGTTGTGCTTGAACCACCAGCAAATACGTCTGAGTCATGAGTTAAAAATGTCACACTGCTGTGGTGAATCCAAATGCCATACTGGGAGGCAGCAGGGCACTTGAGGGACTGTTTCCACTCTGCTCAACTTTGATGAAGATCCCTGGGCCTCAAGGCTAAAGGGTTATACTGAATTTGGGGCACTTGCTTAAAGAAAGATCTGGATCAGATGGAGATATTTTAACAGGAAGTTCCAAGAATTATTAGATTCCTAGAAACTGTTGTCTGAGATCAGAGACCAGGTTGAAATTGCATAGCCAAAATAAAAAAAAGGAAGATAGAGGGAGCACATAATATTTTTTAAAACTACAAAAATTTCTGGGATGAAGGAAAAATGGATCTCTTCTCCCTGCTTATGGGCTAAAACTCCCAGTCTGTAGTGGGCTACAGCCCACAGAGTAAGCACAATTTATTGAAAGATGCAGAAATATAAGGAGGACTCTGAGAAGGGGAAGTGTTCAGGAGTTTATTGACTGTATAAAAGAGGATTAAGAATTGTTTGGTTTATCAGGCAAAAAGTAGCATAATGTCACTGGCAGTCAAGTAAGAAGGTGGGATGGTTAATCTCCATCTTTCTCAGGTGTATAAAAGTTCCAGATAAGTTCTGTTGATGTGTAGAATATGGGTGTTGGCAATTTGGAATGTGACAGAAAGGAAAATGTGACAAGAAACTACCTGTTAGGTTAAATTAATCTAGAAAACTAGAAAAATAAAGGGCAGATTATTTATAGAGGAAGAAGAAACTCTGCTGAGGAAGGAATATTGCTGTATTGCAAACATGAAAAGTTTATGTGGAGACTTGCTTTGAACATCTCCCTGTTTTAAAAGACAAGGAATTAATGAGCTGCTTTTGAAGTTTTAGGAGCTTGAAGACACTTAGGAGAGACTAGACCAGTCTCTGGCAACTTTTACTTCCTATTGAAAAAAGTAGTCACTGCACAAGGGCGTGTATGTTGTCACTTACTACAATTGCACCTTTGCTCTGCTTTGTAGACATCCCCTGAGAGAAAGGCCAGTCCCAGTGGGCAGGAATAGAGGGCCAGGCAAATGTCATCTTTAGTTTGTATCCCACTCAAAAATCATGATCTGTGTCTTGGCTTGTATTAGAGCAAATGCCAAAGTCAGGAGGTGAAAATAAAACCTCAGGTTACACTGTCAAAGCAAAACAGTAAAATATGAGGGATAAACAAAACCCAAAAAACTGAAAAAAATTAAAATTAAAAGAGACTGATGCAACAAAATGTTTCTGACTCTTTGGTTGACTGGAGAGAAGAGAGGTTAAAGAGAAAGGTTGGGAGGAGAAATGGAAGAGGGAATAGGGAATGCCCTTTCTATGTCCATCATGGACTTTGGCCAGGATGGTGAGTAAGAGAATTTGGACTGTGGCTGCAGCAAGGAGCTCTCTCTTTCTCTTGTGAGATTTATTCACTGCCATCTTTCTTTTGTAAGGGGAAGGCACTCTTTTTTAATATTCAACTATTGATCCTCCAAGTATCAATTGGCAATGTGCCACTGTTCTGTGTCCCATGCTGCTGATTCCATGGCTCAGAGAAACAAAAATTCACTCTTAAGCCAAGTAAGGATGGGTAAAAACATAAAAATAAAACACATGGAACCACCAGCCCATGATTTTTATGGAGACCGGGTCTTAACCAACCTGAAACGTCAGTCCTGAATAAATTTTAATTCAGCCCCATAGCCATGTAGGTGTTGGGATGGGTTGTTGCTTCGATTTTTAAAAACAGTGTTATTTTAAGGTGCCTGGACACTGCATATATCCATAAAGATTATGTTCTTGCTGCGATCAAGAAAGTTCTGCAGTCTCCTAAAATAATGGCTGAATTCTAAGCAAGTAAGACAGAGAAAGGAAAAGGGGAAATAGAAAAGAGAACTTGTCATTGTCTTGAGATGAACCTGTCATTTGTCACAAAACTGTAAAATTGTAGAATGATTTGGGTGGAAGGGACCATAAACATCTATTTCCAATCCCTCCTGCCATGGGCAGGGGTGCCTTCCACTAAACCAGGTTGGTCAGAGCCCCATCCAACCTGTCCTTGAGCACTTCCAGGGATGGGACATCCACAGCTTTTTTGGGCAACACTTTGTGCAGTGCTTCACCCCCCTCACAGTAACGAATTTCTTTCAAACAGTTAATCTAAACCTCCATGCTGGTGGAAAAAGTCCCTCCCCATATTTCTTGTAGGCTTCCTTAAGGCAATGGAAGGCCACAAGGAGTTCTTCCCTCCAGAGATGTTGTACTGTTGACCACAATTTTGGGTGCAACCATCCAGCCACTTCCTTCTCCACTGGTGGTCCATTCATCAAATCCAAGCCTCCACAGTTTATAGACAAACATGTCATGTAGGACACTGTCAAATGCTTTGCACAACTCCAGGTAAATGACATCTCCTGTTCTTCATTTATCCACCAATGCTGTTTTAGGCCACTAAACTTGGCAGGTATGATTTAGGCCCTTAGTGAAACCATGTTGGTAGTTACCAATCCCTTCCTTATTTTCCATGTGCCTTGGCATAGCTTCCAGAGTGGTATCAGTCTATCATTAATCTTCTCACACTGAGGAAAGGCTGTGTGAAAAGTGGTAGCTCTTCAGCTCTTTCATTATCTTTTTAGCCATGTGTCTTCAGAGAAACTTCAATGTTTTTCTGACCCAAACATAGCAGTGAGATAACCTCACATCTTATTAGCACTGACAGAGGTACCTTGTCTCCACAGACCCCACAGTTGCCTCTTCTTTTAACGTTGTACATCACAGAATCCTTGCATGAACATCTCAAGGATATGCAGCAGCCAGCTTTCAGCTGTGTCCTTTAAGGCTTTTCAATCTTTCATATCGCTCCCCCCAACCTTTGGAGGTGATGTATTATCCAATCCCTCGCATTAAGAATTTACCATTCCTTGGGATGCCGTGCTGGCATTCATCCCCTGTGACGCTTAAAAAGACAGCAGTATTTCCTAGCTTTAGTCACTGTAAGAGTAACCTACTTTCACACAATTTTAAATTGGAATGAGCTTTAAAAATTATTTGAACTCACCCCCTGACCTGAATATTCACAGTCTTGTCACATTAATCCATTTTGATACAATGATGTCGTAACAGATTTGGGGAAGACTCAGGAAAGTGTCTTTTCAACTTAAGTCTGGAGAATTCTTTCTTCATAAGACCTAAACCACATTAAGTTGCACAGTGCAGGAGTTGGCCAATGCATCTCTGTGTGCTTAAAACAAAAGATTTAGCAATGAAAAAGCACTGGACAGAGTGGAAAGGATGAGCTCTGGAAACAGTCTATGCCACCCACTGAAGACAAGAAAAGGGTATTCAAGTCTCTATTATTGTGATAATAGTGTCTCTAGTGATAAAATCGAGATTATTTATCTACACTTTCAATCAAAAATCCTAAGAAATAAAATGTGTCAGGGAGGTGAAGCAAAATAATGGAGTGCAAATAAAGGATAAATATAGTAAACTAATATTGGCTTTTTTTTTTAAACCAATATCCTGCCATTTAATTACGCAGTGTCAGTGTTCTTCATGCCATACTAGTAATTTTGTTTTCTTTTGGGGTATTGTACTTTTTGTGGCTTATTGTAGACTGCATTCTGCCATCCATGTCACTACTGTATAACTCACATTCTGCCCTCCCAGTTACAGCAGGAGTATAAAGGGAGTGAGAGACTAATCAGAGTGAGCACAAAAGGAGACAGAATGTGTCCCTGAACGCTTAAACTCATCAAGAGAAGGCCTGCTGCCTTTTCTATTTTGAATGCACAGTTGGTGCCTGATATCAAATACTTTTCCTTCGGTAGTGAGGTCTGTGGTTGCCTGCACAGAAAGCATTATGATCCAAGCACTAATTCCTATTCCCTATTCTATTCTACTAAAAGTTGTCAGTGCTTGCATGCACCCATTGAAGTGGTTTAATCCTACTGCCTTCCTGACACCTGAATGAAACCAGACTCCCTGCATGGCTTAAGGGGCTGAGCAGATGTTTCCACAAGGCTGAAATGAAAACAGGAATATTCAGGTCAATGGCATTGCAGAGACAGTAGTCAAGGGCCATGAGAGACATGAGGTGTAGCAGCAAGTTAAAGTGAAAGGTCTCTTTCACTTTACTCTTTTCACTCTCTTTTTATATATTTATATGTATATATTTGGCAGGCCTACCAAATACATATATATAAATATAAACAAAGAGGTGAATAAGGGAGTTTCCATACGTTGCATATAACTCTACATTTATTTGCACATGAAAAAGGAGGAGCATGCTTTCTTTTGGACATAGCTATAAAAACACCAATGTACCAGAAAAAGGTAACTTCACCAGAGACCAGGAAAATGGATATATAAAATGAATCTCTTAGGAACATGCAGCACTCTGAAATTTAGCAGGACCAGAGATAGAGAAGCCAGAAAAAGGCCAATAAAGGAAGAAGTTAAGGTAGATATAAACCATTTGAGTATTTTTCCAAGCAAAAAAAAAAAAAGATTGGAAACACTTTTCAAAAGATGATATTCACTTCATGAACAAAGGTATTGGGATGGATTTTGAAAACAACTTTTTCATTTAAAGGCCTAGCAATAAAGGAGGAGAATATTAGAGCCATTAGTTATGCACCACATCTTAATACCAGTGATAGAATTTCAGCTGTCATAAAGCCACAACATCAGAAAATGAAGGTTATGGCAACAAAGACAAATCTACAGGTCTAGGTAACTAAAATAAAATAAGACAAGCTTCACAAACAGCAGTGAGGATTCAGTCTGAGGTCCCAGCTTTTAAGAATAATTCTCATAAACCAGTCAAACACAGAAAATGTAAAAGTGCAGAAAGGTGTAATCCCACATAGAAATGCAATTTTGCCAGTTTCAAAATTCAATTTTGCCAGTCTCCCACCTGCACTGTACTTTCACAGGGGTAAAGGAGCAGTTGCAATATCAGTGTACTTGATACGTGCCTTCTGCTTTGTTGCCTTCTGGTGTTATGTGCCAAGGACAACTCATCTTTCTTTGTGAGATAGCTGTGTTCCTGTGTACAGAGATGTCATTTTTATGCTTCGTGTTAAAAATCATCATTTTCCAGGAGCAGCTCAAAAGCCCTGCATGACGTTTCTGGGAAGAAAGGTTTTCTTTTCTTCATGCTGATCAGATATCTGCCTGCATCCTTCCCTTGGCTCCACAACTGGCCTCCACAACTGAGTAGAAGTGAGGTCCTCGTGCCTTCCTCAGGCCCTTTTCAGCCTCCAGAGCAATCTGTCAGCCCCAGTCTGCACATCTGGAGTGATTTGGTGACATCCTCTTTTCTGTCCCCCCCACAACCTGAGCTCCCTTCAGAAGTTTTCTTTTTGTCTGCACGCTTGGCCTTCCTGTGGGATCACTCTGACATGACAAACTCCTGGGGTACATTCCATGAAACCCCTTCTCTTCAAATAATTTCTCAGAAGATACTTTAGGAGAAAATACTTCCTTTTCACAGAAATGTAAAAATTTCTGGTTTTGCTCCCAGGTTGGGCTGGCAGGGAATAATTCCCCTATTTTCTGGCAGGCTCACCAAGAGCCAGAGGATCTCTACTGCCCACAGGCTGCTTAGGAAAAAGGCTTTTGCCAGCCTAAGAAGGAAGAATGGTAAGGGACAAAAACAATGTTGAATTCTTAAGTGTTGGATTGAAGCACTGCAGATTATTGTGGACTAAAATCAGCTAAAGCCATTATCCCATCGCTTTTTGGGTTGTACTACCCCTACTATGACAGACATACATGTCCATCATCCTTCTCTGTTTCAAATGCATGGCAGTGAAAAATCCAGAAAACTGTGACATTCCCTCTATCCCTAAGTCATGCTGTACAAGCACTGTGGTGTCCTCAGCGAGGTCATGAATGACTGATCTGCAGAATATATCGCTTTTTTCCTGTTTGTTGTGGAGTGCTTGCACCACTTCCTCCTCTAATGCTTGCCTTCAGTGAGATATCTAGATTTATTAAGAAACTTATTAGCAGGTTTAGGTGCTTAAACAGCACTCTTCTCTCCCAAACTCTTGATAGCATTTATTTATGTGGCAATTAATGACAATATTCTGGCCATCACACTGTAAAAAAAGTGGGCAATTCACTACTAAATAGACTGTTAGAGATCTTGTAGGGCCTCACTGATTTGAGCAGACTCTTGGTAAATTTTCGTAAACGCCCTTGCATCTGGATGTTGAAAATTAGCAAGCAAATTTTCTAATTTTAATGTACTTTTAACCTCTGCTGCTAATAGTCACCTCAGCTTACAGAGATGATTCACTACACTGTACATAGCAATCAGAAACATTAACTTTGCTAATATCAGTCTGACTCAAGATACATTAAAATATCCTTTCAGAATGCTAAAAATATATTAAATTTGATCTGTGCATGTTCCCAAATCTTTGAATCTTTGTGGTATTACTCAGATATCTCTTTTTTGGGACCAAAATGAGTGAAGCAAAGACTAAAATTTCCCTTGATATTGCAGTTCCAGAAATGTGGAGAGCTTGGGCAAGAAAAAAAGATGCTCACTTACATCTTCTGAAAATGATTTATGTTTCTAAGGGCATAAGGGTGGTGTAATACACCTCTGTTGACCAGCCAGCACAGAGATTCAGTGAAATGTTCCCACCTGAGACAGGTGCTTACATAACTGAATAAAATTAACAGCTTTCCTGTTTTTGTAGTCATAGGGGGGGAAAAAAATCTCATTAGGATATGGGTGCTGTCTCAGACTGCACTACACTCCAGGAAGCTATTTCCTTTGTACAGAAAAATGGAAATACTGGCCTTGCTTAGAGTGCATGCAGTGCACCCCAAGGTGACCACCGAGGGTCTTTGCTACCTCATGATCAAAGAAATGGAAGGACAAATTCACACACAAATGCTGTAATAATGGTGTCATGAGGCAGTGGTGGTTTGCTTCTGAAGGGAAACAAATGAAAATAGTTCTTAACTGGTGAATGTGAACTTAGCTGAACTTTTTAAAAGTAGAAAAAATATAAATGATGTTTCAGGCTTTTTTTTTCTCCTTTTTTCCCCCCTTTTTCTTTAAAAATCCTTTTGAAAGAAAACCATGTACCAGTTATAATCCTTTAAGATAGCAAAATTCTTTAAAATAAATTGTCAGGAGAGATCAAAGAATGAGTCAGGGATGTCGGAAAGGCTATGTCATATCCAATAAATAATGAGTGTTTCTTTAGCATGTTGCCAAAGGCAGCCAGGATCTGGTCTATTACAAAAAGCTCTGGAAGCCTTGGTTAGGTAAACAGGCATGGAGAAATGAGGAGGGAAAAGTAAAACCAAGGTAGTTTTTAACATCTTCTTTTGGTTATAGATTATATTTAATAATCTGTTATTTGATCAGCTGCTGGGACTGCTCAGACATAGTAATATTGCATTATAATAGCAATATTACATTATTGCTACTGCATTATAATAGCAGATATTAACATGGGTGGAAGAAATGCCACAGATGGGGAAGGAAGGAGCTGAGAGCAGTGGCAGCACAAAGATGACTCATCTATAAAAAAGACACAGGTAGCAGGGAAAACTGCTTGGCTGTACAGCTCAAATTAAAAACATAAAAATATCAGGAGCAATTTCACCAGCCCTCTTGCAGCTCAGAATTTTCTGGAATTTGAGAGCCGTTTTTCTTCATCCTGTTACTTTCAGGTATCCCACCTTTAGCAGGCCAGCTGTTTTTCAGTCTGTTTCATCCAACAGTGCAGAGCTCTCAGAGTTGTCTTGTGTAACAATGAGCGACCTGCTCTCTTCCTCTTCCAAAGCAGAGACATGGTTTGAAACACAAAATTTTCACACACCACCCCCACCCCATCCTCTCCCTTGCAAAAGAACTCATCAGGTGGCAGCCCTGGAAGAACCTGTGGGCTGAAAGCAGACAGAATCACAGAAGTAAGTTGGAAAAGACCTTTGAGATCACCAAATTCATGGCATCCTTGCAAATTTTTCTCTCTTTCCCCATCACACATCAGCTTGTGCCTGCTGTAGTTGCCAGGCACCCTGAGGAGATCCTTTGGAGGCTGCTGGTGGGCTACAGCATCACCACTGTGCACAGCCAAATTTTTGGTAGAAATCCCTGTTCGTGCTGTCCCAAAAAAAGCAAAGCTTAATGTCACCACTGGGTGCCCTTCTGGCTACCAAGATAAAACTGCTGATGTTAAGCCCAGCTTAAGCAGGGTAATATGAGTGGTGTATACCACAAGTCATTCAGTGCAGAAAGATAAACATGATTTAAATGATTGAATGCTCTTCCTAATACAGCTGTGCACCAGCAGACATATCTAAAGCTTGGCATTTAATATTTCTGTGCGCTTACCTGTCACAGGATTAGAGTTGGTTTAGGATGGGTACCAGCAGAGTTTCTGTGGTTGCTGTGTTTCAGGGGTGTCATGGGTCATTGCAGAATAGAACAAGTCAGAAATTGTGATCTGTGTATTTGTGGCAGGATGCAGGGCTGGCAGTCTGCTGGGTGGGTGGGTGAAGAGCCTGGCAAATATAAATCGTGAGGTGGGAGTGAATGTTCCCATCTGATGATAGACACATCTAAATGGGGGCTTTAATTAGCTAAAAATATTAGTTCTTTTAGCACAATTAAAAAAAAAAAGAGAGAGAAAAGAGGAGGATTAATGGAAAACATTCCTATGAGTCAGTGACAATATCCAGCTAGGTATAGAGGACTGGTTTTGGTTTGGTTATTTTTAACTTGATCAGAAAGCCTTTCTCATCTGATTTTCTTGGAAAAAGCAGACCTTCCCAGGGTGGGAAAACAGATTATATACATATTGTTAAAGTTAGAAAAAATATAAAAATGAGTGAAGACATCAATACAGTTATATTTGGCTAAATATTTCCATTTCAGAATATATATTTTGCTTAGAGTCATATAATTTAGTGCTGATTTTCCAGGCAAAAACAAGTATATGATCCTGTTTTGTCTCAGTGTTGCTTCCTCTTATTTTTGAACCTGCTACCCAGTTCAGCCAAGACTTAGATGGATTAGAGGATCTCAAAGATGAGAGTCCTATTTTGTGAAAACTCATTCAGGAGAAAAACTGGAGTCGCTGCTTCTGTGGAGGAAAATTCACAGCACCAGGTCAATAGTTGATTGGCCTGGTGGCCTCTTCCCAAAGTAAATCCAGGGCTTAGGAGAAGTGCTAGGGCTGACTTTGCAGAGAAGGAAAATAATAAGGCCCTGTTGACACAGGGAATAGGGGTTCAGGTCATATGCAGAATTAGGAGGATGCTGGTAACAGAGGGATATTGAAACCTGTCTCCAGAAGGATCTGCTCATCATGGAGCTAGTTGTGTCTTCCCTTTCTTTTCAGCCCAGATGGTAAAGCCAGTTCCCACATGGAGATAAAATTATATTCCTGTTTCTTTTTTAATTTTTTTTAATAGTGTTAGTCCTACTTTACCATGGATTCTGTGGTGATGAATTGAGGTCTGCACCCCAGAACAATTCCTTCAATTCCCTGTGGAGTTATTTCCATCTCCAGTGTTTGTGCACCACACTGTGGTAGTGTCGTACAAAAAAATACAACATTAAGCCTGTGAAGTCTCAGTAGGAGATCATTCATTTAAAAGCATGAAGATTTTATTAAATTTATTTCCTATCCACCAAAGACAGATTCCCCTTTTAATATCCCCTCTTAATTCTCTATGTCAATTTTCTGATATTGGACTGCACTTTTCTGATATTAGCTCTTTCTTAATTGGACAGATGAATTTTTTGGTGCATCTCAATCATGTCTGGAGTGCCTGGAAGCAGGGAAAGTGAAAATCCTGAAGGCAGGTGAGCGCAGGGGGGTGGCAGGTTCTGTTTGCTCTCACCTGCTCTGCTCCATGAGCTGCTCTCACATCTCTGCAGCTGCTGCTGAGCCCTGGCCCAGGGTAGGACCTGCTCTGCCAGAGCCTTGCAGGGACAGCTTGATGAGATGCTCCTTCAGCCATCACGTGCAGAGAGAAACAGGGAGAGGAGCTTTAGAAATCAAACAAACCAAGCAAACCCAGGGCTGGCTGCACCTGTGTACAAAAGAGGATGGCAGGAATTTCCCTGCCCTATTAGACCACTGGTCCATTGCCTCCCGTGTCCAGCCTCAAATCCCAGCCAACACCAGATGCTCCAAAGTGTGGAACGAGGCACAGTGCAGCAGGCAGCCATGCTGGCAGGAGGTGTGACTATTAATACTCACTTGGTTAATATTTTTCTACTTCTCTCTAACTGAATAATTTAATTTCAGCACATTTTTTTTCTCCTAACTTTGCCTCAAAAAGGGGTTTGATTCTCCTACTGTAATACCAGTTTCCCCGTCATCTTTGCTAAGCAGCTGAAGGATTCACTGTGTTCTCTTAATAGCAGTTTAATTCTGTAGGTATTGATAGCTGGGGGAATTTATCTGCAGTTGAATCTGCTCTTTGGCTGTGTGTAGTAACTTCTCAGGC
The DNA here is from genome assembly GCA_003676055.1 of Chloebia gouldiae. Lineage (NCBI taxonomy): Eukaryota > Metazoa > Chordata > Aves > Passeriformes > Passeridae > Chloebia > Chloebia gouldiae. The sequence continues at coordinate 10,234,689 of QUSF01000016.1, forward strand.
AGGTCATGTACTCCATTCCACTGCTATCTCCTGTTCCTCTGTATATTTTTCTGCATTTTTCATTATCATTTGTTAAATACATTCCAACCTGCAATTTATCTTAGTCAGCAGTTTTAGGACCTTTGTGTCTCTCTGCACACACAGGGAATTTAGAAATAAATCACTGCTCTAACTGGTTGTTTTTAATGCAAAAAAATGTTTTAGAGAAAGTCAAGAGGGGCTGGTCAATATTGTCTGGACTATCCTGTGCAATAAAACATTTTTCATATATTTTCCCAAGTGATAGGAGAATCCTGATTCAATTCAATTTTCTGTACTTGCTATTTTAAATTTTTAATATGTATGTTTTTCATTTAATTCAAGCTCTGCTGGTTAAATTTCATGTGTTGGAGGTAATGCAGACACTAGTCAAAATTACTTTTCTACTACTTATGCATTGATTCTTCTTGGCAGGTTTTACATAAAAAGAATCTTTATGAAATATTTGGTAGGTTAGATAATGTAGAATAAGCTAAGAAAACAAGAAACTGCATACAGCACAGCTTTGTAAGGCAGGGTTTCTTAGATATTTAAAGACAGAACCTGTTTTTAAGAAGATATTTCTTAAAGTACATTGCTTTGCTGAGGTGGAAACTGCATTAATGTAAGAAAAACATGTCTCTTCTTTAAAACCTGTCAAAAATAGGGTTCTTTGAAATGAGGAGAAGGATTTGCATAAAGATCTAGGTCTCCCTCCTGCACCACTGAAACAAGTGAAAACCTTTGTGCATCTGAGTGTGACTTCATGCTGGTGTGGGGTGGAGATCCTGCTCCCAGTGCAGGGAATTACCCTTGCGAGGCTCACCTGCCTTCTCTGATTATTAGTGGGAGGTGTTACGGGGCTCCTTCGGTGCTCAGTGTAAGCGTTCCTGCCTCTGTGCTCCTCTGGGTCAGTGCCAGAGCACCTGGCACTGCCAGGGCTGTGCCCACCCATGGCCCTGATGTCCCTTGGCTGCTGTGTGGGGTGCTGGAGCACCTCTCTCCTCACCACACACACTCCAGAGCCTTACTGAGAGCGTTTAGGGGCAGAGGCTGTTTGCCCATCGATTTGTCTGCTGCTCCCAGCAGGGCGAGTCCTCCACAGCGCTGGGAGTCACCGAGCACTCAGGTAATAATGTGTAATAAATGATCACGGAGGAAAAAATTGTTGTGAGGATTGTGTAAAATTGATTCAAACAGCAGCCAATTGTTACAACCCCTTTCAAAAACAAAACAGGACTTTTAACAGACCTGTGGCTATAATGCTTCATTATCACAATCAAGTTTCTGTCAAGAACTAAGAAAGGCTGGGAGCTCACGGGGACCCCCCTTGATAAAGAAGTAACATTCACTGTTTGTCAGTGATATTAGTCTACAGGTTTAACAAATTATAAATAATTGCTGAAATTAAAAATTATTGAATAATGCATCAAGGGACAGTTTTTGTATTAGCAAACTAGTCTGGTGTATGTTCAGAGGAATTTTCTGTCATGTTATTTAGCAGCAGGGATCAGAAATATTCATTTCCTCACAGTAAGATGCATCTAACGGTTTCCTTAATTTGGAGACAATAAAGGCTGGAATGTGGAGGGACTATTGCAGTGAAGCGACTCATGCTATACTTATTAGGGAACAATAAGATTACTTTACCTTCTGAAGCAAAACTAAATCTCCAAACTACTTATTTTTAAATAACTGAAGACTATATATGAATAGGGATAATCGGATTCGAGAGATTTTTCTGTTACTGAACCAACAAAAAGCTGACGCATCTATTTGCTGTGCCTGAACAAAAATGGAGAAAAAAACCCAACAGTCTAGAGAAAATGACTGAAGTTTATAAGTACAACTGATCTTTGCCTGTGTGTGCTAATACTTTTGGGGTGTTTTTTGAAGTTCTCCAAGCATTGGTAAGATGAAGTTATTTCAGCTGAGGCAGTGAGCAGAACTTTGTGCTTCTTTATCACTTCATCAAAAATACAGTCCTGATATAATATGTATAATAATGTATAAATAGAGGCAAATTCTTAAAGAAGGCAGCTGTTATCCTGCCAACGTGCCTACCCTTACCTATTTTTAATGTGGCAAGGCTGTTATAAATGTGAATTTATTGTGCACTGCTACCTCCAGCTGGATGGACATCCTCTCCTCGAACATGTTCCCTCTTCAGACAAACACAAGACTTTCAAATGGTCATCTTTCTGCCTGATCAATCTAAAAGTCATCATTCTATAAATATTTTGCCAGAAAGTCCATTTGCTCAGAAATCTGTCAAGAGATGTTTTTCGGGTTTTATGGATTTATTGACTTAAACCAAATTTTAAATACAATTGTTCATGTGGGCTTCTGGGATAAAAATTTTGCTACTAAAACTTCTCATGACACAAACATATTTTGGATGGAATTAGGGAGTCACTGAAATAGGAGATGCCAGCAAAAATAGGGTTGAAAATCAGTGTGGGACTGTCCCATGAAGACTTTGTGGCTTTCTTTGTCCTCAATTGAAGTTCAGGTGTAGTGGGAGACTAGAAGGAAAGAAGAGGTGAAGTCTGAACAGAGGAAGAGCTTTATAGAGATATGAAGTGAGAGTTTATAAACTGGACAGGTGAGAGGGAGAGCATGGGAAACAGGCTGTGACCTTATTATAGCTACAGCAAGAAAGGAAGATGAACTTGTCCTGGAGGCAGGGAGAGACGAGGAGCAGGGAAAGTGGGACAAGGAGTTGTAGCCATGGCACAATGAAGAGCAGGCTTAGCAGTAGGATTAGTGATGAATGATCAGCTGTACAACCCAGAGACAGAGAGAGCTGCTAGGCAGAGGAGGCTGCACAGAGATAGCTACAGGGAGAGGAAGATGGAGCAATAGTTGCAGAGAAGTAAATCACAAAGCAATATCTGTATAAAGAATTTAAGTAGGAATTCAGTAAAGAATAAGATTTTTTAAGAAACTTTCCAGATATATTTCAGATCAGATAGAATTACTTTAGATGTTTGCTTTATTTTAAGGATGAATGAGGAAGTTCCTTGCACCATCCTTCTGAGTGAGGAGTGTTGTGACATTTGCTAGGAACTACAAGGATTTTTTGAAGATAGTTTGCCTGCTTACAATCAAGGTCTCAAGAGAATCTGATAGGTTTTAAGGCATCAATACAGTAGCCAGTAGCACAGTGTTTGAATTATCTAAAATTCATCATTTTTTGCAGATGTAATGGTTGGACAATGAACAAGTCTTCAAAGTGTGTCCTACAATAGTCACACCATCTAAAAATCAGCTCCCCACCAAAAAATCTCCTCCTTTTCTCCTGAGATTTTTCTCCTTTTTTTTTACTTCATATTTATTAAAATAGAAGAACCTAAGGAAATATCAATTTTGCCCAGTGACTTCAGGCAATAACACTATCACTAGAGATTATTGGTGTATTCTCAAAACCACATCCTACCAGAAATGGGATGGATACCTGGTAAAAAGTAAATTCAGCATGATCTCACAAAAGTCATCTGAACTAATAGTCCCTGATCACCACAACTGGATTTACTAGAATTGGGGATGCTTTGAAATCACAGGAGAGTTCTTCACTGCTTTTAAAAACCATATCAGCAAAAGACCTTTATAGAACAACAGCACCAAAAAGCTGAGTTGCAGGAGCTTTGAAATAACTTCACTTAAGATTCCTTTTTACTTGTCTAGCTGTGCTGATCACTGTGATCCTAAATGTAGAAGATTTTAGGAAAAGCAATTTTCTTATCCAATTTCTCAGGGAAAAAAAAACCACAAGAAAAATACTAACATTCAAAAACTAAAAATGTAGGGAGCTCATGACTCTGTTTGCATCCAGCTGTGAGCCATTACTCACATGAGTAGTCTCACTGATTGCAGAGGGTCTATTTGTGGATGCTGGAGCTTACACCTGGGAGCAGAGGCAGCAAAGGCACAGGAATCAGGCACCAGTTTGGGGAGGCAAGCTGGAGCAGGAAAAGGCTGTTCTGGAGGATGTGTTCCTACAGTCTCAGGCTCTGGTGGCACTAGCTTCCACAAGGTTTGAGGGCAGCTTGTGCTTTACTGCCCTGAAGCCTCTGCTCTGCACCTCCTCACTGGCCCAGAAGCAATAGGAGCAGTAAGCAAGGGATTGTGAGAGAGTTATTTGGGGTTTGAATAAGACATAACAGAAGGGGGAACAATAAAAGGTGAAGGTGAAGGTGAAATTCCCAAGCTGATCTTTCTTCCCCCCTCAATTATCTGGTTCTTCTACTAACAACCATCTGTCCCTTTCCTACTCTATTCACTCTTCTCCACACAGACCCCCAACTCTCCCTTTCCACCTCACCTGCAAATCCTTCTCCTTTACCCAAGAACACCACTCAAATTTTCTTGCATTCCTGTTACCACACAGATATCATTTTCCACCTCCTTTTGCCCTTCCTGGCCCTCCAAACACTTCCCTTCACCACAACACACACACCTGTCAGCAGGTGACTCCTTCAAATCCGGCCTGTCGCTTCTGCTGCTGAATTGAATTTGCTTGAAGGATCTTTGGAAGGACAAAGCTGAATTTGTAACTGAAAAGCCTTGAGCTTTCCCATCTGTAAAAGAGGCTGAGGGAAGAATCAGATTCGAAATCCAGCTTTTAGTGATTCATAATAAGTTTCATGGGGAAGTCTTAAGTGGGGTATGGAATAAAACTGGGAGATCTCAGCTAATAGCTAAAAGCCAAAAGAATAAGGCATGATGTGTTAAATCCCCTTGCTAAAATCTACTCACTTATTCTAATTACAGAGATGTCTCATCAGGACACTGACATACGGTGTAGAACTTACTCCTCAATTTATTATTTTTTTTTATCATGGAAGAAATTTATTGTGAGTTCACTAGAGAAGAAATGTGACAGATGAAAGGGAATAAGAATGCTCTTTACCCTTGTTATATTTCTTCCCTTGGATTTAGGGCTTGGGGTGGGTCTGCTTTTGCTAATATGCAGAGTATAGTGGGCAGCTACACAAATTTCAGCTGTCACGTGACTGTGGAAAACTGGAAAGATAGCTGGCCTAAGGTTATTCTTTTTTACTTTCCTTTTTTTTTTTTTCCCACATTGCTATGCCTAATATTTCTTAAAACAGCATTTTTTGCCTGATATAGAATACAACTGAAAAGATCAAAAAGGTCCATAAAAGCAAATAGAGTTAGAAGTTCTGGCCAGCTTCAAAGAGTCCCTGGGAAACCAATATCCTGTTCTAGGAAAATATCTTCATTCAATACAATACTTAAGTTTATGATAAAATAAATACTTTCATGGATCAGAGATCAAGATCATCATAAGCACCTCATTCCAATTGATTTTTTTCTTTAAATGCTCAAAGTATATCTGCAGGGAATAGGACATTTTAAGATAGCTGTCACTTTATGTAAATCCTGTGATTTTAAAAATATTTTTTCCGTATCATCTGAATTGTTCTTGTTTGTTCCTGGAGTTTATTTCTCCATCTACAAATGTAGAGATGATCCATGATTTAGTTCTCTTGTTTAATGGCTTTTTTGGCATTCAAGTCACTTGAGCTCAGTGCTCTGTCCCAGCTGTAGAAATGTTCTGTTCTTTCAGGTGAGTGAATAGAGTTAGCAGGATTTGTGCATCTCTGTATTCATATTTGTGTTTGTAAGAGCAAGGTGCATGGAGGGCTCTTCAGAAAGCATTGAATAGCTCATTGAAGGTCTAGATTATTAAAAGTTTGCCTCACAGAGCCTAATCCTGATGAGGATTTAGCTCTGATCAGCTGTGTTGCAACCAACAAAGAAATGCTTTTTCACTCTCTTGCCTTAGTGGCCAAATCCACTGTGTGTCAAAGCAAATCTGCATGAAGCCTTCTTACACAAAAGATGGAAGGTCACAGCAGACATACTGTGCTTTTTTATTTTTTCTTTGCTTTTTTATTTTCATTGCTTTTTTATTTTCTCTTACTATCAGACTAAAAAGTAACATACTCTCAGGCTACCTCCCTTCCTTTTTCAGACCTAGTTACCAGTTATTTATTCAGTACAAACTGAACTATTTCTAGCACTGAAAGTGAGCTCCTCTGATCACTCCTGAATACCTGTCACTCACTGCTAGAACACCTTCCTTGAAGCTAGAGAATACAGGCTCAAACAATCTTAAATGGCATTCCCCCTATTTCTGTTTATAAACTTAAAAATGTCTGCAGATCCACCAGGCTGTGCATCTGCTGAGCCCAGCTATCCCAGAATGTGTCAGATTTAATCTGTGTGGTATCCAGCATGTCTAAGACATGCTGAACTCAGAGCACATTTGCTCTGAGTTGATCCTGAATCTACAGTGGCATTTGTCTGGCACTTTGGGGCATCCAGACTTATTGCTCAGATGTTCAAAATCCTCAGGTTCCACTGGATGGAAAGATAATTTCTGTGAAAAAAAACCAAAACAAAACAAACAAAAAAAAACCAAAACAAAACAAAAAAAAACCCAAAAAAAACTTGAGTAGCTTGACTCAAGAGGAAAATTATTCTGGGCATGCCAAAAACCTCACTTTGCATATGCAAGGAGTTAAATATGTGTAAGAATCTGACAGCCTATGTGGTGGACTTTGGCAGAGAAATGCAGTCATTAAATACAGGGCAGCCATTACCACGGCCTCAACCTTGTGGCAAACAGTTCTGCACATCTGTAATTCCAAGATGAGGGAAAGAGTCCTAATCCCAGAGAGATATCTCTCTGAAGCCCATTATAATGCACCTGCATGTCTTGGTAAAGCAGAAATTAGTGTTTTGGGAGGCTTAGGTTAGCAAACTGAGATTGGTGAAACCCACCTATTTACACCAACTTCTTCCAACATCCTGCATGTACTCCTCACCCTGGGCAAGGGATTGCAGTATGCAGCAAAGAATCTAAAGTTTGGGAAATTCAGCCTCAGGCTGGAATTTATGGTCTTACAGGTGGCTGAGTTGATCATGTGCCTTTCATCCAAAAGGAAGTGAGCTCACTTTTTCCTCCTTCATACAGAACTTTGATTCCTCTCAGATGCTTTTGCAAGTAATGTTCGACCTTTCATCTTTTGGTAGAAGAGGACTTTGAGAGCAGTTAACAAAATGTCTTGTACAGCTCTGTTCTGAGCTTCACAGTCTTTGAACAGCAAGCAAAAATTACTTTTCTTAATGGATGTCCACTCTAAAAGACAAAGAAGACCTCAGTTATTCCAGTAATGGAGAAAAGTACTGCAGACAAAACTGCCTGGATTATTATCTAAGCTAGATAAAATATTTCAGACAATGTTTTAGGATTCTAGAAGGCAACATCTTTAAATTTTTTATTATGTGTTGATCACAGCTGATGGCAATTGTATGTATTGGCTGAACTGGGTACCCTTAGAAAAGCTGAATATTTTTACAAAATTGCTGCATGTAGTTGTGTACATCATGCAAATATGAGTAATCCTATATGTGCTCTCACATACCAGATGGGGCTTTTCATGTCTAAAAAGGGTTGTGTTCAAGTCAGATGTAAATAAGAATTTCTATTGTTTTAGATTCCCTAGTCTTGCTAAGAATAATGAATATGGTATTGGATATCATGCATCAAAATTTGTTATTTAAAATATGACACATGATATACCCAGTGAAATTTATTCTGATGAGGGAAAAAAGTTACCAAGAGATGATAAAAACTGTAAGTTACACATGAATTACCTGGAGAATAAAACTTCCTTCTATTGTATATAACTTTTATAAAGACAGTAGTCCCACTGAAGATTTCACATTGCTAGCTCTAAAATACAGTTGCTCGCACTAGCTTATGATAATGTAAAATGTTGGAAGGGGAGTTAATTCACTGCTTTATAATGGTGAAGTTATTGAGCTATGATAATAATTTCCGTGGATTATGTATTTATTGGGGGGAAAAATGTGCTCTGGATGGTTGCTCATTGGACTAAGAAGGATCTGGGTTTATTCATTCTGGCTGCTCTCCCAGAAATAGATGGTTGACCTAGAAGATATTCAAATCCAAGGTTTTTTGGAGGGAAGCCCATTTCAAGCTGCAGACCTTGCTGGTGTCCTACAGCCTGGCAAGAAGGGAGCCTTGACCAGTTGCCCAAAGTGTGCCTTGCCATGGGTGTAGGTTATGTCCTGACAGCACATGGGGGGCAAAGGAGTACAGTCTGCCCAAGTCTACTCTGCAGAAAATATTTGCTCTTGGACTCGCTGCAACTACTTCTCCAATTCTTTGTCACTTTTCTTCCTCTTTGATCATTCATTCCATTTCATTGGTATTTATGTGACAGAGAATACAAGAGCACTCATAAAACACCTACGGCAGATTCGATCTCATTGCAGTCTTCAAGGCACCACTCTTACACAGCAAGTTAATAATGACATTAATAACCTCAGAGAACTTGTGATAAGGCCTTGCAAATTTGTAACAAAAATATCTAACCCAAGGTATCTTCTTGATTCTGGTTCAGTTTACCACAGCAACATGAAAGCTCTGTGTCTCTCAGACGTCCTTCAGTTGGAGGGTTCTCCTCATGTAAAATAGAGTCAAAACCATCACCATTCTGTATAGCTCAAAAGCTGCTTTTCCTCTCAATTTTCTTGCTGAAATTACCTTTGAGACAACACTTTACCCCTCATTCCTATTAAATGATTATACAGCAAGAGCTATTTCTTAAGTAGGATGAAATGGAATGAAGTGCTGTTTTTTCAGTTTTTTTGGGTTTTTTTGGGTTTTTTTTTTTTAGTAAATGTTTGGATTCTCTCATTTTGGTTCTTTGTTAGACATTATGCTACACATGTGGGCTCTGGCAAGTTGAGGGCTGTGGGAGTAATTCTGATCTGAAACAGCCTCTGGTAAACACAAAAATGAGTGTATACCAATTTCAGAACCTCTCTATCTTGAATTACCAAAACAAACAGCTTTGAAATTGGAAATGTGTTTACCCTGGCCCTTCAGTCTGGCAGAGCAGCCTTGGCCCCGTGGAATGGAAACGCTGTATTTGAAACATCACAAGCACTATAAAGGTCTGGAGACCAAATATGGAGGAGGCTATGAGCATTCTGGATCGAAACACATTAGGAAGGGGGAAAAGAACTGGCTGGATCCACAAGATAATGTGAGACCCTTCTGTTGTACGGGGTGAGCCACAAAGCTCTTCCTTTTTCAATGCAAACAATCACTGTTACTTCAACAGTCTGGAATTCCTTGAATTCTGTAGTAACACTAATTATTTTTTAGAGGCATTGCAAATTTAATGAGAACTATAGTATGATTTTGTCTGTACTCTCTGTATTGTTTGCAATAAAATAAGTGACAGGATTTGTTTTTAACTCTGCCGTTATCAATCTTGGAACTTTTTGACAAAACCTAATCTGCCATGCTTTATAATTTAAATTATTAAAATATGAGTTAGAATTGCTAAGTTTTCAAATTAAGTGTACACAGGGAAAAAAATCATGACCACTGACTTTAATGACTAAATAGTTTTATTATATCCTCTGAAAAGATTATGGAAAATACTAATAATCTGAAAAAGGTTAAATTCAGAATTTTTTGTGCATGGTTAAAACACATGTGCTTTGCATAAATTTTAAATGTTTTGTGGTTGTCAGGGCTGACAACTATTTTACACCCATAATGGGCCAGAGCTGACTGAAAATAGTTTATCTTGATATTATCTATGGAATAAGTGCTTAAACATATTGTAGCTAAATTCAGTGTATTTATGGGGATCCTAAGGAGCAGGTAATTAGTGCATTGCAATTTTATTTCCAACATCAACCAGCAATATCAGTCTGTGAGCCAACTTCACAGATGGCATAGTCAACTTTAACTCCATTTATTTCATTGTGATGTCCTTATTTAATCCCCTGATCATTTCAGAATCAAACAATATTTTGGAATTAAGTCTATAATTTAATCTTTTACTTGATGATTCTGAACCATTGTAGCCAGTGCTGTCCCACTGATTTGTAGTCATAGTCTGGATTGCATTCAAGTTACAGCTGGGAGCTGGTCCTATTTCTCTGCAGATACATTTAGGCACAGCAGAAAATTATAGCCCTCCCTAAAGTTGTGTGTATCTTATCAGGATAAGTTACACAATGGAGAAGCTCAGCGTGGAAAAGCAGATGTAGCTGAAGATCCAGCAGACACAACTCTCAGCATTCTTGTGTTTACCTTTGGTCTGGCTTCAGACTGATCCCATGGACTGAACATCGTGGCTGAAGTGTGTAAGGAGAGCTCACAATGCTTTAGTTAATTTGATCCAGAATGCACAAGTGTGCTCACGGAGTCTGCATTCGTATGCAGACCAAGGCACGGTGAGTAGTGACTGCCAAGATTTAATTGCTGGCCTGAACCAAAATGCTATTGTTAGACATTCTGTAAAATATATTCAAAATCACTCTGAGCCTGGAGAGCAGTTTGGAAAACTTCACCTATCAGCAGTCTGGTTTCAAGTCACAATCTGCAGTATAACTTCTATGTATGAGAGGTAACCCATCACACAGTTCTGGAATTCCTTCCAAAATGCTCCAATTATCTTCCCTCTTTTTTTGTTTTACAATGTCCAGCCATGCCTTACTATAAGGAAGGAAATATGTACTGATTTGTGGTTTTTCTTTTCTTTAATACCGTCAAAAAAAGACTTAAGATGTGAACACAATTTGCTCCAAAAATCCAGTGAAGGAAAGAAAAGCAATGGATCTTCCAAAGACATGATAACACTATGGAAGAAAAATTATATAGAAGTGAAAGTAAGAACTATTCAGGGCTTCTTCACCTAAGATTTTACAGTATAGAGAAATTGGTGGAGTACAGGGTTTTTGGGTTTGTGATGATATCCAAGCTGCAATAACTGTGTAAGTCTGCTGAGATGGATTTTTAAGAAAAGACTAGGCAGTCCTTGTCTTTGAATTAATTGCAGTGTTAATGAACAAGTTCTCACACATCTCACACAAGCACTAGCCTGATACATTCCAAATCTCTGAAAGGCTTTACTTTGTTGCAGCCAATGAGCACTTTAATGAAATATTGCCTCATACTTCCTCATTGAATCAGTTATGAGAGCTTTGGTGACTTAAGAAGCACCAACCTGGTTGAGGCAGTGAAGAGCTGAATTTTTATCATGTACAAATGGTATCAAGTCCTTGACTCGGGGTTTTTATGTGAATAATATCGGAAACACTTTCACTGGCAGCTTTGATTTTCTTCTTTGTATGTTCTAGCATGACAGCACAACAGTGAAGGTAGGTGTCCCATTTGAACATACACTACCATTTCCAACAGCTGTCAGACATCTCAGATATTTTTTCAACTCTTTGAAAAAACTCTGGGCAGTTTTGGTAGAAGAAAGTGAGCAAAGCAAGTTCGTCAATTGAAGTAAAGTTTCCATGCATGCAGCAAGCAAAACCACTCAGCTCTATGGTAACAATAGATTTACAAATCTCATAACTTGTGAGGGAAAATTATTTATATACAGTTGCTTGAAAAGTAATTTGAGTTGATATATCATTTGGCACCTCATGAAATCCTTTTCACCATTATGTGAAAGTACAGTCCCATCAATTGTTATCTGCTTTTTCTTGGTCACTGCAATGTACATCATTCATATCATCTTCATCATATATTGCATTTTATTTTCTTATACATGATACATACAGGTATTTCTTTGTGTGTATGTATCCTATGCATTATATTTCTACATTCACATGCATAAAAGTATCTATGTATGTGTGTCTGTGTGTACAGAAGGAATGAACCTCAAATTAATGTTTCATGATGTGGTTGTTGCTCTTTCTGGTGCAAGAGATGATCACATAACACATTTGCCAAGATGCTGTGGAATAATTTCTTTGTGGGTTCTATGAAATGCTCCCCTGTATTAAACCTCTTTGTGAGTGTATTCTTACAAACCAAACAGGCTGAACAACTCTAAATAAGACATGACTTTCACATACTGTGTTAATTCTATTGTGACATCATCTTTTTTTTTTTTTTTAATTTTGGTGATGCTTTGGTCTTTCTGTTCATGATTACAATATAGCCACTTCTCACAAAATTTGAAGTAACTTTTGGACTTATTTCATATACTTAGGAAGGTGAGACCCTGGCTGCATTCTCCAAGGGCTTTTTGCCTTTTATAATTTTCTGCAGCATCATCAGTCACAGATGAGGTGAACCTTGCACTCCATAGTGCCAGGCCTGCAGGCAGCTGTTAAGGATTTCTGCTGCTGTGACTACATGCAGAACTTTTCATCACTGAGTGTCTTCCTGACTGCAAATGGGTAATTTTTATTTTCATTTCTCTACTTGAATTCTATTGTTTTGCAGGCTTGTTTTCTGGGAGTGCCACACTGGTTTCTAATTCTCTCCTTGAGACATGAGCTCTGTCACAGCTGAGCACATATAGCATCTCTTGTGGTGTGTGAGACACAGAATGGTCACTCCTGCTTTAAACTTAGAGAGCTGAAATAAATCCTCTGTCGCTTTGTGCCTCTCTTCACTTTCTCTGCAGAGAAACAGCATTGAGAGGAAAACTGCAGACCATGACTGCAAACTACCATAAAAAACCTGTAATAAAGCAAAAAGAACTTAAATACTTCAGGTTTACATTTCACCAAGCTGCAGGTGTCCTCATCCATTATCTTTATAATTCTACCTGCTAATGAGTTCTGTGACTTGCTTCTGGACCAAAATGTGGCTTATCAACATTAATGAACCTTTATCACTTTTCCCTTAAAAAGTTTGTAGTCTGAGCCTTTGGGCTGCACGAGTGTTGCTAAGACAGATGCTTTACAAAGAGCTGTTAGTCTTGTGCAGCCAAAGGTTTGACAACCTAAGGGGTTACTGAGACCATTTTCCAGTGTCATTTCACATTCCTTAGGTGTCTCCTTCAGGGAAAAGGAAAGATATGATACCCAGCCTAGTTTTCTCAGTAACCTGAGAGACATTATGGAAAAAATACTTATTTTGTTACAGGTCAAAACAGGACATTTCATCTAAGTGTTTTCTAGAAATTATTTTTACAGTATTGCATCTCAAGTCCTGCAAATATATCAGTATACAAACATGAATAGTAGTTGACATAAAAATACCTGCATTTGTGTTTCTTAGACAAGCTACCTAATCAGTTTAAAGAGTTATTTATGCAAACAGCTATTCAGAAGTTGAAAAAATTTCAGGCTTGCCGATGCATTATTTTATGGATTGAATTTAAAACTGCAGCTGACTTCACACTGAGGTATAGGTCCTGGTTTAAAGAATGAGATGAGGACTATGCTTTTTCCTGACATTTTTGATTGGATTAACATTGGGTACAGATACAACTATTCTGTATCTCTGAACACAGACATTTTTCAGAAGGACAAAAATGCATGCTGTTTAAATATTAGGTATCTGTGTCAAATGTTCCTTTTGTACACATTCTCCCACTATATTGGCATTATCCAGGTTTAACTTACTGCATTTCTACTTGAGGAATCCGAAAACCATTATTTGCCGGCTTCGGTTTTTTTAACATTGATAGTTTTGTCACGTCATTCATTACACTCTTCTGCTTCTCTTTGGAAAGCATTACTCCACTGGAAAGGAGCAATAGGATTTCATGACAGCAGCACGTTAGCCAAGACAATCGATTACAGCTGTAATTTCTCACAGATGTTTTAACCCGGTGGGTTTAAATTGATATCCAAGTAAGTTTTAAGAGACTTCACATAACGGAGGTGCATACGCTCGTCTTCCTGACAGTCCAGCGCATTATCTGTAAGGAAGCACCATATGGCTTCAACTCAGATGAGACAGCACCACTGTGTACTGGATGAATTTCTCTAAAGCTGAGCAGCAAAACTATAATGCACCACGCTAGAGTGCATATGTGAGGAAGCCAAGAGTGTCATAAACACAGGTGACAGCCTGGCAGGCTTTTCTGGAAGTATCACCTGTCCTCTCGAGATGATGCATGATGAATAGATATTGGCTGTGCACGATCTTCATCCTTACTTAATGTTTAGTGGTGTTTATGCTACTTATGTGCTTGGCTTCTTTGCTAATGCAAGTAATAATATTCGTTTTGACCTCTAAAGACCTCTACAGTAAGTTACATTCCTATATTTTAGCTGGTTGACCGTAAATTTGTGGGAAATGCATGTATTATAGAGAAGGTTTCTTGAAAGTTGTGTTTCCCACTGGATTGTCACAGCAGTTGACATATGGCCTCATATTATGTGTAAAAGTTAGCACTGCATAAAACCTACTCCAACTCACCTGAAATCTGTTAACAACTGGCTTAAATAAGAAATCTCACAAAGAAATTCAATACAAGCATTTTTACTGGGGTCATGGAGAGATTTGGATTTTGCTAATGTTATTCAGTAAGTTGCTGGTGCCTTGGCTTTTGCAAACTGATGTAAACTCTTCACCTAAATATCCTGGTGTTTGTTATTTTGCTAAAATATCTTGGAAAAGTTTTGTCAGAGTGGGTTATGATGTAATGCTTCCACTGGGGAAGTAAAGTTTAAGAGAAGGAAGAAAATGGGTTTCTTATACGAGACAACTTTTCTTTTTAAAATGCAAATACCATGGTCACTAAAGGCAAGTCTAACACTTATTTATTTTGAGCCTAGCTGTTGAAATTTTTGCAATGGAATGAGTGTCCAGGTGAGACATTCCTGCCTTTGAAAAATAATATTTTCCTGAGGTATTATTGAAAAAAATGCTATTTCTTTAACCCACCTGTTGGCTGTTAATTGATTTTGACTACTGATGCCTTTTGTTCCCATCATTTTTTATTGCACACTAGAAATGTTTGTTTTGTTGCTGTTGTTGGAGTTTTTTTAGTCCTATATCAACTGTGATTTCTCAAGTGCTAGGGCAGCATTTTCCAGCAGACTGAACTTAAAATTTTACAACTGGAGGTGAAAGCTGATCCAGTACCCAGGCTGTCTGCTACCCAGTCCCAACACAACACACTTTTAAACATCTCTAATTTATGCAACCTTTGGGAGGTATGATGGAAAAATAGCACCCTGACACATCTGTTGCCATCATTCTCCTTCATCACTAATATCACCTCTGAAAATATAGTCCAGAACTTCAGCGCTTCCACCTGGTACACAAAACTGATGCTAAAATTCCATTCATGGAGCACAGAGACAGGGAGAAAAAAGTTCTAAAAGCAGTGAGTGTTTTCCCATTCTTTGCTGGAGTATTTCTGGAGAAAATTGTGTAATTATCTAGTATGTTAAAGCAGAAGTATAACTTAAAGTTGTTAACAAGAAGACACTGAAAATTAGGTTACTAAAGATCTGACTTTGACAGTTGTGAAACAGTTGTCCTACAGGTCTGGCCAAGTTCATCTGCATCTCTGCTGAACATCCTAATATAGTCCAGAATCTTTTAAGCTTTCTTGTTCCCCTGCAGCCACTGAAGCAAAAGGCCTCAGTGCTCTTCTGAACAGCTCAGTCATAAGAAGGCCTAGGCAGCATGGAAAGGAACACAGATCTGGTAATGCAAAATAAAGTGTTTTATGCCCTTAGTGAATGCTGGCTCTTCACCTCAAACTCTTGTGTAGTTTTCATGTTACTCATTAAAAAACAGCTGTAGAAAATACTAAGTTCATTGGGGAATAAACAAAAGTCACTAAAAGTAAAGTAGAATTACAAGATAAAATATAATAAAAATGTATACATGTTCAGGGATTTTTTTTTTATCATAGTGCTAAACTGACCTTGGTTTTCATTGCCACAGGATGAATAAACAGAGAGATATTGTTGCAGAAGCAAGTATAAAAAGATACAGGCAGGCAGTTGTCCGTTTAGATGGCATATTGTTTTCTGCTTATAGTAGCATAAATTCCTATGAAGATTTTCTGGCTTCATGCTTCAAGAGAGGAAATAAATTGTATGCCTTTATTTAAAATACTTGATATATAGAAAACAAAAACAGATCATTGATTTGGTCCATGATATGATTATGTTTTACTCTAGGCATTATTGTACTCATAATTCTAAAATCTTTGAAGTGCCTCATTCAGATTAGATGGGTTTTGTTTTTATAGCACAGGATAATCTTAATAAGAATGTCTTAATAATCTTTTAATATCAGAAAAGAAGTACAAATAATAATGACTTCATGTATAGCAATGAATCTTTGTGACATCAGGATGTATATTTTCTTTTTCTTCTACTTTGTTAGTTGGAGGTCAGCACTGACAGACACTAAATTTGAAATTGTGTTCTCAGTCCTGAAAAAAAATTCAGCTTTTTTTTTTTTTCATAAAAATAAGGGCGCTAATTCAACAGCACTGACTGCCTCAGTAGTTACAAGAAAAGAGCAGAACCGTCTATCACATTAATTCCCACACAAACAGTGAGGAGCCAGAACTCTTCCTGTAGGTATATATTTTTATGACCATCCTTTGTGAAATTTTTCATCCTCCAACATAATATATCAGGCAAGCGCAGTGACTAATAGCTGCACTTCTTGGACATTTTTGGATTTATTTTGACTCATTTTGAGAGGTGTCATAGAGTGCTCAATTTTAATGTTTTGGGTTTTCATCACAGGCTTGGTGTTTGCTCATTTGGCTTCTCTTTTTCTAAGAATTTCCTTTTTCTTATGCAGCTTCTTTCAGTTAATTTCCAAGAAGATAAACTTTTATATTGGATATCTAAAGTGATGAGATATCTTCAGTATTAATGCATTGATTGCCACAATTGCAGCAATTGATCATGAAATCTGTAAATTGAGAGATTGTATAGTGATACTCATTTCCTTTGGCTTTTAGACTCGTGAAGATGAATAAACTTCTCCACTGAGTTCCAAATAACAATATCTGCCTGCACTCTTGAGAAGTAACAGTCTCATCAAGCAACAGTGGTCATGTAGGCAGAGTTCCCCTGGTCTTCCAAGCTGACAGAATTTTCTACTTGAAATTTGTTTAGCCATACATTCATGGGTGAATGAAATATCTTTTAAATTATGCGATTTTCCTGAGTATTGAAAACACCTAGAGGTTGTTCCATACATTTGCAACTAACATGTCTGGTGGTTATTACAAAAAAACTGTAATCAGTCCTATTAGGCAAAAAATTGCCTATGTATTTTGGTTAATTTGCAGCTATTACTGTGAGCAAAGTGGAATAATTTAAAAAGAGTTTAGATGGGCTGACCAAATAAGCTGTATAAAATAAGTAATTGCACAGATTTCTTTAATCTGTTTCCCCTTCCTGCTTCCCCTCTCCTTCCAGTTCCTTGAGATTCATTCCTTCATTTCTTCTTTCCTTACATTTATGTATGGCTTTCTCCACCAGTCTCTCTTCTCCTTTGCATCTCTGAGGTTTCCTCCAAGGAAAGCCTTCCTATGTTTAACCATTATTTTTTCAGGGGACACACTCTCAACATATACATCAAGAAACAGAAAAGCATCATTTAGTGTCACTGTCTCTGCAGGCTTATATGAGTTCCATTTTCACATTTTCATTTATGTTTTAAAACCCCTCAGATTCATCTCCACTCAGGTCTGCTTCCTTTTAGGATCCCTGGTAGAGCAAAAGAATGTGATTGGTCAAGGAGCTGCAATTCAGGTTAAAAGTGGAGATAAACACAAAACATTTCTGTTGAGGCGCAAGAAAGTATAGAGTAGAGAAATTCAAAGGAGGGAGTCAGGCTGAGGAGGCAAACACCAAGAACTAACCAAAAACCCATAAAGTGTCTGATTGAGAAGTTTGAGAATTCCCTGCATCCTGCTTTTGGCTGCATTTCCAGATAGTTCACTAACACTTACATCCCATCTGGAATGGGAGCTTGCACTCACCAGCATCTTTAATTTTTTCACATCAACATTTCACGGACAAAATACTTTTTTGTGCTTCCTCATCTGTGATGCAGTAAAAAGCAACTGGTAAACAGAGCTTGACATGTAGTCCAAAATAGCTTCCAATGAAACATTTTTAAACTACAAAGGGTTAAAATATCTCATTTCTAGACTGCTGTCCCAAACAGTACCACTATCTGTCTTTCTCTTTTATATATTCCTTCTTTTTATTCCTCTGCCTTATTTAGGTTTCCAGACCTATACAAGGTGGAAAACACTCCTAACTGGGAAGCTGATGTGAACAGACATTCAGGTGACATGACTATGTAGGAGGAAAGAGCTGTAGCAGGTAGTAAAAACACAGTGTAATATAATGCTAAAATTTTTCTTTTCTTCAGGATGTCCACCCAGTTTAAAACACAATGAAATCAGTTTCATATGGCAATTTGATAGAAAAATCACCTTAACTACCATTCTGTTTTACAGTGTTTTTCAGTATTTT
Organism: Chloebia gouldiae; assembly: GCA_003676055.1. Lineage (NCBI taxonomy): Eukaryota > Metazoa > Chordata > Aves > Passeriformes > Passeridae > Chloebia > Chloebia gouldiae. The sequence continues at coordinate 10,253,019 of QUSF01000016.1, forward strand.
TTTTTACTCTTGTGAGTGGGGATTGCAGTCTTCTTCTGGTCATCAAAAAGTATTTCCATTCTACTCTTGTTCACTTTAAATACATTTCACTGTTCAGGCCTTTAACTAGCTCAGTAAAACGATTCAGATCTGAACTCTATCACTCCATTGACTGAACTTTGCAATTTAAAACTAATGTGCTGTTGCACTGTCTACAGGCACTCCTAATGGACAACTTTAACATTGTTTAGATGCCAGGTAATTTGTTACAGCCTGAATTTTCTCTTCTACTTAATGGCTGAAAGTTAAATGTTTGCCATCAGAACCAGTGGTCTGTTGAACATTGATCCATGGGAGAACAGTGAACCTATGTCTCTGCAAATTTGTAAGTCATCTAAGAGGCAAAGCAAAGCTGACCTCGTAATGTCAAATCCCATTTAGAGCTGGTGAATAGGTTGGAAAGAAGGTACTTGATATCTTTTGAGCAGTATTAAAAATACACAACTGTGCAGAGGGATGAAAGCCTCAGTAAATTAATGTAGGGAGTCTGGCCTTTCCAAGTAACTTGTAGTTGAATTTTGTGTTTTAGGAGGAATGGGATGCAGTTAATAAGTATTGTGACTTCAGAAAACAGTTTCTGAGCACATAGGCTTCCAGATAAGTGTTAGAAGCTGTAGCTTTGCCCTTCTGTGTACACAATTTTATTTTAAATTTAGTAACTGCACTTTCTAACTTCACTCAAAAGTGATATCTCACATCACTTAGCTAAAGCATCCATTTGGAGTTGAAATATACATCTAACTGCATTTTACTAAAATAATAAACTTTCATTTAGTCTGTATATCATTTAAATTTTTCTTATTCACTAGTTACAGGCCACAGGAGCACCTCAGCATAGGTGCATGAGGCTGGGGCTGATGCCACACTCAAGACTAGTGTTTTCATTTCCCTGCCAGGTCTCTATTGTCCTCTCTAGATAAATTTAGTCTCCTGGATGTCATCTATGAAACTTTTTGGGGCTTCCAGACTGGCACCTTTAAGATCTGACTCACACAGCTTGCAATTTGCAGCATAATTTACTGAATAGTTATCTACTTTATTTGGCTAAACTAGAAAGCATTGTTGCTGTTTAATGTTAATTTTTTGCATAATGGGAATTAAATTTTTAAATACTTTTTTAAAACAAAAATTAAAAGCTGAAAATTAAAATGTTTAGGTAGTAAAACTTTTGCTTATAGGGCTTTCAAAGCCTCTGAGCAAATACAAGAAAGATTTCCATCCACTCTATTTCCAGAGTGTCACTGCACTGTTTTAAACACATACATACTGGCAACACCCAGGGCAGGATTTGAAATGGAAATCCAAAGTTCTTTTGAAGGGCAGTAGCAATTTATCAGAATTGTCAGAGACCAGTGAAGAGGATGGTTGCTGGATATAAAAACAAGATGTGACTCTGATGGTTGTGTGTGCTAATATATTTATGAATTTGGGCAGAAAGATGATCGGACACTTCATCTGTGCCTAATGCAATTTCATGCAGATTCTCACCAGTTGTGACCTCTTTGCGTTCCTCCAGAATGTTATGCCTGAAATAGCTTGCCCTCTTCATCCCAGTATTTTTTATTAGGCTTCTGCTGTGGCCAAAACCCACAAAATCTAACTATGCAGCCTGTGGAGTGCAGTGCTTTCTGAGGAATTTAAGTGGAGCCAAAAACCAAGCTCCAATTAGACAGCTTGCTACATTCTCACCATGGAGAGGAGACAGCATGTAAACTACCCATATGCATTAATTATAATCTCCTCCCCTGCTTTCCATTTTTCAGCTTGCCAACTCTCTCTCCCCAATATGAATTCTCCTGCCCTTCCTTTGAGGCTAAGATTAGCAGGTTTTGCCCCCTGAAATTAAAAGGAGATGGGCACAGCCAAAAAAGGCTGGTCTGTGGGGACCCAATCAGGCTGGAGTGTGTTGTTTTCTGTTGGGTTTTTTTTTTTTCTGTTTTTTCTTTTTCACTGAGTCATCGGTGGTTAAGTGTGACAGTGGGGAACAATAAGTGTTTTCATAAACCTTAGACTTAGGGCTGAGGAGAGAGCAGGAAGCAATATATCTGTGGTGAGTAAGCCTCAAGAGCCATAATTTCCCTGTTTGTTTCAGTTGAGATGAGTGCCACCCTGTTGTTTGTTTTATAAACTGTTTAATAAACTGTAATGTTTATTAACAGTAATCCATTAAGATCATCTCCTTTGAGACCTTTCCTGTACAGTCAGTGCTCTGCACTTCAATGAGGAACCCAGTTTTATTTTCCTTTTGTTTCTTGTTTTGCATCAATTCAGAAACTTTAATGACTTTCTCCGAACTTTTATACCATGCTGCATAGAGAAAGAGATCTTAAAGCTGTTTAGGCAACCTCTGCTAGCTTCAGACATGTCATACAGAAAAATAATGAAGTCTAAAATATGTGTATGTGAGCCCTATCATCTGAAATTTTAACAGCTCCATTTCCTTGCTAGGATGTGAGAAAATTAGCTGTGCTATGTCATGTGGTGGATCAAGGTGGGAGGTAGCACAGGTGGTCATAACAACTGCAAAGGTTTTATTACAGAAGGCTCTGCTCATTTTTAATAAAATTGTCCTTGAAACCCAGCTAGCCAGAAATTAATAGGAAGCTTGCAATGATTTTTTTTTTCCTCAGGAAAGCACTCTGAAATTTCACATAGTGAAAATCACTTATCAGCGCATCTAAACCAAGTTTTATTTTAAAATACAGTTTTTAATTAAAGTTTTCAATTCTGAGCCTGCTGCTAGTACCTGATATCTTGCTAAAAGGTCACAGCACTGGTGGCATTAATGGCATGAGAACCTGATATAGGAGATTATGAATGTTCAAATTGCCTTTCAGTGCAAGCTTCTCATCAGGAGGGGCTGCAGCCATTCCTGGCTGAGGGCAGGTTTAGTGATGGAAGTGAGGTGCTCGTTCTTTGGCATGGCTGTTGTAACAGGAACCAGAATTTTTCCTAGAGTGGATGTGAGCAGGGAAGGGGCCAGTACTTGTCCTTGGTCTCAGATCCCTCCTTTGAGGAGGGTGTTGCTCCAGCAGTCCCAGCAGAGTGTTATGGGCAGCTGGGGATGGTGACTGGGGGGCAGTCATGCCCTAACCCCTGGAGATAACAGGGGCACAAGCATCCCCTCCTGCCCAAGCCTTATGAGGCTTATCTCCTTACCAAGAGCAGGAGCTGCTTCATGTGGCTTGTGTCCCTCACCCTTCAGGTGACAAAAGTGACTTTGCCTGTAGTGCTGGAAAACCTTGAACTGGATTGGTTCCAGTAGTGTTTTGAGATGTAAAGAGGAGATCCTTGAGCTGTTTTACTGCAGCTGACAGTGATACAGGGGGACTGTGGAGCTTTGGGCACTTGCCAGAGGAGAGAGGAGATGCAGCTATTCTCACAGTGGCATTGTAGAGAGCTAAAGAGAATCAAATTTAATTTGGAAGATGTGAAAGGACCTCACAAAGTGAGGCAGAATTAGGTGTTTCTTGCTGGGGTGGGGGCTGGCATTGCTGTATTCTGAGCTCCTGAGGCAGCCCTGTGTCACTCCTCCTGCCTCTGGAGCTTGTCTGAAGTAAAGCAGAGCGATGAACTTTGCACAGCAACGTGAGTAACTTTGGTGCTGCCTGAGCCAGCAACCTGGAGCTGCTGCTGTGCAGGGCAGGCAAAGGACAAGACTTGAAAATCCTCCAGTTTGGCATGGAGGAAGATGCTAAGGAGGCCTTAGAGCCAATGTTCTCCAGCAGCAAGCACAAGACTAAGCCGTCTGCAAACAACCCCAAGGATAGATTGGGCACAGCCTTATTACTCTGGTCATAACTCTGAATTACTATTACTTTAAAAATATATTGGTCTAGTGAAAGCTGAAATTAAGTGGAACATATTGCCACTGCCCTCGGGGATCTGGCATGGAACCACCACTGAAAGCAGAAATGATCATTTGCAAACAGAACAGAAACCAGAGCCCTGAGAGTCAGAGGCACTTGATTCAGAACATCTGCCAGATGAGCCATGGCATAAGCTGCAGCGTCAGATTATATGTGTTGGGCTGTTGGGTTTTGTTGCTATTTTCTTTTAAAATTGCTGTTTGGTCTCATATAAAGCCATGATTCTTTGCCAAAGACAGCGCTGAGGGTGAAGATCCAGATGAAGTAATTATGTCTAGCACAGGGTCTCTGAGAGAATGCATTTCCAAACTTGTGTTATTGATATGAAAATGAGTTAGCAATAGCAGATTTTTCTAAGTACAAAGGTGGTCAGAATGCTTCAGAAAATAAACAAATAAATAAAAGCGCACCTTTAAAAGGTTTTTGTTAACGAATGAAAAATCTGAGCCATGGCTTCAGCCATATTGAGGAAACCACCTTGCCAGAAAATACTACCTGCAACTGCTAAAAGTAGCTAGAGAGTGAGGTTTCAAAAATAGTCTCTCTGCTTATTTTTCTTGTATAGAGAAAAAACTGCTTGTTATAATTATTCTTATTTTATTAAGAATCCTTTCTGTAAGAAGATAAACCAAGTAAACTTCCTAATTTGGAGCGTTGGGAACTACAGCACTTTCCAAAGAAGTCATCTGTGGAACTTGGCAGTGACAACACAGGCCTTAGGTAGGTCACAGTGATATCAAAAAGGGACTTTTGTCGTTGCAGAGAAATTCTTGCTCAGGCAGAAGAGGTTATGTCAGTGTAAGGCAAAATGGGAGGGAAGCAAAGGTCTTTGTACCCAAGACAGTTTTATATGGGCAATAAGCTCCCCTTGATGAGCTGGCTGAGCCTGGGGATGTGATTTATCTGGTGCTAATGAGCTTTCTGCTGCCTCCAAACACCTGAGACAACACAGGGTGTCTCAGAGATTAGCTGACTACAGTTAGGAACTTGCTTTCTTGTGCTGGAGACTTTTTATTATGCTGTCTGCCATTTGGGCTGTGTTTGGCTGAAGAAGGTTGAGGAAGTGGAAAACTGTTATTCTAAGAAGATCTTTGTGCAGAGGTCTGTGCGAGAGGTTCAAGGCCAAGCAATAGATCTTAGAAACTGAATGAGTTTCTCAACACAGCTTTTGTGTTGCTCAGCAGCCAGGAAAACAACCTAAGGATAATGGCTTTTGAGAAAGGTAAAGACTAAATAACTTTCGGTTTTCTCATTAAAATCTTCTCATTATTTAGAAAGATATTCACCTAAGACAGCAAAATACTTTTTTTGTATTTCAGACTTCCTCTGAACTTGGGCCTCTGAAAAGTTTATACTGTTAAGCAGACAGAAAGAACAAAAAAATGGAAGGAACTTCTTGCTCCAGCTAACAAAGCACACCCAGGAATTAAATCCAGGCTGCATTTTCCCCCCACCCTACATGCAGCCTGAGGATGCTGATTTGGCCAGTACCAGGCTGCTCTGTATTGGTGAGTGACACACAGTCTTCATACTTATGAAGAAAAGTACAGCCACTGATAAGCCTGTCGATATGCCTTGTCCTTTCAACAACAAAATTAACCAGTGGAGGAGGCTTTGCATGTAAATGAGGTTCTCTTCAGGTTTCAAATCTAATCAAAGTGGAATTCAACTTTCTTCTAAAGGATATGCAAAACTAGTTGGTCAAACATCCTTCAGCCTCTAAGTTTATCACCAGCCTGACGTCAGCCTGGAAATCCCAACTTTCTAAAGAGATGATAAATGTTATCTGCCAATCTCTTCCACTGAATAAACTCTGTTTGATCTGCATTAATCACACTTGGCAGAAGCTGTTCAAGCCTGCTAGCAGCAATCCTGGTGAACAGCTTGGCATCATTGCTTAATAATGAAGTGGAACAGTATGAAAAAAAACATGAAGGAGCCTCCTTTTCATTGCTGCCCCAAAGTTAATGAAACACACATTAAAATGTATGGTTTGAAATATTCACTAGATCTGAAACTGTCTTCTTGTAATCATATTATTGCTCTCAAGGGCAAAACAGATCCCTTTCTTTTTCCCTTTTCTGCTATAATGCTATGTGTCAGAAGTGCACAGAAAGAGAAATACCAGATACTTCTGTAAATTTTGATACTTTTTTATCATTTTAATAAATGAGTGTTCGATGTCCTGAATTAATCTTCACAAATTTTGGCCAAGAATGTTTGAGTCATTATTGCTTTCACTCCAATATGATGAAGCACAGTTCAGAGCAGTTCCTGCCATTTTCCTTAGTAAGGAGAGGAGGCCTGGGACAGGTCTGTGCATCACTTGAGCCCAGCAAACCCTGTTTTGGGATCAGTTCTCCAGATGTTTAAGCAGTGACTCAAACACATGCTGAGAATTTCCACAAAAATGCTCTGTCTGGTTGCAGGTTCTCATCCAACAAATGCTTCAAAACCTTTGTCAGTGACTTAGCTTGGGTGTGTGGCTGCACTAAACTCAATGGGACTGTTGACACAGGGGAAGTCTAGCCCAGAAATAAAGAATTGATAGAAACATCTATCAGAGTACTCAGGGAGAGTGAGAAATGCAACCTCCTGGGGGGTTACATAGCACCTGCCTTGGTTTGGAATAAATGGGAGGAGGGAGTAATAAAGAAAGTGAGTAGAGAGGGAAGTACAGAGAATGGAGTCACAGAGCTGAAAAATGAGATGTAAGAATGGAAAAGAACAGAGGAGGCAAAGTAAGAACAGTGAAAATATTTAGTTTGCTTGTGGCTAGAGGGGGAAAATAATGTTTTTTAAGAAGGGAGAACTCTTCTCCAAAACCTCCCATACAGTCTTTGGGTGTGCAGGGCCTGCTCAGCAATTACTCACAATGTTCTACTGTGGAATGTCTCTTGTAAAAAAGAACATTTGCAAAACTAGCATGACTGACAAAGGAAAAAACACAAATTTACTTTCTCCCTTAAAAAATAGTAGACTTCTCTGGAGACATTTACAATATTTCCATGTCAGGAGTGTGCAGGGATGTAAGGATAACATTTCTGATCTTCTTTATAAGTGTTCATTCATCTCAGTTTAAGTCTTGAATTTTTGAAACTAAAAGATATCTTAAACACAGTTTTTTTGAAGCATCACCATCATTTTGTGAGCCTCTGGACATTTTCCTAAACTTTTATTTCTGAAAGTCGAAGTTACTTTAAAACATATTGATAAGTTAAAAAATGCACATTCTATGCTAGTATTCCAACAGATTCAGTGAATCCATCCTGTTAAAATATAAACTTCTTCCTCTAGCCTCTAATATACACTACCATTGGCTTTTTCTAATTAAAAACTGTGTAATTTGAATCCTGAGAGACGCACACCCTCTGAAATCATGAAACATTGTAGTTAAAGTAACAATGAACCTTCTTCTTTTCCTCAGGAATTTATTGCATTGCACAAAAGTTTATTACAGAAGGGAAAGGCTTAGAATGAATAAAATAAATAAGAAATGACAGCATAAACATACATTAGGTAAGATATTAGTATGATGTATGACATATTTTCTGAAGTTTGAATATTCAGACAAAGAAATCAAGAAGGAATTAATTATCACATTTTCGGAAGATAGGTCTAAATACTTCAGTGTGGTGCTGGCCACAGAACTACTTTCATTCTTAAAAAAAACAAATTAATTACTGAAATCTCACTTGGATGCTTGAGCCTGCACATTAGACACCTGGAAGTCTATGAAAATATTTCATTAATTACTGGTGGGCCAAAATATTTCCTATTACTGGTAACATGTGTTTTCTTTCTTGAAGACACCTACACTGATGCCTCATGAATTTACAGGGATTTGTTACATATTGATCTCCCTGGAAATACACTTTTGGCTATGCCCACAAATAACATGTTTTTAATTCTATTTCATTAAAGAATTGCAGTATCCATATGGCAATATATATGAAATGCATAGTATATTAATTCAAATTACTCTCCCCTCTCTAAGAAACTGCCAGTTTAGTGAGACATCACAAATAAAGTGCAATCTGAAAAAAAAATCTCTCACCTATAATTGCTCAAAGCATGCATTCTCTCTCCAGGCTTCATTTTCACTGAATGTGTAATGTTTTTAAAGTGGTGTTGCATGTAATGCCTTTTACTCTGAACACCCTTCACTTCCTGGCTCGAGTTTCCTTCTTGATATAAGAGGGAAAAGTTGAAATTGCTTCTAGACATGTAGGGAAAGCACTAGAATACAGATTAAAGCCTTTACAAGGTTTGATAAGTCAGGAGTTCACTATCTCAGAAGCAGTTAGGCTACTCAATAATGAGGCAATGTTAATTAATTCCTGTGCTTGTACTGGAGCATCCTTTTACAAACTTATGAGTCAATATATGTATATATATATATACACATATATGTGTATATATATATGTATCTATGTTTAAATATATGAAGTGACTAAGGCCCCATTCTTTTGTTTTTGCTATTCAAAGAAACATTTTCTAAAGCCTCTACTGAAAACTGAATCTGACCACACAAAACAGGAAGAATATAATAAAAGGAAATAATGTATATAATGAGAAAAAAATGTATAAAAGAAAACTTATCAAAAAAGTATGGACCCAGAATAAGGGCTGGTTTGGAAACAAAAAATTATGACTAAATTGAAACTTTTATTCCCAAATTCCAAAATGGTAGACTACACTGAATTGAATTTTACATCCATCTGCTGGAATATCTTCTCTCAGACACATCTTAAACCCGGAGTCTAAAAGCAACAATTGTCCAAATGCATTTTTGTTAGGAACTTTTGTATCTAAATGTAGTTGGTGAGACAAAGGATAATTTATAGTGGCACAATATATACATATTGGTAACCACAGTGTCTCAAATTCTTTTTTTTTTATGTTTTTGGGGAGTTTGTGTAAATGGCAAGGTTCCTGCAATTTCAGTTCCCTTAAAACCACTGTATGGTTGGAAAAGGATAATTTATGAGGAGCGGTGCTGTTTTGAAAACATGCAGCTTTTAGTATCAATCTGAATTTTTCAGGTAAAGGATAAAAATTGTATTGAGTAATATAGAAAACAGAAGACCTTTTCAAAGGTTAACATAAATAGCAGGAAACCATTTAGGCCATTCTTTTTTTTTATTATTATTTTGTTTATTAAGATTAAAGGACTTATTGCTGTTCTGAAATGAAACTTTAGTACCCTAGGGAAGGAAAAAACCTTTGGTGAGGAATTCAGGTACTGCTTACAGACACATGCTCCATGCTGTAAAATATCTGAGGAAGCTGCTACAGAGGATGCTTAAAAACTTGCAAGATGGTTGGCAAGTTGGAAATCTTTTCTCACTTCAACATAGGTTTTATTAGCCATGTATTTATACCTTAGACAAAATGGTTATTATTTATTAATAAATTCACTTAGCAAATCCAAATTAAAATGGTAAGTACTCTGCTGTATTTCTTTCAGAACATCTCATCATTGCAGGATAGACAGAACTGTGAAGGACCTGGAGATTAGGAGGTGATCTCAGGGTAATGAACAATGAAAGCATGTGTATGCTGGTTAGATGAACTTGAGCAAGATGTTCTAAACATCATTGTCAAGGAGATGTAAAAGTGATGGAAACACACTTCTGAAGATGGCTCATCAGGATTTCTGGTAAGCACATTTTTGGCTTCATTTTCTGCTGTAATCTTTGGTGTGAGCAACCAAATCATTCCCCAGATTTTAACTTCATGACTACAGGAAGCTGGAATGTTGAGGTAAATGTATTTATCTTCCCAAGGGAAGAAAATAGGCATTGCCAATGAGAGCTCGAGAGCTCCCAGTCTGAATTTTCCTCCTGTATGGATTTGACTCTCTGGATAACCTGCCAGGTCTCTCTTCTCACCTTTTTTTCTTTTTCTCCAGTCTCAAGTTGGCTGTTGGTGTTCTGTAGGGCTTGTGAAAGCCATGTCCCTCCTGATGACCATGGTTGTGTTTTTACTGTAAACTTATTTAGAAATTCTGATGGAACTTGAAGTGTAAACAAGTAAACAAATAAACAAAAAGTCTTGTCAGAGTGATGGTAGATTTACTTGTCTTGCAGGTAGCTGAGAGCGACTAATTTCGTTCCAAATAAATGCCAGCTTTCTTTGAGCAAAACCACATTAGAGTAGATAAAATGACATGAGAACCTTTAAAAACCCAAGTACAGCATAAAAATGTATTGTCACTTAAAAATCCCAATTAAAAATGGAAAAGAAACAGACATTGTATACTTGAAGTATGGGATTACACATGCTGCAGATAAAACTCACAAAGCGTCACCTGACTTACGGAACAGAAAAGAAACCTTGTTTGAACATAAACAAAAGAATATGACAGGATTATTTTTCGCCTGTTTTTAGGGAAACAGAAATGCAGACAGCTGACAACAACACATGCATTCAGAAGCAATGGTTAGAATCATTACTCTTGATAAGTAGAAACAACTGCAATTTTTTTTTCAATATTGAGATACAATGACAATCACCCAGGAATAATATTTCCCTTTTTTTGATATGTGGGAAATTTTTTACTTTTATTTTAGCAGTGAGAGTTATACTATGGAATCTAGAATTTGGAAGAACATGGATTTGAGCATGTAAAAGTAGAGGTTTAATATTTCTTTTAATACAAGTAGCCAAGATTCTTTTACCTCTTGCTTTAACCCTCACGTAAGGTCATGGTTCTTCCTTGCAATTATTTTGTTCCATTATTACTTGAGGGAAAAAAAAAGCATCAAAATGTGAATGTGTCAGAGTTCTGATGGTGAATACAGGGACCTGTCTTGGCAGTGTTATATCTTTGTAAACATGCTTGCCAAAAAGATGTGATAATATTGGCACATCAGCTCTTTCAGACAATACAGATTCCCTTTAAGATCCTTGGGTACTATTTCTTCAGGGAGTTGATTTGATTGCTCATAGGCCTAGGAGCTCACACAGCAGATCTTCCTGTTTTTACTCTTGGGATTTTCAAACACTCCTCAGTTTTCTGGAGATAAACTAGACAGATATATGTAAGCTAATTTGATTATTTGTTATGACAAGGTTAATTTGATTATTATGACTTCGAGGTTTTGAGATCCAACTCTGCCATCATTTATCTTGCCAGGTGATGCTTTTTTTTCATAAAATTTCAAAAATAGAACCAGTCCTGGGTTAACTGTATTTTTGACTTCCCACAGTGTTGGTTCCAAGGTATCTCACTCAGGCATCCAACCACCAGCAATCTCCTTTATCCCTGTGGCCTTCATCCCTTGCTGTGAGGATGAGTTTATGAATTAAATTCCTTGCCCTAATCTGCTTAACAACTCTGAATTTAAGTTACTGTTTGCAGTTGCTGCTGTCCCTCGGGGCTGACAGAGTTAATGGCAGCCTTCATAAAACCCATCAGTGTTTTTCCTGTAGATAAAATAACTGCAAGGAAAAAAAAACAGTGAAGCTAAGAACAAGATGATTAAACAGCATCTTTAAACAAGGCATGATACATAGCAGGTAATAGCTGTGAAACAACTGAGACCTTGTTTCCTGCTTTGTCTTCAGATACATATCCTGCTGTGAGCTTGTGGCTAATTGTTTAAAATATTTCACTCTAGCCTCTTCCTTTATTTTTTTTTTAATTCCTTCTCTATTCATGACCAGTAACAGCCAGTGCCTCACACTGGTACAAGCAGTTAAGTCTGAAAAAGTAGCAGACTGATCCATTCCTTGTAGTCCTTGTCCTTATAGCAACGGACATGGAGAAGTTTCATCTTTAACTGAATTTGTGGAAAAGAGAAACAAATTTTTCGTGATGTAATTGCACCTGAGCTTTTTAATAGAGACAATGAAATGAGCATACATTTGTTATTGACTGGGGAAGGAAAGCTAAATGCTCTGCCATCTGGGGATTTTATTGAGCAGCACTTTGAAATATTCTAAAACGAAAGTAGCAGCCTCATCCATGTATTGGCAAAGGAGAGAATGATTTGAATTAAATTTGCTACTCTGTGTCCTAAGACGGTGTTGGTCATCATAACCTTGGAGGTAAAAGAGGTGTAATTGCTTTTCTGCAATTAGAGGTGGAGTTCATATAGAAATATTTCCTAAAAAGATGAGGGAAGTATCCACCAGCAGCCAACTATTGCAAGCCAAATTATCTGCCCATAGAAATAGATACAACCCCATTGACACTAGAGGAGTTTTATCCACTTACAATAGCAAAGATCTGCCTTCTTACTGAGGTTTGTTGTTGTACACAGTCTGCCCCGGGGTCACTCTGTAATTACTATAGAAAATGGTGTACTCACTTGATAACTTCTTCGAGCAGAAAAGCAATTAGCCTGCCAAGTGACTTGATGTTCCTAAGAAGGTACTGGAGTTTTGGAGGCTGGAGGTTTTATCAGAAATAAGTGGAAGAAGGAAAAAGTCTGGCTGGCAGAGTACAAAGGAGACATCTGGGTAGGGAGATAGAGATGGCCACTTTAGGAATTACAGCTCCCAACAAAAACTCAAAGCTTTGAGGCAACACCAAACTCAGAAAAATACTTTGCTGCCAGCTAAGGGTACAGGGTCCTTGAAATAGAGGGAAAAACAACTGGAGATTCTGCCTGAACAATTCTCCCAGGCTATTCTAGGCTGGTGAGCAGTAGCCACATTCTACAAGATCAGTTGTCACATCTTTCTGATCTAAAATATTATTGGTGCATAAAGGAAAGAGATCCTTCTGTACAGAAGCATTATTACCTTATGACTATCATTGCTAGTGTGTAAAATGCTGCTTGACCAGCGCTTCAGCCAAATCCAAGTTTACTAGATTAGTATGGTGCTGGTGTAATCTCAGTTTATTGGGCACAAAGGCAGAAATGGAAATGTTAGTGGATATCTCAGATTGTTGCAGTATTGTTATCACAATAGCACCAAGTATTATTTTGTTATGGAAATCAAGACAATTTCTCTCAAACACAAAATAGATGCAACACATGATGGCCTGTGCAACGTCTGAAAAAACTGCTTAGGTGGTTGGGAATTGAAGAATAAATTAAAGTGCAGCAACCCTAAAGAATAATAACATTTTTTGACTCTATTAGAGGGGAAAATGATTTTACAAAGTGTGATTTACCTGGTTCCATAGAGCAGGCTGTATTGCAAGCCTCTGTTGCATTTTCCTTTCTCTTTATAACTCTCAAAAACAAAATTTGAATCAATAAGATGTAGAATATTGGAATGTCAGTATCTATTGAAAATGAACTGGTTTATGCTGATCTGATCTAATTAAAATCAATGCAGATATCTTTAGAAAAGTGTTTTCTTTTGGGGATGAAGCCATATAGGGTTATTGAGTAAATAAAATGTTCCCAATTGTCTGCTTTTCTTAGAGAAAATGTTTATGTGATTGAATCTCTGTTTATCAATAGATAATATTCTTTTTTGTTCCATGCAAACAAGATTAAAAATGAAAATACTCATAATTCACAGTAAAATTTATTTTAAGAGATGCAACTACACATATATAAATATATAAAATAATTTTTTCAGACCTGCACATTACTGACATTAGTTGGAACAAATAGACTGTTAAGTCCACATATATCTGAAAGCTTTATGTTTCTAGATGCAGGAGAAATAGTAAGATTGTATTTCCCCATCTACTTTCAAAAAATGGAAACAAAACACCAGCCATTTAATAACACAAACTCATTTTGAAATCCCAGTCAAGTTCCTAGAAGGCTCCTAACAGCCTGATTTGAGTTTTGTAAAAATTACTGTAAATTCAAAAGAAAGTAAATCTGCGCAATGCAATGCCTCTGAGGAGACAAAGAATGCAGACCAGATCTAAGGAAAAAGAGGGTTGATGTTTTTTTCAAACTAGAATGCACATTATCTAAGTTCATAAATTCTTCTTGAAATCTTCACTTTTTAAGGTAGAAAAAAAAGGGAGGTGTGGGAAACTGTTGCAACTTGATAATTTTAAGGGAAACTTTTAAAATTACTTTTCATTTTTATTTTAAAAGGAGAAATATACTTTCGATGTTCAAGAAAGTAGATTCTGGTTAAATTTAAGTGGCCATCAAGCAGTTTCAAGACAGAATTCACTTCATGCATCATCTCAGAGGATTTATGACATCAGGAGTTCTCGCTACTCCTCAAAGACTGCAGCTTGTGGGAGGCTTCCTGAGAGAGAAAGAGAAATGGGAGCTCAGAAAATGTAGAGTGTCTCATAAGCACCAATGATTTTATCCTTTCCTATTTTCTGGCATTTGCTGGGACAAAATCCTGCAGATTCATGTGCAGGGATCCTACAGATCTCACCTAAAAGAGTGAAATCACCAAGGTAAGGAGAACACTTACAGGTAATGTTTTATAATAGAGGCATACTTCTGAGCATGTATCACTTTTCAGGGATATAAGATGAAAGAACAAATGCAATTAAGTAGTTAAGTTCAAGTGTAAGCCTGTCATTGCTGCAAGCTGGGAGTAAGAGTTGTAGCCAGCAGAGTTCAGTCTGCAAGTATTTGACATCCATATGCGATGTCAAATAATTTTCTAGGGCCAGATAGTCACGAATAAAAGTTCATAGATTAATTCCACGGTTTTCTCTGCTACAATTTTTAATGAGTTCTCTCACTTAGAGATTTACATAAGGCAGACTGTTAAAATATAAATTGAGATACTTCCATCATAAATCTGAACATGCTGTAACATCAAACTCTGCTTGAGCAAAGTAAATTTTTAGAGTTTTTTTTAGCGACATTTAGTTTTTTTGCATTGGTTTTGGAATGCAATTTAATGGAAGTTTTTTGATCTTGTAAAGGTTCTTTAGATACTTTGAAGAAAACATTGCTTTCAGTCTACCGTCTGTTATAATGACTGTAATGACATTGTATTTGTCCCTCAGCCCCTTCAATCAAGTGTAAAACTTTTAGTGGTGAGGCTTGTACAAGATAGGCTGTGTACATTCACAGGTAAAAACAGTTTTAATGCAATTAAGTCAGCTAATTGTGAGAGCACCACTTGGAGTAATGATTGTCCTGTCACTGTAGAAAACTGTACCAAAGGGAAAACGTCATGGGATTATTAGAGATGACTCCTGATACAAGGAGTCTTACCTACTTTCTTTATTTCCACCTATGGAAGTTTTACAAACTCACCCTCTTGTAAATCACTGGGCTTGCTTTGATGCATCCCCCGCTTTTGATTGCATTTACAGCAGTTCTTCTTCTCTCGTTCCATATGCACTCCCAAATTACCCATCCTGACAGCTGTTTGCAGGGAGCCAGCATCACAGTTTTAATGAGCTGGTTTGTGATTTTTTTTCTCTGAAGACATATCAGGCATTGCAGACCTCTAATTAGTGGTACTTATAGTTAAAGTTCAATAGTCAAGTCTTTTGAGGCATTAAGAGATTATATTCTTTAATAGCTCTGAAATTAATGAAAAGCATCCTTTTTGCTTCTCATTTCTCAGCTTTACCAGTATCAGGATATAATTTGGTGTCATGGAATGTGTGCATTGTGTCTTCAAGAGACTATGCTGGTGCATTGGCATGTCACCAAAACAGGGGAAAAGCTCTTGTCTATCAAAGAACAATGAAACCCAAAGAACTGAGTGAATCAAAATGAATGTCTGTGTGTGTTTGTTTCTGTCAGGGAGAACTTCTACTTTTTTATCCTTGGCTATGATCTTGCAATAGATCAAGTTGTCCCTTCTTTTTCATTTGACTGACAGCAGAGCCAACACTTACTGAAACTTTTTTTTCATTCCTCACGTTTCCTTTCACCTTTTTTTTTAACTTCATTTTTCTCTCTTCCTCTCCAGAGATCCATCACAGCAGCATGCAGCTCCCAAGTGTAATCTTTGATTTGTTTGGCAGTGTATGTCTAAATCAAAGAGAAGGGACAGAAAGTATCCTGACTGATGTGCAACCTTATAATGATTTTCTTCCATAATCCCTCTCAGAGTGTCATTCAAGGAAGAGCTAAATAATTACTTTAAAACAAGACCTCAGAGTTCTGCATGTCAAAAGCTCATTCTGTATCTCAGTTGCAAGAAATAGTCTATCTTGTCAGTCAATTAAAGAAAAAACAAACAACCAAACAACAACTCAAAATCCATAACAAGAAGGAGCCAAAAAGTTGAAATATTCCCTAACAAATCAGTGATCCCAGCTAGTTGGAGGAGTCATAAAAATTGATCCCAGATACCCCAAATATTCCTTTCTGTGATTAATGTGTTAGAGCAAAAGTCAATGAAGACTGCCTTGAGTTACTTTCCCACCAAATTAAGGCTATTTAGTTGTCAATACACCTCAGGCTTTACAGATCTTATCAGATGTAGCTAAAATCTGCTGTGTAAGAGCATTTTTTTCTTACTGTAGTGTTCAACTGAAGAGCAATTTCAAGTGTTTGTCATCAACATCAAAAACATTCAGCAAATTCTAGGCTCTTTTTCTTCAATGGAGTTGCTTATGTTTTGTAATTATGGAGTATATTTATTTATCTGTAAGGTTTGCAATTCTACTTCCAACATGTCTCTTTCCTAGATATATCACTTTGCTTACTCTATTGCAGCATATTTTGTCATATTTAAAGAACTCTTCGGTACTTGAGTGCAGCTCTCCCAGGTTTTAAGCCAGTAAAAAGGAAATATCCCAGTACATCTGCATGAGCTACACTCCTGTGACAAACTTGTGGCAGAAGAAAAGGTGTCAACATGTGCATTTCTCTGAAGGTGAATTCATTTTTTCTCTCTCTCAAGTTCTTCACAATTTTTAATGTACTTTTGGCTCTGCCCATGTACCCTGCTGGACAGCCTCAAGTGCCGTATGAGAAGAACACTTGCAAGATGAGCCATAAATCCCCAAATGTCCACTTCAGTCTGGAGTTTGGCACCCAAACTTTTCTCTTCTAAACTGTTTGAATTCTGTGAATATCCAGCAGCACAGCCATCATGCCTGAGATAATGACAACAATTTCATGCCTGCCCTAGGACCATTTTCTATGCTTTGAGAAGTTTGTTCTGCTGGGCAAATTCAGAGTACTGCCTTTGCAATTACAGCAGTGATAGGCACTTCAAAACTGTAACCAGAGGAAGTTATATCAATCTCTCATTTTTGAACTTAACACATCTCCCATCTAGGAAATTAAAGACTTCCTTTCTTAAATATCACCTTATATTGCTTTCCTACCAGATAATCATCCTCAATAATAATTAGAATCAGTTATCTTTATTTCCCCTTTATTGTCTGCTTGGCCCTCTGAATCTTGGATATTTTTGCAGTATGGTGGCAATTAAGCTTTTTTCCTCAGATTAGTAAACATCTCTCTGCATGGAACATCACACAGGAATGGCAAAGCTATGAACTTAAACTACTTGTGACCAAGGAATATCAAGAATTGTACTTCTCTCAGGTAATTTTATCTTGGCATAATTGTAGGGTAGCAATAGTAAGTTAGATTGTTATCCTATTGTCCTAAAACCCCGTCATCCCCCTCCAGATTTCACTTTGTGTGAATTCCACATGCAGAAATGCATTTCCTGTATAGATTATACAGACTATAGCCCTGGGTCAACATCTCAAATGCACATTTCTTTTGGGAGCACTTGTGCTGTTTGGGGTGTGGTGAATCTCCCTGTTAGTTGGAAGTCTTATTGTCTTTGTTCCCTTAGGAGAAAATTTGTCCCTAAGCTGAATTTATGAACACAGAATTTTGCCCTAGATTGCCCTGGCATTTTATTTGCACACATGCACTGTAAATGCAATTGCTGAATTATGGACATGGTCATCATTTCTGCCAGCCTCGATTGTGCTGTATTAAATAATTATGCAAGCATGAAAAAATAGCCATAGAGACAACAGTGAAAGACCTCAAAGTACCAAAGGAATGAAAGTTAATTTCATGCTTTTTTCTATTACAATATTCAAAAATATTCTGGAGTACTTTATGGAATCATTAAATACATGCTTATTTTATGTCCCTATACAATTTTAAATTATACAATAACATAATTATCAGTTATTAATTTTTTTTTCATGGTGTGTATATGTGAGCTAGACTTTGCTGTTACTAGTAATTCAGCTGGTGTGCAAAATTATACAAGAATGAATAAAAATAGAATGCAGCTTCTTGTAATGCTTTTTGTATTCAAATCATCCCAAAGTAGTATGTGGAATATGTTGTTGTTAGGTATCATTAAAGACCTTCCATTAACTAGGAAAAGCTGTTTGATGGCTTCAAAGATAATTGAGAAGAAGTTTCTTAACATAAGACTGAAAAGAAAAAGCACTCTCAAACAAATTTATCCTACAGAGAAAAAGCTAGTGGGAGGACTGACTTTTGTCCTCTCTTGGTCAATAGAGGCTATTAAATCTCTAAAATCATATTAAACAATATTTTAGGGAACTGACTTAAATCCACAAGGGGAATAAAAAAGAATGAAGGCAGATATTTATTCTAAAATTTCATACTGTTGCAACTGTATTTTGGGGGCTGATGATATACCATGAGCTTGTTATTATTCACTTTGGTCAGACAGCAAGGGTTAAGATAGGAATATCATCCCGGGCATTAGCCATTAATCTGGGTATCTCATTGCTTTACTGAGGTTTAGGTTATACAGATAATAACTCCAGGCCATATTCTGACACCTTTATTCATGCTGAATGGCATCTGAGGCAGCATCAGGTCCCACAAAAATCAGAGGGTTGTTTACAGGGAAATGCATTAGTCAATGTAGCAGGATATTGTCCTTTGGCAACATCTGCAGATGGAATTGTGCTGTAAAACATTACTGCACCAGCCTGAGCAGGGTGTCATAATGGCTTTGTATACAAATTTGAAACAGATTCTGAGATAGTGGCTCCTGATAATGTCATTTTTCTCTCTCTTTCAATGTGTGATTCCTTGCCACAGAGGTGTAATGACAGTGCAACACTAACATTTTATCAAAGAATGACAGTCAAACCATGGATAGTAGTTATCAAAGCTATAACACTGAGACATGTTTGGGACTCAAAGTCAGAAAGAAATTTACTGTGTTGATCTTAAAAACTGTTTTAGTTTAATGTAGACTGCTTTGTGATTCTGTGTCTTCTATTCATGGTTTTATTGCTATATTCTGCAAGCAGAATCACAGACAATTCTTTTAAAATGTACTTTAAACTTCTTTTGGAAGTAAATTAGACTGTTTTGGAGCCATTTCACACTAGTTGAGTCTGTGTGATAGCCATAATATTGAAAAATATTATTGTAAGGCTTCTAACGGTAATATTTGTAAATGGTGAGTCCCACTTTAATAACCTCAAAGAACTACACTTACAAGAAACTGGCTTTTGGGGAAATTAAAATAGCAGAGAAAAGAAATGGCAAAAATTAGCAATGGAAAACCTGCATTTCAAGTGACAACAAAAAGAACATTTTATTTGATTTAGTCAGATATCTAGTTTCAGCACGATAGTAGTTTGTGTAATCAAAATTCCTCACATCAAGAGCTAATAGAAAACCAAATAATAACCAAATGTTATTGTGTACTTCCTGATAGCAGAAAAATGAGTGCACGCCAAGTGTTCTTGCCAGCAGATGATCAATTTTGACTTCAAGAACAGGAGCTCCAGAAGAACCTTGGGCCTGACTTTTGGCATTTCAGCCATTTGGATCTCATGGTGCTGCATCTGTGTCTTCAGCAAGATTTCTGAGGGAAAGACAGGTACCTGTGCATGTGAGAACATCCAACATGAGAACAGGTACTGAGGGAAATGAAGTAGATAAAGCCCTGAACTGCTGCCTGTGTCTGTCAGAGGTTTTCAGCACTCCAAACACCATAGGGAGGAGCTGATCAGATGTTGGTGGGAGCTGCTCTGTTCTCCCAGGCAGCAGTTGGTCCTGTAGTGCTGCACAGCATGTTATCAAGCTGCCAAGGTTAGTCCCTACACTGTCACTTTTGTTAACAAGGGACAAAGGGATTACATTGCTTGTAGAAGCTGGGAAAACCTTTCTGGGGCCCTTCCAATGTTTTTAACCCAAGAGGTCAGACCTCTTGGCTGAGAGTGTTGAACCCTGTTAAGATGTGTGGGCTCCTGATGGAGATCTCTGGACAGAGGTTCACAGCCCAAAAAAGTGAGGTATTTGAACAGTGCCTCTGTCTGGTGTAAAAATGGGTTCATGCTTCGAGGAGAGGTGTAGTGGGCATGTGGATTCATCAAGAGTGCTGAGGAGGGTCATCAAGCACTGAAACACTCCAGAGGACATCTTCCTCCTACTCAGACAAGAAAATTTGGGTTTTGATAAGGTGTTTCAGGAACACTGCTTTTTCCTGTGCTGAGAACTTCCACACCACTTAGTGCAGTCAGTCAGCACAAAACGGATGTGGCCGTAAAACGTGATCTCATCCACACCTTCCTCCATCAGACAATTCACCCAGCAGAACCTCTCATGGTTCACCTCCCTGGTTTTCTCATTCTTTTAAGGGAAACTCTTAGATGATCCTCAGAATGTTTATGTGCTCCTTTGCTGTGCTGGCATCATGCTGTCAGCCTCTGTCGCTGTCTTCCACTGTTACCCAACAACTGCTGTCTCCTCTGAAGGTCTTTTGTGCTTTCTGTCTCTATTGCTGCCTTCTCTGCTTTGTCTACCCTTAAAAACTGCTCATCTAGCATATGAAAATGAGATTTTTCAGAAGTTAAAACTTGTCTGGTTGTGAATCTTTGTAATGGAATAACATGGAAGTGTCCATTGCACGAAGGTGACTGTCTCTTTTGCCCCACTCTGTACCATCTGCTACTGCTGTCACTTTGCCAAGTTTCTGCAGAGCAAATAAGAGTTAGAGCTTTTCAACCCAACGATGGGAAAGCCTTATCCTGCCCCTCAAAACAGCTAAAACAATTTGTCTGAAAATCCCCTCTCCCTTATCCCAAAGATGCAAATCCACATCAAAAATTAGTCCAAAGGAAACACAAGCAGTTTGGAAAGTTTAATGTTAAGTGACAGGATGATGACAATATCCAAAAATGAGAAGTGTTGTGCAACTTCAAGTTTGGCTGAAATTTTAGTTTCAGCAGAACTTTTAATTAGAATCTAGATAGTGAAAACACCAAAGCAACTGATACCAGGGCTAAAATCCACTCTTGGATAACTATTTTGTAAGGCGTTCCTATCAACTTTCAGCAGAAACATTTGCACAGATCCAGCTATGAATTTCAGCCTGGATTTGCACAAAGTCATGTTTGATTTTGATGCTGGCATCATTATCAGTTAAAGCTGAAATAATTTCTGTCATTATATATTCCATGCTATGAGGAGAATAGATAACAGCAGCATGTTAGGATGGTAAAAAAGATAACAAGTTTTAAGTATAATTACTTTAAAATATAATCAGATTACACTATTGGGCATTATAATATTTCATGACATGCACAATGCCACAGATGGAAATTTTAACTTTTACTATTGATAAATTATTATTTTATTACTTCCTTGAAATTTTTGATTCTCCTTATGGGAGAGTTCCATGGAAACAAATGTGAAGTGAACAGAGTTGAAATGTGCAGCGTGGGTGGTAAAACAGCCAAGTTGATTACTTTTTTATGGGTTTAGTGGTGTAGACAATTCTCTTTGATTTATTAAAAGTTAAGAATGTACATTAAAATAATTGAGACCCCAGTAAGTACAAGGAGCAAAAGACAGGACTTCCTTTGGTAGACACAGAGGTACAAATACAATATTAATGCTTAGTATAGGTAAAGTCATAAATTGTCTGCTAAAGAAATCTGACTGCATTTGGAATCTGAGCCTTTCCAGGAATTGATACTAAAGTCTAATCAATTTCTGTTCTATACATAATATGAGTAATAGAAGAGAAAAGCAAACTGAACACTTGTATTGTGGCTTAGTAATTAAATTCTCTGTCTTAAGACATTGTCCTACCACAAAAGTATTTTCAAATAAATGAGTGGCCTATAAGTGCACCTTTAATAACATTGACTTAGATACATTCCAGCCTACCACTATACACCTGTGCTTTTAAAATTTAAAGCAATGTTTCTAGTTAATCCTCTTTAACACAATTGGAATTTCTAAAACATTTGCTCTGAGATTCTGCATTAAAGTTTAGTCATTGAACTTTTGTCTGGCAACCAAAGAACCACTGCATCATATTGATTGCTGCTGCCAAGTACCTCTCAGTCCTTAGGACTGAGCAATTTTCTTGGAGAATTGGAGCTAACTAGTGCTAGTACCAGCTCACCTCTGTCTCAGTCTCTGGCTGTTTGTAAAAGAAACTTTAAGTGACTTGAAGTCTTTGATCTACAGACTGCTCCTCACAGCAAGCAATAATTTAAGGGTTAATCTGCCTTATCTTCTGCCACTCTTTAAGATGATCTCCAAATTCAGCTCAGAGATTTAAGCCTAAGATTTATCTGACTGCAAGGCTATTCCACAATCTTAATCCTATTTCACCCCCTTTATTCTTCCAACAGATCTGCAGTGATTTGATTATAGGACTTTTTAATAGGACCATCTCCATCCTGAGTATAGTCCTATATGCTGTGGTTTTGTAAATACTCGTGATCTTTGTCTAAGGAGATGAGAATTGCCTGTTCTCCTCTGAGCAGAAGAGCTTATGCACTTCAAAAATCTGATCACTTTTTTGTCACAACACTTCCCCCAGTAAAATACATCCCCTCTCTCATAAGACCTTGCAAAGTTATTCTGGGCAAAATAATTTGCTACAGTAGGACTTGCTCCTCTGATCATCAGTGTGAGAGAGCAGAGTGGCTAGCAAGGAGAAGTTGTATTCTCTACAATGCAGAGGCCAATTTCATCTCATGAGGTGCAGGCATCAATCCTAAGATGATGTGTTGAAAGCAATAATAGCAATTTAGTCAACAGAAGAAACAAGCATATTTATGAAGTCTTGGTCCCACTGAAGTAAATGGCAATGCTTCTATTAACTTCAGAGTATTCTCTTTTCAAATACTGTAAAGTACAGAGAAGTGGGGCCTGAGAAATAGCTGCACCACCCAGACACAAAAGGGCAGCTCTCCATTCCCCTTTAGGGCAGTTTCTTGCATCCATCAGCTCCTGCCATCAGCCTTCCTGTTTGAAGCTGTGCCAAAGATCACAGGTAACATTACAAATTATTTGATGTTTTCCTTCTGTTAAACCTGTCTGCTTTTGAACTGCCTCCCTGACAGCCTGAACTAACTTAGGACATAATAAAAGAAATGCTCCCAAAGGTATCCCCCAGTCTCCAGTGTTGATGTGAAGTAGGGATTGATTCCTTCCATACACATCACCATCACTGCACATTATCTGAGCCTCACAGCTCATGGGATAAAGGTGTTTGCAAGCAGCACAGGATCAGCCCAACTGAATCCCCTGTTCTTTAGCAGTGCTGTAGATAGCACTTTTGCTGGTGTTTTGCTTGGTTGGTTTATTTGTATGTTTTATTTTTCTTTGTGGCTTGTTATTTTTAAATATCCTATAAGTTCTTGATCTCTTCTCCTTTTAAATAAATAGCAGTGGCACTTGGGAACTCAAGAGGGAGAACAAACAAAGTTTGTTAGCACTAAAGCCTTTATTTTTGTCATCCTGTCAGCTCTACTACATGACAAGGGATAAGGTTTAGATGAAACAGCAGGACTGATCCCACATCAAAATAAGGAATGAGCCCTTCTGCTTAAAACTGTGCTTATGTGAATGCAACCATTGAATGGTAAGTGAATCTTTGAAGCTGAAAGCTTAAAAAATAATATTTCAGGCATTTAAAAATACACACACACATATGAATCTTTCTGAGAATTTGACACATTCCTACTGCATTGCTGGTGACAACTGGATGGCCAACCAAGCGCCCCAAGCACAAACATCCAAAACAGCAAATCCATAAATAACTGTGTCAAACAGTGCAGAGAGGACTTGGGAGTTCTCTTCTCTGCAGACATCTCTAGTAGTTTAAAAACAAACAAACAAAAACCTGGAATTACTTCCCCTACCTGCTATTGAGAAGAAAAAAGGATACATAAACCAGTGAAAACTCATTACAAGTATCTGAGTGCAATTTTGTAAGAACTTTCTGGCCATGGGTGCTGATTGATCTGTGCTGTGACTTTCCTTAGAAGCTTCTTGTTGCATTTGGATTGTTTATGTATTTAGTGCAAGACATTTTCATACAAAACTCCCTTTTTTTCGTTGCCTAGCTGAGTCCTTTTTCAAAGTGTATAGCATGGCAGTAAAACAATAGATGTCATGTTTATAGTAAGCTCTACAATGAGGCACATGTAATTGTTTTGGTCAAAGACATGGCTGAAGTGATAAGAAGCCATTGTTCCCATAATATCCAGAATAGGGTTTAATATCTTTGTATTAGTTCTTAATCTCTGAACACAAAAACAAAGAGGAACTAGGTGATCAACTCTGGTTTTAATATCACAGAAAAGAGGCTGGTTTTATCTGTAGGAGCTCTGCAAGGTTTATTTCTGTTATCCCAAAAGCCAGCACTAGTGTCACTATTGCCATATCTGCTCTGTGAATATTCAGTCACAGCCACTGACACAGTGCTGCATGAAAGTGAGAAGGGATTTGGTTTGGAGTTGTGCAGACAGGAAAACAGGATGGAGAAGACAACAGAGGGTTAGAAAAGCCAGGTCACCTTTCAGCCACAAATGCTTGGGATGACATAAATACAAACACAAAAAACACTCCCCAAAAGAGAGAGACACTAGAAGGAGCAGAGTCAGGTGACAGTTGGATGAATAGAAAGGATCCAAAAAATTAGAAGATATTGTGCTACTGTTAATGTTTCCATTCTCATCTCTGCCTTTTTTCCCTGTTGCACTAGACTGGTTACTGACTGACAATGTGATTAGGCTTTTGGTCTTTTGATTTCACAGCAGAAAACATGAAGTTATTTCAGTGCTTCTCATTTCCCACCTCACTCACTTCATATCTTTACAAGTTTAGGATTGTTTTGCTTCCTTCCCATTATTATAGCTTTCTTCATTAACAATACTTTGCATAATGTAGTTCTGAGCTCCACTGATATGCAATCTGCAATAATATACAATTAGGTAACTTTTTCCTCCTTTTTTTGGTAGTAAAGTATCTGTCTTATGATGATTTTTGTCTACTGCCACTGCAAGCATCCATGTCTAAAAGCTATATCTTTTGTAACAATAAGAAGAAATAACTGAAATCTGATTCAAAATGAGAACATGTTAGATACAGCTGGCTCTCTTACATTCCTTACGAGTTTTATACATCTTTACCATGATTCAAGAGATTTTGCTTCACTATGATTCCTCATTATGATTCTTTAAATCCAAATTATTTTAACTTCAAATTGGAAAAAGAAAAAAAGGAAGAAATTATCAAAAATGAGAATTCATCTCTTTTTCCAAAAGATTGTTTTATATACAACTCCCAGCAATGCATCACTATGCCACATTGCACTTCCATGTCTTTATAGAATTATTACTTAACTTTTCTTAATGAAATTTTTGATTCAGCGTAAAGACAAGTAAAGCCCAAGGGACAAAGCATTTGATTTATCTATTCTTCTCTTATGTGTGACAATAAACAAACAAAAAAAGGCAAATCCATTTCTCCACCAGATGTATGACAGTAAACACAGAGGAATAAGTTTCAAAGGAAAACAGCATTAATGGCAAGTTAAACATAACCAAACCATCAAAGGAATCTCTGGTACAGTATTTCTTTAACAAGAATAGCAAAGAACTTACTACAAGGAAAAAACCACCCAACTTCTTGTCACAGTGAAATGATGACAGAGCCTGCAGAGCATGCTAAAAGGAGCAAACTAAACATGGTAATTAAACTTTTTGCTTGTCAGTGAAGCCTCTGAAAGCTTAAGCAGGCTGAACTAAAATATCAAACCAGAGGAGAAATTGCCTGCAACAGCTATAATGGTGGAATGTCATTGGAATATGTTCAGGATTTAAGTTCTTGTGGGTGTTTTTTCCTATTTTTTACCACAGTCCAAAGAGTTTACCTCTGTCCCCCACTGCTGTTGCCAGTATTTTGGGACTTTCTGGCTCTGTGAAGTGTGGTTCTGTGGTTTGCTCTCCAAGAGTGGCACGCACAAGCACAGCTTCCCAGGCTGGGGACTGCCATGTGGAAATGTCATCATGTCACTGCTGCTTCCAGCTGGTGGCCAGAGCAAACAGCTCATTGCACACCTTTAAAAAAGAGCCTGTGTTTCACTACCATTAGGCCAGACATCTGGAATTCTACTCAATGTTGTGCTCCACTGAAATAATTCCTGTGGCATGGTCAGAGAGGTGACACCAAGCTTTTCAGTTTAATGATCAAATCAAGGAACCATTGTAGCTTGCACCAACATATCTAAAGTGGATCTAGAAAGTTCATATATTCTGAGAGTCACTTCCCACTTTCTGGTCATGGTGATTATGTCACAGAGGCAGCTGCCCTACAATTGGAGAGTGAATCCCAAAGTGTTTAGTGGCAGCACTGATGCTCACCCAGGGCAACATGCAGGTGCCCTGTGTATAGAGCCCTTCAGCTGCTTGGAATGAATTCTGGTAGAAGTAATTTGTGCCACGAATTGCAAGAATGCTGAAAATATCTCTTCAGTTTACCAGGTTCCTTGCTGCCAAGAGGATTTATTATGTCAATGCCTCATTCTGCACTCTGGCACATGGCTGTGAGTAGCTGATGTTTCTGCAGCAGCCTCAGAGCTATGACAGAGTGACTCCCACAGTGCTGAAAACCTGGGTCCAAGTGATTCAGCCACAGAGAGGAACTGGTGCTCCTGGTCTCTATTTGCAGAGAATTTAGGTGACCAAGTACATTTTAAATATGTTTCTTCCTCTGCCATCCCTGATATTCTTTCTTACTCAGATCTATTAATAATGGAGGTTTTGTCCAGTTAGAGGGGGTTTTGTCCAGTTTTCTCTCAATATTTCTCTGGGATCAGCAGCTTTTCACTATTTCACCATTAGCAGCCATTGCAGCCTCCTTCTTTGGAAGTCTTGGGAATGCAGCCCTGTGGCCTCCTCTCATCCCTCCTGCCAAGTTTGCTCAGGTCTCTCAGCTATCCTTCTTTGGATAGCAAAAATCCACTGGAATAAAACCTCTACAGGAGCAAATTTGCCCTGCTTTATATTTCATGAGGTCCTTTTATTCCTTCATACATATGTCTCTCTTCTGACTCCTCCCAGCCACTTCACTTCTTTATTTTTCTATTCCCTTCTGTAATTGCAGCACCCCACAGTACTCTTCTTCCTCAACATAAATTTTTATATACACGTGTGTGTCACTTCATCTGACTCTCTCAGGTCATGTCAACCTATGAAAACAGCTCCTGTTCCCTTTCCAGCTCTCAGGCAGTAGAAGGTTCTGCCAGAGAGATCTGAAGAACTTTCCCCCTTGACTTTAAATTGGTTTTGCACATCATGTTTTCAGTGAAGAACTTGGACAAGCAGATGAAAATAAGAAGCATTAACATTAAGAGGTTTTACTGCTGTGATACTGGTCATACAAATCCTGAGATTAGTCCTCAGACTACAGACTGCAAGTCACTATTTTACTCTTTAGAAAATGAAAGTAAAGTATTAATAAATGTGGCAATCCATCAAAGCATAGTTAAGTATAAACTAAAGGCCACAATTATAGCAGAGTGAATTGTTTTTTCTGTCTCATCACATCTGTCATACTCAAGAAATTCATGAATTCTGAAGTCTTCTCATTTAAAATAGAGGGAATATCTCCTATATACATTATTTTTAAGGACAGAGATTACATGGAAACTGCTATACATCTATAGTGAAAAAAAATATATATCACATATTTCAAAATAATGACTTTTGGAATTAACCAGATCTGAAAAATTACATAAAAGGTGTTTATACAAGATCAAGATATGTGGTCATGCCCCCCTTTGCTTTTCTTGGGGACTATAGTAATGTACCAGTCAGGTCTGTTTCTACAAATTTGCAACTGCTGCTTCTGATTTGTTCTGCCTTGATATAATCAATCTGAATTCATGGTCTCACCCTGTGCTGCCACAGAGATGACTCGTGGAAACAGAGCAAAATGCAACAGATCCTGCCCCAGTGCTAATGGCTGTGACATGGTGTCTCCACTACAAGGTCAGTCAGTCAAATGCTGAGTGCCTCTGATCTCCCTCTTGCTTGTAAATTTAATTGCTTTGGTTGTTAGCTAATGTCCTGAAGAAAAAATAATGGACAGGATGTAACCAGCTGATTTATATTTATTTATTCTGTATTTTAATGTTTTACCGATTAAGAAAGTCATTGCCTGAAATTGGGAGTGCTGCTCGAACAGGAATATTTTCAGTGCTGACACACCAGATTAGCTGAGTGTAATATTGCATTTTCAGTGGATTGTCTATGCATGTCCTAATTCAAGAATACACCAAACATTGCTGTCCTGACTGCCCGTATATTTGGATGCTACTTATGTTTACATTTAGGCATGCTGTCCAGTGATGGGATGAGTTCCTAAAACCCTCCCTTATAAACAAAGCAGAGACTGAGAGGCTTTAAAATTCAAATTATGGGATTCACATGGATTCAGTTGCACTGGTGTGAAACTGTGTGGTTATGCATACTGTTACTGCCTCGTATGCAGATAGGCAGGAGGGCAAGGGAAGCACCGAGGCTGTGATTTTTAAACAGTTAGATTTAATCTTTGGGGTTTATCTGATTTCCTTTAAATTAAAAAAAAAATAGTGTATGCTTCTCCCTTCCCAGTTTAGTCACTTGCAGTGAAAACAAGCACTAAGATAGGTCTGGCCTGAAAATTGAACAGTGAGATGATTTAAATGCAACAGGAGATGGTCCAGAACTGTGTATTGGCTTTGTTTGCAAAATTCTTCTGTTGTGATGTTCACTTAGTTGAATGGTCTTGTACCTAGGCAGGAATGTTACTGCCTTGAAAATCGCTGAGGCCAAGTTCCCAGAAACCTCTTCCAGCCATTTTTGCAAGTTTGACAAAATGAAAATGTCAGTCACTTTAGTGACACTGTCAGGGAAAAAAATAAAAAAGTCACTCCAGACACACCCCAGTAGACAGGAGCTTTGTTAATTACCAGTGGGAAATGGGAGTAAGAACAATTTTCTTTTCACAGGGAAGACATTAGATTTTTGTTTTTTACTTGGATATTAAAGCCATAAAGCCTTGATATGTTAATTTGTTGGATGTGAATGTGCTCAGGCTCTGTGATGAAGCTGTTTTGACATTGGATGATGGGGATGTTTTGATAGTGCATTTCTGAGGTTGTGCTGTTTTGACACAAAAGGCTTTGACAAGATATGTGTAAGGTCACTGTGACCTACCACTGCTGTTATGTGGAAGTGATGGAAATGTAAATGCACTGATGTCTAATCAATGGCATGAAGCACTGTGGGATATATGTAAATTAAGATGTAAATCAGCTAGTTTGGGTTATAAATGAGCATGTTAGAAAAATGCTTCATGGGAGCTTTCTTGGCCATCTTGGTTTTCCAGTCCAGTGGGTAGAGGAGTATTTAACTTTAAAAACCTTATGAGGCCTTGTGGTGGTCTTCCGCTGCTTAACAGGGGCCTACAGGAAAGATGGGGAAGGATGGTTTATCAGGAATTCTGCTGATAGGAAAAGAGGTAGCAGGTTTAAATTGAAATAGGTAGATTTAGATAAGATATTATAAAGAAATTTTTTTACTGTGAGGGTGGTGAGGCACTGGAACAGATTGACCAAAGAAGTTGTGCCTGCTCCATCCCTGGAAGTGTCCAAGGCCAGGTTGGATGGAGCTCTGAGCAACCTGGTCTAGTGGAAAGTGGACAGAACTGAACGCTCTCTAAGGGCCCCTCTAACCCAAAACTTTCTTTGATTCTGTGATAGTAAGAAAGAAACATTTGGCTTTTCATAGCTGCCTCTTTCCACTGATTGAGACAAAAAAATCTGCATTTTTATTTCCATTTAAGAAAACTTGTGACTGTAATAACCTAATAACAAATTTGAATTGAAAAAAACAACCAACTTTTTAACTGGGTCTTGCATACTCTCAGCCTAATTTCCGGTCAGCCCTCAGCAGGAAAGCTGTTTTAGTGATGTAGAATCCACATCACAAAATTCATTTTCCCTCTCACAGAAGAGAGGCTGCTGTCACTTGTGTCCCTGAGGTGACACCTGGATGAAGCAGGCAGAGTCAGCAATGCAGACTGCTGGGCTGGCAAAGCAGAGGGAGGCAGGGAGGCAACCCCTGGTGAAAGGATGCTGCCCTGGGCTGTGGGATGCTTGTGGCTGTCCTTTCTTTTACTTTTTTTTGTGCCAGGCCAGACAATGGTTGGAGAATTAACAAGGGGCTGCCTCACAAATAGAGCAGCCTGTTGTATTGTCTACGATGGGATTTAATGCCCTAACAGGACATGGATCAATAATCATAGCAGGAGAGGTAAGGAATACAAGAATAGTCACAGAAGGTGAAAAGAGAGAAGAGGCTAGAAGAGGAATGAAGAAAGGTTCCTCCTTTCCTTCTGAAATAATATTATTCCTATTTTTTTTTAGTTTTTGTCTTTTTTATCTGGTCTGTGTGCCTGTATATATTTGCGATTTGCTGGAAGCTTTTGCCAGTGTCTTTTTTTTGTTTGTTTTGGGGTTTTTTTTTTTAAATTTTTGTAATCATGTGTCTGTTTTACTGCTCTAAAACCTGCCAGAACTTGATGTCAGAGCATTGCTGCCCGAAGAGCTTGTACTGGCCTCTATTTCCAATCCTGTACAATCTCAGTTTAATCACTATGGCAGTCAGCTCAGAAGTGCCTGTAGGTGGAAAACATCACTGTAACATGATGCAGTTGATTTTACTTCAGCATGGCCTTGAGACAAGCCACACTGGCCCATGGAATGTGTGTAGTAACTCTTCTTTCTCTGCACCAATTCACACACATTTGGAGATATAAAATTGGCCTTTCTGAAAACAGTTTCAGAAAATGTACAATAAGCCACCATTTTCAGAAGATAAGAGCAAATATTAAACAGATTGCAAACAAGGCAGCCTGACAGAGAAACTTAAGATGGATATCCCATTAAGCAAACACATAATTCCTTGTTCCCTTCTGTGCCCTTTCACCAATCTTATCACTTCCATCGATGTTCAATCACTCTAATCATCTCTTTCCAGCCTCTGCAACCTGCAAAGAGTTTAAAAAGCCCTGCACTGGCTTTGTGGTTTCATTTCACTTCTCTTTACTCCCAGCAACACAAATAAGTGATTTCACAACCATTGGGAAGGGAGAGCGGAGGGAAAAAAGATTTAACCTACCTCATCTAATCAGAAGCTCCTAACAGATGGAGGGAAACTGCTCCCTGAGCCCAGCAAGGAACTGAGCCAGGGCTCTTCCCTCATCACCAACTGCTGCCAGCTAAACATCTGAATTTCCTCTCTTCTGGAAGCTTATAAAAGCTCTAATCCAAGAAGTGGCACCTCATTCTCTCCTCTTCCCTCCCTCATGCCATCTCCTTCTCCCACAGCACATGGTGTTACACCCTTCCGGACAGATGAGTTTCAACATTGTGACAATGTCTCATCACCATTTTCCACCCACTGTCAAATCCACTGAAAAAAACAGCCAAAAAATCAAAACAGAACAAAAAAATAAGAAAAACAGCAAAAACTGTTAACACTTCCTGTTTCTACATATCCTCCCAAGGTTTCTTTTGTCCAAAAGGTTCAGACCACCACTGAGGACCATTTCTTCAATATAATGAAGAATCACATTTTACATCAGGAGGGTAAAATTCAAGTGTCTCTCTGGCAAAAGATAACATCTATTAGCCAGCCTCTTGCATTTTTGTGGATTGCCTCTCCTTTTTGGAACACGAATTTCATCCTGCACCTGACTGACCTCCAAAGTGAAGGTGGTACTTTGGTCCCTGTCAGAGCACCAACTTCAGTTGCCAAAATTAAATTACCCATTACACCAATTACTCATTTCCAGCTATGTGCTGTGTCTGGGCTGAGGGGAAGGTGTACATGTAAGCATATTTCAAATCCAGCTCCTGCCTGGTCATCCAGATGGGAAACCCAGCCAGTACTCCTTGGCTCCTTTCCTACAAAGCATGACTGTGAGTAGAGGATGGGGCTGTTGGATCACCCAGAGGAGGAGCTTGGAGTAGTCAGCCCCAAAGGGAAAGGCTGCAGTGCTCCCCAGGTGGGCTACAGCTTTACAAGTCACAGTTAGGAAAGGTTTGTAGATGCTGGAAGCAAATATCATCAGTATTCAGTCCCAGAGAAGCCAGTGAGCTGTTAGCTTGTGCACCTTAAACATAAAAACCAACTTTACCTTCTGACCAAGCAGGATCTCTGGGCCCTTATGGCAAAAGATCTGCCCAATGCAATCCACCTGCTGAAGTTGAACAGAATGACCCTTGATAAAATTTCAGGTACAATTCGCTTTATTAGACGGATGGTCAGTATTTTGTATTTCATCTTCATTAAAGGAAGGAGAACCCTTTTGAATACAAGTTAAAGGAAGAACCCTTTGAATACCAGGTAAATGGTCAGCTAGGCCCTAAGGACTTTCTGAGGAGGGGACCAGAAACAATGGGTGTGAAAGCATGGAAGTTCAGCAGGTTTTAGTTTTGCAATTCTTTGGGTGTGATAATCTTTTGGTAGTTGATACAATGCTCCTGTTCAAATGCTGTAACAGAGACTCCTCCTGGGTTCTCCCATGTTTAATTTTGAGACTCAGTCACAAAATTCTTCCAAGTTTCACCTGTTTTTTCCAGAGACCTAATGTGCATACACTATACACAGATGCATCTGCACTTCTCACCTAAAAGGAATCTAAGAGTAGGAAACAAACAAGCAAATTCTCCTAAAGTTTTAGAAGAAGGCACAAAAACAATACTATAATTTCTCTCTTACTATCCACTATGATATAAATTATTCTATGGCTTTTATTCCAGCCTTCACTGACAAATAATTCCTTTATTTCTGTGTATGGCCAGTGTATTTATCCTATACATTAAAGAGAATAAGACACATTTTTTGTTTCATAAGGACTTTGATATGTCCAGTAGTACAAATATCTAGGTTGGTGTGACAAGTGCACTTTGTCACCTTCTGAGGAAAAACAAGTGCACTTTTTGTAGCTGATTTATTTTTCCTGCATAATATACCTTGGCAAGAAATCTGTTTTGTGAGTGTAATGGGATGTGACTTTCAAAAGTAGTAAATGGGCACAAATTGAAATCTAAAATATTCTTTTTAAACAAAGGAAAAAGAAAATCACTTCTGGGGTTTTTTCCCTCTGTGAGAGTGCTTGAACACTGTCACAAGCTGCCCAGAGAGGCTGTTCAGTCTCTGTCATTGGAAATATTCAAACCCCAGCTGGGCATGACCCCAAGCAATGCGTCTGTAGGTGACACTGCTTTGAGCACAGGGTTGGACTTGACAATTTCCAGCGATGCCTTCCAGCCTCAGCTACTCTGTGAAACTAAATAGTTGTGTTTTCTGTACAGCCACAAAGGGAGAGTTTCTTTTTAGATTGTTGCATAAATTCCTCCTGTTGTCAGATTCAATAGCATCAGTCATCTCTCTCTTGTTGTGATAGCTGAGCATATCAGAAATAAGAGGGGCAATTCAGAGGTGATTTCTACCTTTCCAGGAGAGAGGGCTGAAATAGAAATTAGCTGTGAAGCTATTGCAAATTATGGATGCTGAGATAACAGAGTACACCTTCTTTAAGTGGGAATTATCTACAATCTTTCATGTAAATAGTTCTTCTTCTTAATGTTTAAAGACTCTCCATCCTTTGAATGCAAAAATTTTAGAGGTAAATTAGAAATTGGGAGAGTTCATGTGCTAAATGCTTGAGACAAAATAGCCAAAATGCAGAATTGTGTTTCTCAAACTGCATCCTGATCTGACATTCTTCAAAGGGATAAAACTAAAAAGAGAGGATAAAATGTGTTTGGATCAAAAATATAATTCCTGTGTCAAATGTGTTCAATAAGCCATTGAAAGAGAAAATGATAAACTGTGAAGGTTAATTATGAATGAAAAAAATAAACATAAAAAGGAGGGAAATAGAAAGGGAAACTCTGGAGTTTGTAACGATTGAATGCAGCTTGCCACACATCTGCTTTGTGAAGAGCACAGTAAAATTATGGATCATCAAAGTGATTCCTAACACTTAACAAAAATGAGACCAAAAGTGCCTTTTTTCCCTAGGTTCAGACATCTGGGAAAATATTATTCAAACATACAGATTCAGTGGGAGGAAAAATTTGGAAAACAGGAGTGTTGAAAAACACTGAGTGGATAACATTGGCAGAAATTAGATATGAATCTGCAATGCAGAATCACAGCAAAACAGCCATTTTTGCATTTTATTTTATTTTTATTTTTCAGTCTGCCTATGAAGAACCTCATATTCCTACTCCGGAAGGAACAATAATTCTGTTCTGTTCAAGAATGGTGACATGAAAATCCTGGTTGATTCTGCAAGATGTTTAATGTTTCCTACTAAATGCCCTTGGGTCCCTCTGATGCAGAAGGGAGCTGGCCCTTACAGCACAGAGTATGGGGCTGGACAGCCCCTCACCTTGATGTTGCAGAGCAGTTGGAAAGGAAATCAAAGAAATGCAATGCTGGTGATTGCTGAGGGGACTGTCTTACAAGAAAAGATTAAAACTTGTCTGATTACATCTGTGCCTGGTGGGATGCAGTGAGTATCTTCCTAAGAACTAGACAGAAAAAATAAAAGTTCTGTCATATTGGCCACTGCATAAGAGCTGATTCCTCATTTGGGGAAGAGAGTTGGCTCTTGTTTCTCTGGTGTGTAGAGGCAATCTCTTGGGCAGAGATTTCATCTTGGTTTTCATCTGATTTGCTTTATCTTGAACACTACTTCTTAACCTAATTTAAATTGGTGAATTTTAGAGTCTGGAGGTTTTTTTAATCTGTGCATTCAATTTATTATTATTTCTATTGAGTAGCAGATGATATCAAACAATAAACAGTTACAAGTACAAAATAAGGGAGAAGAGTCACTGTGCAAATGGGTATAAGGAAGAGCAAGGGAATAATGTTCAAAAAGGGACAGTTGGCTTTGAATATCAGCAGAAATAGCTTCTCTCAGGCCTGCCTATGTGACCTGCTTGATTTGCACAAGAGTGTTACCCCTTTAGCAGTTGCATATTCAGTTCTTCACTATATCTGTCTAAGTGCACTTGCTTCCACCTCCCCACCCACTCTGATCTGGTTTTTTGTGTGTAGGCGATAAGCATTGTGATTTTTTGTTCTTTCTTTGGTGTGCTGTGAATCCTCCTCTCTGCAACTGCAATTCTGGGACAAAATTCACACATATCTATTCCTAGATCCGCCTGTTTGACAATTTGGTGGCTTTACAAGCTATTTTGAATAAAAAGCTAACTGAACAGTGAACAGTTAAGAAAGCAGAGAAGTGAAGAGAAACTCCTTCCTCAAAATCACATTCTCCCTGGACACTTAATCACTTAATCAGAGAAGACTCTTGTAGTCTATATGGAGGATGTTAAAAAATTCAGAGCTATATGAGTCCCCTTCCTTTTATTTTTATTTTCTTTTTGTGTGTAGCATTTTCGTCTGCATTTGATCAAACTTTAGTACATTATTTCATAAGGAGTTCACAGGCTGTTTTGTGAATGCGCAGGGGTATTGAAAAAAGACCTTTTAAAGTAGGGGAATACTGCTTTCATTGTGTATGATGTGGATATGTTCCCACTGTTATCCCATTTTGTTTTAATATTAGCCTATTGGACCATAAAAAAATTCAAAGTATGAGAAATGTACTTTTTCTTTTATGTAGCTACTATTATGAGCCTCATAAAAAACATATCTCAGATGACTAAACAAAATATTTATTTTTGCAAAACACAATTAGGAAGACATAACTATTTAGAAGCTATAACTGCTTCAAGAAACTGTGCAAAATTACACAAGTTGCAACCACCCTGTTGTTCCATATCCATGGGTAGAAATGAGGCTGGGTTGCCCAAAGATCTGTGCACAAAGGCTGTGGGCTGAGCTGCCCTGATCTGTGCTGAAGGACAGGCTGAGCCACCCTGTCCTTCAGCATGTTTCAGTCTTCCACCAGCTCTGCATTTCCCCAAAGTTTCTGCATTTTTGAAACCTCGTGTTCTTTGTCAAATTTGCCTGCAATGCTACTCGCATAGTGGCAGTTTGAAGATTGTGGAAAGAGAAGGAGGAAAGACAGATATGAAGGTGGAAAGAAAATTTCCTTGTATGAGCATCTGTTCTAAAGGAAATCACTGAAGGTAAGAAAGGATCACAGGGGGCCATAACAGTGCTACATTTCAAAATGATCAATTCACAAAGAAAAGAGAAAAAAGGTGCAGCCTTTACACCTCCTGTTGCCATGAGCTCTTCTCCTTCTCACTTTGGATTTGCTGTCCAACACAGTTCGTGTCACACCTCTCAAGGACAGGCACAAAGGACACAGAGGCAGCAACTGAGCTTTGAAATAACTGTCAGAACAGCAGGGGTTAAAGATGCCCAGAGCCTCCTGCCTCACTGCTCCCTAAGTCTGTGCATTTCTTATGCAGAGAAAATATTCGCAGCTGCACTGCTAAGTTTTATCCTGGGAAAAAGCCTCAAAAATATGTTTCTGCTACAGCAATTCTGCCCTCTGTAATTGGGGAAGAAAAATGCCTATGAAATATGCCATAGAGGTCTATGGTGCTGCATTCTGAAATATATTTCATTGCATCCCATGAAAGCTGGAACTTCAAAACCCATAAAACCCATTGATTAAAATGAGACCATTACTGTGCTTTGCTAATTAGGATATAGTATTTAACACTATTCTTAGTTTGAACTGTGCACAGTAAGTACACTTCTATTAATAGTTTTTGGGGGGTAGGGAGACAGTGTTTTTCTTTTTTTTTTTTTTTTAATTGCATGAAAAAGCAGGAGCCAGCAGTCACATTTTAAAAGGCTCTGGTAAGAGAAGATTTCCTGCTGGGAGAAGCCAAATGAGTGGAAGGAGAAAATATATGTCAGATGGCAGAAGGAGGGAACAGACCAGTTGAGGGATGGATAGCTGAGACACAGTGAGTACTATATTCTCACAATCTTTTTTAACCAGTATTTTTGGGTTTGATCAGGGAAAATACTTACCCTTTTGAATATTTAGGGGAAAGGGTTATCATCATGCATGAAATAAAATAGAGCTTGTGCAAATCCATACAAACACTCATTTGATAGTCAGAGTGGGAGCAGGAAATTTTAAATGCACACAACAAGCAGCAAGTCTAAGTAGTGTTTTCTCTGCCACAGTCACCGAGGAAAGGTTAAAGCTTCAAACAGCTACAAGTCTCCAGCAGATACATTGAAAAACAGGTCCTGGAGGTGTGTCAAAATATCTAATATTTGCTAAAACTAATAGAAGCATAAGGAAAGTTGAAAGTAAGAAAAGTAAAGGGAAAAAAACAGCCACAAGCCCAGCTCAGTTTCTTGGTACTAACAAGCTGCCTATGCAAAGTGATGACAGGTTTTAAACCAGTGGTGTAAAAAGATTCATGCTGGGCTCTCACTTGAGTGCAGAAGAGCAGAAAAACCCTGCACTGACCCCTCAGCAAATCAGCCACCTGAAGAGAGAGCCTTGCAGCCACGTTTCCTCACCCAGCAGCCTGAACCTTCTCCTTTCCTCCTCCGGGGTGGCTGTCCCACTGCAGGCTGGTGATGCCCTTGTGCCAAAGCAGTCATATTAACAGGGGGTGTCACCAAGGTGACCCCTGGGTTGTGTTTCCCCCAGCCAAGGGCTCATCCCGGCTGTTTTCCAGCATTCCAGAGGGAGCAGCTCCTGGTGGGGAGGCGCAGGCAGGAGCTGCCTGTGGCCCAGCTGCACCCAAGGAATATTAGCTGGTTTCACTTAATGCACTCTGAATCTACCACGGTTCCAAAGGAAGCACAGAATATATTTTCTCTCAGCAGTTGATGCATGCTGAGATTTGTGCTGTGTGAATGCAGGTCATCCAAACGTGCAGAAACCAAAATGGAATGAATATGGAGGGAGTCCCTGCTCCCCGTGTAAACAAGTTCCTAATCTTTCTAGGCTCTACCTCAGAAAGGATTTAGGATGCTGATCCTTAATTTTTTCAATCTCCTCTGCATCATCTGTGGGTGTTTACCAAAGCACCAGGTTGGTTACGTAATGTTTCACATTATTCTCACAGGCTGTCCAATGTATGAAGTCTGTCTTTAATTGAAGTTTCTATTTGCATGCCTCACGACCCATAAAAATTCTTCTTGGAATGTCAGATGAGGTTAATTGAGGACTCTCTTGATGATGGTATAATTGTAATTTGAACTTGGAGAATCCAATATTAATTCTAGGAGGATTCTGTAAGATTTATTTTTCCCCTTTAGGTTTTA
Source organism: Chloebia gouldiae (assembly GCA_003676055.1). Classification (NCBI taxonomy): domain Eukaryota; kingdom Metazoa; phylum Chordata; class Aves; order Passeriformes; family Passeridae; genus Chloebia; species Chloebia gouldiae. The sequence goes on from QUSF01000016.1 coordinate 10,291,353, forward strand.
TCTTTGTATTGAGAATTAGTTTGCGGCTTAAATTCAAAACAATTTTCGATATAGTGAAATTCATAATGTTCTAATGAACTCTAGAAATTATTCTATCCTAGAAATAGGATAATAGCATTGCATTTAAATATTTCTATTTGTATTCTACCACATAGGAGACTGAATGATACCCTTTTTTGGCTGGTATGATTTGAGAAATTTTTATTTCCACTTGGCTTTGTGCAAGAAACTATTTCTCAAATTTGGCTGAAATCAGCTGTAAATACTATTCTAGGCTGTTGCCTCCCTGTGCCTGGAGTTGTATATTACTTTTGGAAAACTGTCTGTAAAAGTAGTTTTTACATAACAATAATGTTGTTTAGGAATAGCCTGGTTTTCATTTTCCTTGCCATTTGTTTTAGCAGACAGGACATTCCACGAGGAAAGGCATTTGGCTCAGTTGAAAATACTGAGTAACATGGTAACAACCTCAGAGAAAAGCACCTTTGTCAGAGAACTGAGGTATCCACTCAGATCTATAAATGCAAATTTTATCACTCAGAAACATTTTTTTTTCCCCTCAGCATATCTTGGCATCCATTTTTCTGTTGTCATAGTAAGTTCATGTCCTGTTGAAGCATTTTCACCTTCTGTTGGCAATATTTCCCATGTTCACACTGGATACAGCTATACAAAGTCTGTAATGCAGGGAAGTAATGGCACACCACATAAATTTAAATTCCTTATCCTATTTAAAACTGAAACTTACGATGATTTCAAAGAGTATGTGTAACAGCTTTTATTCCAGAGTTTTGTAAGACATTTAAAGTCTGATGCAAAAGACAGTTTAACAAATGCTTTAAAGAAGTCACCACTAACTTAATATCAACATATTCACTTCAGAGTTTCAAAATCCTGTGATATAATTCTCAATCAATTGATTTATTTTAGAAGGGAAACTTGAATATTTGTTTCCTAACACATCATACTCTGCTTCCATAGAACTGAAATGGAATTTGGATACAGGTGTGATATTCTTTCACTGAGTCATTAGACAGTTTTTAAAAATTGGTATTTCAGGCAATACTCTACACAGATTTGTTATTTCAATTTCTGTGTCTGATCCCTTAGAAAGAAAAAGAGACAGACTTTTACCTCCATAAGGAGTCAATGGCTGTATTCTAAGGGTCATCTGCAGGGGATTGTTTCAAAACACCAATTTCATGCTCACATTCATACCAATTCTTGAACCAATGTTCACATTCATATCAATTTTATACAGTATGGCTTTTCTTTGCACTGCTGGACTGTTCCACAAACTATCTTTCTTTGGTTTTTAACTTAATATTCTGGCCTTTCAGTTTTACTCCTCTGCACACCTGGATTTGAGTCATGCGCTGAGAAGAAATGAGACAATACTTTATTTTAGCAGCATCCAGAAAGAGCTCTCCTGCTGCCCAGCCATTCCTGTTGTTTCTGTGCAGAGGGTACTAATTATCCAGTATGTGAAATTACAATGGCAGAAAATAGTGAACATCTCAAACAGAGAAGTAATTGCAATGTAAGACAAATTATATGGTTCCATTTGTTTTTTCAAAAATGTTGTGAAAAGTTTTCTTCTTCTTTATTTTTTAAATTTATTTCCTTTTTTATTTTCTCCTAAAAACTCTGTGTTCACCTCTGTTTCACCACACTGGGAATAGCAAGTTTGGAATGCTCAGATCCCCATGGGCCACAATCCTATTGGTATTAAATGCAGATCACTCTGGAACATGTCTAGCCAGGAGCAAGAGGAGCTGTGGTGAGGGGCAGGTGTCCATATGGATCTCTCTGCTCTTTATGCATATGCAGGTCATTTCCCCACAGATTTTCCAACTGCTTCTTATCCTTTTCCCTTTAGATGGGATCTTACATTTGTCTTCCTCTGCTGGTCCTCTCCCTAAGGTGTTACAGCATAGGGAGGTGATTTGTCCACACGTTATTAGAGCAGACACCACATACACTAGGAATTCCCAGTGCATAAATAATGTCCTTGCTAATTAATTTATTTTTGTTTGAGCCTCTCGTCCTGTCCTGTTACTGGCACTTTTGATTATTAGAACAGAAAGCCCAAGTCCTTTCCCAGTCCTTTGTCAGATGGCTGCCTCTTGTGTTAACTAGTGGGCTGCTCTCTACACCATCCTTGGAATGAAAATTAGCTGCTCTGCAAAAAGGCAACAGCAGAGGAAGAATAGAAATTATGGAGTTTGAAACTCCACAAAAGTTAAAATTTAAAAAATATTGCTGTCATGGTAAGCCTGGAGATAAACAAGGAAGTAATACAAAACTCCAAACAAAGGCATCCCCTTGTCCTTGGCCAGCCCCTTCCCAGCCAGGCCTGAGCAGTCAGAAGACAAGACCTTCCCTCTGAGAGGGGGTACACAAACAGGACTAGGGAATGGTAGTGCTTGTCTGACCACTGATACCACTGCTAGCCACTGCCACTCTGTGGATTTCCAGTAGCTACGAGAAATGCAACTACATCTCATCTGGCAGGTGTTCCAAGCACCGCAGCAGAGTTTTGTCCAGGTGAAAAAGACAAAAATAAATGTTTATCAGAGAGTTCTGATTGCTAGAGAATAGTCCCCCTGGCTCCTAATGGAAAGTTACATTTTGCAGAACAATCTATAGATGCTATCTCACGGCTGTCACAGTGAAATTACCCTCAGAGAAGTGAGCCAGGAGCCTGCTAGGAGTCACAGAATGTGCGAATGTCCTGAATCTGAGTGCCTCAGAGGTGCAGTTACATCTCATCTTCATTAAAGAAAAAGTGCAACAAGGAAAGATTTCACATCATTCTTTTAGATAACATGAAAACCACATCAATTCTGGACTGTAATATTCTTATTCTACCCAAAGGTAATTTGTTTTCTGTGCATAAGTAGAGCTGCTATTTCCTTTTGTGCATCCTCAGAAGTGTGTCTTTTTTTTCCTGTTCAACAGAAACTCTGAGTGAAAGCAAGTATATTCCTCTACCTCTGTAAAGTAACTATGCAGAGTGCCTGACCTACAGTTCAGAAGCCTGAGAAAAAAATGCTCTTTGTTTTATATATGGGGTTTGGGTTTTGGGTTTTTTGTTTGTTTGTTTGTTTGTTTTGAACAGTGTCTATGCTGAGAGTTATGGAAATGATCAACAAACTGAAGAGACAAGCAACAATAGCCACCACAGGGAAGTTCAGAAAAATCTGACTGATGAAACGTTTAAGAAATTGCCTGGAGAAAATACAAGGAAGATGGTGAGTGGTTTTTTCCTCTTTATTTTCTGTGAGTGGTAAGCAGAATGATGCAAAAATATGTGACTTGGGAGTTCTCTTTTCCCAGGGGCTGGACATGTGCAAGAAGCAAAAATGGCCTAAAAAAAGGGTGAAAATGTAGACTGTCTACTGGAAAGCATTTTGTAATAGTGAAAACTATGAGGGAAGTAAAAAAAAATCCTGGCTATTGAATGTAAAAATGCACACAAACTAAAATTCCATACAAAGCCCTGAAGAATGTGTATTCAGAAGCCACAAGTTTTGGCTTTGGATTTTTCATCTAAAAACAGAAGATTTTTTTTTTTTTCCACTTATCCAGCAACACATGTATTAAGCTGTCATTCACTGTATCACATACTCTAAAAGACTTTCCCAAACGGGATATATATATATATATATATATATATATATATATATATATATATGCTGCATATGATGTATGTTCCTGAAAAGTCCAAATCTGGAGAAGGATACTTTTATTTGGTCAGATGTGAAAGAACAATTCCTCTCATTGGTTTAAGAGAAAAACAGAAAACTGCAACATTTAAAGTTGTTTTAGTAAGCTGTGGAGACAGAGAGAAGAATTATGGACTAAGGCAATGGCTGAAGCTGCTGTACCTTAATGAAGACCTGTCAGTACCAAGTTATTACTCAATTTTTTGCTGCTTTGGGCAGAATATTCAAAAGATAGACAAGTTCTGACAGGCAGTAATCCTCTTCTTATACCCCAAGTATTTAGATGCTTCAGGACATTAATCACAGCTTCAAAAACTGGATTCACAATCCAGAGAGCAAGATTTTGCCTGTTCTTGCTTTGGGAAAAGGAGCAAATATTCTCATTTCTTCTTTCCTTTCTTTGCCTTCATCTCTTTCACCTGCTTCTGGCTGGACTCAGCTCAGTGATAAACCATCCACAGGAGCAACCAGGGCTCCTTGTGGCTCTTTCCTAGTGAGGAAGTTGTTGTAAAGCTACACGTCCTGTAAAATGCTCACAGCAACTGAGCTTTCCTATCAGGCACCTGCATCTCAGCCATTCCGTGCTGGGAAATGAGCGTGACTGGGGGAGGAGGGGAGAGGAGACAGTGCTTTAATTATCCCACTTCAGCCTGATTGCTGCAGTGTTATCTTGAAAGTGAAAAGATTTGGGAACTAGATTCCCCGTAATTAGTGTTCGGAATACTGTAATGCCAGCACCCAGCATCTTTCACTGAGGATTTACTCACTCTGGGATGAAATAGCCAGGCTCTCACCACCTCTGATCTCCTCAGAGGATTCGCTCTCACACGTGCTGGCAGACAGGATCTCTGGGCTCAGGATCAGCAAAGAGGGGACTGGGGCTGGGGGAAGAGCATCTCCTGCTTCAGGAGGGAGCCCACGCTGCCTGTGCTACAGCAGAGTGTTTGCAGGCTCTGCTGTCACCACATCCTGATGCCAGAGGAAGCTCTGCTGTCATTCACTGCCTCAGCTGAGGCTGGAGTCCAGCACACATAATAGGAAGGAGCTTTGAGCGAGTAGCCAAGAATGGAGTGTCAGTGTCAGGTATTGATGACACAGGGTGCCCAGTCTGCAGCTGCACTACAGGGGGAAACCAAAAGAACACATCACAAAAGCAATAGGCATCACAGATTGCCTTTCACAGTGGGAGGTGAGCTGCACTCTTACCTGGACAAAAGATAAATTTAGATAATAATTCACAAAGAGTTAGGCTGTATGAGCTCCCTTGAGAGACTGCACATGTAACAGAGCCAATGATAAAATATCAGCAAAAGTGGATATTTTAACAACCTTAGGCAGCACATGCTGTCTCAGACAAGGCAGAACAAACCATTGGACCCCCAAAAAGACTGCTCACATGAGACCACAACCTTTTGATCACTCCCTAGGTTTGTACCCATTTCAGGGGATGTTTTGGAGTATATGTTGGATGCACAAGCAAGCATATATATCAAAACCAAGGAGTTTGCCAAAGAGAAAAGAGGAAACTTGCTACCCACCAGCTGTGATCCTGGCCAGGAGCTTGGGCAGTAGCACAGGAACACCTGTTCTCATTTGCTGGGTGGTGCTGTGACACCGGGGTGAGCAGTGACAGGAAGATTTTCATACGGCCGTGATCTGCTTTCGAAGCTCTGCAAACAGCTCTCAGCTCAAAATACCATGTCACATTTTTTCCCCTTTGTTGCACACAGCTCATCCTCAGAGGAAGAAGAGCCCCTGTGCTCATCTGGGCTTGGGAACAGCAGCTCCCTTGAACACAGCAGGCATTCAACCTGAGGCTGAGCAGGTTCAGGCACTGAGCCACAAAGCTCTAAGTGTGCATAAAGAGGGAATGATGAGTTGTGAGCAGGGGGAGATAGCTGCTAGTTAGAAATAAGAGAAAATGCATTAATATAAATTCAATTTAAGTAAAAAAAAAAAAAAAACAAACTGGGACCAACCTAGTTAATTTTGTAAGGATTCATGAGTCAAAATGTAAGACCTTTAGTTAGGAAATAATTGCACACTTATGACCTGAGGCAACAGTCAGAACTTGCTGGAAAAAAAATGGCATATGTCATTAAATTTAATAACGCTTAATTATAGAATCATAAATATTTGAGATTGGAAAGGCCTAGCAAGTCACTTCAGTCCCCCTCCTTACCAGTGCAAGACTGTTCCCTCTTGCATATATGCTGGTATGCTTTCTGCAGACTATTAGAACTCATTGTCAGGAGGATTTGCCTTAGATTCCTCAATTCTTTATTTCTTAATTTCATCCCATTACTTCCTGATATACCTGCTTGTTTCCTGCTAAGTAATTCCTTTCCTTCCCCAGTGTCTGTGTCAGTCAAATATTTGTAGATGGTTGGAATGCCTCTCCTTAGTTATCACTTAGCCAAACTAGACATATTTATTTAGTTCTTTTAATCTTCCTCATAGGTAAATCCCTCTAGTCCCTTAATTATTTTGCAGCTCTCTTCTGAACTCTCTCTTTCCAAACCTTTCTTGTAGTCATATTAAATGCAGTATCCTAGTTCTTGTCATTCAGAGCCATGGAAAAATCAGGGGTGCAGCTGCTGTTGCAATGTGATGTGTCTTTGTGTCTGCCCCAGTATAATATTTTTTCCCCTGATCTATCATGCTGAGCACCATGCGAGGCTGGAGAGAGGTCAAGGCAACCTCTGTTTTAAAAATTCTGCCCTGCAGCTATTCCTTACGGTGCTGTCAGCAGGGAAGACATTTCGTCTTCTAAAACCTCACTTCTGATAGTTTTTCCATCTGAAGATGTTGTAACTTGAGCCTTCTTCTGCATTGGGCAATAACTTCACTTACACTTCTCTCTCTCTGTGCTTCTTTACTGTCCTCTGCCCTGTGTGTTTCAGAGATCAGTAAGAATGGCAGAACAGACAGAGCAAGAACAAAAAAACCCAAAATGTAGCTTACTGCACAAAAAGCCTTGTCTCCTGGGTTTATCATCCCACAGATTAGTAGCACAGGATGAGGAAAGGCTCTAGGGAGACACTGTGATAAAAATTCAAGAATGAAGACTGAAGAAAGGAGACAGAGTAGTACAGAAATAACTTAGAGGGCCAAGCTGTCAGGGGAGATGAAAACAGGAAAGACAGTACATGTATTATCTCCCTGACCAGCACCCAGCAGCAGATTCTGTTCTTGAATAATTGGTGCTACATTGATTTCTTTGGAGGGCTCTGTTTTGACTTTTCCTTGTGGGTTTTGATATTTCCATTTACACTGAAACACTTCCTTCTTCCTCAGACCTTGGTTCCACAGAGTTGAAAAGTGGGCCTTCCATGCAGACTCTGACTTTGCTTTCCTGGCAGCTCCTCGGCCCTTGCCACAAGGTCCCCAAATAGTGACATCCTTCCCTTTAGTGTGCACTCAACAGGGAGTGATTTCTAACAGCACCTTGTAGAAAATATAGGGGCTTTAGGATAACCTGGGTGATGCCCAGGGTTAGAAACAGACTAGTCAGCATCCAATCTCTTGAGGCCTTACCTGGTTAAATGAAACCAAATATTAAATATTAAAAAATATTAAATAGTAAGTAAATAGTGCCCAAGAAGCACTAGATTAAAACAATAATCATTTGTATCGCTGTTCAAGCCAAGGGATTTTGTAGTGTTTGCTTAATCCTTATCTTAGACACTTTTCATTTTGTCTTGTAAAAGCATGGCAATTGGCAGAGCTGTGCAGGAATGCAAAAAGTAAATGTGAAAATCTGCAAGTGTAAAGGTATATATGTAAATATTCCAACAAAGGAATGAGTGGCTACATAAAAGACAACATTTTTTTTTTTCTGGAAGGTCTCATCTGGTTTGTTTTGTTGTGGTTTTTGTTCCCTTGAAAAGAATGAAATTGTTTTGTCTCATACTTTTTAAGCAACTATTCATATGACAGTTGCCATGATATTTGTTACAATTAGTAGGAAATACCTTTTCTAAAATTATTTTTCATGTAGCTGCCAGTGCTCTCTGTTGCATACATACATCTGATAAATCATCATCTGAGTAACTGAAATCATTCCATGGGAGGAAACTGACCCTTGAGAGAAATTTATTTCAAACAATAGACGACAAACATGAACAAGGAGTATTTTCATCTTTAATACAATAGTTTTCAACAGAGCCATCAATTTTTTATGCATCCAGCCCTACACAAAAGAGTGCCTGTGTACATGTTCAGATGAACAACGAGTGCCTGAAGCTGATAGGATTCATGGAAGCCATCACCTGCCTGTGGAAATCATGGTGCTTAAACAAGGGCTTCTGAAGAGCTCTCCTCATCAAAATGTTTTACAGTTGCACAGGTACAAGCAGTAGCCACACTGCCACAGAGGCAAGGAGAGCAGGGTACTGTGAAACCATGATTTTCCAGGGTGGGCTTGGCTCTTGTTGTCCACAATCCCAGGAGGATTCCCCTCCTGTTCTTTCTGGGTGCTACAGGAACTTAAATAAAGTTGAAAACTGAGTTTTTGAGGCAAATTCAGATGATGGATCCTGAAAGCTTTTGCCTTTCTCTGACTTATCTAATGTGTCAGGCAGCCAGCATGACACAGAAAGAAAGGAGTTTATGCAGCATTTTTCCCACCTTACATCATTTTCTCAGCCTATATCTAAAACACTCTGACACTTTAAGCTTTTCTTCCCCCCCAAAAAGATTTTGAGACATTTTTCAGAAAAAAAAGAAAGTATGCAAAACATGCAGACATTAAACTCCAGTCTCCAAATCTCCTTATTTTAGATCTTCATTTTGATGGCTCAGAACATGAAGGCTATCGGCTCTTGGATTATGGAAACTGACACAGTACATTTTGTTTCATTTTCTTCAGAGTCTATACATCAACTTATCCCTAATATATTGATTGCAGGGGACTGAAGCTGTCTGCAGGTGCTGGCTGATTTTAGAAGAGATTTTATTTGCAATTCTGCCTCAAAAGCAAGGTGTTGCCTTTACCTATAATAGAAAGCACGTGGTGTTGAAGACATGCAGGTGTCTGTGGGAGAGGGGCTTGCACTCCAATGCCCAAGTTTGTGTCTTTATGCACAGTATCTGTGAAAACATGAGGAAGTCAGCGCACTTGAGTCATCCTTCTGGGGCAAATTGCCTTCAAAGCTTTGTTTTCCCTGCTACATCTGCTATCCTGCTTGCTCTCTCTGTTTTCCACACATCTATATCTGCAAGGGATTTCCCAGGCAGAAGCGTGTAGTTACGTGCCAAACCCTTGTTCTGTGCACAAACAGAAAAGAAAATGTTCCAGGGATGGATCACACACTGAGCTCACTCTCAGCAGATCCAGCAAACACAGCCTTGGCGAGCAGAGCTGCATGGCACAGCCACAGAAACCCTGGGCACCTCAGTGCCTGCCTGGCCCCTGACAGCACAGACCTGACACATCTGAGAGGACCAGGGCTGTGGCAGAGCCTCCACACAGCTTAAAACCTCAGAGTTCTGGGAAAATCTTCAAAGTCTTTGATAGAAACTGCGCGAAACCTCCTCCCACAAAAGGCTGTTTCTAAAAGATCCACGACCACCGCGTGGATTTTGATACAAGAGTCACTGGAGGGGTTGGTCCCATGCTATCACTTCCTTGAGGAGAGGCAAAGCTTTCTCCAGCCCTTGCTTTGGGGTCCCAGCTGGTGAATGCACAGGTCCACGTTTTTATTTTTGGTCTGCTCCAGAGCCCTCGAGCTGCAGGTGCCCCACAGCCGAGCCGGGCATGAGCTGGCAGAGCTGGCAGTGTTTGAGATGTTCGCTCCTGAGCCCCAGCCGTGAGAGGCCGGAGCCCGAAGCGCCTCCGCGGGGCTCTCTGCATCCCGGGCCGGGGCTGGGGCTGCGCGGCCGCCGCCGCCTCGCTGCAGGATGCTCGGAGCTCTGCAACAGCTTCCCGCTGCTTCAGACACAGGATGCTTTTAAACGCCGTGAGGATTTCCTACCTGCATTCAGGACGGCTCAGACTTTTCCCTAGCGAGATAAGCACGCTGTCCCAAAAGGAGCTAAGCTTTCCCGAAGTTCGGCGGCGCTGCCGGAGATGGTGTTCGAGGGGCACGGCCGTGGCTGCCCGCTGGGTTTTCCCCGTTTCGCAGCGCTTTTGCTGCCTTGTGGCTCCTCGGAGCGGCGGGCGCCGGCAGTGCCGGGGAGCTCGGCTGAGCCGCATCTCGGAGCGCCCTGCCAAAAAAGGGACAGCGCCCATCACTCCTGATGGCTGGGTTAGCAACTGCCCATGTAGAGAAGTGTTTGTGGGTTTTGCTGTGTCTCTGTGCTTTTAGCTCCTGCACTTTCTCTGCGTGGAACATACAATTTTATTTTATTTTATTTATTTTATTTTATTTTATTTTATTTTATTTTATTTTATTTTATTTTATTTTATTTTATTCATCTTAATTTCTCACACCCGTGTCTCACTTTTTAGAAAAAGGATTTCTCAAAACCAGAGTGGTCTAGGTGATTAACGAATCTCATATATCCTTTCATAAACACGTATTTCAGAATTTAATAACGCCACATTGCAGCAGCTTCTTGCGCTCCTATTTTAGGGAGTCAGCGTTCCCACCATGAAAGACAGCATCAGTCACTTGCTCAGATTTTGTAGCCCATCTGCCCTACACAGGAGATCCCTGGAGGTGTCATTACTGAAGTGATGAGACATTCTGGTTTAAGTGCTCATGGTCTCTGCAGAGCACAGGGTTGGGAATTAAGCATGCATCTTATGAACAATAGTGGAGAACACCATCAATAAATAATTATTCTCCGCCTTAATGTTTACTTTTAGATTCAGGGACACTACAAGCAACTACTGCCAGACCAGAACTCCTGATTTTTAACTCCTGCTCAGGCCTGGATTGGGACTGCTGAACTCCATTGTGCCTCTGGGAAATCGACACAATCCTTGCACTTATCATTGAGCTGTTGTGGTGACCAGGTACTGCCCAGGAAGTTCTCTGAGTGCAGAAGTGATATGTGGGAAGAAAGGTTAGTGGTTGTAATGGAAGAGAGCTTCAGTAATGATTCTTGGCTAAGGTGAGACTACCAGCCCTGTCCAGTGAAATCCTGGGTAGTTTGCCAGTTGTCTCAGATGGATAATTATTCTATTTTTCATGTTATTTCTTCCACTGCAAATATCTCTCTTTTCTCTACCAATATAAGTAGCATGGCAAGTAAACATGTCTCTGTGTGCTCTGCAGCAGGTTCTATGATTTTTGGGGTTTTTTTTTTTGTTTGTTTGTTTAGATGACACATTAAAACACAGAGGAGTAATCTGATGGCAAGGTAAGCTTTGTGTTGAGGTTAGCACTAATATACAGCAAGAACTCCTTGTGCTAAAAACACAGCTATGGTAGCTATTATTGTCCCTGTGCAGTTTTCACAGTTATTACTTGGTAGGTTGCCTCTTCAGTGTCAAATTAGAAGTCATTCGGCCAGAACCATTGCAGTGGTGCCTCTTGAGGTTTGTAGGTCCACATACTCGAAGTATATTACATATTTTTCTGAACAGTTGTGCTTTCACAGGGGTCTGTATTAGAACAGCATGAAATCTGCTGCTGTTTACACGGGTTTCATCTAAACCTCACTGGTGGGTTCACTTTATGCAGTGTCAGCAGCACTGAGAGTCAAACTCTGTTTCAGACAGAGTTGAAACTTAAAAGAAAACTTGGACTCATCTGCTTGAATCTCTTCCAGTATCTTTCTCCTTTCCATTCTTTTCTTCAAGGGCAAATTTTCTTTTAGCTTTCTGATACTGTGTGAACACCAAAGAGCTTCTTTTCCTGCTTTTCAAGATAAAAGGGTTAGGCACCAAATTAAACGTGGAAATAAGCAAAATAGTGATGAATTTTCTTTTCTTCAGGTGCTTCTGCTTTTGTTAATTGCATTTGTTCTCAGCCATTTTTTAAAGTATTCTTTAATAAATAACACAAGTGATGTCTTAGACTTTAAACTTGTCTGAAAACCAACCTTAATTTTCATGTAGTGTTTTTGCCTGAAAGTTGTCACTACAATTTCTTCTGGCAAATGAGAGAGAGATTTAGGTATGGTAAAAGACCAATCTGTGTATGGATTAAAGCAGATTTCCACTCTCCCCATAGGATTCTTAATCTTAGAAAGTATAACCCAGATGAGATTAAAAGGAATTATATAGCAAATAGAGTTAATGCTTTTATCTAATACAAAAGGAAGGGAAAATTTTAGACACAGACAATTAATTTTAGTTAAAATTATTAAAACTAAGCATTTTATATATACATGTATATGTTTTATATTCTGCAATGCATGTTAAAATGGAGTCTCCAGGGAACCTCTTAAAGTTCAAGATTCAAAGTAAAAAACTGACTGAAATTGCAGCCTTGATCATGGTTATTAAAACAGATATCATGAACCTGAAATGGTCCTTGTACAGTTTAATTCCTTTGTCTTTGTGTAAGAAGATGAACTGTCACAAATTTTGGTTTAATGCTCCTTTATCTTTTCTGGAGAAAAGATGATAACATTTCCCTCTACTGCACCTTGTGTTTGCAAAGCATTATGGATAAGTGGGTTCAAAGTGACCAAGATCCACTAAAATACTTCCATTATATGGAAGATGTCATTTTTTTATGTGAAATCATAACAGATTGTAGCAATCTGAAGAGAATCTTAATAACCTCTTTCCCATGAAAAGGAGAGGCATAAATGTGGCAGTTACTTTGTTTGTCAGACACGAGAGTTTAGAAAAGCAGCATCTCCTATAATTTCTTTCTCTATATAACCAAAGCCATACACATGCAGGAACACACACATTTTTCTCCAAAAGGCCTTTCTTCGGTCCTATTTTAATTGTATATTTTTCAATGAATTTGTTTAATTTTGCTTCTGGGAACTAATATTACTTTTGGATAATAAACAGATCTATCCAGAGTAGGGATGGAATTGTATAGTCTAAGAGGGAGTTGTGATGGTTAAGACTGATTGATATTGAATGAGACTCTTGGGACAATCCTTCCAGAGCTTCTCTTTGCATACACCAGTGCATCAAACAGAAAGAAGAGGGTCCATGGAGCACCATTCTGCTGATGGAGCTTGAAATGCTGGGCAGGGAAAGTCTGGAGTTTCCTCAAGCCCTGGTGCAGATCCAGCAGGGATTACAGGAGACTGGGCACTCTCTCCAAAAGGCTTTGGCAAGCCCTCAGTGGGAGCTTGTGGCTGCAGCTACACCTCTGAAACCTGCCCAGAGACATTTTCATCCATAACATGTGATGTGCTGGCCCGAATCTTGGAAGTTTTACCAAGCATCTGCTCAGCCTTCCCAACAGGGAAGTCATGCTTACACGGGAAGGTGCTGGGCAGAGTCTGCTGTGAGATTAATGAGGGCAAGTGGAGGTTTAACAGAAATGACAAAAAGAAGTATCAAATGAAATCTTCTCCAAGCCCCTCCTGGCTGCAGAGTGTAGCTCAAACCCCTCAGCCACATAAGAAACAAAAATAAATTCTTTCTAGGTCATTTTATTGTTGAAGATTAACTTGAGATCAGAGACTCGCATCACGCTGTGCCGATGCCTCTGTATTTTGCAATATAGTTATTGGTACAGATTTTTGAGGACTAAATTGTCAAAATAGCTCAGTAGTTGTGTGAAATCTAATAATTTTGTACAGATTACAGTACCTCTGTGTTTGAAATGGATTTTTAAATTCCAATTGCTGAGACTGCATCTTTAGTTGTTCCCTGATTGTTTGTAGATATTGTGAGTGCCTTTGGATCATGCCAGAGTGATAATGACTTTCAGCACAGAAATGGACTTGCAGCTGGATTCCCAGGAGAGCTTTCTACACAGGGTAATAGCTCACATATTGAAATGTGCTCACCACAGAGGTGTTAGGGAAGCAGCAAAGAGAACCCAGACTTGCCTGCAAAATGGAGATTAGAAACAAGAGCAGGTAAAATGAATCTAATTTCTCATAGAAGTTCTAGTAAAACTCAAACCCCATTATTTTCATCACTAATTACAGGCCAGGATCTCAAACCATTGCTGAAGTTACCCATTACCTTGTTTCCAGTGCAATTCCATATATTACAGTATGTGTCAAAGAAACATGGACAATTGTTCTTCCCAGGCTAAGCTGCTGCTTAACACAAGCTCAAAAAGTGGTGAGCCTTTATTGATTAAGATTCTAACTTGTTATATGACTGGTTATATGATATAACCAGCCTAAGCAGAAATAGCCAATGTCAGTAGATTTTATTTGCAAAAAGAACAGTGTGAAAGGAGCTGTGCTGCAGTGATCTGTGCTTTTCTTTGCTGTTGCTGTGGAGTTGAAAGCCCATCTGTCCTCCTTATTATGTTAAATTCATTCTGGCATCACTTAACTGAAGTATCCTTAACCTAGTGCTTCTGCAAACTAGTACATCCACATAGAAAATAGTTATTAAAATAAACATCTCATTATGAGCAGCCTAATGCAGTACCATTGTGAGTAATCAATGAGGTCTCTGGCAATCATGGGAATTATAAAATATAATTGAGTTATTTATAATAAAATTGCTGAAGAGTTGCTGACTTTCCCAGTTAAGCACTTTTAACTTTCTTTTGTGCAGCTTGCTGATCTTGCTCTGTGTTTTCAACACATTATATTTTCTTTTTGTCCTGTCATAACTTTAGAATAGAAATCTATTAAACTAAGCACAGGTTTATAAAAGATCATGAAGTCACATAACAGAATCACATTGTGTTCCTTAAACTTTAAAAACAACACTTCAGGTAAGAATTTTATGCTATCTTCCAAAATGAAATAGAAGCTGAAAAGATACAGTACGAATTTTTTTTTATGTGTTGCTTCCACCTCATGCTGACAATTTATATTTTGCCCCTTTTGCTTTAGTCTGTTAGTCAGCCATGCAGTAAAATAGGTTTGAATCCCCTGCACACTCATTACAGAGAGCATGTAAGAGTCAGGGCAATGCTGAAGCCTTAGCTCTGAGTAAATAAATATAGGAATAAGAAGCCTTCAGCAGATACCATAAAGGCATACAAATGCCTTTGCTTTGCCAGCCTGTGGCCCTCTCCCCATTTTCCCCTTCTCTTCCCTGGCCATTACCCACAGACAGAAGTCCTGGTACCAAGTGGGTTCTTTTCCTCTCATATATTTCCACCTTAGCTTAAACTGGTAATGAGGGTGATGTACAATAACCTTGTAGATTTTATCCAAAAATTAATGAAGGAACATTCATGTTCTTCAGTTTCAGGTGTGATGTCTACCAGGTGGGTGTTGGTAATCATCTGGAAATAGTAAAGTTATTAACCACATCCAACACTGGGTGTTTGCTCACTCCTGCCTGGAAAGGGAAGGGATATACAGGCAGCTGTGATCTTGCCCTCTGAACTGTCTGACCATGTAGAACACAAATGCACTGGATATTTCTACATTGACCACAAGCATTTTCTTCTCTCCATCAGATGCTCTGGCAAATATTTGGACCCTCAGAATAAAATGGTCATTGAAATTCATAGTCCAGGTTTTCATCAGCACAACTCAGTTGTGAGACCATTGATATCAGGTTTTTTTAGGAGACAGTAGGCTTGTGCCCTTTCCTGTGGGTATAAGATTTACAATACTGTGCTCTGGTTCAAGATTGAGAGGTTAGATGACATAAAAGCCACCAGTGTGAAAATGAGAGGAATCAAATTCAGAGATCCAATTCTGTGCCAAGAAAAATATCCAGAGAGTAGCAGCTGAAGCTTGTGTGTTTGTCAAGGAGATGAATTGTAGGTGAGCTGATTCCAAGCTGCACAGAAGTTGGGGAGCTTTTCTGTTGACTGACAGTAATGAGCTGGGGACCCCTCAGAAGCCAGGTGTGAAAAAATTGCTCTCTGCAAGCTCAGCAGTATTCCCAAAGAGAGGACACCATGCATCTGTGGGGGGAGGATGGGAGAGTTAAAGCATGGTCATGTCTGCTACAAGACACAAGTTAGACCCAAATTCCCCCAGGTCTCACCCAGCCTGAGAGACAGACAAGGACAAATCACATGAGGGCTTGCAGGAGATGCTGCTCTGCACCTTTTTTAATACACAGGAGTGATGATGGAGGAAGGCTGTTGCCAGCTTTTTTCCCCCTCATCTGAAAAGCTGTGCTGCTGTGTTTCATTTTACTTAATGCAAAAGTGGCAGAAGGAGGGCGGCAGAAGAAAAGCATCTATATCAGACACAACAGAAGGAAATATGGGAGGAGGGTGGGGAGGTGGGTTGGTGGTGTCTGGTTTATGGCCCTTCTGTGCCATCTGAATGGTACAAAAAGCTAAAAAACAGCCTGAGCATCTGCGTTACTCTCTGCACCACTATGATAATGAAAATCCACACATGCTTACAGGAATAAACAACATTTCAAGTTTCCTGAGGTTATATAAAAGAAATATTTATTCTATCTGAAAAAGACTATGCAGAGAAGTATTGGAGTTAAAAAAAAATCATAACGTGTTCACAATGTGATGGAGAAGAGCAGCACAGCAAGCAACCTTAACTAGGCTGTTTCCAAACTTTTGACTGCCTAACCATGCAGCTTTAATACTCTGTTACCATATTTGTCATGCACACAGTATTATATAGATATATATAATACCAACTGTCTGCCTAGATATAGATATCTTATTTTTATTGGAATTTTATCCTCAGTCTCCTCTCCGCTTCTCTTTTCACAGTTTTTCTTAAGTAGAATGTGAAACTAATACTTTCAAATTTCAGCTGCACTTTTGAACTCCTGATATTTGAAAGCAATTTTTTTCTCATCGCAACCTGAAACTGATATGTTGTTACACAGGAAATGTTACACATCTCAAAACTCTCCACTCACAGAAAAGGCTGAATGTATTCTCTTGAAGGTGTGGGATGCACGTGAAAAAAGTATCAAGATTACTCAGCTCCTTGGAAATTATCACTGCAACTCTTTTCTCTGCCTCTCTTCTTCTTTACATAAGTGTCAAAATTGTCTCCTAAAAATGCTTAAAATTCATCTTCTGTCATGTAGATGCTGGAGTTTGTTTTGAAATGCTAGCTTGTCTGAGAAAGCTATATTATGTTTGTGTTTATGCTACATAAAAATATTAACATAAAGTAAATCTAAACTCAGGTCCATAATTAGATCTAAGAAAGGAATTAGCAAAGCACTTAAGTGATCCCCAAGGTTAAATCCTACCTGCTCAATGAATACCAGTGGCACAGGAGCCCTCCAAGGTCTGTGATGATCAAATGATCTTAGCACCCAAGTAGTCTCAAAGATGTAGGTACTTAAATATGCCATCTATAGATGGACAATTTCTTCCTATTTTGTTACAAAGAAATTTGATTTTGGTGATAAAGAGAAGGGACAGAAAATGGAGCACAGTCCTCCAGCCCAATGAGTTCCATGTCTTGAATTTGTGGCAGTTAAATGAAACTACAAAACAGTCTTCAAAGCAAGGAGAATCCTCATCCAGAAGGGAATATCAGGAGGGAGATTGCTTTTTGTTACTTCTGAGCAGAATCAGATGCAGGATAGGAACACCAGGGAACTTTCTGGTGAACATCCAAGTATCTTTATCCTTTTGGAAGCCAGTGAAGTTAAGAAAGGATTTTGTGAATTGTGTTTTTGGATTCAATGTCTAAATCTCACATAAAACCTACCCAGGATATCTAACTGCCTCTGCTGAATTTATTTTGTTTCCTACTGTTTTTTCCTGATTACTTATATATATATATTTATATTCTTTACACATGTGTGTATTTTAACCCCGTAACTGCTGCTGTGCTATGTGGCAAATCAAATTTTTATAAAGGTGAGACAAAACTCCAAATTTCTCTTCACTCCTAGAGTTCAGTAACTCTGGATAGGAAGCATTTGTCATGCATTAAAGTGTTGATTCCATCTCCAGTAATCACCCACCCATCTAATCCATCATCCTCGACCCGATTATACGTAAATCTGATTAGCTCACATAAGAATGTAAAGGGGTTTCTTACTCCCGTTGGTAAACACATCAGTCCAATGACCTGGACATCAACAGGAACAAGCTTTACACTTTACAGGAGAGAATCAATAACCCTAAGGATATGCTGATTATAAATGCTCACAACCACCAGGAAGGTTGTAGGCAGTTTATGAGAGAAATCCTTCATCTCTTAAACTGGTCAGACACACAGATTTGCTTGCTTAGCTGATCATGCTTTCTTCAGAAGACCTATCTGCTTAATGCAGCAGCTCAATAACGCAGCATTAATTTTAATTAACAAATTGCTTGTACACTTACAGTTCTATCATATTGTTGCTGTAGCCAGGGTTAGGAAATTGTCTGAAGAAAATAAATTTGAAGCAACTCAGGCACAGGTAAATAGCCTGTTATTATCCAGCAACCATTGTCATTATGGTCATTTCTGAAAAATCATGTGTATCCCATGGTTCATTAAATCTGTTTTACTGCCTGGATAAATGAGCTACTTTGAGGTGTCAGCAACAACCCCAAGCATGAGGCTTTATTCTGCTAAGAAAGATGGCAATCAGCATCAAGAAAGGCAATCCAGAAAACATCTTATACAAAATTCATGTGTTTATTAATTCATAATGTTAAATGTTTTTGGCAGCTAACTAGTCACAGAATTTCATCAAGATGCAAGCTTATAAACAAAGGGAAAGCAATAGCTTTTCTTTAGGAACTTTGTTCTGGTACTTCTAGTCCTTCAGGGAAAAGGGAAAAAAAAAAAAAAGAAAAAAGTTAACATTCTCAGTATGGAAATTTTCTATTTCAGCAAGCCTGTCTACCAGATTGTCAGCAAATGTCTTCAAAATGGCCAGCGTGAGGCTTTCACCAAGATGTATCAACAAATGAGCCAGAAAAACCCCACATTAGGGAAACAGAAAAAGGTAAGAAAGGAGAAGGGGAGGATACAATGTGCACATTTCAGCAAGGGATTTGTGCTGCCCTTGCCACAAAAAGATTTTAGAGCAGACCATGCTGGTTAACGTGGCTTTGGATCCTCAGCAGGCACTTACACAGTGGCACATGGAATTTATTTCATATGATACCATTACAGGAATGCTGTGAAGAGGGAGAGCAGAGAAAAAGGTTGGTGCTGGTGCCTGTGCTGTGGTTTGGAGAGAAATACCCTAGAAATAAGAGAGGAAGGGGACCTACACCTTCTATTGGAGCATCCAAACAAGCCAGACTCCCAATTCCTCTGGAGGGAAGAGCAGGACAAGTGGTGGGAGAAGAGGAAAGCAGGGAAAAGTCTGAAGATGTAGGTACTGGAGAATTTCTGAAGGGAGCAAGAAGCTACTGCAGAGTAGGGCAGATGTACAGGAAGCCTCAGAAATGGCAGAAATTGGCCTTGAGGACTCCAAATAGAAGCCAGGAGAGGGGACACTATTTCAAACACAGAAACACTGAAAGCTGCTAAAATTTGAAAGAAAGCCTGGAGAAAAGGACCCATCCTTCTCAAGAGGGATATTTGTTTTCCAGTTGTTCGTATGTTTTATTCCTCACATTTTAGGTTCTGAATTTCTCCTGCTTAGCCTAGTATCTTGCTTTACTCTGTGTGATGTGTTCAGAATTTTTCCCCCCTAATTAATCCTAATTTAAAGGACTAAAATCTATTAATTTCAGATTAGTGGGAAAGGTTTGCTTTTTATTTCAAGGCCCTACTGATGCAGGTCCTGTAAGCAGGTAACCCTACACCACCAGTTGTAGCTGTCAGTACTGACAAACCCCACAAAAACACAGGATATATGGAGAGTAATGTTAAACTACTTTAGGAGGGCTGCACAGGACAAGGAGAGGAAAGTCTTCCCCCCTTCCTTTCTCTAAAATCTGAAAGCAGATATGTGCTTATATGCAGATGTGTAGCATATGACATTGCCTAGCCTCTTGCATCTTTCAAAGACAAAAATCTAGCTGGCTTTGGACATATGCAGTAGAAAACTGACAATGAGGAGACAAGGAATCAGTTGCTAGAAATCAATGAATGACAGCCCTAAAAGCTGTCTGTGACTTGCTTGAAGGTGTACAGTGAAAAGATTCCAGTTGATGTGTATCTATATTACATGGTGGCCTTCTGTAGCCTCCCCAGCAAAGCAGAAACCTACCTGTGACCCAACACTGCCTGTGGGGCAGCCTGTCCTCCAAACCAGCCACACTCAGGATATTGAACAGGCTTTTTTTTCCCCTCGAGTGCAACAGGGTACATGTGGAATATTATATTGTTTTCCAGCCACCTGCCAGAATTTGATGGCAGGAAATTTGCACGGCTCTTGTTGTAGCCAAGTGACAGATAATAACTGAGAGGTGCCATTGTTGGAGCTATCACTATCAGATTTTCTAATGCAGCCCTGGTGTAATGAGATCATACACATTGCTCAAGCTTCAATCAGAACTTCCACTGAAGGAACAAGCCTGTATAATAATAAAAGCAGAAAGCATTTTAAGTAAATAGAATTTCCCAGATACTGCATAATGGTGTTTGTTATTGCTATCTTTTATGAGCCTCGAGAAATATTTTGTGTAAGAATGATTTCCTTCAATATAAGCTGTTATCATGAAGGTCTCCTATGTCAATTCTTATTTAAAATATATTTCCTTACAGTCCTAACATTATGAAAGCACAAATTAATGCGACCTCTTTGCTTCCATTCCATGTTCTTATAAAAACCTCGCCACAGCTCTCCAAAGAACAGTTACGTGCTGTGTTGTACAAATGTATCCTAAACCACTCCAAATAATAAAATCCATTTTGGCAGTAAAAATTTATTCTATGTACATCTTTCCAAGCCCCTGCAAAGCCAAGGTCTTTCAGTAAGGACTGCACAGAGCATTTTTTTTTCCTGAGCTTGAGTGTTGAGAAGCGTGGAGATGATATCCCGCTCCGCGCTCCTGATGGAAATCCTCCACGAGCCTGAGCAAGCAACACTTCTTCTGAAGAGCTCCTGGGAGCACAAAGAGGGATCCTGGCAGAGCAGGCAGCCAGTGCAACAACACCCCAGCAACTGTAAAATGGAGGGCAGACTATTTTCATGAACTACAGTATTATTTCCCTCTTGCTTAAAGCCTGCCATTTGCAAAAGGACTCCTACAGAATGCATATTCCTGTTTAACATTTCCTTATTAAGACCATTTTCCTGTTTTGCACAGTTTGCTTTTTTGTTTTAGTATGTATTTATTATTGCTGGTAGCAGATAAAACTTATTTCATTTTTTCATTATATGAAGTTCTGACCACTGGATCTCCATAGACTGTTTTCTGGTAGTGTTAAAGAGTTATATTATTTCAAAATTTCTTCCCTAAGTAGTTAAAATCTTGTTTACAGGCAAAGAGGAAACATACCTTACACACAAAGTCAAAATTTATCATTAGTACAATTGAAATCCTAAGAGTCTCATCCAAGAATCATTATTATTCCACATATAATTGTTATGGAAAGAGAAGAATAAGTCTGTGCAGAAAATGTTCAGTAATAAAAAAAATAATGCAGTTAAATTTTTACACACACACTTAGTTTCTACCTCTTTTCATGATGTTCTGCTCACCCTTCTGGTGTTCCTCTTACCCCTTGGGTTGGGGGTTTCTTTCTCATGGTGGCTGTGTTCTCAGTGACTTGTCAGTACCCAAAGTCCTTTACCAGGAGCAATACAAAGTTCACTTTGAAGTTTTCCTCTTTGTGTTGGATTCTTTTGGGGTCATTTTTATGTGTCTGCTAACATGCTTTTACAGCCAGGCGTTATTTCACTGATCTGCACCTCTGAGTCACAGCCTTTTTTAAAGGTGGATTTACATGTGCTGGGCACGATTTCTTAGTTTGCTTGCTTATCCTAAAAAGCAGAGTAGCCCAGCTCCAGGTCTGTGTTTCTTTAGCTGTGGGGCCTTTGGTGTCAAGTCTGTGTTCCATATTTCATCATCCCAAGTCTCTGCCCCTCCAAACTGAACTCTGTGTCTCTCTTATCCTGCCTGGCCCACATTTACCAGAACTGGTGAAACCATGGTAGCACCACAGAAAGATAAATAAAAGTAAAGCAAATTGGTCAGAAAGTCCTAAAAAGTTGGAGAAATTGCTGTCACAACCAAACCAACTGAAAAAAGGCTGCAGGCAGGTCAAGAAAAGTTCAGGCAGAGCAAGTTCTGACACTTTGCAGACTCAGTGCAAAGTTTATGACCACAGCAATGCAGTATTACAGATCAATATAATGACAGCATGTTCTTACATAATGTCTTTTCACTTTTCTTAGAGACATGAAGCAGGTTTGTCTTCTTTATGCTTTTATTGTAAAACATTAATTTCACTCCCCAAGTAATTCTACAATTCTCATAAATACCTTACTTTGTTTTGTGATCTTCAGTAAAATGACAGTGACAACACAATAGTTATATAATGTAGCATGCATAGCTTGGTGAAATGCATCATAAGGGACAAGGTGCTAAACTTCCTGGTTGTCACCTTTCTAGACAGAGTTTCTTGCTGTTTTAGCTTCCAGCATTTTTAGTTCTGTGATCCAACATGGCTCAAAACAAACCTAGAAGTTATAACATATAAGGAAATTTAAAAAGCTGATAGGGGCTGAGCAAAGGCAACAACTGGTGAGACTATTCTGTGCACTTTACTTTAAAAAGCACCAAATGCCCAGAGCCCATCACTGGATTATGCATTACATGTCCACCACAATTAGATTTAAAGAAAAGTCATACTCTTATTTCCTAAAGAATGGCATTTGAAATAATGGTATCTGTATGAATATATTGTTTTGATCTGTTTCCTCTTGCTTCCAGTAAGCTTTTGGACTATTTCCCATACTTTGTCTATTTCAAAATAGGGCAACTCACCCCAGAAACTGATTTCTTACTGAGGAAACATGGATTTAATCCTTATAAAACAGAGGAAAATCCCATTAAATACAAGAAAAACCCAGACTCAAATCTGCATCTCCCTGGTTTTTCCTGGTCTACTTCTCAGGGAACACCTTGCTGGACAGTGTTCAGTGCTAACCATTACAGTAACCCTTATCCAGATGGGGATTAAAAAAAAACCAAAAAAAAACTAGGAAAGACAGTGCAAAGCCATGAAGTAGCTGGTGAATTTTTCAGTCATAAGACTGTTCTGTTTTCTTGGGGTTTTTCCTTCCATTTAATTTCCTTTTTTTTTTTTAATTATGAGACTTTATATTGGAAAACATTTCTTTTCTCTGTGACACATGCATAGATATCTTACCATCAAATACTATATTGGTGATCTGTTCTGAGTGAAGAAAACCAGTTCTTTTTCTGTTGCTACTTTTTGGCTTCAACAAGTTCTAGATACCCCAGGCAGAGGGAGAGGACAATACTGCAAGATGCTGCCAACATATACAGTGAGCAGCAGCTTCTGTTCTGATAAATCTATGATTATCCACTCCATTTATCTCAATGAGAAGTGAACTTTTAAATTTGCATGGTCCATTAGGACCTCAAGCGAGCAAGGCATTTAAGCATGTGCTTAAATCCATCTGTATTCAGGAAACCAATTAAGTACATGCTTAATTTTAATGATGGATCCTGTACTGAGGGCTATAAACTGCCTTTGAACTTGGACAAAGTCCCCTTTCTCTTTATTACAAAAGAAAACAAGAAAGCTCAATGCAAGAGATTATGTTAGTGCAAAACAAGGCTTTTCAATTTCATCTATCAGGAATTGAAACAGTGAGGGTGAACTGTAATAACTTTAACCTAGAACAAGTAGGGTTAATTCACAAAGCTCTGCCTAATGAGACAGGGCAGTTCTGAGTGGCAACACGAGGCTTCTGCCTCTTCTCTGACTACAGAGGCAGCCTAGGGAGATCAGCACGACTAGAGCAGAGCTAGCAGTCATTCTGGATTTGTGCAGCCAGGCCTAGAATTCCACATTCTCCCACAGGAGACACTATAAAAGCACAAAGCAAATTAGCTAACAGAACATTTCTTCTCCTGTGCATTTTCATCTGCAGCTTTAATCATTCCATTAACAGTGTCATAGATGCCTCTATTTTGTTTTCTAAGCACTGCTATCATCAGGACCGACCGAAGCTATAAAGTTGTTATTTCACACTGAGATATGTATGATGCCTATTGATGTTGAAATTAAAGGTTTCTGAAGAAACAGTGCTGCAAAATTATTATTCATTCACTTAATTGCTCATCTGGTTTGAGTTGGGTATGACATTTCATGATATATTCTATTTCACCCTCTTCACCACACTGTGCAGGGCAGCTAAGTACTTTGAAAGCTTTAAGGAGGTATTTCTAGTCATGAGGGTAAAGGCAATATGTAGACACTCCTTAAAAAAGGTCTGAATCAGCATTAAAACAAGTTAGAAATGAAGCAGCAGCTTATTAAAAAGGAGCTTTATTGACAGATGATTTTAGCAAAGCCACCAGTATTTGAAATTACTGGGAAGTACCCAGCAACACCATAAATTACATGAGGAGACAAACACCACAGCCTATCTCTGCAGGTGAGAGAAGTAACAAGCCAAGGCTGGCCTATCCCTGAAGGACTAATTTTGACCTGTATTAACTGCTTAATCCAGGGAGTTCAGTTTAACACCATTAGAAAAAGCAGAGCATGTGTTTAACAAGTGAACAGACAAAAAAAAATACCTCAAAGCTCCAGCTCAGCTTGTACTACTCAATAGAGCTGTTAGAGCAACACTGGCCCGGGGCACATGACAAGTGGTAGAACAAGAAGATAAAGAGGTCAGCAATACATTTACAGATACTAACATTATACTTCTGGAAAGAATTTTGTGTTCCCTTCTCAAATGTACACATTGGCAAAAAGGTAAAGATTAATTTCTAAGCAGTGCATTGATGGGCTGATTTTTTTTTTCAGGAGGTAACTATAATAAGAAGGACATTTTTAGTACCATTTGTGCCCAAAATTCTGCAGCATGTGGATATGCAATGGCAGGAAAATTCATCCTTATTTTTCCCCTCCCCTGCCTCTATTAACTTTTCTATTCTGTGCCCCAATTCCCTCTCATTTTCCAGCCACCATGTAAATTGATCCAGACCTACATGCATGCTTTAGTCTCCTTACAGGGGATCATGTCCTTGGCAGCAAGAACCTGTGATGGCAGCCAGCATGAGCCCACATGAGCACTGGGGTCTTCAATAATCCCTCAGGAAACAGGAGAGCTCTCATAATTCCATTTTATTTTTTTTTGCAGTCTTCAAGACTTTGCTGGGTTTGCAACGTGCCAATTATTTCCAGAGAAATGGAAGAAACCTCATCTTTCCTTTGGTGAGAAATAGTTAAATATTTGCTGGCTCAGACAGGAAGAAAACATGCTGAATTTCTCTTAAATTAACCCAAGGTGCGGTGGGCCAGAAAAGAAAGAGAAGGTCCCTCATTTCCAAGGGTGTTTATCCAATGTTGGCTTATTCCAAAGCATAGAAAACACTGCTAGAGTCCCAGGAGCAGCTCCCATTTTCTTGTCTGTTGGGTGACTGCCCACACAACGAGGCTGCTGTGTGCAAAGGGGGCCCACCTCCTCCTTTGGCCATCTTTTAAAAGGAAACCATCTCTTGCCTCTATATCCTCTACATGCCCTCCAAAAACCCATGGATCCGTCCTCATTTGGAGGAAGGTTTTGTTTCTAGGCCCCAGCTGACACAAGCTTTTCTTTGAGCCTTTGAGAAACGCAGCAATTCTTTATATACCTACAGAGACATGAGAAAGTTGCCAGTGGTGTTTGGGCAGGGCCAGAATTAGGATGCTAATCAGGGAGTTTGCTCCAGGGGGCTTGGATGTGGGTTTGGATCGTGTCCCTAAGCTTGCACGTAGGCAGGAGTTGTGTGACAGGGCTCTCATCAGCATTTCTCACTGCAGGAACCTTCAGCCTTGCCACAGAATCTCAGCTTTTTTCTTTCTGCCTTTTATATGTTTCTGAAAGCGTCCTAAAAACATATGCTTTTAATCTCCTTTGAGTCATCAAAGAGCTTAAAACAACACTCCTGAGAGCCTGGGGACAGAAGTGATGCTGTGCCACCATGAAATCTGACATTTTGCTAAGGTACCACATGAGTCAGTGTTTTATTGCAGATTTAATTATTTTGCTATAATCAGGAGTCTGAACACTTTAACTTGGCAGAGCCCATTGTTGAGTGAGACTGGATATGGCTGCATCTTAAGATTTTATGCAGAATGCAGACATTCTTCCCTGCAAAAGAGGAATACAGTGATGGTGGTGGGGAGAAGAAAACCAAAGCTGCGTCACTGAGTCTAGGAAAAAAAAGAGAGCACAGAAAGCAGAAATATCTTTCTACTAACCCTATTTGGGTTTTGGTGAGAGACATGATAGACTGACAAGCAGAGGAGAAAATACTCCTTAGCATCTGCCATGACTGTAGGATAGTGAGAACAAAGAAAAACCCTGTGTATCCTTTCCCATTGCCCTGTGTGTCCACAGCTATCCAGTATTTGCATTCTGTTGCAGCTCTGTCTTCACTGTGTGAAGGCTTTGTTTCTTTGATCTTGATGGACTTCTGCTCTTTGAATGATTTTTTTTTCCTTGGGTAATAAAAAGCCCACATGTTTCTACGAGTAAGATTTTATGCATACCACTTCAGAACAGGTGCTAAATAATATTTACAACATGAAAAGGAAAGTTTAATCCTGATAAAGTCATTCAGTGGACAAATGACCTCAGAGATATGCCCAGGAATGTGTTGGATCTGCAGCCAGCTGAAAAGTGTGTGGGTGCCATGAGCTGCTATTAAGTTGTGCTGCTGTGCTAAACTGCACTGGTGTTCACCACCTGTGGAGCTGCTCCAAGGTCAGGAAGGAAGAATGAGGGCAATAATTAGACATCCTGTTTTTCAATTATAAACCACACAGTAATGAAAAGCTTTCCAGAAGATCACTTACTGTATTATTGGGTTGGGTTTTTTAATTGGCTCTTAAAATGAATTCTGCTTAAGCGACTAACTGGGCAGTCACTATTCAGCTTGGGAAGTGCAAACAGGCTGGGGTAACCAAAGCAAAAAGGATTGAATTGATTTTCATATTAATAGGAGAGTTCATTCTAGAGAGAAAAGGTTAATTTGCTTTTCAGTGAGTTTATGGAGGAAGTGCTTGTGGTCAGGGTGATAATTTGTAGCTAAATCACATGTTTAAAGGCAAAAGTGATTACAAAAAAGCAAGGGACTGCATTTTCAGTATTATGCAATGGGCTTGTCAACAGTGTTTTCTGTGCTTTCTTCTTCCCCCGGCACAAGGATTTGAGAAAGAAGTCAGCACAATAGCACTGTCATCTGTGGCCTTATTTTTCCTCTTCACATCAGATATCTTAAGAAATGCAGAAGCAGAGACAATGCTGTCTCACCCAGCTTTAATGCTGCTCATGCTTGTGGTCTGGGAGTTCTCCTCAAATACACATGCCTTTTTTTGGGCTTGGCTTCCCCACAAAGGTGCTGTCTGTAGGTACTGAATTTTTAATTTATTTTTTGTTAGCATGCTAATTCTTGAGATTTGTGAAGTTTTAGAGATGTAAGTAAAACAATTTATGCCTAATATGATGACTTGACATAAAAAAAATGATTGCAAATATGGATTGGGGTTTCTTTCTTTAGTTTTAGCCAAGAAGAATCTCTGCTAATTAAGCAACTGAGTATGAGATGAGCTAACTTGTTTCTTTGATATGTCTAGGTTTAGGAGTTGAAATTTTGGATAGTCACCTCCAAGGCTGAGTAACTGGTAACTGTGCTGCTGATTTAAGAGGTGGTGTGTCAAATGTGACTTGAGGAGCAGTGACAGCAGCTTGCCCTACCTTTGATACTTTATTAAATGCTTAAGTAAACATGCAAACCTAGACAAGTCCAGCAAACAACTACCCAGCAATGTTTGCCCTTTGGAATTCTTAAAATAAAAAGTGCTAACATAGCACCTTTAGAACTGTGGGGTTTGCTACACCTGATGTAGCTTGCACAGGGGTGGAATGAAAATCCCAAGTCAGAGAAACATCCAAAAGACCACACTTTAAATTTCTGTCCCTTGTGTGCATGTTTGAATTTGCAGAGCTAAAACTACTTGAAAGTAAACTTTTTGTTGTAGCTGTTCTGTGTTAGACTGCAGATATCACAGATATCCTCAGCTCCATGACTGAGGCTCATGGGCTGCTTCTTTCTGGTCTCTGCTCCTGTGTGGGGGAGGTCAGAGCATGGTTCCACTGGTCCATCTCCTTGTCTTAACCTCTCTCTCCCATCTCTCAGCTCTGCCACCAGGCTGGACAGTTCATTCACCTGGTCTCATCTTACACAGCTTTCATCTCTCCTGCTGTCCAGTGCCACTGCCAGGTTCTGACATTCCCTGCAGTCTGAGACTTTGGCATCTGCATATTTTCCTGAGGGCTCCATCTGTGAAGTTTTCTGAGCCTGGTTATATGGGGATACTTCAGACTAGAACCATTTTAAACTCATTTTATAGTACAGAAACATCCCTGAAGAAATGAGAAAAAAAAAAAAAAAAGCAGACCTGCACTTTATAAGCACTCTCAGATGACATGTACAAAAGTGCAGGTATTTTCACAGACTATAAAAAATAGAGTTCAAACTGACCAAGAAATAGATAAAACCAGTAATCTTCAGGATGCTATCTGCAGTAAAGATTATGTATTGCAGATTACAATCTATGCTAAAAAGGGTATCTTTTTGCTATGGCAAAAGAATGGTTGAACCTTCCACATTTCCAAGCTCACATGTGGGCATGATAAAATCTTAACAACACGCCATTAAATATGCCTTTACAACATCTATTCTGCCTTGGCTAGATATATCTGTGAATCCTCCCTTTGCACTGGAGATTAAATAAACTCCCTGGACAGCTGAGAAGAATTAAAGTATGACCTGATAATTTCTCTGCTTGACAATAATATTGTCTGTCAGTTTGTGCTGTATCCAAGATACTGTTCTCTGGTCCATGCTTAGATATTGATGGGTTTAGCTGATTAGCATCTCTACATCATTTTTCCTTTCAGTCTCAAAATATATTTTACAAAACGTTGCAACAGGTGCTTTCTAGACTTTGCACAAGGGTGTTTAATGCAAATATTTCCATGTATCCCCTAGCTAAAGCCTTGAAACTTGTTTCTGTCTTAAAAAAACAGCAAACAGCAGTGCTGTCACATTTGGCCACTGGAGCCCAACATTTTGACTGAGACAGGGTTTGCATCCTGTAAGAAGACATGGGAAGGTTTTCTGACTATTCCAAGCTTCTCTTACAGGACAGAATATCAGCTTCTAGCTGGTCTAAATGCAGATGTGCTGACATCCCAGTAATTTTGGGTTAGGCATCTGGACACGTGATTACACAGGGCAGGAACTCTCTGCTGCATGCTTTGAAGCATATTGATGCTTCTTAAAAATAGCCATGGTCTTACAGGTCACACAAGTGGAATACCCAAATTCTAGTTTGGTGTTCATCAAGTTGTGAGAAGGGAGAGGCTGTGAGTCTTCCTTTGGAAAAGGATAGAGGAAAGCTGAGCACAGCCTTGGCTCATGGGCTACAGCCTGCTCCCTGACCTGAGATGCCTACAAAAAAATGATTGCTCATGTATTGTTTATTTAATAAAACCTTCAGACCATTCATTTATTTAAGCTTTACATCAGAATCACCCCGAATTCCTTTAAACAACAGTATTTAGTCCATAAATGTAAGGAGCAGGTGACTGTGATGTGTCCCACAGGAACCATCACTCACCTCCAAGGCTGGTGAGGAGAGAGTGGGGGATGCAGATTTGGGGAAACCAAGAGCTCACAGATGGGTTTATCATCCATTACCTTTCTTATCCTAAACAGATGGCCCAACCCCAAAAATAAGAGAGAGCATCTGCTTTCAGAATTTGGATATGTGTGCCAAAAGTAAATTTCACACTTTCCATGAGAAGGAAAATAGTGACAGGATCCTCAGGCACTTTCCCTCCTCAACCAGTCTATGGAAAATGGATGGAAATTCTAGGAAATAGGAAGTATTTCCTAGGAAGCTGAGCAGGAACAGCTCAATTCCCTCCAGGCCCCTGGATCTAGCAGAGCTGAAAACCTGAGCATCACCCACTGATAACAACTCAGGCTGGCTCTGCAGGAGCTGAGGATGAAAGGAACAGCCATGAAATGCCCAGGTCCTGCACTAAACACAGCACAGCTGGGCAGTGATTTGGGCACTGCTGAGACCCCTCCCAACTCCAGCACTTGGCCCCAGACCTTCAGAGAGACCCAGGGCAGAGGCTGAGGGAGGAGGCAGCTGTGGTGTTCTGGTTCCTGCTTGTTTTCAGTTTATGGCCAAGATGTGCTGTTCCAGCTTCCTGGAGCCTGTTGTGCCTTGCAGGGGGAACCTGCATGGAAAGCAGTGAAAAGAGGATAAAGTAGCCACAAGTGTGTGGTGGCATAACACAGATGATGAAGTACAATCATGGCTGCATAATAATGGTATATGTTGTAGCAGGCATAACAATGAATTAAAGCTGCAATGAAAATACATAAATTCTCCTCTTTTAAATATTTTTTTAGATTTTTATTTTTATTAATTTCTGCTGGCTTGGGAGCTATTCCTGTACACACTTCCAAATGCCATAAAGTCATTTATGCATCACTGGAAATTATTTTAGATATTCAGGCCCATGTTACTAGAAACTGCCAGTTGATGACCAAACTATAGCTTTGGAATCCAATTTAAATTGGCCATTTTAGCACAAAGCTACACACTTTTTTATTGCAAATGGATAGAGGAGTTATTCTCCATTGTGAAGCAAATTATATTTTGTTTATCTAGCGTTTAAGTGTCCACTGTTAAAAGAATACAGAAAAGAAAAAAAAACCTGAGGTAACAAACTAAGTAACATCATAGATTGGCATTTTCCTCCAGCATGATGATTTTAAAGCACTTTTTTCCCTCCATTTTTAGGCACTTTCTAACCTTTCATTGCAAGCTGCTCATATTTGAATTCATCTTTCTTAGCTATGGCTGATTAAAACTGGAGACAGTATTGCAGATGAGGTCTAAGCAGTATCCTTTAAAATGGCATGAACTCTCCCTCATCCTTAGTGAAAGTAACCTGTCAGAGGCATTTTTGGATTGTCATTGCCTTTGCACAGCACTGGTGGCTCTCAGTTGTCCCATGGCCAATACCCCCAGATCCTTCTCAGCATCAGTCATCCCTAGCTAATGCTCTCCCACTATAGAGCAAAACAGTGATAATAGTCCCTGAGCCCAAGCCCATTTACCCTCTGCACTATAAAATTTAATTTCACTTCTATTACTTTTTCCCCTGAGGTCGTGCAGTTCTCCCTCCCGTGACAGCCTGATGCTCTTTACACTGGTGCCTTCTCATGGTGCCATCAGTGAGTTTCATTTATGCCCTTTGTGGCCATGCCAGTGCCCCTGAAATAAATATTAAAATAAATATTTTTTTAATATATTAAATAAAGCCAGACCTGCTCTCCATTGCACTGCTTTATTAACAGCCACAAAACCAAAGTGATTCCATTCCTTTAACAATGATGTTGAATAAGAAAAGAGCTTAGGTAAGTACAGATATCCCAGACATCCCTACAAGAGCCCCCCTTGCCATCACAGATCCAACAACATCACCACTGCTGGGGGCCCAGCAGCATCAGCCCCACCTGGCTGCCAAGCCACAGGGCCCATGGGAGCAGTCAGAGAAGGAAGCAGAGGCAGGGCACAGATCCTGCAGGGGGTGAGCACAACAGGTGTCTCATCTTTTCATTTTGATGATCTTCAACTCATCTTGCCACTGGCTTGAAATGCCCACGTGCAGGAGAAACATCTTCATCCTCCTCCAGCTTTCTCCCTGGTCATGTAATACACACACTTTAATCTGAAGAAAGCCCAGGTAAGTGAAACTCTTATGGCCTTGACTTTTATTCTCAGCACCCCATGCAGGTTTTCTGAAAAAGGACTGTTATAAAGATTTTTCAAAGAAATTGGGGTCACCTGCTGCAGTGAACTGAACATAATTGGGAAGCACTGTAGATATCCTCTGTTTGGAAATGCATTGCGTGTGGGTATGGCTAGTTCAGTTTTATATGTGTTTCTGGCTTCACATACTATTTTTAAGAGCTGTAAATGGAGCAGGTCCTGCTCCCCTCCTTCCACCCTCTCCTCCTACTCACTGATTTCTCATCCTAAATTAAATTGGGTACAAACACAGTAACAAATAATTTTCTCTCTACATTATAAGAAGATAGGCACAGACAGAAGTTCAGAAACGTACAGCATGTAGCATCTTTACAAGATAAGATCAGCACTGTGGCTTTCTGTCACAGGGTTTGCCTTTAAAAATTGTAATCATCAGCTTAGAATGTTTATCATCCCATGAGAGGGATACTCTTACCACTGCCTATGAAGAGAGATGTCTGTGATAAAAGATTGACTTTATGGTTATCAGAACCTTTTAATTGCCCACAGCAGGCAATCCTTGAGGATCTAAGCTGTGGTCCTTACAAGAATTTACACCAAGAAAGAAAGATGTCACTATCACTTGAGAAGATGTACATGTTAAAAAGGATGCCTCTCCTCTAGCCTAAATTTAAAAGTGGAACTAAGAGGTTGCTGGCTTCCCCAGTTTCCTTTGTCCTCACAGGAGAAAGGAGCTAGAAAACAAATATCCCTGCTCTGCTGGCTTTTGCCATTTTCTGCTTTTTGCACTACTGAGACAAGTCCAGCAGTCCTGGTTTGTTGGATCAGGAGACTGCTAACAGCAGACCAGACACCCCTCTTGTCTCCTCCAGCCTTTCATGAGTGTCAGCCCCAAAACAACTGTCAGAAGCTGACAGTTCCAACTTGCTGATTTAGCCCAAACTCAAGTCTTTCTGTCTTGTGCAAGATATTGCCTGTTTTGCAGAGCCAGATGCCAGCTGGAAATGGCACGTCCCAAACTGCACAAGTGAATGTTCTGCATGTGCAATTTGATGCAGAAAAAAAAGCACTGCACAGAAGAGCCTCCTTTGAGGTGCAGAGAGTGCTCCAGGTGTCTTTAGAGCACAGGTTGAAGTGATTGGGTATTACTGCTGTAAATCAGACCTTCCAAGCAGCTGCCATTTCTTTGCAGCTCTCCCCTGAATTCTTGACACATTTTCTTCCATTTATCACAAATCTCAGGACCATTTCCATGCTCAGTCCAACTGGTTAAGCAAGAGATTCATTCTGTTTCATCCAGGAGAAGAAACTGATGAGGGCATCAACTTGGAGATAATTGTGCATCTTCTCAAGGAAAGGTAAAGTCTCCTTTTCTACCACTTCATGGGTATTGAAAAACATACACTCAAATCTCCTTTCTGAAAGGGCCTCCCAGGGCCTTTCCTTGGGCCAGACTCACTTTGCACTCCTGGGCAGTGCTGGTGCAATAATCGCTGACTGCCTGTGACGTCTGTGTGTCACCTAAACACTCCTGCTCCTTACAGAAATGAAGTGTCAGTCCACCACTCTGGCCATTGGGTTCCTTTGCTCACATTTCTGGACTGAACAGGAGTGAGGCTCCTTCCTGGCCTTTGGAGATGACCATTATCTCAGCTGCCTGCTTTAAGGAGCTCTAAAACTTCTTGCAGCCAAGGACAATGACCTTTCCCACCATTTTGACCCAATCTGCAGCAAAATCTGTGGTGCATGTCCCCAAAGCCACATGGCAAGGGAATGGCAAACCCTGGCTCTGTAACTTCCAGCCAGCTTGCAAGACACAATTTAGCAGCTGAGCTGTCTACTTAAAACATGTAGGCTGATTCTAGGTAAGAGGGAGTTCATTCTGGATCTAAAGCATTTCTTTGCTGTTTTCCTGAGGAAGGGCTGAACAATTTCAGCCCCAATGAAGGGCTGATTCAATATCAAGGTACTTGCTGAAATCCCATTTCAAAAGCTGCAAGTGTTCTTATTCCCTTGCTGCTCCTCACACACACCATGCTTGCATTCACCACCCACTTGCCCTTCAGTGCTTGGCAGCTTTTGCTACATTCAGCCCAGCAAAACACAGGGGCAGCTGCAGCAGATGGTGGCAAGCTTCATCTAACAGAGGCAGCTTTAAGGGCACCTTCTTCAGGAAAAGCAGATTTTTGCTCAAGAAATAGAATATGAAAGGGTCCAGATACCAAGGGTTATGAATCTAGCAATAATACAGCTCTGCTGATAATGACAATTTTTTGAATAATTTTTATTTGAATAGATCTGCCTGCATTACCAATATCTATGGTGTTGCCTGGTAACTATTTCTTGATACTCAGAGACTGAAAAATATTTTTTTCAAAACTAAATTATAATTCTGATATTAAATTTCACATTTTAGTGGTTTCAGTCTCCTCTGCATGGCTGTTTAGCCACAGCAATATTCCTGGTAACATTTTTTTATATTATCCACTTTTTAATTTTTTTTTACTTTCTTTCCTTTCCAAAAGGTGGCAAGTGAGGTTACAAATAACTATTTCATGCTCCTTCCTTGGAAATATATTGATATTTTTAGAAGAGTCAGTAAAGCTGTAAAGTGAGAATACAGGTGATCTCAGACTCAAGTTGTATAATTCAGGATGAGTTTCAAAATTCAAGTAGAAAGTAGTTCAAAATTATCATTGGGTAGAAACAAAATTACCACCTAAAGTAGTAAAGCAAATGGTATTAAAGTGTTGCATGGAAAATAGGTGAATATGTTTAAATATTTGTCACACTTCTCTGTATTTATTTTGCTATTGGTGCTGTGCCAGCATTCATTTATTTTCCAGAAGCTGCATTGTGTGGTCATGAAGATAAAGGAAAATAATAATAATAATAATAACAACAAATGTAGTACTGTTGATGGGATCATAATTCAGTAATGAATAAAATACCACAATTCTCTACTAAATTACTTGTCAAAATTTATCTCAAAATAAAAAAGCTAATTAAAAAGAGGAAGGAACAAACCCCACTATGCTGCAGTTTCAGAAGTGTATCCACTGATTTCCTCATGTGGCAAATTTTAGTTACAAAGTCATGCCTTCACAATTTTTTGAGGATTAACAAATTCACTTCTGCCTCCTCTGCTAACAAGGACAGCACTACAGAAGGTGGTAGGATGCTTGTAAATGCCATGGTTTTGTTGATTTGTGGATACTTCTGTGACTAAAGGAATGTAGCAGTTGTGTGAGACGACCCCTAATATCTCTTTTGCTCCCTGACAATGCCAGATTGTGCAGGGAACTGTGTTTGAAAATTAAATTCCCACCTCCCCAAATATATGCGCAGTGATTTTCTGAAACATGATTTTTACAACAAGTACCCACATTTGTTCATTTGCTTTCTCAGTCGCCTCTTTTGACTGAAGGCTTGAAACTGGAGGCTCAGAGCTGTAGAAGGTCAGAAAAAAGCAAATAACAACTTGTTTTACAGCTATTGGTAGTAGCAAAAGTTTAGCTGATATGTGGGTAAGTGATTGCATCAATTTTATTCCATAGCTAAAAGAAAATAGATCTTGAGATCACTTTGGAACACCCTTTCTCTGGCTTTGAGGAAACAGCAAAATCTGCACGGTAGATAACTGAGGGGAGTTCTGATTTCTACAAAAGTCCTCAGCCACTGAATGCACTTCCTAAGAAATCCTCAATTACAGCAAACTAGACAATTTGAAGAGGACTAGGCACTTCTGTCAAGGCTGGAAAATGTAGAAATGGAGAACACCTGTAGAAAAAGTTGCAACCTGAAACTTCTCCCAGTTCATTCCCAGGTGAAACTGACTTCTGACATTTTAAAAAAAGAAATGGAATGTTTGTTTGTCCCCAGGGCCCAATTGTGTCCTAAGTACCACAATCCTATGGAGGCTATGGAACCTTCAGCACTGGAGAGCTTTAAAAAACCAGATCAGACAGAGCTGTCTGGAGTGACATCTGCAGGCAAGCTTGCTGTAAGACAAAGGAACCCAGAAGTGCTGGTCTCACTCATGTCACTACATTTCTAATATTATTAATAGCATTTAGTAATAACTGCACTGCAAGATTTGTCCCTTTTACTCTAAATATGGGAAGCATTTAAGGCAAAACCAGCTATCTTCCAGAAGGAATGTTATATTTCACCTATTCTGGCCTCCAGAAGAAACTCATGAGGAGATTTTTGCTCTGTGCTACAGAAAAGGTCAAGCCCCATGGTTGCAATGATCCCAGACAATTCCAGATTCACAGACTATATCACAGCAGTTGTTTATTCATTGTTTAACTACAGATATATTTAATATTGCCCAAAATTAGACACCATGGGTGTGGCACATCTTCACTCCATCCTCTCTCACCCAGGATTAAGGCATCTGTGATTCTTCAAATGGCTGTCGTGTGGTTTGTTCAATCACACAGGAAATAACTGGGACAATAAGATGTCTCAGGTATAGTCTTCAGGGTATTACCATCCCAAAATACTAAAAAAAATTATGAACTCCATGCCAAGAAACAATGATTGAGAAATTGTGAGTTCTCTTCTTTTGCTTGGGGTGGTGGGGTTAAACTCCTAGGGGTCATATCAACATTTTTTCTAAAAACCATTAAGTTCTCCTGAGGTTGTATAAGTCTGGTGGAGCTTTTCAAATAGCATTATCCTAGAGAGAGCTATGTTGCTGAAAAATTTAAAAAATTAATTCTCTTTTTGCTGAGGGGGAAAATGACTTATTTTTGGGTGGCTTGGTGCTTCATAGGTGTGATAAGCTAAAAACTCAATACTCCTCCCAGGTTGTGGGAATTTAACATCTCAAGGCCTCAGTCCTTCCAGAACCAGAAATTACTGTTATTTTGGTGATCTTTTACAAGTAGACTTTTTCCTTGTGTGTTTTTATGCTTTTGATAACTAATATTGCACAGTTTATTTCTCTGCTTTTATTATTGTCAAGGCTAAAATAATATGTGGGAGAGAAATGCGCTCAGAAAAGACAGACTCTAGTTTTATTCCTCTGCTCACACTGCAAAATACAGCACACAACAAATCTGCAAGCAAATCTGGATTTGTGACTTATGTGGGCCATTAATATTTAATGCATGCAGTATCTACTCTTTTGCAGGTTTGTCCATATTCTATTCTAATGTCCTGTAAACAGTCTCTGGGTAATTTCTGTCATCTCTGGAGCAAGAAACTGCTATGTATACAAAATTCAAACTGTGCTGGAGATGAGAAATGATGGCAGAAATAAGTGCTAGAGCCCTTTGGTCCCCCTTGCTCTCTGCAGCAATAAATATATTCAGAAAGGCAGCGCTGTAGATTTATAAATGTTAACACTGTGAGTGAAGTCAGACTAATTTACTCTATGAACTTCTCTGACATTATGAAAACTTTACAAAGAGATCATTGTATGTGAAGTATTAAACTACTACAATTTTAACTTAAAAACCCCACTCACCAGACATTCAAGTTCCTTTCTGTATATCTGCTGTGTTTTAAAGTGATTTAAGAATAAGTGGGAACACCATAAAGATGGCAAAATAAATTTTGAAGT
This sequence comes from Chloebia gouldiae, assembly GCA_003676055.1. Taxonomy (NCBI): domain Eukaryota; kingdom Metazoa; phylum Chordata; class Aves; order Passeriformes; family Passeridae; genus Chloebia; species Chloebia gouldiae. The sequence goes on from QUSF01000016.1 coordinate 10,328,556, forward strand.
TTAGGAATAACACCAACATAAAATAAAATGGTATGAATCCATTTTTATGGATTGACTCTGGCAGCTAGGGAGAGGAAGAGTAGAAGGGGATTGTTGTGAATGAAGGGATGGTGACGAGGAAGAGACAAGTGGCACTGGAAATGTCTAACACGGTGACAAAGGGGTTGAGCCTTGTCTCAAGCTAATGTATCATTTGTCCTGGGGGAAAATTAATTGACTGGGTAAATTCAGGAACGAAGTACTTGCAGATTTGAGAGTGGTGATTACAGACATCTCACCAGCACTGGGCCACTTTGGAGGTTTTTGGCTTGAAGCTGCAAGAGGCAGCATGTGGCTCCAGTGGGCAAGGAGGGCACTCAGCAACACTGCCCACAGAGCCATGGCAGCCCAGGCAGCAGCACCACTGCAGCTGCAGTTTCAGACCTTTCCCTCTGCTGATAGATGGAACAAAGGGAAAATCTCAAAACGAGACAAAGCCCAGAGCCTGGATCATGAGCAGGTGATCATGTCAGTCAGGAAGGAGATAAATAATGGCTAGGGGAGTACTTTCCCTCCTGGTGTGAAGCTCTCTGCTGGCAACAATTGTAGACACTGCTTTCCTAGCTTCTATAACAAATCATTGATGCCTTAATTAGTTCAGAATGGTGCTCTGCATCTTTTGGCCTGCTACAGACCTGTAGGAGCTTTGCTCCCCTCCCTATAGTGATGCCCCAACAATTTTAAAATCCTGTCCTAACCTTGGTTCTCATCTCAGAAGGTCTCAGCAGCCACCTGAGACTGAGCTAAAGGTCACACAAGACACATCCATTTTCTGGTGTTTGCCTGGAGGACCCGACCTCGTCCATGTGCTGATCAGATGATTGCTCCCACCACTTTCTAATCCTAAGGGCAATAATCGAGTGCAATCCTAACCAGCCATGTATCCCTGCTTTGTTCAGCTAACAAAGGTGGCTATCCAAATTTCAGCACCCCGGTTAGGCTGTGCTGAGACTTAGCTTGGATACTTTTCTTCACAGCACCATCTAGTGCTACTTCTGCAACCCACAATTTTCTTTGTCCTTGCCTTCTCTCATATAAATACACAAAACCACGTTCATTTTAAAATAAATGCAGAATGGACCCCAGACCTTTCAAAATATATATACTTGAATAAATACTGAGGAGTTCTTTTTCTCTGAGGAAATAATGAGAGAAAAAAAATCATACAATAAATATGCAGGGACTTGCAGTCTAGAAACAATACTGGTGAAGTTGTTACAAGAACCTCAGCAAAGCAGGAAGATAAACTAAACTAAAGAATAAAATGAAGTAAAATTCTGCTTCTTTAACTAAGTCTCTTGTCTGGCCTTAGAAACTGTGTATGGTTAAGTGTGGGTTTGCCTAGATGGACTCTCTTGCCTTTTATATGCCTTGCCCACATTTTGTAACCTCAGAAATTTTTTCTAACCTCTTACCTTCTGCTTAGCATTATTGAAACATACTTAACTTCACTAAATAAAGATTACCAAAGATAAAGATTGTCTTTGCCAATACCTCAACAACCTTCATCAATTACAGTGTGAGTCCTTGCAGGAAACTTTTCCTCCTTGATGATCATTGCTGCAAGAGACAAAGATCCCACAACCTCTCCCCCAGAATTTGATTTATCCTTTGCTATGGCAGAAGTAAATGAAGAAAAAGGGAAAAGAGTCAAAATTGAAAAAAAAAAAAAAAGGAAAAGGTAAAAAGGATGAAAGGGTAAGAGAATAAAGGAAAAATACAGGGCAAGAGAAGGGAAAGGGGGAAAAGAAAAAAAAAAGAAAAAAAAGGGGAGAAAGAAGACAAGGAAAGGGAAAGTGAGAAAAAGTAAACACAGCCAAAAAAGAAAACTGTTTATTTTAGTTTTTAAAATCCTGTTTATAACAATTTAATATCTTCATTCTGAAAATTGCCAAAACATGTATGGAGAAAGCAGCCAGACATTCGCCATGGGGTTTTCCCCATGATCAGCTTGTACTGCTACAATAAATTCCTGTGGAATCTCCTGGAGATCAGAGTGGGAACCAGCTGGAGAAAGCTGCAGTGAATGCCAGAGCACTGCATATTGATGGGAGTTGGATGTGCAAGTGTTCTCCCTCCACTAAACAATGTCTAGTCGAGTCTCATATTCATTTATTACAACTTTGTAATTTGACCTTGACAGCTTGTAAATTTTCAGGACACTATTCTTAAAAGCAATTCAGTTGTGTTAGGCTTTCAAATCATTGGTTTCATGGCTGGACTTTATGGGCAGAGGTACATGTTTTAAATAGCTTTTGTGTAAAATCCCTGCAGGCTATGCCAAAGGCAAACTAATGACCACTGGTGGAGCTGCAAATGGAATTGGATAATATATTGATACCAGCAGTAAACAGTATTCGATTTTAACAGCAACTAGTATAGAATAGCATGTCTAATTTAATTGATGAACCTAATTTAAACATTGGAGGGACTTGGCACAGAAAAACTAGTTGCTGTGTTGTTCCTGCACTTTTATTTTCTGCCCATCAGAAAAAGGGAAGGATGTTACAGCAGTTCATGTTAATTTGTTCATCTGCTTATGCTGTTGGTATTTCTTGCCTGATTATGGCACTTTTGCAAGTAATTCTAGCTGCTCTTAATCCTGATTCAAAGAAACAATTGATTTTCTTGCTATGATTTGTTATCATTGATCAGAGTGCAAATAACACATTTTTGCTTTTGGCACTTTGTACAGCTATAGCTAAAGTTACCATCCTTTAAAGTTACCAACCTTCTCTCTGCAGGGAAGATCTGTGGCTCCAGAAGTGCAAATGCTCTTTCTTTGTGAGAGCTTTGCCCACACAAGTAAATCAAGTAAGTAAATTCATGTGCTCAAGACTTTGGGACCAGCTGGGACCAGGATGATTGTGTACAGCTCAACTCAAAAGTTTCTAATTCTCCTTTTCCTTGTGGCACATATTTTTAAAGATGTTCAAACCCTTTATATTAATAATTGAGAAAGCTGAGGGTCTGAGCCTGCCTGAACTGAAGTTCTAGTATAATTTTGAAAGAGAGCAAGGGGTCTTTGCTAGGAACAAACAAAAATATCCAGCTTTGGTTTTTTTTTGGGTATTTGAATGATGACCTTATGAAGTATATTGAAATGAAAGAAAGAAGCATTGTCCAAAGATTTTGTACAAAATAAAATAAGCATTAGTAATTTCTCACTCATTTTCAGGCTTTATAGGCCTGTCTTGCTTTATGTGTACCTTTGCTAAATGAAAATGGTCACTATATTGTTGTAAAACCTAGTTAAATGGAAAAATTTCACTCTGGTAACCACTGAAAGAAAAAATGTACCATAAAACATAAATATATTCAAGAGGAAATACCTTTTACTGACTAATAAGAAAAATATTTCTGACTTTTATAGGAAGAATAATATTAATGCTATTTTTTTAATATTCTTTGTGCTGGTTAAATGTGACTTTTGCCTGGCTTTAGGTATCAAACTTCTCCAAGAACTCCAAATCCTGTACAGAATTAGAATCCCCCCAGTCACTGAGAGTGAAAGGGAGGAGGTGTTTTACTTCTGTGACCCCCAAATAAGGGATCAGTCAGATTTCCAATAGCAGCCCCTTCCTCCAGGTGAGTTGGAATTGTGGGTGTGGGTCAAGATGATGTTGATAAAGAAAGCAGCACTGCAGAACAATCAAACCCTGCATCAGCTGCTCCCATGGCATTTTTGGTGGGCAACATTTTTCTCAGCGAGGCTCTTCTGTGTGTGCTTGGATACCTGCAAATCCCAGCACAGCAATGCATGGGGATTCCTGAGCTTTAGCAAAGTAGCTTTTAATAAAGCATTTGCTGCTAAAGTTAGGTTTGCTAAAATCAGTAAAGGGGTGACCAAGATCTTGATGATCATCTGGTTTTAATGATAGCAGGAACTGGCACAGGAATGGGAATTCTCCTGCAGTGCTTCACTTATAGGATCAGAGTTTTCTGGCCCCAAAAAAAAGAAAAACCACACCGAAAAAAAAACTTAGATTAGGGAAATTCTTTTACAGCTCTTCTATTTCTGTTTCCCAAACTGTGCCTAATGAAAAGACAGATGACAATTATTTCCATTCTGAAAACTGGAATTTGCAACACTCAGAGTCTCTTTCCCTTCACAAATCTACACTGAGATACTGAGAATCGGGATATTGATACATATACACTATTTGAGACAACACTTAAAACCGCACGTATTTCAGGCTTAGTAGCAGTAAAAAAAAATATTCTGAATCATCAATAGCTGAAAGTAGAAATTCTTTGCATGCATGCTGAGAAAAAATAGATTTGGAGTGGAAACTTTTTTGACAAGTATGAGTCTAACAGTGTTTGAAGCAGATGAGATATTGATTCCCCAAGATAAGTAAATAAATTCAGATGCCCAACCATTTTAAACTTCAAAACTATCTGCAAAGTTAACAATGTCACACTTAGAAAACTGATAACAAAAAAAGTCCTTTCTATACAATTGCCATGAAAAAGGACTTCTCTCAGTTTTCCTTTCTGAGGACAGCAGCAGGCATGGCTGGAGAAAAAGTGCACAACCTCAGGAGTGGTTCCTGGACTTTGAGGTCCAGGTCAGATCAATTTGATAAACAAAGATGTTAAAGAATCTGCAGTTAGTGTCCAGACTGGCTACTAAAATAGCAACAACAGCAAAAAAAAAAAGAAAAAATCCCAATGCTCCAGCAAATCTCCCTCAGGCTGGAGTTTCAACCCTTTCTCTGGACTGTCCCTGGGAACTGAATACTCTTCGTTTGGTAGCACACACTTGATGAGAGCACTGAGGAGATGTTTTCAGACAGACAGCAGGTCTGAGCAGTGCTGCACACTCCATGTTCTCCTGCAGTGAATCAGTTCCAGCCCACAAAGGTGTGTTCAAGCCCTAAGTTGGTGTCCTTTGCCTTTCAGCTGCATTCTGTGCCTCACACCAAGCTCCATGCTCTCAGGCTGTAAAGCTCAATAGGAGCTGTTGGCACCTAGCTGCCCTGGCTCGTGGCAGCAGCACTTTTATTAGCATTTTTATTATTCCTCTGCAGGATCCCACTGCTCATGCAGAGTTTGTGTGCAATAACTCAGCTTGCAGCTAGGCAGTGATTTGGAATCAGCAGCAGCTCTGATTTGAAACCCATGAGCCACCAGCCCTGTAGGTCACAGCTGCCCTCAGCTCAGTGCTGCTTCATTCCTGCCCCCAAGGGCTCAGCAAACTCCAAGCACATCTCCAGGTGTGCAGAAATGTCTCCATATACGTGGAGTTCTCAAAATCTTAACAAAAAAAGTAGGTGCAAATATAGACATAAATGAAGGGTTTCAATTAAGACCTTAGAACAGACAAGACATATTAGAGCAATAAATAGTAACAGTGGTAATTCACATGTCCTCTGAACAGAGACTTAGCTTTCTCAGGATTTCTCCTGAAAGAAGCTGTGAGAGAAGAAGAGAAAAAAGAATCAAACCAATTCTTACCTCATTCACTGCTCCCTGTTTGTGCCCGTGTGGAATGTGGTCTGGGGATTGTTTACCCAAGGTGATTGCTTGATTGGAGTCTGCTGAGGGTGTTTCAGGTTCATTGACTAATTAAATCCACGTGTGTGTCAGGACTCTCAGGAGAGAGTCATGGGCTTTCTAGTTAGTTAGTAGTGATATAGTTCTTGTTAGTATAATATAGTTTTAATATAATATAGTATAATAAAGTATAATAATAATAACAAAGTATATAATAATAATATAATGAAGTATAATACAGTATAATAAAATAAAATATAAATTAGCCTTCTGAAATTTTTGGAGTCCTGCACATCATTCTTCCCACCGGCCGGGCATTGTAGCACCAATAAGTAGCTACAACTGAATTTGCCTTACATCCTTTGAATAGACCAAATCTTTTACAGCATTAAAATTGCTGGAGTGTAAAATAGCAATGCTTAAAGCAAGCAAGAAAAGTGCCATAAACAAGCAAATAGAACTACACTGAGTAGTGAGAGACCTTAAATTTTGCTGATGGGCCTTTGTGTAGAAAACTTGTAACGTTGTTTTGCTAAATAAAAAAATATGTACTATAGTAGAGCTGTGTAACACAAAGTAGTTAATAAATGACAAAGTTAAGAGACTTTCTTTGTAGTTGTACTGAGAGGGGAAATTGTGGGAAACATAGTAAAGGTAAGAGGACTTTCAGAAAGATGTGAAAGCAGGCCTCATAAACAGAAAGGGCAAAGAACTTAGAGCTGCCAAGTCTGAAAGTAGGAAAGTTACAATAGTACAGCAAGCAAGGGCATGAAACAATAGATTGAGTTTTAGGCTTGGCTAAGATAGACCTTAAGATTGCAGAAAAATATGCTTAGCAAGATAGTAGAAGGTTTTAAGCTTAATAATGAAGTATTGTGTATTGTTAATAGAAAGAAGACAAGCAAGCATTGTGTGAAGCAGGTGTACTTTTAGTAATTAGCTAGAACAACTGTCTGTAAGCTTTAGCAATATGCTATTGGCTAGAAAGTTTTTTAAATGCTCTGTAACAAAGAAATCTTTGGCAGGACATGAGCAATTGTCTCAACCATGAAACAAGGCTGATGCTGCAATAAAGCTCAAGGAGCTTATCCCAGTCCTGTCCCATTTGTGTGAACCTCCAACACATATATCTGTCAGTTCTCAGACCAGAGCTCAGGGCTGGGATGGAAAGAAGGGAGAAGGGGAGAGAAAGAGAGAATTAAATTGCCAATAAAGCTCAGTAATGTGAGAGGGACATATCGTGCAGCTGAGCTGAAAGGCTCAATTAGTTCTCCCAGGTTTATTTCATTAAAAGACTGCAGAAGCATTTCAGCTGCAGCAGCAAGAGGAACCAGGAAGCTTTGCAGGGGCAGGTTTTGGGAGCAGGGGAGCTGCAGGGGAGGCTTCTGTGAGAAGCTGCCAAAAGCTTTCTCCATGTCCAGCAGATCCAGTCCCTGGTGGCTAACAAGGTGGGCGTGCTACTGGCCAAGGCTGAGCCCAGCAGGAATGGTGGGAATGCCTCTGTGATAACAGAGTTAATAAGAAGAAAAAGTTGTTGCTCAGATGTAATTGTGGCCAGAGAAGAGCAGGATGAGAACACGTGAGAGGAACAGCTCTGCAGACACCCAGGTCAGTGCAGAAGGAGGGGCAGGAGGTGCTGTGCTCCAGCTGATAACTGGTCAAAGGTGAGACTTGATGATCATAGAGGACTTTTCCAACTTAAATTATTCTTTATTACTAAATTTAGTAATTTAGCAACCTGAACATAATATACAGTGAAAGATAAAGCAGTTTTGAATCTTAAAAATGTCATCTCTTCTAAATTAAAAGCACAGCCCTGGCCTATACAAAAGTATAAGATGTCACTGGAAGACACTTTTCACTGTTGTGAAAAGATATACCAGGTTATGTGGAAAGACAAAAGTAAATCAGATAAAATCCATTTAAAAAATAAACTGCCACTGCAGTTCTTCTGGAGAAGGGGGGGACAAGGAGCAGGAGGAATAGAATTAAAATGTGAACCACTTCTAAATCCCTCCTTGCAGCCTTGAGTTCACTCTGCACTTGTTAGGGGTGTGTGGTATTGATTTCCCCACCCTGGCAGGCCATTATGGATGAAGCAGAGCTGCACTCTGACACGCTCAGTGCTGGGAATTGTGAGCAGCCTTTTGAAATGTTCCTACCAGGCTGCAGCTTTGCAAACCACCTGCTGCAAGGCTGAGCCCTCTGGCTCTGCTTTGGGCAGACTTCTGGATTTAGCTTATCAATAGGCTATCAGTGTATCCAGGGAGTTGTTTAGATTGTGTCTGATAAAAATGGGAAAAAAAAAGAAGAAGAATTTGCATTTATGAACTTGGAAAACACAGTTAATAAGTGGGAGCTTACTAGTTCCTACAGAGCCCTGTGAAGGTTCTGTGGTCGCAGTGAAAAATCCAGAGTTCACAATTACATGCTTAAATTTGAGTGTTCTCTAAGACACCTGATGAATCATGCCCTTGGAATATAAAAGCTTTCTGTTGACATTTTTTCCCTTCAGCTCCAAAAAATTGAAGTTGCTGTATCTCAGTTTCTGAAATGTAGTCTTCTCAAAAATACATTTTCCCAAAAAGAGAGTTAAGGCAGGCAAGCATTTCAGGTATTCTTCTTCAATAATCTCTCATGAAAAGCTACAATTTTTCTGTCATTGACTCACTATAAAGCAACTCTGGATTTATTGTGGCCAGTAAGCCTCAAGGATAAGTACATGTTCAATTGTGAAATATGAAACAGAAATGAAAAAGGAAAAATATCCATCCAAAATGTATCAGCAGGCACCGGCCATCAAACCAGGGCTACTGTGTGACAGAGTGTGGTTTTCTGGGAGTGTGCTGGTAAATGGTCTCTGTATAGAGATTTTATAAAGTACATTTATGAAATGTACATGAGCAGGCAGAATTATGGGGATTTTTTTTTTTTTACATCAGAATTGGAGGAATGTGAAAAAGAGAAATCTGACACTTTTTTTGGTTTGTTAAGTTTCTGTTTCCTTGAAGAGCTGGAATCTGTCTCTCTGGCTTGTTACCTACATCTTGCTACACTGCACAACATTTTAATTATGTGGTCTCTTTGCAGGCACTTCAACTCTGATGTATTTCAAAAGGTTTTGTACCTTTGAAAAGCTGGTGTTCAGCATCTTCACATGCACTAGGTGTCACTCAATAGTCATAATTTCCAGCAGTGACATAAAACATACATACATGCACACAAAATTAAATAAAAGGCAAAAAATAATTTTTTTCTTCAGACTCAAAATAATGTTCTTTAAAAAAAATTTATTCACTGTTTAAAGTTAATATGTGGTATATTAAAGGTTTTCATCATCGCTTCAAAAATTAAAACTTTTAGATGATTCTATTAGAAGCCCTGGTTACCACCTGTTATATATTCCTTTAACATAGTTCTTTCAAAGAGAAAAACTGAAAAGGTAATTTAGTGGGTGGTGGACTTGATGTTAATGGATAATTGTGCCTCTGGACCATGACCACACTGTTCAACATTTTGATCTGCATGATGCCTAATGATATTTATCTTCAGTGATATTTTTTAGCTTTTATGTCTGTACTCTGTGGGGTTTTGCCTTTAGGAGTTGCTTTGAATCCATAACCTCCAAAACAGCCAGGATGGATGGAATTTCTCTTACTCTGCTTGCAGTGGTGAGTTTGTACCTGGGCATTCTCTAGCTCCCAATTCCAGTTCTTGCATGCTGTCAGAACTGCAATCACATCAAAATGCAGCTGGCTTTTCTTCAGAAACTAAATGAAGAAAAAATGTTCTAGCCCTCAAAAGATTTCCTTGTCTTTTTCCATACTCCCTCAAGCTTTCTGGAGACAGATGAGAGGAGGACCAAGGGAGTCCCTGAAGAATCCACCAGACTTTGGATGCTCAGAGGGGGCACTAAGGGAAAGTCAGGAGGGATCTCAGCAAATCTCATTAGTGAGTGCAGCTTCAGGGAGTAAAACATGGCAGGATGCTCAGGGAGGGCAACAAAGGAAAATTGAAAAGAGGATCTTGGCTATAGGGACGACAATCCCAAAATACCTCTGATGGGTGCTTTAGGAGAGTGCTGAGATGGTTTGCACATTCTCCCAGAGGAAGTTGAGGATGTGGATGTTCAGAGGGGACAATGTGGTGTTGGTTTGGGAAAGGATTGGTCAAAGGGGCACGTGGAGAAATATTGTTAAGGCAAATAGCAGCAGTAAACTGTGTGATAAGGAAAGAACGGTGAGCACTGGGAACTTCCCTGCCTTATCTTCAAACCCTGCAGTCTAACACAGAGCTGGCTGCAAGTCTTCTGTATTCCTGGCTTCCAGGAGAGGGAAAACAGGGAGGCACTGTCCCTACACCCCCAGCCATCGTGGAGACAGGGTGGATTTGGGTTTGTCTGCTTGCTACTCAGGATTTAAGGGGGTTTCTCTATAGTGAACAGGTGTGAGAGCTCACAGGAGTAGGGGCTGGAGAGGTGGCAGAGTGGAATCTCTTCCAGGAATTGGTTAGAAAGGCATCTCAGGAATATGAAAAGACATGAAAGAATGGATGAGGAAAAGGCAAAGGTTCAGACAAGGATAATGGCACAGTTTTCACAACCCCCAACAGGAAAAGTGCAGGGAGCCCAAGACCAAAGGGAAGGGGGTGAGCACCAGGCCAGTGACTGGGAAGGAGTCTTTGTGCCATTTGTAAGAAAGAACATTAGAAATGGATTAAGGGTGTCAGGATCTGCTATTGTACCTGGGCTCACCACGCTGCAGCCCTTGCTGGACCAAGAAGTGTTTCCTGGTAGGCACAGGAACTTCTCTGTCTGATTTGAATTTTACTCTAAAGGGGGAGCAATTGTTCAGCTGTTCTTTTGAGAAGAGGGAAAGATGAGCCAGGTGCATTTCATTCAAGCACTGTTAGTGAATTGTCGGAGTCCAGGACATCCCTCTGGCTGCCCTGGCTTTCTCAAGACCCTGGCAGGGGGCTTGGAGACCTTGGCATAAAGTCAAAAACATCTGTGGCTTCAATTTTAACCTGTGGGAAAAAACTGTCAATTTTGGGTGAGGAATTACAAGCCACAAGAGTTTGAGTAATGTGATAGTTGAGTTAACACAGGGTGAAAAAGTAGAATTTCGGGGTTTTTAGAATGGAGTTCAGGGGTACAAGATGGAGGGATTTGGGTGTGTCCTGGCCTTCTTCTCCTTCTTCTTGACCTCCATGTCTTGGTGTGATGGTGACACTTTTCTATTGGTTTAAGATGAAGACACACTGTGCAACATAAGTGATGGGTTCTTTCTGTTACTTGAGGTCACAGGGATTATTTGAGGTCATTTCTGGCCATGATCAGGGTTACTTGAAGTCACAGGGATTATTTGAAGTCGTTTCAGGCCCTCATTGGGGTTGCTTGAGATCATTTGGGGTTGAGTTCATTTCAGGACCTGATATAGGTTACTTGAGGTCTATACTATAGGTTACTATAGGTTACAGAGGGTTTACCTGAGGACATTGGAGTCTTTTTAATTGATCCAGGGGTTACCTGAGATTATTTCAAGCCTTGATGGTCTTGAGGTCACAGGGGTTACTTGAGGTCATTTGAGTCTTTTTTATTCAACTGAAGTTTTAGGACTCCTCTGTCTCATTTTTGGACATAAATCTCTGGTGTTTGTGGATTCTTCTGACAAATATATATTGACAGTTCAGCTATTCCCCCAAATCTCCAAGGAAGCCTCTGTCTCTGAGGCATCCATAAAACTTTATAATTTCTTACCCTAATCACCAGCAAGAGTGACATTTTCAAATATGTGCTGCAAAGACATAAAACAAATTCTGCCCAGCTCCATAGTCAATCTTAACACTCACAACCAGGAACACTAAAAGTATTTATTTATTTATTTATTATTCTGTGCAAATTTCTCCTAACACGCACATTAAACTCACAATGCAATGAAAGGGAAGCACATAGGAGGTAGAGAATTAAATAATTTTTTTTTCAGCTTCTGTTTTTCCCTTTCTATTTTGTCACCAGAGTTTTAACCCAGAAAGGATGCTGTTTGGCAAATCTATCAGAGGGTGCTAACAAGGGAAATAACTAATGGGCCTTTTGATGGCAAAGAAAAATAAATGCTGAAGTGAGCTGGATGTGTTGTTGCCACTGCTGTTTCTCGTGCAGCTTGATCATCTTTCCTCAAAGGCAAAACAAGCTCAAAAAAAGGGCAGAAAATAAAAAGAACTGTGGAGATTAAAAAAATGCAGCTGCTGTTTCTGAGGCTGTCTCTCACTTACTATCAGAGAGTGGCAAGTTCCCAGCACCTTTTGTGATTAGATCTGACAAAGCCCCACAAATCAGACTGTTTAAAACTCTGCTCCAGCAGCTTTTGTGATCACAGGCTCTCTGACATGCTACAAAACAATCCTTGCCACCAAGGCCCAGCACTTGGGGAAAAAGGAAAAGAAGAGGGAGCAAATGGAAGAAATACACTATACACTGGGAAATAGGGGGGGAAATACGGGGATTGGGGATGGAAAGCAAGATTAGGACCTCAGCTCTCATAGTTTGGCACTGACTGGAGTTTTTCTGATGCCAATGGAGATGTTGGGGGCACGTGGGTTCATCTTGGCTACCCAGAGCAGTAAGGACATCATGGTTCAAGAGAAGGATGCTGTCCCCACTTGGGCTGTGGTTTTGATGTGAGATCTCGCTGTCCTCTGGCACTGCTCCCTGGACACAAAGATGGAATGATGGATTAAACATCTCAAGATTTCCTCACCCTGGTTACTACCAAACTGAATTCTCAGCATTTCAATTACTCCAATCACTCCAGCATTATTCCAATTACTCCAGCATTCCAATATTACTCCATCAATTTTATCCACATACCAGCTATTTGCCCACCTTAATATCACCACAGTTGGGCACTTTATTTTGACTGGAATAATTCACATTCACATTTGTCCACTTTGAGTCCATGGGCTGAAATGAAGCATTTTTTGTTTTAGAAGACTTAAAGCAGTAGCCCCCAAGCAAGTATAGCCTGAGGCCACAGGATACAACAACTGGAACTGCACATCATTTTAATCCAAACCACAAAACTGTATTTGCTCCCAGGTAAAGCTATTTACTCCTGTGGAACTGGAAGGAAACGGGTGGGAGCTGCAATGTTTCATAGCTTTGTTTAAATGAGGCATATTTTAAGTTACCTGGAGACTCCAAGCAAAGCAGAGCTTGCACAAACAAGTACAAAAATGGTTTCTCCTCCACAGAGTTATTACAGTACAGATGTAGACACACAGTCAAGAAACACAAGGAAAAACATTTTAAATTGGCCCAAGTCAATGAGCCATTTGATAGATTTCTGACTTCCACTTCAGTGCTTTATCTGTCCCGCACTGATAGGAAATGAGCATTGAGGGCAATCCTAGTGCTCTTTGAAATAATGGAGATTTGCTTTTCTAGTAGTTAAATCAATGCAGAATCTATTTTCTGAACAGCAGTAGGTGTTTCATCTGGCTTACCTGCCTGATGGATTTGATCAGACACATCCATTGTCCTGGGAAAAATGTAGAACACATCTCAGCATGGCAAGGGGAATTACTGCACTCACAAAAAAAGTAAGCACTAGCAAAGAAAGAGTAAAAATCAACAGCTCAACTTTGCTATAATTCCTTTGTCACTACAGTGCAAGGTTGGGAAGAACAGTCAATGATGTGAAAGTCAGCATGTAAAAATAATTATCAAATGAGCCCAAGTCTGAGATGAAGGAAATAACTGAGTGAAAACTCTTTTCAGTGAAGCAGCTGTTAATTGCATTCATCAGTCCAGTGAATGTAAGGGGAAATTTAATGAACTCCTGACCAACAACTCTTTGATGAATTTCTTTCTTCCATTCTCATTCACTGTGCCTGTTCCCAATGCCTAAGCTAAAAATGGCAAATTTGGTGCAGGCTCTGAGTTTTTAATATGGGCACTACTTTTTGGGCCTGCATAAGTTTTTTACCACCTCTGCAGGATTTGTGAGAAATGCAATCCAGCATTAAGGCAGAAGCCACCTGTCTCTTGAAATCAATGCCTCATACCTGCCCTGAGCACAGAGAGAGTGCTCCAGGAGCTGAGGCCAACATGACTCAGAGAGTCTCTGGGCTGCTGCTGAAGGAGATAACTCAACCTCTTACCTGTCTGTATTCAAAGTGGAGGCAGTACAGAGGAGATACACAGCTAATATAACAAGTGTGGAGAGAAAGTGAGGTTTTGTGGCAAACCCCATTCCGCATTTGCCATCATCCTTTTCTTCAAAAAACCATTTCCTCTCAGCAAAATTCCTCTATTGTTCTTTCTAGTGTGTTGTTCCTTTATAAAGATTTTCTTTCTTTTTTCTTTAATTTTTCCTTTCACCTTTTTTTCCTATTTATTTTTAATCTTTTCAGCATAAGGACTTTATAATCAGCACCGATGTGAAGACATTCATATGGAGAATCAGAAAATCTGAAACCAAATCTTCAGTGACTGCCACAAGGCTTCTCTCAAGACAAGCCTCAGCTACCACCCCTGGGGACCCTGCAGCTCACACCTGAACTCCACCAGGTTGTTCCCTGTGCAAGGGATGAGATCCAGACAACGCAGCTCTCCTGGCCAGGTAACCACAGCAAGCACACACAGGCAAGCTCTTCACAGGTCCAGACACCAGAGGGGGAAGACACTTCACAAAATAATTGCAAATGTAATTTCTCAGGACACCCTTCTTTCCCACCTCCCTCCTCCTTTGGAGCAGTGTGGCACAGCTGCACTCTGAAATAAGTATTTGACAGTGGAAATTATCACAGACCAGAGAGACTTCTCAATCTGTGCTTATCTATTTGTAATCTTAAAGCTTGTAAGAGCAGACCATCAAATTTCCCGTTGTTTTTAGAGAAGACAGAGAAGAAAAAAATAAATTCAAAATTCAAGCATATAACTGTTTCTAACAGCTTTAAGAGGAAGGACATCAGCCTCTAAATTAACTCAAAACATACAATAATTACACAAAAGAGATTAGAATATTATGAAAACCTGAACTGTCTTCTTAAGAACTGCAAAAATGATTATAAAGGAGATGTTGTCAAAAGGACTACTCTGTTAAAAGTCTTTATTTTAAATGGCAACAGGTTGGTGAGCACAAAATCAAAGCAGCTTTTAAGGAGCACCCTGAAACTCTTTACTCTGCTGATCTTTGTCCATGGGCAACAGAGATCCATGCAATAGGGAGTGCTTGATGCTAACTAGAGTATTCAAAGGATAGTTCTAAAATTTACATTTACAGATGATTTCATTAGTTGCTCACTGAGCAAGGTATACAGAAGATATTAAAAGTCTATCTGTACTCGAACTACAAAAGAAAATCTCCTAATCCTTCTTTTGGTTAGGCAAATGTGTATCTTTTTTTCCACACTCTGCATCTTTGCAGCAGTAAGTGGCAAGGGTAATTAAGTAGTAGTTAGGAATCTGCTGAGTGTTGCACGTCCTTAATGTGCTTTAAGGAAATTCTAGCATTACAGATGCATAGCATTCCTATTACTTGATAATTGCATTTTAAAATCTGGCATTTTAATTATGCTAATATGCATGGGGTTATATTTTAAATTTAGTATCTTATTTTATGTTCCAAGTGCTATAAGTTCTTGCCCCTAGATAAGTAAAATTTCATGGAAATCGGAACTGTTACACCCCATCACTTTATCCTCATACTCTAATTAGATGCTGACATTGGTTAAATGAGTTAAATTGGGTATGTTGGTTTTGTGTGTGTTTTGCCAACTCAAAGCAAATTTAAATTAAGAGCCTTTATGAGAATTCTGCACTCCTTCTGGCATGAGGCATTATCATATCATAATAGATGCAATTTAGAAGATTATATCACTCCTAATTCATTCTCCCAGTTGTTTAGGAGACAAATTTGGGCCCATCAGTTTGAGTTGAATGTTTTGTCTCCCATCTCAGCTGTGTAAGTAACCAAGTAACTCTCAGTGAGTTGTTCTTAAAATCTGAACACCTCAAATTCCAGTTCAAATTCTGAAACACCTGTCCTAAGAAACAAGCAAATAAGTCCCCTGTTTAGAATAGGGATGCTTCACATTTTCTAGAAATTCAAAGTACTCTCCATTTTCTCAAGTCAGGCAGCCAAAATGATTAGTTGTTTCAAAAGCTGAGGCTAAAATGTAATTAAAAGTGAAATTCTTAGAACTGATTATCCTTCTTAAAATGGTTTACATGTTCACAAACACTGGCTCTAGGCTGTACTCTTCTATCTACTTTTAAAATCTGCCTATAACCTACAGCTGAAAAATAAATTGGGACAATCAGTTATGTCCTGTCTGTTTTAATTCTGCAATTGTATCAAAACAGATGGATGAATAAAGATGATTTGGCAACAAGAGTGTGGCACCACTTCAGAGGATCAAGAATCTTCAAAGGTGAGAGGAAGGGCAAGAGAAGAGAAACTTACTCCTCTATATTAATGCAAGAAAAGCAACATACCATAATTCTGTGGCAGTTTTAATCATACTAAAAGAAATTATTAGTCCCTCTAGGTAGGAAGGAGTTGAAAGAAAGTAAATGAAAACAGGGAAAAGTGGCTAGAAAGGGAGGATAGTGAAAAACAAGAAAACACTCTGAATAGCAAAAACAACACCCATCTAAGTGATTGATGAATCCCAATATGACACAAAGAAAAAATAGAGAAAAGCCATTCTGAATTAAAGTAGATATTGAAGTTTCAAGTTCCTTTTAACAAAATCATCACCAGCTCTGAAGACCACTTAGCATATGGAAGACTGTACTTCATTGGAAGCAATTGCTTGTCTACAAGAGGTTCTTAACCAAACGAAGCCAAATCACCTTCTGCCATCAGGTAATGCCTGCATTCAACAATCATCCCTTAATTTCATTTTTACTGACCTGACCCATGTTACTGGAATTAAAAGAACTAAGAGGAAAAAATTAAATTTACCTGAAATTTTTTACATTCTTGCAAATTTACCTTTGCATTTATAGCATATTCCCCATTCTTCTCACTAGCAAAAATCTTCAATGCCTCCAAATATGACTCTCTTAGTAGCTTCCTCCTACCATCTATCATTTAATTGCAGTGGGGAGAATGCAGAACTAGGAATGATTGTGCATCTTCATCACAAGTTTCTCACCAAAAAACCTTAAGGAGGAGACTGAGAACAAGAACCATGAAGCTATATTACTGTTCTTTGCCACAATGAAAAAACTGAAACTGAAGTTAAGATGCTCCTGCAGAGACAGAGTTGTTTTTTGTCTTTTACCTGGCATCCCAGAAAGACAGGGATTCTTTCTGGTTCTGTTCTTCTTAGCACAGAACAGAACCCTTTGCCTTCTGCCTACTCTCAATAATGAGATACCAGCATTCTATTTCCTGAAAGAGCTGGCTCCTTGCTCCCAGTGCAATAAACCAGTCTGGGCAGTCAAAGAGACTTGCACAAAGTGAATTCAGAAGTAATTAATCCTAGTAATCAGTTTGGACCTGTTAGCCTTTTCCCACTAGGCAATACCCAGTTCAAACCTAGATCAGCCTATGGGCTCGTGAAAAAGATTGCACAAACATTTATCATTCTCACATGGCAGGGACATTCTCTCTAGGCAGGGACAAAGTGGAACAAATTAAAATGCCCAAATCACACTTAATTTTAATGTTTCCTGGCTTTTGAGTACTTGATGAACATCTTTAACCAGAATGCAATGGTACACACTGCAAATGGTGTGTTAGAAATACCTGCATCCTAAATTCCTGGGAGAACGCAGTCTGGACCCCGCTGGTTGCCATTTGTGCAGCAGGTCTTAGCTTCCTGTCACTTTTTGGGTCACTTTATCCCTGTGGATGCAGAGATCATCCCTCCACACCTTAATGGCAAGAGTTGCAATGCTTGTCACAGGGCCCTGCTGGGGCTAGAACTTTCCCTGCTTTCATTCTCTTACATGGCCACACCAGGACCACTCGTTCTTTGGCCTTCCATGGTCAAGCTGAAATTGCATTTCATTTCAGACTCCATAAGTAGTGAAATTGTCTATGTGTGTTCTATGTCTGTGTCTGTACCAACATTCATTCAATCTTGCCTAATGCAGCCATTAAATTAAAAGATCCTACTGGTTCTAATTGGTCTTCCTGAGTCAAAGTGTTTCTCCATCCCACTTCAGGTACAACTCCATAAAGGGTCTATTTATAAATATTGCCAACGTGGTTAATGCTTTTGACCTTTGATGGGCAGCAATTCTAATAATTGTGCAATGCAGCAGCAACATTTTTGTTACTGTTCTGAATGTTCCTGTTCAGGAACAGTCTGATGGCCTCTATTTCCCTCTCTCTTTCTGTGTTTTTTACTGTCTGCCAAATAAAAGGATTTATTTGCTCAGAGTGCAGACCAGCTGAGTTTAGCAGAAGCTCATGAGCAGTAATCTGCAGAACAGTTCACATACCAGCTTCTGAGAATCCACCCCAGCAAAGCACACAGTCCTTGTGACAGGTACTTTTTTTAACAATTACAGCCAAAATGGACACAAGGGGAGGAAAAGCAGATGTGTCCATGGGATAAAATATCTGCAGTTACATCTTTCTCATATGAGTGATACAATTATCTCCTGGATTCTGACTTGGGGGCAGCTGAGGGGAAATTAAGGAGGGCCAATTTAAAATGCTTAAACAAGGCAATTGCTTAAATTGTAAACTAATTGTAAACTGGTCTACATTGAGCAAATAATAACTCAAATTTTGAAAAAAAAAGTATTAAATTATTCCATTATGTTTTCATTGTATTTTATTTTCATTCACTGCTTTAGAAGTGCCCTACAGCTCTGACCTAGCTAGGCTTTTTTAATGTGTGATGGACAGACTGGTGCATACATGACTTCAGAGGGGTAGGAAGCAATAGTAACACATCCTAATCAGCACAATACTGGACCTTTGTGTCTGTCTGGGTGGAGAAAGCCTTGGAGAGCAGAGGGGAAGGGTTTGGCTGGATAAAGCCATAGAGTTTAAATCCCTCTCATGCAGGTGAGTGTAAGTACACTACAAAATAGATGGGCGTGAGGGGATAGAGGGATTCCTCCTCATTATCAGTACAGCACAGAGCATTTCCTTTCAATATCCTCTGCAGTAACAAGAAAGCTGAGTTCCTGGTTTCCTGCTTTCCTGATTTTTTTTTTCTGTTTTAGCTGTATTGGAATTAGATTTAAACCCTTGGTTTGAATCGCAGAAGAGAGAATTGGTGATGAAAGAAATGTTGGCAATCATCCTTTTTTGAGCTGCTGGAGTGAAGCAGGGTATGCCTTTCTAATTGTTTCAGTTTGCAGCAAAAAAAAATCCCAGGATTCCCAGCATACATTCAGGTCTGGGAAAAGGCCAGAGTCAGAAGTACCATGCCAACCCCATGTCATCACTGACTGGCAATCTGCCACAGCAGAAACTGCACAGTTGAAAAATGTTTGGTTTCCCCAGCAGTTCATATTTTCTTGCTGGAAGGAGGCTCATTTGTACTGAATGTTTAAAAAAGTGTAACTCTAACCCTGGTGTTTTTCTAAGTGGGAAGATGGTGAACAAATAAAAATTATTTTTTCTATATAGTATCCTTCCTATATTGCCCCTGGCATCCAGGAGATAAGAACAAGAGAATAATACAATAGACAAGTGAACCAAAGCCCAGCTAAAGCAAGGACTACATCTCAGAGAAGCACTGAAGATGCCACTTTTGCCTGGCAATTCCAGGTATGCAGTTTAAATGCTCAAGGAGTGGGATACCACAATCATTTTCATGCTCTGTGGAGTGTTGCAGCTATTTTACCTCCTGCCTAGGAATGCTGTCTCATGAGCTCTCTTGGCTGCTGGCCATGCCTGCACTGGTGTTTCAGTCCAGACCAGGAATGTCACAGCACACACACAGTGGCCTCCAGGTGACTGTCCCAAAGGATGAGAACAATGTGTGCACCTGGTGCTCCCCAGTGCTAATGGGCTCTCTGCACACAGCCCAGAACTGGTGCCAGAACAGGGGGACACCCCTCTCTCAGAGTCTGCAGTGCTGGGATGACCCTGAGAATGTAAAAGTCCTCATTTCCCAGCCTATGCAGCCAAAGAAGGAGTCTGAAATGTGTAGGATCAGCTTCCAAAGGTTGGTTGTTCTTCCTGAGCTATAACATTCTTTCTCTGACCTGCTGAGTTCTGTCTAGCAAGGAGGCCGTGGCACTCTGCCTGTCGCCTCGGGCGATGTTTACATTTTGTATCAGCAGTTACATATATTTTGTTTACAATATTGTGCCAATACCTATCATCTATGTTGTACAGTGTGTCTCTACCTTACACCAATAGAAAAGTGTCACCATCACACCAAGACATGGAGGACAAGAAGAAGGAGAAAAGGCCAGGACGCACTCAAATCCCTCCATCTGCATCTCCATCCCCCTCAACCCCATTCTAAAAACCCCAAAATTCTACTTTTTCACTTTGTGTTAACTCAGCTATCACATTACTCAAATGCCTGTGGCTTGTAATTTCTCACTATAATTCCTCACTTTAATTCCTCACTGTGGCTTGTAATTCCTCAGCTGGCAGCCTTTTCCACAGGCTAAAATTGAAGCCACAGATGGTTTTGACTTTATGCCAAGGTCTCCAAGCCCCCTGCCAGGGTCTTGAGAAAGCCAGGGCAGCCAGAGGGATGTTCTGGACTCTAACACCCCTCCACCTGTTTGACCGCTGGCTCCTCTGCACCAAAAGTTTTGCTCTACAAACCCACTCCTCCAGGGCTACAATTTGATGAGACCCTAAAACACAACTGCCCAGCAGCTACAGGGTTTTCCCTGTTAAAAACAAACCTTCAGAAGGGGTGGAGCCCACACTTCTTGCAATGCTGGACTGCCTGTGATCCCCAGCCCCAGCCATGTTCACAGCCATCTCCCTAGAGAAGGGCTTAGCCACAAGTGCTCCTCTCCTGAAGTGCTGCTGCTTTGAGGAGCTGAATTATTCCCTGAGTGGGTAGCCAGGAGAATTACACGGTAGCCAAAGGCATTTCCCTGAGGAGAGTCTCTGCTCACAGCCTGGAGGTGACTTGTGATGCACCACAGCAGGAGATATTGACTTCCTTGGCTTTAGGAACAAAACCCAAGATTCCCCAGCACTGAAATCCACAGACCAGCTGCCTGAGATGCTGTTGAGGTAACACAGCATGGGATCCCTAAAAATAAATCCATGAACGCAGAATACACCTGGGCCATATTTTCTGCAGTCACAGAAGGCACAGTTGGACTTTCTTGCCTCGCCTGCTCCTGCTGTCTGGAGCTGTCCCCCAGTTGTCCTTCGAGGCATGGACCTGCCCTTGTACACTGTGCAGGCACTTTGAGCACCTGCATGAAATTGTTTCAAATTCCACTCCTGGAATTTTACCTCCATAAAATTTAAGTGCAGCAATGCTCAGCAGAACTATTCTCAAGCTCACTAGTGGATTGGGGCCAACACCACAGGTCCAGATACAGAACCAAAACTAGGACTGAACTCAGTCAGTTAAAATAAGCAAAGCAAATGCCTAAACTACAGTCTCATATACACAGGTCACAGACCCAGGCAAATGCAGTAGGAGCACACTGCCTTCCTCTCATTTGCACTGAACAACCAGAAAGAAAAGGTGTTTTTCAAATGTCAGACTAGATTTGGTTGATGTTGTTGTTATCTCCACCACACTGACAGCCGTGAATTCAAGTGCCTAAGAGGCTGTGTGTGGCAGCAAAGGAGCCCAAATTAGGATTGTGATTCCTGACATACTGCTTGCAATATTTGGCCTCCAAGGACACTCCTACCTGATGTCTGGACTTCCTTCAGCTGGGAATTGCAGCCTGGGAATTTCAGAACACCTTCATTTTTAAGGTTACAGACAGCAGAGTGACATAGTCCAGATGCCCCAGTAATGGGACTAAGAGAATCATGGAAAAAGGAATAATTGACAGCATTTCTTCACACTCCTAGCCACACAACATCTGTTCAAATTAGATTTTGTGAATTTGATGTTATCTGAACAGCAGGTCTGGTCCATAAGCCACCAACAACTCTTTTCCTTCCCTTTTCTAGCAAAACAATCAGCTTTGAAACAGATTCCTTGGAAAGAGATATGTGCAAATGGATATTTTTAATGCCAAATAGAGCTTTACTAACACCAGTAAAATCAACACAGGTATAAGGGATTGCTCATTAAAAGTTGGAATCTCTATATTCTGCTATTCTAAGAACTGAAATATTTTAAAGACAAGCATATTTCTTATTCATCTTTTCTCCCTGGTGACAAGTTGCTATTGGACATCTTATTTAATAGCTTCACAGACACTCCCTGCAAGGAAGAGTGAGAAAATTTATCTCATCTGAAAATGGATTTTCTTTGAGTGGGAAAATCCATGGATCTGGCTCACTTGGCATGAGGATTATAATTCTTAAACAAGCTTAACCTGTCACATCCATCCAAACAGGTTTGGGTTGGGGTCTTTTTTCCAGAATGCTTAGAAACAGAATGGGAAAAGGTATCCCACAGTTTAAGCTTCCTCAAATTGTAATTGTTCCTCTTTCTTTCTCACTGAAGAAAGGAAAATTAAAGCAAGATTAAGCTCTTTATTTAATTTTACTAGTAAAATTCACTATATGCAACTTTCTGTGCCCCTTGCAGAAGACTTCCTGCAGACAAAACAGAAAAATCTTAGGCATGAGTATTTGAATCAGAAATGTTGGTACATTTATCTAATGTGAAATACACTGTGTTGATACATTTATCTAATGTAAAATACTCTGTAAAATAAACTGTGTTCACAGCCATACAAGAGTAGAAGAACAATTATACCAGGCCAGATCAAAGATCCATCTGCTCAGCCTGCAGTTTCTGAGAGCAACAACTAGGGGATATCTACAGATAATGAACAGAGTGACACTTCCCCTGCATTGTCTTTAAACAATAGGGCAATTAAAATCATTCATGATCTCCACCAGACGCTTCTAGCAAGATTAAATTAAGATGTGACCTGGCCATTTGCATCACACAAGCAGAAAAATAAAAGCCAAAATTAGTAATTTCTCATTCTGATGTATTTGGTCACATCTAAAACTATTCCAACAGATAAGGTTATCTACATAGGGTTTTCTTAGCTAGTAATTACACTTCACACAAAGTAAATTATTTCTTTCATGGCCAGCTATAAGTTAGAAAACTTCTGGGACATCTGCAATCTTAGATCAACTTTTGAGGACAAGGACAGTTTCTTTTAGCACTTTAACAGGAATTATTTTCCCTTCTAGGCTAATCCAGAACAGCAAATCAATACTACAAAGGTTATGTTATGCCTCCTTTTGCTGAACACGAAGCTATTGATATTTTGCTTTTTATAAATGGCTCATTATATTAATAAAGAAGTCACATATTGTCTGTCTCTCCGATCACTGTGCCTTTAGGATTTTTCTCCCTTCATGCACTATAGTGGTTCTTGAAGCTGCTGGCTGGGAGGAAGTTTTTTTATGGAAAAAAAATTCCAGAAATTTACAGATGATTTCATGTATATGGCATCTTTGTCATGTTAGGATTGAAAATACTCCCCCACAGTTACTGATGAGTATTCTCAGCTTTTGCAAATGCCATTCAGTTTTTAATTTTTTATGCTAAGCAAGGAATGTCATATAACAATAAAAATTAAGCTGCTTACAGAAAATGTGCAATAATCCATCCTTAGTCAAGATAGATAATGAAAACTGGGATTCATCAAATTCTGCTGATATAAGAGACTAACTGCATCCAGAACACATTCATGTAACGTTCTGGCAACATACAGCTATATAATATACAATCTCTCTTTTGATTAGAAATCTGTCTCTCCCTCTTTGATTCCATGAGGCATAAACATTAATAAGTAGCTGCATTTTATATGTACTGACTTAGAAGTTCACTGAACAGGAGGGACACTTCCAAGACCCTTTGGGTTGGCAATCAAGGCTTCTGTGCTAAAACCCATTCAAAAGGGGGATCCCTAAACAAGCTCATAATTAAAAGGGCAATCTAATATTTAAAATTATTAGAAAATCATAATTAAAACCAGTCTGACCTCTCCTTCTGCTGATCAGCAACACCCCAGAAGAAGAGGTATGTACTTTCAGGACATTCTGAAGTGTAGGCATGAAATCCACCTGCTGCCAAAGAACGTGGCCACAGCAAGGATAACAACTGCAGTGGAGTGAAAACTCAAAAGGGAGTGGCAGAGCCACCATTTGGAAGCACACATAGAGGGGGAAGCTTCCCTGCTGCCACAACCTGTGCTGGAAGAGAAAGTAGCAGCTGGATCACCCCAGAGTAAAAAAATGAAGCACAGGATGTGGGCAAAAACACTTGGCTATTTCAGCTGCAACTGCTTAGGGGGCACAGAGCTGCTGCCCTCGCAGTTCTGCACTGCTTTAGGTGCTTATCAGGAAGAAACACAGCAGCTGGATGTAGGTGGCTCTTGCTCTCTGTCTATTCTCTCCCTTTTCCTGCTTCTCTGCATTTATCCATCCTTCCGTCCTTCTCCTGCTCCTCCAAGTTTTATTTCTTGGCTCTGCCCATAATACACTGAGATTATTTTTCATTCAGCTGCACTGGAAAGACAGGATATTTGCAATGTCAGGCTCAGGTGGGGATAAAAGAGTATATGAAGCTGGAGGACATCCATACAACAACTTGAGAATTTCTATCATAGATCCTATTATTAGGAACAATGAGAGAAACTCCTTTTGCCCTTAATGAAAAGTTGGGGAAAGGGAAACTGGAGGTATATCACACTTTAAATTTGCAGCTAGTAGACTAGGACAAAGAGATATTTCAGTAAAATTATAAAAAATAAACAAAAATGGGGTTTGCTGCTCCATCACCCATGGCAAATCAAGCCTCAGTCTTTCTTATGTTTATATATACCCTACACACTATATAGGTGTGTGTGTCTATATATGGAGTGTATATATATATAGAGATATATAGATAATATATATAGTACATTTTATATAAATGTGCTATGTTTTATAGTATATTTTATATACTATATATTATATATATTATATAATATATATAGTATATTTTGTATATATAAAATATATAAAATATAAATATATATGAATCTATATAAATAGTTACAGGTAAGACCTAACCTGGAATGCTGTCTGATTTTAAGATCAACTGGTGTTATAAATTCATATCTCAGAGTGTTTCTAAGAAGTACATCTTGGTTTCTGTGCTTTCAATATAAAGGAGGAGTTGTAAATCTCAATTCTAATTTCAAGTGGCTCTTGCCAGGAGACAAGTCTTCTAAACCTGCCCAACTATATGTAACATTTCCCCAGTTTCCTTCTATACTGACTCTGACAAATTTTATGTGGTGACAGGATAATGCCACAGACACTGTGGCACTATGCCACATGCTAAGTGTGCACCTGGTCTTGCACAACACTTGAGCACAACACCTGTAGGCTTTGGGGATGTAAATCTCCAAGGCAATACATTTCATCTGAGGTGAGAAACTTTTAGTTCTGGAAGGTGGAAGCCAGCAAGGATGCCAGCCTCAGAAGAAACTGAAATTTTGAATCCAGATTCTTTAAATA
The DNA here is from genome assembly GCA_003676055.1 of Chloebia gouldiae. NCBI lineage: Eukaryota > Metazoa > Chordata > Aves > Passeriformes > Passeridae > Chloebia > Chloebia gouldiae. Next base: position 10,353,713 of record QUSF01000016.1, read on the forward strand.
CTAACTGTGCAGATACTCAGACTGCAGATTCAGAGGGAGAGCCAAGGATGGTGGTGATTTGTACCATTTTCACATTACTTCTCTGTAAATTAATGGGACCAGCAAAAAATGTTATCTTTACAAAAAGAAAAGCAATTTTCACTTGATAAAAAATTTAATAACCTCCTGAGAATTCTCCAGTTTATTTCCTTCTTGCTCCAAGTTCTGATCTCACAAAAATGTTCAGTAATCTAGCATTTTTTAAATATTTTTCTATTTATTTCTGCATTACTGCTACAAAAGATGCAAAATAAACAGAACATAAATCAAAAAGAACTCAGCTGCACAATTTAATACCAGTTTCTTACAGAAATGCAATTTTTATAACTTATAGAGGGAAAAAATATTTTAAAAGAACTGCAAAGAATTCAGAGCATCTCTCAGTCCCTCAGGTTCAGTTCTGGCCCTGTAAGCCCCAAGTGTGACTCTTTCCAAGGGACTGTGAAGTCCTCAGGCTCACCACCCTTACCCTGGTTATCACAATACACAGCCCTTATTGTCATTACAATAACTCTTAACATCAGTGTATTCACAAAGAGAGAGTAATAGATTTCATTTACAAATTAATTTTCTAATAACATAATCAAAGGTCTCTCAGCAGTTTTCTTGCCATCCAAAAGCCAGAAAAGTAACTTCCCTCTTGTCTGTGCCAAGGCTCAGTTCACACAAATGTGAACATTAGGAAAGAGAAAAATTTATTAAAGAATGTTGTGACAAGGTATAAAAGGCTACAAATGTGTACTTGGGGTTTCTCATGACAGATCCAAAGGTTCTGATGCTGAAGCATCAGGGCAGAAATCGAGATCTGAGGTGGGTTTTAAGCTCACACCAGCTCCTTTCTGATTTTGTGTCAGCCAGTATTTTTTCTATGCTTTTATTCTGCCACACTGCCCATCTCCATCCCCTGATGAGGAGAACAGATTTTATACTTCCTTTTTGTCCTTTTTGTGTCTCCAAACTGTTTTTCTCTTAAAAGTGCTTCATAAAGAGGGTTGTTTCTGCTCAGCACATCTCCTCACATGTGTTTCACCAAGTGTATTTTCATGATGTGAGCTATTAAACTATAGGCCAAACTCTCTTTTAAGAGAGTCTTTGACACCAAAGCTTGTTAACAGACTCATTGAGGGATAAGAAGTGGAATGCTACCTAAAGTAGTATTTCTGAAACTGCAAAATACCTCCCAGTTGACTGATTATACAGGTGACTGTTGTTCCTCATGTACAACTGTTACATGCAACAGAAACAGGAAAAAATGTGAAGTCACTTCCCTAAGGAAGAATGGAGGGAAAAAAGGTTACTTCCCTCCTATGCTTACTGAAAGGCAAAGTGAAATTTTAGATTAGTTAAAAATCAGATAGAGTTTTCTTCCAGCTCTTTAAAAGAATTTGAGAGGCAAAGTTTCACATTGGCAATATCACATAAAGAGAACTTCTAGCTTTTCTTTGCCATTGAACTATTTACCAAGTTTAATCTGAGTTGACATAGTACTTAGTTGCTCTGAGAGCAGCAATTTTAAGAGGTAAATCTACCATTTCTGTGTAATGCAATTTCCACCATTCCATTTCCACATCAGCAGTAGATACATTGGCCTAAAAGTGAATTAACTTCTCTATCAATAATCCTGAAGCAAAGCTTATCAATCACTGGGACACAGGACAAAGGAAAGCTACACACTCATGTCTGGCTATTTTTCTCTGAGACATAGTACAGTTCAAATACAGATTACAAGTTTGATGAAGGAATTACAAGGTATTATGGTCTGAGTTAGACAGGAGATAAAATACAATTATATTGGTGCATTTCTCAAAGCTTCTGTCAACCCTGCCTATCACAAAAGGCAACATCCTATCCATGCAAATTAAGAATGTCCAAACCAGGGGAATATTCTAAAAAAATAAGGAAGCCACTGTTTACATTTCCCTAGTTAGTGGAAGTTAAGCACTAGAAAGTACCATTTTTAAAATTACATAGCAACTTGTTGATGAATAGGGAAATCTTTTTACAGGTACAAACCAATACATTGTTTTCTGGAATATAACAGCATTGGAGACACACATCAAGAAGTTTAAACAAAGCAAACCATCATACTTAGGAATTTTAAATTTTAAAAGAAAATGTGGATAGTAAATCAGGTAGATGAATTCAGTAAACTAGATTCAAATCAAGAAGATCAATACATTCAGAAGGCACAGGGCATAGTGTTTGTTTATTTACTGTTGTGACTTCAGAATACAGAGCATCTCTGATGATGCCAGTGGCAAATAGCATCAGCAGAAGGATTTACAGCCACTCAGAGTGGTGATGTTTTTCAAAATCTGAGCATCCCCACATTTAAGATATTTATTATAAACGCTATTCAAGGTCTATGTGGCTCTTCCCTTACCCTGGTATCAGTGAAAGGCAGCACCATCTCAGATAGAAAATTTGCTATCTAGGACTTGAAAGCCTTGTGCTGAGGGATTTTGTTTTCACAAAAGTTAAAGCATTTTGTGTAACTTTTTGATATTCAACTCAGGGGGTTGGGAGAATTTTCCTGAGGAAGAAATGTAATTTATGACCTGCTCCCTATTACTTTATGCTGAAAAGGGGCTAGCAGGGAGGCTAAGATCATTTCACAAGTGGATGGCTGTAAGTGTGAGGGCTGTGCTCAGGTTTTTGTAGCTGTAGGTGGGGAAAAGCTGTTTAAAGTCTTGTCCAGGAGGTGGCAGAAGAAGTTAACCAAAGTTTCCATGGTCCGTTCCTGTCAATCCCTAATTCACAGAACCACTATGAACTACTAGTTACCATAAGGAAAGGTGATAAAGTCTGGTTACTGAAAAACAGAAAAGCCTCTCGCTGAATATTTCTTCCTTGAATCTGATATCTGTGTCTGTGTAATTTTTCCAGTTATAAGCACACTACATTTTAAAGGAAATCCAATTTGCAGCAGCATTCCAGCACTGTAATTAATACCCGGAGTACAATTTCATTTTTATTCTAATTTCATTTCTGCTCCATTCTACAGAAAGAACTTTTGCAATTCTCAATTTACCCGAAAGGAAACAATTTAAAGGAATCCAGTAGCAAAACAAAAAACAAACAAACAAACCAAACCAAAAAAAGATAATAAAAAGAAAAATCAGTGACCCAGCTGAAAGCCATCCATCATTGATGTTCACACTTTGTAGCTGGAACATTGGAATACCAAGTATTTTTATTGAGAAACCTCATTAGCACTTTTATATTTAGCCATATTGCAGCAACAAGGGAGACCAGGCCACAACACTAGATTTGGTACAGAAAAAGTCATTCCCTAATTTGAGTTAAAAATAAAAAGAATGAGTAATGCAAAAATCAGCCTCTGCCCATATTTCCTAGAATCTGTGCTTTGTTCATCCTCTTAATTATTTCAAACCCTATTTGTCACTCAGTACATTTTCCTTTTCTTTCACAACCACTGTGCACAGGAAAAAGGATCAGTCTCTTGGGAAGTCTATATTGGTTAGACACCAGCTATTAATTAAAATGAATCAAGTTTTCTGACTTTGTAGCACTTTTTTTTTGATCCATTAGAATAAAAGTAAATTTAGAGAAATTATTCAAATTCAGGCAAAATATCAGCATTGAGGAAAAAAAAAATCCAAGAAAAATGTCTTCTATAAGTTGGTAACCCACACAAATAGACATCATGGCAAGAGAATGATTAATATTATTATTTTCCAGATGTTTAAGTGATGATTATTTTTTTTCTAGAAGCACAGCTACTGTGGTATGCACGTTGCAGCAGAAGAAGAAGCATGAAGCAGACAAGTTCTCTTTTGTTACATGCAGCACAGAAACGCTGTCCCCAATGTGCAGTGAGCAGTTTAGGAAGCCAAAAGCCTTAGGAAATATCAATCCCCTATGATAGCAGATCAAAGCATGCCACAGGAAGCCTGTGACAGAGCTCTACTGCAGATTCCTGTGTGCCCTTGTAAGAGAAAACTTGTTAGATGGTGGGTGCCTTAGCAATTAGAAACTCTCACCCAAGTTAAATGATGGAGAATTAGTCTGCATGGCATTTTCTCAAACACTCCCCGTGTTTTCAGTTTGGGGAAAAAGGAATTAAAACAAAATAAAGGCGTTTTCTTCAGAAATATGAGGTTTTGTAGGGAAGCTGTCAGGACTTCTCTGGGTTCTCCCTCCAGTGTAGTTCACAGAACTTGCTGAGTTCTCCAGCAGCCTGTTAAATGGAGTGCTGGCACCCTTGTCATTACAGGACAGATACAAGGTGGCACACAGTGTTAGAGACCTCACCAATGCACTGCAGGGTCAGTTTTCCCCACAAAACAACAGAAAGTTGGTAGGCAAGATGCAGCTTGGAAACATCATGGCAGCAGTGGGAACAACAGCCCTGAAATCAGATTTTATCTCCTTCAATATTAACAATCCATCCTGGGAAACAGGAATAAAGTCCTGCTGGGTCAAAGTCATCTTATGTGCATCCATGGGCAGAAGCACTGGGTGTGATGAGGTCACAGGGGCAGGAGACACAACTTTAACCAAAGGAGAGTATCCAGGTATATTCCCCATTCCTCAACTCTGGGAATGTTTCACAGCCAGAGAGAAAACTCAGTCTGAGCACTTGTGAGAGGGGAAAAAGCAGAGGTAGGGAAGTCAGAGATGGCAGCAAGTCTGACATCCAGAGCAGAAGTCGTGACTTTCTTTTCCTAGCCCAGCCCCATCTTCAGAGCATCAGATGCTTCCCATAATTTTACTGCATCATTGATGCTTTGCTTCTAATCACATGGATTTAATTCTCTCATTACCACTCTCTGTCTGACAAGTGCTGCTCTGGAAGTGCCAGATCTGCAGTGCACAGAGACGTGTTTGCCATTTACTGCATGCTCAGAGTGCAGCCCTTTGATCCCAACCAAAGACAAAGCCATCACTTCTGTAATATTAAAGATCTTGGGGTTTTTCCTTTCATGAATTTACTAATGATCCTTAGGAAGACAAGGGCTCAGCCTCACACTATACTGCTTTGGTCTCCTAATGACACAGGTATGCTAAATTCAGTGCCAGAGAGAAGGGAGGTCATGAAGTATTCATTTTTTTTCCAAAATATAATAAATATATTGTCTTTACAGTATTTTCTCCACTTGCATCAGAACTGAATGCACTAAAGGGTAAACAGCTTTGCTTTGCCATTAACTTTAAAAGCATGCAATTTCAGTACTCCACCAGAGCAGAGAGGCTATAAATTAATCTGTGTTCAGCAGAGGAGTGGTGGCCACATCTGAAGTTCCCCCAGCTCTTGTGTCCATGGGAGAGTTCTCTGCAGCTGCTCCTTGGCTGGGTACAGAACAAACCATACCAGCTCCAGCTAATTGCCCTCTCAGAGAAGTGAACTTTGTGTCTGGATGTTGGGGAGACACAGTGGTGGCCTGGGTCACCCTCTTATTGGGAATAAGAACTGAGTGGCAGGTCTGAAATGGTGTATTTTAAAAACAAAAGCTCAAACACAACCAAATAACTTAAAAGAGTTATCGGTGATTTGTTTTCTGAATGGAAGGGAAAGGACTGTGCAGGGAGCTGGTTTGGATGTGGTGCAAGTAGTAGTTATCTATAGAAAACTGAATAAGGTGGGACAACATCCTTAGTTTGGAACCTGACCACCCCAGCAAGGACTTCAAATGCAAGAAGATACGGTGGCACTAAGAAGTAGTCAAGTGGCAGAGGGGGAAAGCTTCAAAATACAGTGCAAATCTTCAAAATTCTCCAAATGACCAGCAATGAACATTGTGTTTGGGCAAGGAGAAGCACGTGCACGAAACAGGATGGGACACTGGTCAGGAAACAACTTTGGTGAAGATGGCCTGGGATTGAAGCAGATTATCTAATAAAAAAACCCCAAAATAACTCCCCAAGCAAAACAAATAAACCCTGAGATATAGAAACAGATAGTCTAATAGTCTCATACAGTAAGTCTCCCACTGTATCCTGAACTGAAAAAGCCTGTGCTGAAATATGTAGGTTTCAATATCTTGCTTAAAAAACAATGGACATATATTAAATAAAAGGTTTGACAAGTATTACAGGCATAGAAAAAATTATTTATGAAGAAAGATCAACACTTTTTCTTACTTCTCGTCTTATGAGAAGTGTATTAAGTCTTCAGATACAGAATCGTTTTAGCAATGTTATTTTGCCACATTGAGGCATTCAAGGAACTAGAAAAGTGTGGATCCCTTATGCTAGATCAGAAATGTGTTAGACATCTAAAATAATATAGGTAAGGATCTGTTACAAACTTCCCTCAAAACTTCAGAGACAATAGTTAAAATTCTATCGTTAAAAGGCATTAGCTTCCTCTATGCAGAATGGAGAGCAAATGTAAGTAATAAAATGCTCAAAAAGCATTTGAGTATAATGGAAAGTGATCTTTGGGCATTCACTAAGGAAACAATATTTCAAGTTAAGATAATGCAGGTTTAGAAACATTTTTGAAAGGTAGCATAGCATGGACCTCAGAGAAAACCTGATTATAAAAATGGTCCTGAATAGGGCAACCACAAGTTTGTAACATAATAGATCATAGAATCAAGCTTATTATTTCAAAAAGGCAAATCTAAAAAGTCAGAGAATTCACCTGAACTGAAAACTCAAAGAGGTAACTGAGAACTTAACCAAGTGCACCCTGAGGAAGGGGATCAATAATGTGGCCCCAACCTCATGAAAACTCAGTACAGGACCGAAGATAATTACCAAATATAATAAAATGTGATAAAGATTAGGATAGCAGAAATAAGGATATAGCTATGAAGATTAGCAAAGAAACTAATCACTATGGAGACCTTTAAGTGAGGGAATAACACAAGAATGTCTAGAAGTGGAGTCAGAACTTATGAAGCAAATTACTAGAAAAAACAAATGGTTCAGTATCCATACACTGGGGAAGAAGTGTTAAAAAGAAGTTCATTTATCATGTAGTAGATGGGAAAGTTTAAGACAAAAATTAATCCACTCATATTCAACGGCAAGATTAATATTCTGCCTCCATTTTCAATGAAGTAATTTTAATGCAGAATGCAAGATGAAGAGCTAGCAAATGAGGAGTCATTTCGTGTAATGGAGAAGCACATTGCCAAAGATTGCCATGCAACACATTCCCATCAGAAGGCTTGATCCCTTCCTCTTAAAATGCTGACAGATTTTTTGTTTGAAATCCCAGATCCTGTAGAAAGGGCTTGAGAGATGGGATTTTGTGCTTTAAAAGATGTTAGACTAAAGGCAGCTTACAAAAAAAAAGGGCCAATCATACCTGTCCATAAAAAGGACAGTAATATTCAAGAGCCATGAAAATGTCTTGGAGGAGATAATTAGAAACAGGGATAAATGGGGAAAAGGGAGAAAATACAGCATGTGTTCACTAAAGTTACCATTGATAAGCAACTTCTATTTATTAAGATATCAGTTTGACCAGAAAAGGAGCTGTTTTAAGCCAAAATATGCTCAGCCTTTTGGACCTGGTCTAACATGCACAAAATGTATAAAATTAATTGTCAAATGCAAAAAAGTCTGGAACACTTGAGGACTGACATAAGTGAAATGAAACAGAAAATTAAGTCAAAGATCAATCACTTAGCATTTGATGAGAATGTTTCCTACAAGTTCACGCTCATGAACCAGAAGAGACCAAGAAGGAGGAAGCCCTAGAGAATGATGAATCCACCAATAATGTATCACTATGAAAGGACAAATATGACACATCAGACTATGTTTCCCACAGTAATAAGATCATACAAAACATTGTTGAGCTCTTTCTTACGGATATAAAAAACCCAAACCATGAGCAAGTTAACCCAAAACAAAACGTGGCTGAAAACCTCTTGGACCACTAGCTCTATAATCAGAAGATCTGTAGGACAGAGGCATTCACTAGGCCTGCTAAGATGAAGTGGTTTCTGCCAATCCTGATGAAGAAGAACCACCAGGGAAGTTGGAAACTCATTTAAGCTAAGGAGCAGCATCACCCAGTAAGCTTTAGGAGACCATCAATTAATTATGACAACAAACTTGAAAAAGGTCAAAAAACAAGAAAAGTAATATTCTGAAGGAGATATTTATCAAAAGCACTAAGGACAAGAAATCACAGTAGCATGGTTCATAAAAGACATAAATGACATGAAGGCCCATGGCAGAAAAAAAAAATTGATTTCTTTGTCTCTTTTAGGGTGCACGCTCCAGATTGGAATAATAACCTGTGCTCTTTTGTATTAAGAACAGCCAGCATAGTTGTGAAAGATTCTCTGAATGAATCCAAGTTTTATAGGTTAATTTTGATTTGGGAGTTGGGTCAATCTTCTGTTCAGAGTTGTTTTTCTTCTCTTCTCCATTTTAAATATGATTCACTTATTGCTAACATGTGCTGTGTCTGAGTAGCAGGAGGAAACAGTTCTGCCTCTGAAGCACAGGATAAAAAAAATACAGCTGGATTGTGTATACACTTGAAAAAAAAATGCTCTTGCTGTTTTTACTCTTTTAGAAGTGTTGGGCAGCTTGTACTTTTAATGCCATATCATTCTTTGAAGGCAGATTCTGATATCTGTGCCAGGAGAAGAAAAAACTTTCATCTTTTAAAAGAATTAGTTGCTGGTATAAGAGGTCATTACAACATTTTCCTGTGAATCATGAGCTGGATAATAAAGCCAATAGTCTAACAAGACTTTGCATCCCACTATTGCCCTGGGACTCTGAAGAATGTACATCAAAAAGCCCAAACACAAATTATCTGTGACTGCACTCTGCACAATTGCTATTGTGAAAAAAATAATAAAATTCTAGAGAAAGATAGAAATGCTTATCAGATTAGCAAGAGTGATACACAAAAAGAAACAGACTGAGGAGCACAATTTTTTTTTCAATTTTGTTTTTTTAAATAACTGGGTACGATCAAAAATATTTATATCACTTTGTGTTCATAGCCTGCAAAGTCACAGTGGAGCTGTCTTGGGCCCTAGGAACTATTAGAAGATTTACCTATTCATGCAAACATCCAACTAAGAGTGTCTTATTCACTGTTCAATTTCCCCTCTAGTCAAAAATCCTGAGGTACACCACATCATTCAAGCAATAACCCACAGCAGAAGATAAAGTCCAGCTCAGGGCTGAAGATATGACAAAATTTACTTGTGAGGCACAAGGTTAATGGATTATTATTTCACATTTGGGAGGAAACATAACTAAGATGTAGGAATCAAGGAACCATCAAAATAATAAGTACAAAAGATAATACATATCAAACCTGATTTAATTTTTTTAAAGAAAGGAAATGTACAAACAACACATATTCCCTCACACCTCAAGTTTTTGTTGTGCTCTCAACAGACAGGTCCTGGTTGACTTCACCAGGAGCTCTCACTCCTCTTCCCCAACACTCACAGATTAACCTGTGTTTGTGACTTTATCACAGGGACCTAGAATCTCTTAGTCCTAAATGTTAAGAAAGTGACTAAAACCACCCAGTCTGCCTTGCAAAAAAAAAACTCAGAAATGTGGCCATGGTATGCTGTAGGAGAATCCTGGATAGGAGTCAAAGGTGAGGTTGGTCCAAATTTCTCCTGATAATATAGCTGCATCAAGAGTCAAACTACACTAAATCACCATATTTTTTTCTTGGCAAAATGCTTTGCATGTCAGCCATTAGAGAAATAATCCCCATAGTGAAAAAGAGGAGCATCAGCTGATCTTCCTCTGTGACTAAAAAAATTATTTTTTAATCTAAGTTCAACTTTGTCTTCTCCTTTCAGAATGACTTTTTAATGTTGATAATATTTCCATCCTTTCAGGTGTTTTTTAAAATAATTTTCTTTTCTTAAACGGAAAATTATCAAATTACTAAATATCCTACCACACCATTGCGAACTTCTCTATTTGGCAATATTTAAAGTGCTGGAGCAGAATGTCACCCAGAGAAGACACTTCCCAGATTTTCAAGCTTTCTTTTTTCTAATTTTTGCTCATAACAGTAAAGATTTTATTTTAGGGGCTTTGCTAAAATCTCTAAAGAAATAAGTTTTTGAAGGCTAATGTGTAAGTTATGAAGCACTGATCTTTCTTCCCTTGTGTTTCTGCTCAGGTAGGTAGATGAGAAAACAGCGATTCTAACCCAGGGCATGCTACATCTTGAGAAAAACAAAATCTGAAAAATGGAATTCTTCCTTATATGGAATTATGAACCCATGGCCAGCTCTCACAGTTTCATCCTCTTTGCAAGCACCATTCTCACAATGGTGTAGAGCACTGAGGCACAGCTACTCCCAGGCAGAACATCACAAGTTTTGCTGACTGATATTTCCATCAATTCTCACTTTGATACAGATGCCTCACTGAATAAAATTTTCATTTTGTCTACAACTATGGCAACCTGGGCAGCTGCCAGAAGGCAGCTTTGGTTGACAACTTGTAAGAGTGATTCTCAGGCAAAACAATTAGTGTTAACTGCTCTTTTCCAGGGAGGCAGACTTCTTGGCAAATTGCACAGCTAAGTCAGAGAATTCAGACGAGGAGCAATCCAGCCTGCTTTGCCCAAAGGAAGGAATGCAGGTTTTTATAGCATGGAAGGAGGAATTCTTTTGGTTTCTCACTGTAGCTCCAAATAGCAAAGCTGCCTGTGGCAAGGGTCTGCCCTGGAGGGAGCTCCGTGGTGTCAGGAAAGGCACCAGCAGGGCTATGCAGGGTGCCAGAGCATCAGCCCTGAAGCCTTCCTGGGGATGAATCAGCCCTGCAGTGACAGAGCTGCTCCTGCCAGGCCCGGTTCTGCCCAGCCAGGCACAGCAGCTCTCTCAGCTGGGTGATGTACCCTGCACTGTGCTGCAGGAAGCACCACACAGTATCCCCTGCCAGAAGGGTCAGTCCCATCCTCCATGGGGCTGGCTTTGGGTAAGAGCCCATCACAGTTCCCACTAGAGCGAGTGCTGCTACAAGAAGCTCTAAACCACCTCAGAGTCCCTCAAAGCCTTTCCAACATCCCCCCTCTCTCCCTGCTGCCCTTTCTGGCTCTTGCTCCTCCGGTGCTGCCAGGCAGTGCCAGCCACAGCTAGGGAAACTGCTTTACTCATTACCAGCACAGTAGCAATTGCAGGCAAAACCCTTCCAAAGAATTTGCTTAAATCATGCCCGGAGAGTGGCTGAAATTGCCTGTGAATTGCTGAGCTTAGACACAGTCTTTCCTTACTTCCCTGTGCTTGATTTGGAAATTGCTTTTTGGTCTGATTTTTCCCCTCTCTCATGTCCCCTCCACACACATCAGCAATTTCCAGCTTTTTCCATGAACAAGCACTGAGAGGCAGTGCCCATTTGTAAGCACCTCTCTGCTCTACATGTGATTCAGTGGCCTTGCTGAAGATACCCATGTGTTATATTTCTTTTATATGTTTGTTGCCTTTTTAAATATTCAAACCTACAGTCTTTGTGTTGGTATCTTTTATGAGATACCTCTCTAGAAACAGTTTATAAGTGCAGCCCAAACTTACAGGCCAGTTTAAACAAGCTGTAAGGAAAAACAATTAATAGGCTTCTGTCCCCAGGGAGTTTGCAGTGTCATTCACATACTAAGAGTATTGGCTTATTTTGGGCTAGGAGTCAGAAATCTAATGCTTTTTAATAGGACCTGCTTGCACAGAGAAACTTTCTGTCCATTCAATTTGTCCTTTTTAAACAAGAGGGATTTTTATTTCCCTTCCTATGTCTTTTAATTTAATCGTTTACATAATTTTGCTTCCATAACACCCAATAACAGCTAATAATATTATTTGCTCTCCATTTGTTTTTGCTTCCTGCTGTTGAATGAACAACCCATGTTTACAGATTAGCAGCAGTTGTAAAGTGCCCTGACTTTCTCTCCCATTTCAGAGTTATGAGTGAGAAGCACATTATATTGGTTGCTCTGGCATTTTTGGAGTAGCTCAGGCATTCACAGTGCAAACCACTGTTATTCATACTGTTATAATTCCTCTGCAGTTAAGTCATTACTAGCAATCAGAGCAGGCTTGTAGTACAATTCCTTATTTGGGAATGTCATGTGAGATGCCCAGAGCAATATGAAAAAAATAAAGGCCAACTTGTCTGGCTGTGGAGGGATTTATAGCAGGCCCACTGGCAGAGATCTGCTGGGAAGTATTAAGAGCTCCTGCTTAGCTGATCATATAAACACCCAAGCCAGCAGGTGCACTACATTTGTACACTATCTTTTTCCTTCAGGTGCAGTATTAAAAATCCTGTCATCACAGCATGTTTATAGAAACGTGAATTATAGTGGCCTTTTCCTGCAGATGGTTGGGCTGAAGTTTCTCTCCAGGTAAACGTGAAATTAATTTAAAATCACTTAAATATTTCTTTTCTGCTCTTTAACAAATGGCAATATTGCTAAGAAAAATTCTACTTCAGACAACAGGTTTCTTTTAGTAAGAAAGAAACCTCTCTTGGAGTAGAACTGTCTGCTTAGTAGTTACTAAAGACAACATCTGAGGGTGTTTATTTCCAAACAGCTGCTCTCAAATCAGACTTCCTCCTTCCCAAAATATGGACATCTCACCCAAATGTGAAATTTAGATAAATCACTTTAAATTTTACTCAAACCTATAACTTATATTGTAAGCAAATATCCATATTATTTTAATGTGCAGAACATTTGATTAGATTAAAACATGATATACTTCATAATAATCATACCTTAGGGAAAACCAAGATGGAAGTTAATGAATGAAATTATTTGTGGTTGAGGATACAGTAATAATTAAATTCTTAGGAACAACTTAAAATTTGCTATTTAGCATTAGAAAAACTCACCCACCTCATGGTAATGCAACCATCTGCTTGGACAGTCAAAGAATTATAGTCAGGAAATGGATAAATTAATGGTTTATATGTAATTTTAGCTTAGTTCCCCATCTCAAGTGCTTGAATACAGAGACTTGAATTGCACAATCACATTCTTTTCTGCTCTCCACAGCAGCCCTATGTAATACATAACTATTTTCTACTGTAATGCTTGATGAGTCACTACTGTAGAAGGAATTGAGTATGTTTGGGAGCATGTGTATTTAATGGAACTATAATCAAAAAATTCTCTCTTCCTGTAGTCTCCTTTTATGGAATTCAGAACAACAAAATAGAACAAAAGTTTAGGAGAGGGAGGAAGGATGATCCCAAAGGTACGGTGTCATCCTCACCCTTCAAGACGTGCATCCAATCTCAAACCCATTCCATTCACTGCTCACGGCAACCTGAGTTAAGGCACTTCAGGAGAAGTTTTGCAGCATGGTTTCTTCCTTTTTTTGCTTTTGAACAAGTGGGAGTGTTGCTAAGAAAAGCCCCACTTCAGAAAATCATTACCCATTACTAAACGAAGATTCTATTTCTGTAGCAGAAATAGCCCCACTTGTATATTTTTTGCTATGAGTTGCCATCATCTCTCTTGCCCTCACCCGAGCTATTTCCTGAACCCCACTGACAGAAAGTCACTCAGCAAGAGAGGGGAACACATTTTTATCAGTTAGAGAGCAGGATCACCTGAACTCATCATGGCGTGAGATGAATCTTAGTACCAGTCCAAGGGAAGTGGGGAGATGATTTTCACGAAGCAGCAAGTTACCAGGTGGCCAAATTTGGTACCTTATTTTGACTCTCATATCACCCCCTGAGAGCATTCATTATTTTGTGGGGGCTTTCTGAGGGTAAACACGCCATGGGTTACAATGCACTTGTTACAAATACAAGAGCCCTACACAGCCACTGGACAAATTGATTTACTGCATTAGTATGCCTTGCTCTACAGAGGGAGAGAGAACTCTTCTTCTTGGTTAGCTTATTGTGACATTGCCAAGTTGTTTTCCATGATGTTTCAGAAGATTTAGCATTTATTAGACAGAAGAGACCTGCAAATGTAGCAGTGCTCAGGGTTTCATTTTCAGAGACAAGCACCTCTTTCTAAAGAATTTGGTACAAGGAAAGTCTGTGTCAAATCATATGCATTGCTCTAGAGACCTCCTCACCTGAAGTATCTTTACCCTCCTCCCCCAGAAAAAGTCATCCTTGCAGACCTTGTGGGACAAATGGGGTTTAGGGACCTGGTGGGTAGGTTGGATCTTTAACCCGCTGTCTCTAGATCACATCAGCTAGAAATTGTCACTCCTGATCTTTCCCTGGGGGTGCCTGACCATGACAAGGAGGCCAATGGTATCCTGGTTTGGATCAGGAATAGTGAGGCCAGCAGGAGCAGGGCAGGGATTGTCCTCCTGTACTCAGTGTTGGTGAGGCCCCTCAAGCCCTCTGTTTATGTTTGGGCCCCTCACTCTGAGAAAGGCATTGAGGGGCTGGAGAGAGTGCAGAGAAGGGAACAGAGCTGGGGAAGGGTCTGGAGCACAAGTCTGATGAGAAGTGACTGAGGGTATTTAACCTGGAGAAAAGGAGGCTCAGACCTTCAAGTGTTCAAAAAGAGTGTGGATGTGGCACTTGGGGACATGGCTTAGTGGTGGAGTTGGCCATGTAAGGCTTACAATTGGACTCAATGATCTTAAAGGTTTTTTCCAACCTAAATCACTTTGTGATTCTGTCTTATTGGCAAAAGAGTAGAAGATCGAGTATCTGTAAGAGAAGAAGGAGGATTTTAAGGGGTATAATGGCAGAATCTGCACAGAAAAGGTGCATTTTGCAAGATTAGAAAGAACCGAATTCATGTTGGCCTAGAATATAAAGGAAGAATTGAGCATGGCTTTCCTCACTGCAGAGGGAATGCAGGATAAGACAGAAAAGGTTTCCTTCCTTGGTAAAAAAGACCAAAATTTTTATTATCTCTGAGACAAAATGATCACTGTTTGAGTCTGGCCAACAGGAGTGATCCCATGGCTTTCTTGTGAGGAAACAAGGACTAAGACTGGATGAATCAGGGATAGTGCCTTTTCTACTAGTCAGTGGACAGAGCTGCATTCCTTTGGGGGACTATTTTGTTCATTGTGCTAGTTCAGGTGAGTTTTTCTCTAATTTTTCAATAACTTTCAATCATCATCACTTCACCCTGTGCCTGAAGCATGTACTACACAAGTCCTAAGTGATAGATTACAGAAATTTGTCTATTTGAGATTTTTTCCTTTCCTTCAATATATCAAATTTATGTCATGGAGTGACAAGTGCTAAAATTTTGCCCACATACAACTTCTAAGCATTTAGAAAGAATTTTTTACACTTCAGCAAAAGCTCTGATTTTACTCAGGTAAAGCAAAGTAATGAGGTTAAAACAAAATCAAAAGAAAAAAGTCAACAAAAACTAAAGAATAAGTACAATGAACACTATTTTTACTTTGAAAAACTTTGTTTTCTCCCCATAGATAAAATGTTCAAAATTAATTCTGTGAATTGGGACGTCAAGCGCTTTACCCCTTGGTGGCTTTGCTGGCACTGGAGGAGAGCTTTACAAAAGCACAGCCTCTGTGCTCTGCTTGCTGGGCTACCATTACCAATTAGCACTTGTGAGGGGTCCAGCACCCTCCCAGGCACGGAGCAAATGGGTGCTGGGGGAACAGCTGGAGCTGGAAGCTCCTCACAGTTCGCTGGGAGTTCAGCCTCCACAACTGTTGCAAGCTAAACTGCAGGCTCCAGGCTTTCATTCGCTATTTTCCAGTTTAGTGGTGAAAATATGAGGCTGATGGTGGTGGCTGAGTGTGGATGGACTCTGTAAACTTCCCTTTGGAGCTCAGCTGAGCTTCGTCTCCCAACCCCAAGGAGCCTCAGCCTTGCACAACTTGGGGTCTCCTGAGGAGAAATCACAGATCATGCCAAACTGCAGACAGTATAATGGCAAGGTGGGGAAATACTAATTAGGTGTCAGATTGAGACCACCAGCCTTATTTAACTGTGAGGTCAAGCTGACTGAAACCCTGTCTCCAAATTAGATATAGACAAACTGTTTTGTGAGCAACATTTCTGATAAAGACTCCTTTTTCTTCTGTTTACACACAGGAAGCAGACAAAAACTCCGACAACTGTGTTCTTAGTTGTTCCTTGAACCATTTCTTTTTGTTACCAGAGAGGAATGAGTAAGGGCTAGACTGTCTGGTTTTCTTTGTCCTGTCAGCCCCTCAAAATGTGATCAGATCCAAAAGTTAATTCATGCCTTCTCTGTCTTTCTATACTCAAAAAAAAAAAAACAAAAAAAAAACATATTTGGAGAGCATTTGTATCCATGCAGACAGTACAGGGCATTTTGATCTTAACCCCTTGGCAGGAATAGCTTGCACTACAAGCAAGTTGGGCTTAGAGGCACACTATGTACCAACTTTTATGGCCCAGGAAAAAGCTCCTCAAGGCCTCCCCATTTCTGGTGGTGCCTTGGGCATAACTCTGAAGGGTCCAATGCTGTGCTCCTCCATTCTGACCACAGCCTTTGAATTAAAATAAAATAATAAAAAAAAAAAAAAATAAAATAAAATAAAATAAAATAAAATAAAATATAAAATAAAATATAAAATAAAATATAAAATAATAAAATAAAATAAAATAAAATAAAATAAAATAAAATAAAATAAAATAAAATAAAATAAAATAAAATAAAATAAAATAAAATAAAATAAAATAAAAATCTGTTCTGAGGGAGTTTGCTTCCACCAGTGACACAACCTCTTGTGCAGCTACCGTGGGGATGAGTTTCCTGCTAAACACAACACAACTGCCTCATGTAAGGTAGCCATAAAGATCTCAACAGAGACAACATCCAGTAAGAAGCCCTGGATGCCCAAACAAAGAAACATACTTCTTTGGATAATGGAAGTGACGAGGGGGCTGCACAGGGCCATAAAGCTGAAAAGTCAAACAAGAAGAATATTGTTTTCTTCTTCCCTCTCTTTTTAAAATTCTTTCTCTCAAGAGGACAGGAAACCAGTTTAATTCCAATGATATAATACTGCCTAAACTGGCTGTGGTTCAGCTCCTTGTAGTGACAGCACTGTAAAGCTATGCCTTTTTTTTGAGCTAAGTGTGTCTGACTTAAGCTTTCCCTTCAAAGATGTTGACTGTTTAAAAGGGAAAAAAAACAATGTAAATTCTATTTTACAAGTTTACTAGTGATCTAACTCTAAACTATAATAAATTAAAGAATCAGACAAGGAACACTCATGTTAACCTCTGAGAACCAGGTAAAGGAAGATTTCTCTTTCATAATGTATAAAACCTTCACACAAAAAAAAAAAAAAAGAAAGGAAAATGCACCTATTAGTAAATTTTGACAGCACAGGAGCCGTAAAACCCCTTCCTTTCAGAAGAATGAACACATCCTTAAGGTATTTTTCTGTCATAAGTCCAAATGCTACTCAATTCAAAATTTTAAAACTTACCAAATAGTCTGATTTAGAGTATGTGTGTCTGGCATTTGAGAAATGAGACAAATCTCATACAGACACAAGTAATTGCTTTCCTCATGGAATTGCCACAAGAGGAAAACTTAAGGCTATTTCTCAGATCATTTGAAGAAATGAATTTTAATTCAGACACAATTATTACTTTCTCCCAACGCATCAGAGGGAATAAACAGAGATTGTTTGCTTTGCTGTGTGGAGGTATAAGGGCTCTCAGTTTTGACCTCCCTTGACTTAGCTTCTTTTCAATTTCAATCAGTCACTATAAACTTCATCTTTGAAGGAGAACCAATTTTACAAGCACCAAATGGTAAGGAAACAGGGTATTTCTTTTTCATATAGTTATAAGTTTCCCATATATTTGTCAGTACATGTTGGAAAGCTACTACATTAAAAGGAGTAAAAGCTAATTGGATGGCTCTCTCCTTAGATTTACAGACAAATAAAATGTCCAAACTTTGAAGCAAAAAATTAATTTAAAATCTGTGCCCACAGAGAAGGGTAAATTATGCCATAAGGCATCATTTCCAAAATACAGGCATTACTGTTTTAATTTTATTCTATTTTCCACTCTGCTCAGTCACCTTTTCTTTACTAGATTGATTCTGTTCCTCCAAAGAGAAAGAAAAATTCCTCAGCTGACATCAAAACAAAGGTGTGGTATCTGTTTGTCATTTTAGAGTTGTAATTAAAAAAAAGGAAAACCGTTAAGTTCATGGTTTTAGAATTGCAGACAGGTTATGAAACGTGCTTTGCACTCAGCTAAAATAATTCATGTCAGATTGAACAGTGAAAAGGACACATTAAAAAAAAAGAGCTCTCTGATTTATTCTTGTATTTGCAGCCTGTAGAGGAGCAATATTATTCCCCAGATTATGTCCCTTGTTTTCTAGAACAGCTGTATTCATGAACACAAAACTGGAGGAACTAGCTGGAATTTCTTCCCCAGATAAAAAACAAACCAGAGCAAAATCATGTACATTTCTACCTTTTTAATTCTTTCATCTTTTGGTTGAAAAAATGAAAAAAGTTATGAACCTCTAGTTTTGTCACTAGTATTTTTCTGTGGTGAAAAAGTGGATGCTTTCTGTGAATGCTCATTGAATGAAAAACGGGAAAAAAATTGTCACCGGTCATCTGAAAATTTATTGCCAGCTATTTAGCAACTTTTGCCACAGCACATGCATCCTCTTTGATTTAGAGGTAACTCAGAATGGTAACTCAGCATCTCTTTAGGTGACCTGAATCCTCCCAGCTACTGTACACCATATTTTACATTGCTTAGGTCCACCAGATTTCCATGCACCACTTCCCGAGTCAATGCAGAAGGATTCTTGGGGCTGGTCTTAGGACAGTGGCATTTGGGGGAATCTCAGCTATGCAGGGCATTCACAAATGTATGTGGTGCCACTCACTGCCTGCCACAAAGGGCCTATTTTTTAAACTGTCAAAGAAACACTTGTGGCATTGCGGAAACCAGAGAAAAGCTGTCAATTCTATTATTAAATTGACATTCCACACATGCTACTTTGAGATGATAGTCCATAATAAAGTTGCCCTATTTCTTTGCCCTCTATTCATGTCACTACCTAAAGTTTTCTCTTGCATCTTCCTCAGACACTGAGTGATAGAGCGTCAGACATGTAAGCTCAACAAGAGGTCGTCATTGTGGAGCAGTGACAGATATTTACAACACCTGAAAAAAAGGAGGGGACGAAGGTCCTAAAGCACCCCTGGTACTCCAGGCTATTACAATGCACAGAGCAAGGACAGTGACATCTCCCAGGGTATTGTCAATCAAGGAGTGCTGAAACAAAGGAAGACAACAGGGACCATTGTAATCCCATTGGGGGAAAGAGGGGGAAAAAAAGCATAACAAGGCCTGGTCTTCCGAACACAGACCCATCTGTGTGTCTCTCTAGCTGCTGCAAGCTAATAGGATAACACGAGTCGATCTGACCCTAATGGGAACTGATACAAATTGGATGCTAATTCCATTGTGTCCAGTCCTGCAGTGAGGCCATGAGGCCTTCCCAAAGAGCAGAGAGTTCCCACTTTCCATTCTTGTTTGTTTTCAGACTTGTCTAAAAAATATCACTTGCAGGAGCCTGGGTTTCCCAGGTAAGCTGTCCCACCATGCTTCCTGCTGGGAAGCTTCTGTGCAAATAAGAAGACAACAGAGACTTTCACCCTCAGGGGTGTCTGATTTAGTAAGGGCCATGATTGCCATGATTGACAGCTGTTAAAAGGAATGACAAGATATTTTACATCTGTTTGGTGTCCTGACTGTCACCCATTCCTTCCCACACTGGCTATTGTCATTCTTCCTATATCCAGGAATCCTACTGCTGCCAATGCAAATGTCAGACCACTGTGGAGCTATAGTGCCACGCAGCATACATTACACAAGAAATGAGAAGTGGATCAGGGTCATTGCATAGGGAATGCAATGAGTCCAAAGTATGTTCATTATCCCAGACCTAACATTTTGGGCCAATAATTGGACCACCAGCTACTCAGTTGTGCATATCAAATCAGGGAATAAATCCAACACACATGGAGTTTTCTCTACCTTTTTTTTCTTTTTCCTTGCAATTTATTTATTGTTTACTCTGCAGCAAACACTGAGCCTTCCTCCAGTGATGATAAATGAATAATGTAGTACATCCACAGTTCTTATTATGCACAGAAAACTCATATTTCTGCATTCCTATAGCATTCATAGGGACTTTGGATTTCCATGGGTTTTATATTCACATCAAATTTGCTAAGTGTGAAGCAGTACTTTCGTATCCTGACAGAAACAGCATATAAAGTGTGGTATAAAGAAAACCATACACTCATTTTGGAGAAACCACTAATTTTATCATGACTTGAAATACCACTGACAACGACAGACAAAACTGAAGTACATCCTGCAAGGATGTTTTGTCCAATAGATGAGGACAATGGTTTTTGCTCCTAATCTGGCCCAATAAACACATGCAAAAAAAAGAAATAAAGTTCACAATGCAAAACCACAAATAACGTGCCCAATTAAGTCTATCCAAACTAGAAGAGATGTATAACTGATTAAAATAAACAATGGTCACACTGAATCCACTCTATCTTCATCACTCTTCAACCCATCCAAGCCAAAATACTGTGTATATTGTGAGTTCTGCAGCATGCCTGGCATGTTGGCAAACCTGGGCCCTGGAGCAGTGGCGGCAAGTGAACTACAGAGTGAAGGATTCTTCACAGGATTTCAGTCACCTTCAAAAGTATCATCACCCTTCAGCTAAAAATATCTCAAGCTATTTTAAGCAAATCTAAATTCAGCCCACCAGTTCTTCCCCCTGGAAGGGTAAACTACAGAGCACCTGTGTTCTGCATTCTTGGTGCAGAATTCTAAAGCATGAGGAACACCGCCCTTCCAAATCGTCCTTGCACCACCAGCATCATCAAATCTCCAGCTAGAAATGGTCTGGATAACACCTCCAAGATCTTATTGGTGTCCTTTTCAAGCCAAGGAGTCATGTCAAAATTGTTTATTTTAGGAGTTAACAACTGAATTGCTTGGAACAAAGCCTCTGGGATAGCAGGATCCCAGTCATGTTAGTCTGCTGCGGACTAACATGGACTAATCAAATGAGATGCAGCCTCCTTTCTGAAAGGGTGCTGCTGGTGATGAAAAGGGATGTAACAGTCTTGAGCATAGCTGAAATACAGCATCTTCAAAGGAGAAACTCAATTCAGGTGGCAGACCCTGTGGATCAGGTGTTGTGTATCTACCAGTCAGCAGAAAAAGGGACTTTTCTACTCATTTCCATCTCTTTAATTCCGTCTAAGTGATATTCTTCATGACAGAAAGCAAAATATAGAAATTTGTAATCTTTCCTATGGTTTGTATTTCTTGTTCTCCTATCTCTCCTCTCTGACACTGGGACAGATGGTGAAAACAAAGCCCTTGAGCCCAGGTGCAGTGGACACTCGACAGGTCACTTGGTCCACACATCATTGATAGAATTGCTACTGAAGACCCATTTCTTACAAGCTACTAAAAAACTGTTAGTCAGGCTTTAACTGCTGATTGGAACTCCATTCAATTATTAAATCTGAAATAATCAAATATTCGATACCAAAAGTTTAATGTAACTTCTACCTGACCTGCAGCCCAGTCAGATCTCAGCATATGCAATGCTGTACAGTCTAACAATCCTAATGTGTTCTCATTGCTGCACCTACTAAATACACTAAAGGAGAAGGTGAGTTCTTCTGAATATACTTCTAAAACATAATGGTACTGAGAAAAGGCAGTTTTGCTGTCCAGGCCTTGAGGTCTACAGAGAAAGCTTTGGCTCTGGATTTATTTCTCCAGCAGGCAGCTTTGTTTTTCCCATAGAACATCGCTGTTGGCATAACAGAAGAACAGGAGGCTGGCAAAGTGGCATGGAACAAACAGCCCAGATCTTTTCCAAGCTGTTCCTGCTCCTACTGCATAACTAAGAGTTTAATAAAATGTGCTACCAAGATGCAAACATCTTGCATGCATTCAAGCATTTTCTTTATTAACTTAAGTGATAAACCTGCCCATTCAATGCACATGTTCAAATGCAAGCAATCTCAACCATCTGAGCCAAAATCTAATATAAAAAGACAAAGTGATTTTCGGACAATGATAATAACATTCAACATACTCTTTCCCCAGTTCAAACATAAGGAGATGGAGCAAGATTCCTACAATCTGCTGGCTCACAAGAGAGGAGAAACTATTGTGTGGATTTGAACTCGTGTGTGTTGCCTTTAAGCATTTGGTGGTACTCACTACTGCTTAAGAAGATATTTAGAATTCCAACATGAAAGGTCTGTTTCATATTTTAAGCCCAATAAATCTCGATCACAGCTCTCAATTGAGACAGCAGTCTGGCAAAACTACATGGACAGCAGACACTTTACTGTGGCTCTTTCTCCCCACTCGGCCTCTCCCTCCCCCACTTCCCTCAAATTTAAGTTTATTGTTGCCAGAAAAAACAAGAAACAGCATATCTGAAATTTAATCTTCCTTAAATTTACAGAGCAAGCCTACAGAGAAGATTAACCATATCAGCAAGGCATACTTTCTTATTCCTCTTGGGATATGTGTCATGCTTTTCTCCCCACCCAGTGTTTTCTCTTGCTGTTGATCATTGAGTTTCACCCCTCAGCCAGGCCAATCTTAGCAAAAACTCTTTTGTGGGGTGGGAATTTTTTCCTCCTTTTTAATACACGTTTCCTGTGAAAATAAAACTTGTTTGATGCAGCTGCTGCTGGGGAGATATTGTTGAGAGATGAATATGCTGGTAGAAGAGAGCAACTTATTTTATGCCTAATTAAAACACGCTAATTACAGTGAAATCACCAAAGGACACCTTTTCAGTATAATTCAGAAATTTATCTAATTAAAGCTTTCAGCTGGCCCAAGAAGCAGCCAGCTTTTCTGTCCCTCCCCTTGCCCACCAACACTCATCTGACAAGGATACTGGATAGACACCTGAAAGGGAGCTGAGTAGTACAGGGGTTTTGACTCGTATTATTCTTTTTTCAGACCAAAACTTCCTCAGGCAAGATCTGGAGCCTGATGAAGCTTGTGGAAACCCTCAGGTAGCCTCAGAGTGTTTTGGGAAATAGGTAGATTTATGGAGTGGAAGCAATGTTATTAATGGAGCACTTGATGCTTTTCCTGGTGGTTATCATTTACAGCTTAAACAGAGAGGGTGTGAGAATACACTGCGAGGTATTGAGGTTCTCTTGTTCTCACTGGAGGAGCTTTCCTCAAGAGAGCTACCAGTGCAAGTACAGTCAAAATGTGGCAGCAGAGTTTGCAAGAAAATTGATGAAGTTTTTTCATTTCTAACAGCAGAAAATTAGCATTTAATTAGGCAGGAAAGAATACAAAGATTGAGACATGTAAAATGTAAGTGCAAATGAGTTTGCTTACATAGATTGACTGCTGTTTACATGAGAAAACACAGCACTGAACATCTCACAGTCATCACAGGCCAACAGAGGATACAGGTTTGCATCACCTAATTCCTACATCAACCCTTTAACTTTCCTGTAACTGAGACCATTTCTCTGTGGAAGTCTTGGTTTCAATACCCTCAGAAATGAATTATCTATTAGAGATAAGTTACTACTACAATTAGGGCCTAAACTAAAAGCAGTAACATCTTGTGTAAGCATGTGTAGGGCCAAACAATTTTAATTTTGGCAGAAAAACAAAATGGCATATTAACTACCACTTTAAATGTTGGCTCTGCTTTACCATAGCCATATGGCACATGTGAGAACACATGTGAGTCCAAAAGAACAGGAAGAAAAGAAAATCCATATCCAAGTAAGTTTCATCCAGTTTGTGCTTCAAACTTCCTTCAGATCTGGATGCAGAACTTCAGTTTTACTTGCATGACTGATTTAACAGTATGTGAGGAAAAACTCATGTTATCCATGATTTTGGCAATTTTATAAGGTCAGCTATTTGTGCTCAGAGAATAATCACAGGGGCCAGTTAGAAAGGCTGCTCTGAATGTTAAGGGAAGGCCCCTATCTGGAAAAGGGCCCATTCATAGCAACTCTTCAGTTTGTGTTTATTTCACACTTAAGCCAACGTGCTGAAGAGCAGATCCCATAGCAAAGGAGATCTGAGCACAAGGCTTCACCCAGAAGTGATTCCCAGGGCATTAGTACAGACACAAAAGTGGGGATGCTCAAAAGTGGGATTCCTCTTTATTTTGAATTAAAGAGGACATAGGTGATACCAAGATCTTGAGCCCTACACATCTCCATCTGGACCATTGCAGTGTCATGAAGGGCTATGGAGAGAGCTCACCGCACCATCTGAAGGTTAATTTTGTAACACATGAGGAAGTTACACATAGGAGTAACTCTGTATGCAGAAAAAGCGATCTGCTTTCCACCTGGCCTGATTTGTCATGTTATTCAAGTATCCTGAAAAGAGAGACTTGGAAGGAGGTGCAGAGAGGATTAATTACATATCAACTGGGTAAAAACCCAAACCAGATTACAACGACCATCTTTCTTCCAGCTGATGATTGAAAGAACCCTTCCAGCTTGTTTTGGGCTCTGGGTTTTTGTTCTGATTTGTTTTTACTTGAATATGTTGTCCTAAAGGTTTTAGTACCACACAGAAGAACTTCCAGCCCTTTCATTTTATGGCAAATGTCACTTCAGTCAAAGAAAAGTGTGACATCTGCTGAATTCACTGTCTCTACTCTATCCCTGTCACAATTTGTTGCAATTTTTATTATTAAAAGTAATGCAAGACTACATTCAATGCAGCATCATTTTTTTCCCCAGGAGAATCAGATCAGAAAATGTTATTGGGATTTTTGTTTTCTCTTAAAAGCAGAAGAGAATGAAGGAAGAATATGAAAATTGAAGTTTTGTTCCATTAATATTTTTTCATGGAAATATTCTATCACCTACAGGCTTTGGTTTGCAAAACAATTTTTCTTTTAAACTATTTAATAAAAAGAAGGGGGCAGTCCTCTTAGCAGAATTAAAGAACCCCAAAGAACTTTTTTTTCTGATCAGCAGCACTCAGAAGTCACTCAGATTAAGTGCTTTATAAAGCTGCTACAGTACTGCAGGCCAGATTAAAGGGAATTTTCTATGTTCTAGTTCTCCTTAGATCTAAATCTGTCTGTAGATGACCTTCCTGATTTAATCCAGATCGTGAGCATGTTCAACACTCTTTTCTATATATTTGGTAGAAGCCAGTGAAATGGAATGCAGTATCAGAGCTGCCTTTATTTGTAATTTGTCTGGGAGGTGTTTCTATAGATGATAAGCATAGCTCTCCCTTTTTTTTTTTTTTTGTTATGCTTTTATGAAAGGCTCATCTAACTTATTGATATCCTGCATAGGTGTTCCATTATAAAGGACATGGTGTTTTTGCTATTGTAATAGTGTGGATTTTTTTTTCTGCAAAAGGTATTAAATTTTTGAACTTAAAATTACTAAGAGGGGGGAAAAAAGAGAAAATTCAAAGAATTAAAAATAAAGAGAAACAGCTCTTTCTCTGGGATATTTTTCTCCTTTTTCACTAAAATAATTTTATATTTAGATGTTATTGGTCCAAACACAGTCTTTATTTCTAGACCTTACGTCACTTTAATTTTAAGTGCATTGTCCACTATATCTGAGAGTCAAATAAGCAAGACACAGAGAAATACAATATTTAGATATGACAAAACATAATGTTATGTTACTGCACTGTTTCCACAAAGAGTTTCTCTTACTTCCAAAACCTAGATCTTGGAGGTTGAAAGTTCCTCAGAAAAAAAAAGAAAAATGGTTTTTTGTATCCCTTAATTCAGCCTTGTGGCAACAAAGTGGGGATTTCAAAAGTCATGGAAGAAAGAGGACTTAAAAAAAGGCATGGATCAAATAAAAGCAGAATCCTGCACGTGATGCCCTTAAATTTCTGTCTTTTAGAAATACACTGTTTACAGATTAGCTACTGGTATTATTGTTTTTCCCACAACCTGACATTACAGAATTAAGCTTTCCCAAAGAACAACCAGCTACCATCCACAAAGATCCACAAAACCCACACATCCACAAGAAGGTGCTGAAAAGTTTTGTACCAAGTACAACCCAAATTAGAAATGGCCATGGCAACAAAGAGAAGGGGAGGCAGAGAAGTTAAATGCATAATGTTCACTAATGCACTCAAACATATGATCATAGCCATTTTCTGTCATTATAATAATTATAATATTAAATGTCTTTGTGTTGGACTGAGGGAATGCCTCTGTTTAAGCTTCTGTTTAAATGATTTTTGGAAGTGCAATTCTCAGCCAGCAGACCACAGCACTAAAGCTAGAGTTTGGTGAGCACTGTATTTGAACTCTGTTAGGAACTATTGGGGCAAGAGTGTTTAGTACACATTTTAGACTGAGTAATTTTCATAAAAGCAGTCCATGACATTGTTGACTGTGAAAGGCAAAGGAAAATTTTATTGTGAATACAAATTTTGCAACCAGAGGGTGCAGCACCCTATTAATTCTGAATGCCCAGGATCCCCTGGGTATGGCTTATAGAAAAAGATTGAAGGTGTTCCTTGGGAAACCCAAGGAAAGAGATATTCCTAATATAATTTCCTATATTGTGTTCAGCTCAGATATGAAATATATCCATGACAGACAGATGACTAAATATAAGAATTAATGTCTCAACCCACAGTGATATATATATATAATATTTCCACTTACATCCAATGCTGACGTAAATTGGAGTAAGGGTACAGCTTCAACCCATTGTTCATGAAGAAGAATAAGGTGCACATCACACAGGAGAAAAACAAGTGTATTACTGATGGCAGGAGTTCTCTGACCCAGCCTTCAGATTTGAACATCCAGCCTACCTTGACACTATAAACACACTTGGAGAAGGCAGCAGCTGTGTCTAAATAACTGCAATTTGCTACAACACTGGAAGATAGACAATATTAAAAGCTCTTCAGAAAACATCCCTAGTATTATGTCATTAAAATGTTTTTCAGTTAGTGATTCAAGAAATTAAGGCTCTAAAAAGATGGCGGTGGTGGAGGACCAGAGAACCTAAGTCTATTACTGAAATCCAGGAAGGAACCAGAAAATATACACTTGTTTTCTCTCTCTCCTTTCAACTTGCAATTTGCTTCCCAGCTGAAGAATCATCTTCTTTCCCAGCATGTCTATAACCCTGTGCCAGTGTCTGCCCTTATCCTTTGCCTCCTTATATCCCTGTTTCATTTTTTTCACCTTCAGCTTGTATCCACTACCAGCTGTGCAACACACCAAAGGCTGAGTTCACTGGGTGGGTTTGGTCCAAAGGGAGGGATGAAACGAGTCCTTTCACTGAGAGTGCTCATGGCAGAGCCAAGATGTCCTTTGTGAACTTTCTATACTCGATGCACTAATGCAGGCAGACACACTTTTTCAACCAAAGCACTTATCTGCAAAAGAAGGGAAAGGCCTCTCCTGAAATGGATCCTTTTGGAGACATGTTTTGTTCTGGTAGTTCTCTTTTGTGTATAGGTAAAGGAGCCCATAAAATTTTAACTATGTTCCTAAAAACCAGGATTTTTCAGAAACATTTAAAATAATTGGAAAATAAAGTTGGATTTCTCAGTGTTCAGCTGTTCTAGCTAAACCTTTCTGTTGATATTTGCAAATAAAGCATTTCTTAAGTTTTTCTGCTGCATTTTCTTGCCATTTTTCTACTCAGTCCCAGTTCTAAGAATTAGGCCTTTGGGCAGAGGAATCAAGGAACCTTCTGGAGACAGTGAGCCCAAAAAGGCTGAACTGTCTCAGAGGCTGGTCAAAGATCTTTACTTTCTCATAGATCCCTCCTGGCCTCAGCTTGCTGCTCCTCCAAAGCCAGCTCTTACCAGTTCTGCTTCAGAGCAGGCATGCAGACAGCATATCAAAAGAGGTTTTCAGCAGCCTGCTCTTAAACTTGGTTTCCACATAGATGGGAAGAAGACATTCAGCTCTTTATTTTACACAACTGAGGGACTTGGGCCACATTGTCTTGAAGAAACACTTCAAGTACCGAGAGTTGTTGAAATTATCCAAGGCTTTCTGGTTGCTAAAATATTCCCTCCCATATGCTGAGTGTCCACTTTGAAAACCTTGCTCATTCTTTCCTGCATCTGGCATAGATTTCCAGAGGGGTGGGGCGGGCTCTGCGGTCAGCATGAGACGAGCCTGGCTTCACAGCTGCTCTTTCCTTCCTCTGACAATGCAAAAAATATCTTCAAGGAGGGAATCCCATTTAACATGCAAGTGGTGATACCAAAGATGCTTCAGCTTTTCATCCTCCCTGTGACAGGGTCCTGAAGCAAATAGTGCAGCTAATATTAACCCATCGGCTGCCCTCCTCCAGTCTGCACCCCTTCTTTTAACTTCTGTTGTGACTGAGCTCAGTGTAAACACCATAAAATTAAAATATAGTTTAGCAATTTATAGTGAACAATTCTCTTTGGTGAGCTTCACCCCCTTTCAGATTTTTTTTCCAAATAGCTTTGATTTTTACACATTCATTTATATTCAGTTGATATATGCCAAGTAGAATTCCAGTCACAGACTATTTTTCCCTACTTTTAATAGCATTTCTGCATCCTGGCAAAGCTGGCTGCATACAGTGTTTTGCACTAAGGTAAAGAAATCATACAAGGGTCAGGGTATTGCCCATACATATAATGGAAACACTGAATGTTATGATCTAAACAGATGGGACAGAGGCACCAACAGATGTTAAAGTTTTATCAGAGTCTCTTAGAGAGCTTATGTAGCTAAACCTTAAACCCAACTTGAGAACACTTAGGTGTGGCAGACCTCAGCCTTGTTATGTTCTGTATGGAAAGAGATTTGCTTATATAATTAGAATATAAACAAGATGCAGATTGCATCTAGCTGCAGGTGGGCAAGCATTTTTAGGAACATCAACCACAGCCATATTGTGCCCAAGGGGGATTTTTTGCTATACCTTGCCCTACCTCTTCAATGGTGACATTGTTGGGTGACAGCAAGTCACCACTGTTTAGGACATCTGTGGAAACTGCTGGTGTGGGGTCTCTCTTTGTAGGCAGAGATGTAGCCAAGGATCAATAACATGGTTTACCAGGACCCTCTGTGTATCAGGGTTGGAAAGGACCCTCGAGGACCATCAAGTCCAACTCACAAGTGAATAGCCCATTCAGGGATGGCACCCCCAGTCCTGGGGTTATTGACACCATGCTCTGACCAGCTAAGCCAATAATCACCTCCCAGAGCAGGGTACACACAACTCATTTTTGATCCTCCTAAAAAATTTCACTGAGATGCTGCTGACCTTAGCTAAAATATACTAATGAGAGTAAAAAGAAGATAAAATTAAGCATATTCCATGCAGGGGCTAAGAGATGACAGTGCAGTTCCTCCAGTCCATACAAAGTGAGGATTATCTTGAGCTTAACAGAGAAAGCTGATGGAATGGGTGAGGTTTAGCTGGGGGGTGTGGACTCTGCTCAGCCAAACTTAAGATGGATCTCCCTGTCAAGATTAGTCACACATCCAAGACACTACTCTGGGCATGCCAGCCCAGCCACTGAGCAGCAGCAGATCTGGGTGTTTCAGGAAGGGGCTTAGGGCATGCTCTGGGAGCAGCAGTGAGCACTAGGGCTAAGTGGGAGAGGAGGGGCTGTAGAGCAATGTCCTTGGCTCCTATTTAACCCAATTTCTTCCCTGCCCATTCCTCTGCACGGCTCTGGGTAGTGGGGAAAGAGTCAGCACCGTCAGGCAGGTCTGACATCTGTCCCAGGACACAGCAGGGAGCAGTAGAGCTTTTCTTTCCCCACACTCCCACAGCCCAGCTGGGCCCAGCTGGCCCTGCACGCTCACAGGACTGGGAAAACAGATGAATTACAGTCACTTAGACTACCTGAATTAAGCACTGAGGGCCTAAGTGCTTTAGAGGAGTTTTGCCTTTAGAATAGTTTTCTCTGCCTGTTACTTCTCAGCAAGAACATTTCTGATCCAACTGCTACTCCAGCTTATTTTACATGGGGCTATAATTTTCAGTGCCTTTCTACCAGTGCTTGTTATCGACTGAGATAGGAATGCTTGTTCATCTTTTTCAAACAGTGTAAAAACTATACAAGCAACTTGATTTCAATCCAAATCCAAAAAAGCTGGTACAAAAGATGCAAAAATATTAAGCTACCCCTATGCACCAAGTGATCAACCTTCATTACGTCAATTTTTTTTGTGTTATTTGCACCTCAATTTAAGTCAGGAGAAGTGTTACCATGGTTGACCAATTTTTAAGTGAGGAATGACCATCTCCAGGAACAAAAACTTTAAAAATAATTCTCTTAATATAGCAATGATCAAATGCATTCAGTGCAAGGAATTACTATCTGCCTGTGAATTGCTCAGCCTGGAGGGATCTCAATGAGTCCTGGGTGAGTGAAGATAAATGTATTAATTTCTCTGCTTCCTTCTACTGGAAAGATTATTTGTGGATAATTTCTGCAGAGGATTTCCCTCCTTGGCCCTTCCCAAGGTGTTTATTCTTAGTTGTATGGAATCTACCTCCTACTATAGTGAACCTAGAGCAGCTTGATTTAACATCTGCTAATTACTGTAGGTGGTTTCCTTATACCTAAACAAAATTGAAATGCTACATCTCCTTTATTCTCAGTGACAGCATGGTCAGCTCTCGTTCAATAGCAGAGTTTAACTCATAACAACACACAGCTGAAGCAGAAGTGAATCTTCACACAGTGAAATAAATACATCAAGAAGAAGATTAAGGATGGCTGAGTGTTTGTGGCTTTGGTTTAGTGGTTTTTTGGTTGTTTTTGGTTTGGGTTTTTTATGGTGATTGTTTGTTTTATTTGGTTGGGGTTTTTCTAAGATATTCAGGTATTGAAATCAAAATTGAAAAACATATTCCTCCCTTTTATGCTCTTCTTCCTAACAAAAGTCAGACCATTTCAAGGGGGAGAAAAAGTAGTAAACAAAGAATATTTCTTGCTGATGGGTCAGCCACAGTTTTATGTAGGCTGAAAAGTAGATTGTAATCCTGTGAAACAGCAGCATACTTTTGTTCCTCCCTCCCTGCCCCCATCCTGAAAACACACATGGCTTGACAAAATGCCACTAGAACGTGCTTGAAAACAGTGATCTCATTGTGAAGGCTGAAAACTTAGGGCTCAGTATAGCTGGATGATTGAGAAGCACAACATGCTCAACAGATGTAAAAACTGTATAATTCATGACTTTCTCAAGTGGGGAATGAGCTTCCACAGCCAGTTACTAAACCGCTGCAAGAGGTGTAAAATATCCAGCGATTTCCTACGCGAGTGCACCAACTATTTCAGATATGCACATACTACTTGTGAGTTTTGGCCAGTGGTCACTGGGGTTATTTCTCTCTGCTCTGTCCCATGCTTGTTTTGGGGTATTTTAATAAGAGAGGAGAGACTCAGCATTTTATCCTTCGTTTTCCTGTTAAATGGCAGGAAGGTGGGGGGAAAGGAACAAGCAAACAAACTCCAAGCAACTTAAGTCCAGAGAAAACTTAAAAGGAGATTACAAACCTCGGACTTCCCACTTGTCTTAGTGAGCTGGCAGGAAAGCCAGTTTAATCCAACTGGGTTTGTTGCTCCCTTGGGTCTGCAATCCTACAGACCTCCCTGGCAGGCTCTGTAATTTTGGAAAGTTAACTGAGGCTCGCACAATCCTTTTTCATTTTTTTTCTGAAGAATTTCCATTCCTTGCTTTCTTCTGAACCTCAGAACCCAAAGCAATTCATTTCTGAAACTTTTTTTAAAATTTCCATATTTTCTTCCTTTAAGCAGCTCTCTGTGCTACTGCACATAGTTTCTGCAGGGCCTCATAGGGGAAGGCTGCTGAAATTTCTTGCTTCCAGATCCAGCAGGCAGCTGGAAGACATTTTACCTTTCCATGCTACAGGTTAGAACTATGTCAAGGCTGCTTTAAATTGTGCCCAGAGGACTTCTTGCTCACTAAGGATTGTCATTCCCATCCTGGCTGCACCTTCTCCAGCTCCAAACATAATCCCCCCAAATAGGAGCAGCCATCCCCACCTTTCTAAAACTACTTTGTTTCAATGCTCTTAATAGAACTATGTGCCAGAAAAAAATAAAGAAAAATTAATTAGTGCATTAGTACAATCCTGGGTGCCAGATTGCCTGCATCTGGTCAGAAAATAGGGAATTAGCCTGAGAAACAGGATAAAAAAATATATCAATCTTGGCCCATCAGCTGTGCTCCAATATATATGCTTTAAAAGAGGATCTCTTCCCAAGAAGAACATGAATGACACAGAATTATGGCATGTCCACCACCCCCCAGAGTTTTGAAGAAGTCTTCCCAAATCAACATGCCTCTTCAATTTAGACTGCAAAGAGCCTTCTCGGCAGCTCCCCAGCCTTCACAGCTGTTGGCAGGTAGAAGAAGATGGAGCAGGAGATAAGGGTAGAAGAGTGAATATTCCTTTCCTCTGAAAGCAGAGGCTGATTTAGAGATTTCATTTGGCACCTGTCAGAGATTATTGTGATGCTCATAATGGCTGTCCCCAGCATTAGTTTATCACTCCTGCCATGCAGCAGCCATGCATTTGGGAGAGTATATTCATGCAAAACCTCACTTTAAAAAATCCTGTAGCTTCCCCTCCCTCTCTGCTGTTTTGGGCAAAAATTTCTCATAATCACAGAATGCCCAAAGTGCTTTATTATTTCTGGCCACGTCTAAAAACATCCACGTGTTAAAAATCGTAGGTAGTCCAGCTGTTACATATGGTTAGATTCTTTATTGAGATGGAATAAATCATCTCCCTTTCTCTCCTCTCTTTCTTTTTCTAAGGCTTCAAATTTGGCAGGAACCTACTGAATGCTGAACTCCTGCCTTGTCCCAGTTGAAGAATTTTTGTTTCACATAACACAGGAATAGCATGTCAGGTGTAGTGAAATTTAACTATGCAATTAGTTTTCCTTTTTTCAGTTGGACCTCATGGAAACAGAGCAAGGTGCACGACTCCAAGGAGGTACTGGGTCACAACAGACAGATAATCTCACTGGCTGGCAAAGTAAATCTTTCTATCCCTGTCCCAGGAGAATGAGGGCTTCCCCCCTCCTCCTCCAAATAATCTTCCTGCTGCAGTTAAAAACACCCTTGCCTTTCTCGTTTTGATCCCCTTCCTCCTACCCATGAAACAGTCAAACACATTCATGCACAGAATGAACAACTAGCAAAAAACCACAAAAAATCAGTGAAGATCCTTATTTCAGTATTTCAGAACTGTAAATACCTCCCTGCCAACTTTGCAGGCATGACCAAGCCACATTGCTCTAGGTGATGGTTTGGTGAGGCTGAAGTTGCAGGTAAAATGGTTGCAGAGCCTTGGCTTTCCTTTAGATTTAACAAGTTAAGCTGCCCAGTTTGTAATTTGGAGAAATATTGGCAAAAACTAAATGCACAATTTGTGCCAAGTTTGCATTAGTATTTTAGATAATAAATAAAATAGAAAATGTAAAATATTTCTTTTTCATAAGATTTCTACCTGAATTCAGCATGTCAATCCATATTCTGCATGTCTTATTCTTGTATTCCATGACCAGGGACACTCATCAGAAAACTGCCAATTTTAACAAAGCTTCTCAATTTTGTCAGACAAACGACTCAATGACCTACATCTTAAAACCTCTGATCTTTATAAAAACAATTTTATTGACTGCAAGACACTATTACTTAGTAGTAATTGTCTGAGAAAACTTGTACCATGCACAGATTGCTGTCCAAAATTTTAAAAACCCTTCATGACTTTCCTGGTTCAGAAAGGACAAGAAACCCAGAAAGAAAAGAAAAAAGCACAGCTTCATTTAGCTGAGAATCAAAGTGTATTTTTGCTGTGCCATACTACTGAATAGTGACAACAAATGCACTAAAATGTGGCAAGTCCATTGCTGACGTAGTAATTGTGATTTTTTTTTAATTTCAGTACTTCTACAGTTGAGATGGCTTACATAGCCCATCCACAGCTGATCTGCCTCAAAGAGGTTTGCTTGAAGTGTTAGACAGACTAGGGAGATATTTATCTTCATCCTCAGGTTCACTGTGAGAAATCCCTTGAGCTGCAGTTTGGGCAAAACCCAACAGCTCTGATGTCAGTGGAGTATGTCCACCCCATTGTGGGCAATGACTTCAGTGGAGCCAAACACAATTTGTGACTACTTCATTAAAGGAAAGACACACAAAGGTAGCCCTTTGCTGTGCATTCAAATTTAAGAAAACAACCATTGCCAGAGTTTGCTTATCATCAGTGTGATCTCTTGAGTTTGTCTCAAGAGCAGGGCATATCTCTTTAATTAGGTAAAAAAAATATAGTGGTTATTGTGCATTTTTGTTCATATTCCCCCTTCTCCAGAAGAGTTGCAGTTAAAAATATGAAGATAGATCATCCATCTCCATGGAAACCAGAGGACAAGTCAGTGCTGAAGGATGTATTTCACCTGGATTCAATCAGGTAGCTCATGCTGGTGTTGGTGCTTCACACTGAGGCTGTTGCATTTTCAGACTGTTACCTGGGCACTGGCTCTCCCCTGTGACTACAGCAAGAGTTCAACCTCCCAGTGCAGATGCTTCAAGTCACATCTGGAGGACTCTCTTCTCTCCCAAACAGGCAGGAAGGCAGGGTTGACACAAGAAGGAATTCTAGGAGACGAAATCATACTCTGAAGATGTGATTTGACAGTTTTGCTGTGGTCTGAAGACTGGCAGCCTGTGAAATTATCTTGGAGTTACTGCTTCAGTCCAAACAAGCAGGACTACCAATGTTATTGGGGTCCCTGCTGCAGAGAGGAAAATGGTAGGGGTGAACTTTCCATCCAGGGTCACTCATCCCCTCCTCAGCCATCTCAGGTCCTCACCAAAATCCATTAACTTTCAAGGAATCCTGCCAAACAACTTTACCTGCTAAAACTCTTGGTAAGAGGAAAACTGGGGAAACAAGGTAAATCATAAAACTGCTGGAGGAGAGTTGTCTTCTTGCTGGTTACTTCTTGTTTGGGAGTCTGGTGTAATCTGAAAGGCCTTGCCATTATTTATATTTTTCCTGTATTTATAATCATTTGTATAAGTATCTGGTGTTTGAGGACAAGCACTTTAAAAACAAAGCTAAACATTGGCTCAGACCCTATTCCCAAATATTCTAAATAACAAAATCCCTCTGAAAGCATATTGTGACCCTGCTTGGCATTGCTGCAGCATGATTACCCTCCAGTCTCTCACAAGGAGAGGTGAAATTTGGATACTTTAGTCTGGCTTACTTAAAGACCTACTAAAAGTAAGACCTACTAAAGACCTACTTAAAGACTTACTAAAGTAAATGCAAAATAATGAACTAACTTTGATTGTTAAATAAACATCTTTGAGATTGTTATTTTAACACATCTGGTAACATGAAATGACCTGTTCT
Organism: Chloebia gouldiae; assembly: GCA_003676055.1. Lineage (NCBI taxonomy): Eukaryota > Metazoa > Chordata > Aves > Passeriformes > Passeridae > Chloebia > Chloebia gouldiae. The sequence continues at coordinate 10,389,133 of QUSF01000016.1, forward strand.
GAGTCAGTCAAGCATGCATGTATGGGAGTCCCAAGTCCTCATAAGCACAAAAGAAGCCACTCCACATTCTCATTTTCCTATTTGTCTTCTGGTTTGGATAATTTTAACCAAAAAGTGTCACTGAACCTACAGCACTTGTTTAAGTAGGTCCTTGAAGAGGAAATAAGCATAAAGGACAAATGAAGAATAAATCCCTGCAGATTAAGGATGAGAGAATAATTGCTGGGCTCTGCAAAATACTTCCATTGTATGGGCAAACCCAAAAACAAATCAATTATCTTTATTCCTAGAACCATTCAAATTCACCCATTCACTGCAGTGCATTTCTGGGGAATGTCACTGCTGGTGTCCAGGTCTGGCAAGAAGGTGAGAGCTGCTCTAAAGGAAGGCATGCACTCAGGGAAGTTCCTGTCTACTGAAAAAGTCATCCAAGAACATCACTGCATGGTGTTGGTCTACTGCTTGAAGAAGAAGGTAAAAATTCTCAAACCCTGTGAGGGTAGCTAACCCAAATTTCCTCAAGTGCTTAAATTGTCCAAATATATATTAATAATTCTTCTGAACTGAGGACAATTCAGATATATGACTGTTTAAGTTTGTCTTAAAATATTCCAGAGGTGAAATTTCTTGAAAGACAAGTAAAGAAATATGTGTAAAGTTTGGGTGAATAAAAACGACAGAGCTCCCATTTGTCAAAAAACAATATATCAAATTATGGCAAATCAGATTATTGTAAGGTCTTTGTATACAGCAATACTACATTGGTCTCACAGTCATCTTCCTGTATTTATAAATTGGAGGCATTATAGAGCTATTAATTCCTCATAATATTTTTAGCTGTCCACAGTTTCTAGCTTCTGTAACTCTTAGCAATCAAAACTAATCCAGAAGTCAGAAAATCAGCTGGTAGTATATTAATGTAATTCAAAAATGCTTTTGAGGATGGATAATATCTTTTTAAAATATGTATCAAAATACATAGGCACACAATGTATACCCATCCCACACTAATATTTAAAGACACATGCATAGATTAAAAAATTCCAAACATCAATTTCTCCATTTCCTTTGTATATACATATATGCTTTATAAACAAAGGCAATATTTAACTTTCATTCTGCTATAAATCTTGAGGTAAGGTTTACTGAATATTAAAGTGACAGTAATATAATGCCATAAAGTAAGCCTTTCTTCCCTGAAAACCCTAAATTTCATGTGACCTTGTAAATCCTATATTAATTTGTTAGATTTCTGGCCTGGAATAATATGAATGGTTTCCAGAAAAACCCATTCTTTTCCTGAATTGGTGTAATGAGGTTTACTATCCTCAAAGTCAGAATCACCCTTTTTAGTGAATACTGTTTCAATGTAGCTAAGGAAGAATCTGTTACCAAAATGCAAGTGGATACTCTGTCCTGAGGACTTCCAGACATTCTTTCCAATATTAATAAATATTCCCCCAAAAGTATTTAACTTAGGTATCCTAGCTCATTGGGGAAAAAAAAGAAAAAAAAATTATTGCAAAATCTTTTCCACTTATGCAGTGGAGCTGATACACAGAAAATTCTGCAGTGCTTTCAGACAGATGTCTGGTTTGCCAAAAAGCATCAAACTGTAGATCTAGACAAAGCAATTTTTTTGTCACTAATACCAGTGTGGTCTCTACTTACAGGCTAGGGAAAGATTGCAAATTTTATCATGGCACTATCAGTCCCCTGAGCCATCTCTCTGCCTGTGTGGTGACAGTGAATCCAGGAAGAAAAGGGAAGTCATTCTTTGATGAACCTACCAAGGAATGGCTGCTATTAAAAAATAAAAAAAAAAGAAGAAAAAAAAAGATTGCTCTATTAAACAAGTCTTGTGAGTTGTACCAAGTGCTTCAGCCCAGAAATCTCACCACTTACAAGAGAAGCATTATCATTGAAATATGAATATTTTACTGTTTTTTATTAATCCCTAATCCACATCCCTGAATAACAAGCAATGTCACTCAAGGATGTCAACATAAAACCAGGAGCTAACCTAGTAAAGGCAGAACTACCTCCTGCCTTTTGCTTCCTGCTCTGCAGCTACAGTTTTCAGAACTCCAATCAAATCAGTCAAAAACAAGCAGCTGGTCCTCTGTGATCCCAGCAAAACTTAATGACTCACTTTAAACTGTGGTAATTGATAAACATGCTTTTCATTCAAAGGAAAGCAAGTATTTTCTTCACATTTCCAGGACATAGGGAATGCCTAAAGCCAAATCTCCTACAGAAATTATTGTGAATGGATAGCTAGACCTGTTTCCATTGAATTTCCTCGAACTGAGTAGTTCCCATATATTACAAAATACAAGTCAACACGAGCGAAGGCAGCAAAGAATGGCTCCTAGGGCTGGGTTAATCCCTGAAGTAGCAGGGTTGAAATCCAAATTTATACTAGAATTTGGGCAGCCAACAGAGTAGTTCAGAGGTGCTCTGGTATCCCTGCACAACACCTGCACCACAGAGGATGGCTGAGCTTTGCACAGACAATGCTGCTCCCTCAGCAGAAGGAGGAGCAGATTTTTGCATGTTCAATTTACTCTGGTTCAGGATCACAGGAGTCATGGAATGAGATCTCAAAGCTCTTCTTGGTTTCCTTAATGACTTTACTGCTCTGTTTCAGGGAAACTGGGAGAAGAACAGTGATGTTCTGGAATGAATAAGGATCCTGAGCAAGGATGTTACTGGAATTCTGCAGTGACTTGGCTCAGAGTTCAATCCCCATTACCCACAGATGCCAGGTTGAGATCATCACACTGAACAGAAACCATTGGCCAGAATCAAACACAAGCAGAAAGAAATTATGTTTGCAAGAGAACTGGGAAGCAGTTGCTGCAGAGCTGTATCCAGTGGCTGAGGGAGTGCACCAAGAGATCCTGAAGGACAGACCACAAGTTCAGGATCTGCATTCCTGTCTGACAGACTGCAGTGCCTGTAAGAGACCATGGTAGGTCAGAGAGCCATTAGCTCCTCCCCAGCAAAGATCTGACTCCAATTACACCAGTTCTTGTCTTTCCATACAAGATTACAGATGTGGAATTTAACAGAGTGAGAAATAATTAACCTCAAAACAAACTGCAAAACCTGAGATTTTCTCCTGTTGCTTCTCCAAGAATCCTGATGTTTAAGTCTTCCCTTTTATGACAGCCTTCAAGGTTAGGCCTGGGTCCACCCAGGCACTCAAGATTTTCATTGTATTCTCATTTGCTATCAGAAGCTCTATTTGGCACTGACAGCACTTGAGTAGATGTGCTTCATCTTTGCCAGGCTCAGGACAAAATTCCATGGAATTCAGTGGCAGCTGAATCCATGCTGACAACATCCCTAAGGCACAGACACTTTGGTGGGTCTGTACAGACACACAGCCAGATCTCAAAAAAAAAGCAATCAGGTAAGGAACTTTTCTAAGGAAAGAGATGGTAACAGAACTTTATCAACTGGATTGACTTTAAATTGGCCAACAGAGGTCATCTGGTTCATTTTGAGTGAGGAGAGCACTCAGATGCTTCCATGGTAAAGACAAGATATTGCACAGAACAGGATTTTTAACTACAGATGCTTGGCTGTCAGGCTGAACTACATTTTTTTGTTAAACACCAAGCAGTTGTTCTGAGGAATTTCAAATCCATAACAGGTGGCAGCAGGAACCTCGGACTCCAGTATTCAATTTGTTGCATACTCACTTTCTGAGATTTAAGGGCACAAAGGAACCACTAAAGAAAGTCAGGCTTGCCTGACGAAGCTGTCAATGCTATATGCAGTAAAGGTGAATGCATGACTGTATAACATGTGTGAAATAATAAAATAATATGTAGTCTTAACAGAGGTTTTTCTCCCACCCTAAAGAACAGGCCTGGGGAAGAAAAGAAAGCACATTAGCCACGTATTCCAGGAAAGAGCTTCCTCCAGATCCCAAGAGTGTTTGCTTGTAAATTTGGAAGATGAATATCCAATTCCCAATGCACTGCTTTAAAAAAATCAGTTGCTAAGAAAATAGTAACAAAAATCAGGGACTCCAAGCCTGCACTTAAAGGACATTAGCCGTCAACTGACAAAATCAATATTAAAATCATAATCAAAATTAATTAGAAGAAAATCAACTATGCACTAGTTGTTCAGTTGAGTTTTTTCCCACAAAAGTCAAGCTAATGAGAAAGCATATAGAGAGAACAAGTGAAGGACTGACTGATGTAAAAATGAACCACTTCTGCTACAGCCAAACACCATTTTAAGGTGCCTGTGCAGTTACTTTATTATACAGCTCAATTCTGCTCTGTCACTTCAGAGGGGCATTTTTTATGGGTTTTTTTTCCATCTTGCTTTCTGGAAATCTCAATGTGGCACCTTTCCTCAACACCTCAGAGGAAGAAACATTTTGGACATTTAGTTGCTTCTTCAGTTCTCTGTGATTCTCCCATGTTTACACAGCAAAGAGGCAGGAGAAGGAAATGGCACATGGGCCTGTGAGTTCCTAACACTCTTAGTGATAACCTCACTTCAAGTGGGATTTTAAAGTGCATGGGAAAGGCTGTGGTTACATTTAAACCCTTTTCCTGGCCAAAGGCCACTACCACTGTGTGCCCCTCCCCAGCAAACTGTGTCTGGAGTTACATTAAATCAGCAATAAATTCAGCTTCTTCACTCATTTTTGAGCCTCATCCTACTCAAGAAGAACTGTGCAGGCAAAACAGCCTGGAGGCAGACCCAGAGGCACACCAGAAATGCTGGTGCTCAGACATCATGCAAGACCTGAGGCCACAACCCAGGACAGCTCTGGTTTTTGCCATAATCTGCAATTTCTCAGCAGGAAACTGTGCCCTGGCTGCTGCTTTACCACAGGTTTTGTAGGATAGCCTGAACCAACATCTTTCCAGGATCATGCTCATCCTTGAGTTGACCTGTGCTCCAGGGTGGACAGGAGCACCTCTTTTGAGTGTTCCTTCCCAAAGTTTCTGCAGCCATCAATTGTCACGGCAGCACCTGCATGTGGAGGGCACCATTTGTTGTGTTCTGCAGGATCCCAGCCAGGCTGTTTGTTAAGTAAATCACCATGGCACCAGACAGATGGCTTTCAGGGAAAAGCACCTAGAACCTGGCATGCATTTCAGCTCAACCATTTTGACATTGGCCACTACTGTGGGTTCAGACTGAAAGAAATCCAATTTTTCATAGAAAAGAAATCCTAAAAATAATTAGTCTGGCCCCTAATTAAATATTCATTAGGTTCAAACAAGGCCCACTTTTGCTGAATTGTGACTACTTTTTCAGTAAGGGATAAGTTAACAAAGAGAAGAAGAAAAGAAGAAATTGTGGATCTCTATTTTAGGCAAACAGAGTATTTTAGTCAAAAAATACTATACAACCGATCCACCCCCAACAAGGTCTGAAACTTAACACTGCTAAATGCTTTTCTTTTGATAAATTACCATTTTCTAGGAGAGGGTCAGCCACCAGCTGTGCTCACATAAGGCAAAACTGTATTTATAGGACCCACTGCCCAGAAATAATTGCTACATTGGTACCCAGCACTGAAATAAATAAAAGGCAGAAAATCAGTGGTGAAAAATAGCAAAAGAGGAAACACTAGGTCAATTAAATCTGTCACAACACGCAAATCCAAGTAGTCTGTGTCTTGGGTCAGGCAAATAATAATTTAAACTTCTAGCTCACAAAAGGACTCAGGGTGACAGATAATTAAGCCTTTATGCAAAAAGCCATTGATTTCTGACCTGGGCAGTGATTTCTTTTGGACTGGAAGGGGTTGAAACAGCAAACCAGATTATGGAGAGCAAATAATTGCAAATAAATAATGTTGCACCAGCAACCCTGGGACACAACAAGGACAGGTACGTCTAAAGGCCCACACAGGTAGCACAAATCACTGTACACAGGCAAGTTGTCCAGATGTCTTTTAAAAAAATCTACCAGACTGTGTGGGAAAAGGATGGCTTTATTTCTCAAGGTGTTACTTCTCTGTCTTCATTAATCAGCCTTGAATTGCTGCCATCTCCACAGGCTGCACATCCAACAGCTACACATCCATGGGCCTAGACCCACTGGCTCTAGAATTTAATGCAAAGCATGCTTTCAGCATATTTCTGTGATCCTGAAGAAAAGTTGCCTGCCTTCTGTTCTTTGAAAAAATGGGATTGTTCATATTTCCAGAATATCAGGTATTTATTTCATAACAGTACCATATTACAGTGATGTATGCTTACAATAAAAAAAATGCTGAAGTGATGTATTTCCTAATTATATTCTCAAAGAATTCACATCCTATGCTAGCATATGAACCACCTCCCAGAAGTAATAATAGCAGTTCTCTCCACTGGCCTGGGAGGGAAAATAAGCCCAAAAGTCATAGAAAATTGTATTTTAAATTCTTTCTAGAGGGTAAAGTGCCCTCTTAGGTGGCTCTTGAATAAATGGAAAGGAGCTCACAGGATTCCTGTCATTAATTTTGACAAGGTTTGGATCTGTCCCTATTGTTTCATTAAAAACTGGAAATAAGTCTTGTCTACTCAGATAATTTGAACCATACTGTAACTATGCAAGTATAATTTACTGCAGTCCAAGCCTCCTATGGGGATAGAGGCATAAATTCATATCATGTGAAAGGGACATAATCCATAACTGCATCCACAAGATGGCTCTGGCCAGAACAACATTTATTGATCAGAAAACCACCTGCCTTCCCCTTTCCCAACCCAGTCATGCACATGGCACAGCAGCTGTTCGTCGGGGCCCTTCTTTCCCACACTCCTCCTAATTTGTGCCTATCACCCATGAGCATGCACACAGAGCCCTTCAGCTCCCATTTGCAAGGTCTCTCTGCTAATCCAGAAAGTCAGGACATTAAAAAAAAAAAAAAAAAAAAAAGGCAGCTATTAAATACAGGAGCGAGGGAAAAAAATGGCAAGCAGCCAAAATATTTCACATAGACTTGAACTGATGATGCTACTTCTGGATATGGCCTGTGTGCCTCACAATGGGCATCTCTGACAGATTCCTTAAAAGTAAGGAAGTGCTTGAGTGCCTAACAGGAGGACACATTTTAAAATCAAAAAAACCCCAAACATTGGAAAAAGACCTTGGCCAGTTGCCTTCTGATCTGAGAAACCCAGAGAGGTTGTGGAGGTTTTCACCTTGGAGATATTCAAAAGTTCTCTGGACAGAGTCCTGAGCAGTCAAGCCCAGGTGATGCTGTTTGAGCAAGAAGGTTGAACAAGGTGACATTCAGAGGTCCTTTCTCATGTCAAGCATTCTGTGAAAAAGTGACTTAGCCCAAGTCCATATGGGTCTTTGGAGCCACCTCTAATATTCTGAACAAAAGCATAACTGGGCATGTACAGTGATTATTTCCAAATCACTGTCTCCTTTTCTCTCCCCCACTAAAATTCAAAGTTACCTCCTAAAAGCTTTAAAGATTGTTTTGAAATATCTGTCCAAAAATATACACATGTTGTGCATAGCCCTACAGAGCTTGAAGCAAAGCAAATTATAGGCTGGGGTGGATGAAGAAAGCTGAATCAAAACATATCTCTGTACAAAATGCTTGTGGCTTAGCAAAAGGGGTCTTTTTTCTTTCCTCTTGTGGTTAAAATGTATTGTGTTATGAGGCAGTGTCATACCATGAAGCACAGAGAAGAAACCATATTGGTCTTTTAAACAGAGGGTTTTGGGACCAAAGTTAATCCACAGAATATTCAAAATACCTTTGAAATGGAAGAGTTACACTGCTGTCTCTCTTCAGATGTCTGACAAACAGCCTCATACTAAATTTTATCATCATGCTCATAACATTTTATTATACACAACATTATGCATTTTAGCAGCATTCAGAGACAGGGACAGGAGAAAACATCTTTGAATTCTGACCAGAGTCCATTCCAAGCAAATTTAAAAGGTCACATTTTATTCTCAAACCAACCAATAAACAGGTGCAGCTGCAGGTTGTACTGGTTCAGAACACAACCACATTAACTCAGGTACAGACATTTGAATATCACAGAGTCCAGTGCAGGCCAAAACTCACTGATACTTTGACCTGATCCCACTAAAACCAGGCTGTGGGGCTTCCAATGGCCTGGGTCCCCCGGTGCCCTGACTACATCATGATCAGAGAGGTTTTTTTAATCCCTTAGGCTCATATTTAAGATGTAAACTTGGTCTCTCTGGTTAATCACCCAGACATGAAAGCCTGTGTCTTTCAGAAAGAAGAAAGGCTGATCAATTCATACTGGTATTAACAATTTCTACTATGAAAATGGCCTGGATACTATTTCCAGGTATCTTCCATAAGATACTCTTCCATAAAATGCAGCTGTGTGTTCAAGCAAGCATCAATACTTTTTCTATTGTGCACCAAACTGAAAATAATTTGTTGCCCCTGAGAGTCAGGTGTGCCACAAGCCATTTGTTTGATCCCTCTCATACAGACAGGTCACATTTTGAAAGGTTCCTCACAAGGAGTCTTTGGACAACTTAATTTGCACCAATCACATGGCTTTAACTTCTGTTTTGGCACCTCACCTCCCTGCATTCCTAGTGTTGAATAGCTGGCTGTGGTTTTCACTCCATTCCATATAAAAGGTGCCAGAATACAGCTCCAGGAGGAGAGAATATACAGTCTGCTTATTTTTAATAGGCAGATATTACTCCAAGTACAGTCCTTCATGGATGTGTGTAGTACTGCATTTGCATATCCTCAAAACAAGGAACTTTTCCACAGTAAATAAATAAACATCAAATCTTGTATTTCTTTGGTGCAGTAATCATTCTAGTCCACTTGGACCAAAATCCATCCTCTCTCAGCAATCTGTGTTTTGCTTTAGATTTTTAAGCCTTCATAGCAAAAAAAAAAAAAAAATATTTTAGCACAATTAAAATAAGCCAAACCAAAAATGACCTCAGCTCAGCTTTAAGACTGATGTCTAGAAAATTCAAGAGTTTCTGTATTCAGCATAGCTTTCTCTAGGTACACATGGCTGGGGAGGGGGAGCTGCAGTCCTTTTTTGTTTGCTTGCTTTTTAATTGGTGCAATAGTAGAGCAGATAGATAAGCAAAAGCTTTCTCAGAGCATCTCATGTCTTGTGCTACACTATATGGTATGCCCACTTCAGAGGCAGCCAACTGTTTTTAATCATCCCAGTAGGAGACCCACTTACTCCTAGCAGAAAAGCTTCAGGGAAGGAAAAAAAAAAGACAAAAAATAATTTAAAAAAGGAGAACAAACTCCAAGCTGGCAAAGGCACAGTTATCCAGATAAAGTTTTACACTGGGGTCCATCTATTCATCCATTGCTGAAGGCTGTCCTGTGGGAGTCAGTTTATGCAGAGGAAACAAGGGTCCCCTCAGCATCTCCAGAGCATGGCTTTGCTTGCCTTGGGCTGTGCATGAGCAACTGCTCAGCACAAAGTGAAAGATGGATTTGTCTGAAAGGTGTCTCTGCACTACCACCATGAAAGAGGCTGCCTTGGGCCAAACTACAGGTTAAAGGCATTCAGCTCACAGTTAAATCCAAGAATGCATATATAAAAATAAATATATTTATGAATTTATTATCCATAAATACATAATCTCTCAAAGTCTCCTGCTACAGTCAGCCCCCTGCCTCCCCTCATGTCTGTCTCCGTGGAGCAAGAGTTGGATTTCTCATCCTGAAATTGTGCTTAGGGCACATGCTGGGGGCAAGGGAGGGCCAGGCCAGGGCAAAGGAGTGTCACTGGGACACTGGTGACCCTCAACAACAACTCTAGCACTTTCTAAGCTCCTCTGATTTATGCCAGAGGCTTGGTTTGCCTTTGAAGAGCATGGCTTTAAAGTTCCACTCAGCCTTCCATTAAGCAATTAAACCACATCTTCTGTTCTCTAAATCTGTTGGATGCTTTAAACAGATTTATTTCTCCAAAAAAGTCACTGAGCCACTGAAGGTGAAATGATTTCCCACTCTGGAAAGTATTATCTCCCTAGAGTACCTACACAAGCTCCAGTGCAATTTTCTACACCCTGTGCCTGCAGTAGTCTTGTTGAAACATCTGAGGCCCAAATTTATGCTGGAACATGTGCAATAAGAGACAAAATTTGGCTCCCCAAGTGTGAAATAGCTCAGTTGTCTACTGACTCTACATAAAAAAAAAAAAACAACAAAAAAAACCAAACAAAAACATCAGCTTCTTGGAAAGGATTCATCTTAAAAACCCAAAGTAACAAGGAGGTGAGGAGAGAGAAAAAAGAAAAGAAAAAAAAAACCCACTTAATTTTTCACAGCCAATATCCATTTATAATGCTCTGCTGAAAACACTGATATGTGATAAACTTATTTTCCCCCAAAATAAAGCAAAATATTTTCCTCCTATCTTGAATTTCTCTTTCATCTTCCTAGCTAATGTTTATAAAGCAGGTGTGATACAATCAGGCTTAATTACAATTTACAGAAGGAATCCTTATCATACCATCTGCATTCAGGTACCTCTGAAAGCCAGCAGGAGCTAAATTCTGCATTTGACTGGAGCAGCAGCAGCTTTTATGTTATTTTCAGTTTATATTTAAAGAGAAACCAGACTTATCTTCCCAATACTCCGATAGAAATGAAAACGGAGATCATTCAACGAGATTTGAATCCAGTTCAAGCAAAACCAAAAGTATTTTGGGGACCCTGCAGGACTCTGGGCTGACGAGGAGCGGCTGCTCCTGCTGCACATTCCCAGCCGGGCAGCCTGTGCTGTCACCCAAGCCTGGGGAAAGGCAGCTTTCCTAAAGATCCAGCCAAACCTGCACCACAAAAACCCTGCTGACAACCCCAGGCACTCGGTTCCAAGTGCAGTGACATTTTCCTGGCTCGTATGTGAACATAGATGGTGTTTAAAGAGAGCAAATCACCCACGGTCTTTGCACGCAGCAGAAAATGAATTGTTGTGGAAGATGGGAACTCCTGAGCACATCCCTCTGCTCCACCACTCAACCACTGAGCACATCCTGAGCACATCCCTCTGCTAATTTCTCTGTTCCACCACTGAGCACATCCCTCTGTTCCACCACTGAGGGCCACCTCGGTGTCCCCGTGAGCCCGAATCCAAAGCCAGCTCTCAGCCCTGGCTTTGCTCATCCCTCGAGCCTCCCGCCACAAATTCCTCCCTCCCGTCATAAACACGGAGAGCAAAGCCTGGGGATTTCTCTGAGCAGAGCTCCGAGTGGAGGGGATAAAGCTGCAGGACCTGATACCCCATTACATGAAAGCAAAAGATGCCAAAGTCTTAAAGTACTTTGGCAGACAGCTAGCTGTGTATAACTAAGAATGCAAGCTCTGTGGTTACTTTAATCCCTGGAATAGCTCTGCAGATTTCTGAGTAATATTGCACAGGGCAAGTTTGGCTGTAATTTTTCTTTTATGTATCTTTAAATTACTTGCTGGTGTATGGCCCTTTCTTTTCTTTATATGAGCTTTCTTCTAAAATGCACAGGAGAAGTGAGGGGGGGAAAAGTATCTGTCTGAAAACAACTTCTACTAGAGAAAATTTGAATCCTGGGAGAGAAATTAATTTCAGTAGCTGCCCAAGCAGCCATGCAGCCCCATCTAGGAAGAATACATCTGCTGCCTCAAGTTTTCCAAGGAAAGGAGCATTCAAAATATTTTTATTACTTTTAATGCTATTTTTACTGTCGTGAATTGATTCTGAAGCTGTCAGAGCTGCACCAACCAAGTTCTGTATCATTGTCACTCTTCTGTGTCCAGAGAAATAATATCAGGACAGAGATGGAATAGAAAGGGGAATTGGAGTTGCATGAGTTGTACAGATGAGTTGGAGTTATTATAGGGTATTTCAGAAATATTCTCTCTTCCTCCCAGCTTTCTTCAAACACAGGCTTAGCATCTGAATACAAAAGTTTAGTTTAACAGAGAAAAGAGAGAGAACTGTTTTATGATTTCCATATGTTTTGGTACCTTTAAAATAAAGGCATGGTAATACTTAAACAGTATTAAGCTTCAAACAGCTGGTACTGTGTTTGTTACTATAATCATCTCTCTAATTATAGTGGAATGTGACAAAAAAAAAGTAAAGAAGGGGGTTGCTTTGACAGCTCTGCACTCAGGGCTCCCAACAGGCCACCAATTAGAACCTGGAAGAAGGAAGGAACTTATAAAAATTAATGACTACTCAGCAATGGGGTATAGATCTATTTTTGTTATAAAAGTTCTTTTTCCCCCCTACAATAAATCTAGCCTCCTTTAGCTACAGTAACTTTATTTAGGTCACGTTCATGATATATAAACAAAATTAAAGATCTCTTTGTCAGTCAACACTTCCCTCCTGTTTTTTCAATTATATCCCCTGGTTTCTACAAACACGCAAAACCTGTCATGAACCTAAAAGCGAGTTCCTGACGATGAATGAAGAATATTCTGATTTCTAGAAGTTCATGATCAATCTGAAGGGCTTTAGTCAGTGTTTCTGTGTAAATTTGAACAAAATTATCCATGTCCCACAGCATTCAGAGAACAGGTTTACAATGCACTTATCCAACCTCTAACCACCAATGAAGATTTCTTTTCTCTCAAACTCAGTGAGACCTCTCATGCTTAAGGAGATAAGCCTATATACATACACTATATAACATATACAGTAATGCTGAGCACTACCAATGTTACTTAAGGCAGCATGAAAAACTTAACACACAGAATGAGATGTGGAATATGATCCACTAAGGAAGTCAGTCAGCCCAGTGCAAGGTTTAATCCAGATGCACAGAGGTTAATGGGTATATTTTCCCTCACTCCAGTGCAGTTGGATTTGGCCTAAAGTACTTTCTCTGTAATGAAAAGTTCTTTTTGCCTCTGCTGAATTTCTTTTACTGCTGCTCTGTAGCTTCCATATCTTGTCTTTTCCACCACTCTGTTGTTGACATTTTAAAATAAAATTACATTTCCAATGTACAAGCATGTGAATTCAAAACTCATTTAAGTGAAGGTAAATAAAGCTTTTCAAATGTTTTCAGACCTTGGTTTTGGTGCTTGTCTGAGTCTATTCCACAATACTTGGCAATTCAATTTTCTGTTTTGAAATTGCACAGAATGTTTTTCCACAGACAAGACTTGCCTAGGAAGTTCAAAGAAAGCCAAGATTGAACAGGCATTTTTTATTTTTAAATCCCTGCATTGAGGTTGTTTGTACCCAGGAGCTCTGCTCAATGACAGCTGCACAATGAGAGCCTCAGCTGGAGGAAGGGTTTTGCTGGTATTGTCTGTCATTTCAATGTGAGATGGTTCTAGCAAGAACCACTTATCTAGAAACACACATGGCATACAAGTAATTTTAGCCTCATAGCCAAAAGACTCCTTTTAATTTAGCATTTAAAACCACAGCTTTTGACGGGAGGGGTTCCTCTTTTTTGGTTGGGAGGGTTGATTGGTTGCTCAGTGGCTTAATCCTACTTTACTTAAGAGCAAAGACCCTGACTCAGCCAAGGACTCACCCCTAAATACAATCATTTATATAAGATGTAAAGTTGCCCCAAGTTTAGAAAGCTGTGAATTTGTAGAAGAAAAATACACTAACAGTTTATACTCAAATACATGTGAAAAAGTGTATAGGAAGTCATCAAATAGACCTTTCAATAAGATTTTTCAACTAACATTTACTTCAGTTCTTTAAGGCTCCCATTTTCTACTGAACTTCCTTCTCCATTTTGTCTAGATATGATAAAGTCCACATATCTTTGAATGCCTTGCAGTGAAAATCAAAAGTAATAGCCTCTTGTAAATGTATAGGGCTGTTTTCAGTGCTTTCAATATTTGCATTAAAAGACAGAATGTATAAAGAAATTAGAATGTCATCTTGAATACCTGCTACAATTTAGAATATGCCATAAAAGTCCCATCAGTTAGATTGTCTCTTTGGCCCATCAGTTATTAGCATGGAACAAATGTTCAATTGCTCCATTTTGCTTCATGGCATACCTTTGGTCACCAAAATTTTTGTATTTATACCTGCAATTATAGCAGTGGAAGACATTTCCTGAGAGAAGTCACAGAAATTTAAAACAGCATTAATTTTTAATGACCCACTATTTTCTTACCAATGCACACAAAGGCATTTGGAGACTAATTCCTTGAAATTGCTCTAATATGTATTTCCTATTATTTCAAACATTGCAACAGGCACTCAGAAATCTCTACAAGAATCTCAAAGTTTATCAGGATGTGTTCCTACACTGTAACATTCTTTCCAGTTTCTGCTGGGAGGTTAAAGATTATGTGGTTTTGGAAGCCCAGCTTTTGAAAGCAGTTCAATAGTTTTATGTAGTTTTTCCATTAATGGTTTCACTGAACAGACTAAAATTATTGTCAAAAACTAACTTTGTGTCCTCCCATACGCTGCAGCTTCTTTCCTGCTCCTGTGCAGCACTGTGACAAAAAAGATTTGTGAGGCACAAGAGTAAAATCCTTTCCTTTACCAAAGGATACCTTGGTCTCATTAAGGCCTTGGTTGCAAAGGAAGCTGCACCAGGCTGGCTTCTGAAGTTGATATTCACACTACATAAAATTTTAATCTAAAAGCATAAACAGAAATAGATAAACTCTTAACAGCTACAAGGCAAACTTGCATAAAATCACTTTGGGAAGCTCTATTTCCACTCAGATCCTGCAGCTGAACCTCTTGCCACTTGTCCCTGCCTGGCTGTCCCCAGGGATGTTCTGTGTGCTCAGCCTGTCACACCCACCCAGCCAGGCACATCAGCTTAGCTGTGCTTATCTCCTGGAGATGGACTGATACAGCAGAGATTTCCATGCAACTCGTTAAATTATGCTTTCTACTTGTTTCACACAGATGGACTACAAGAAAAAAATTTTAAAAACCCAAACAACAATGGAGAAAACATGTCAGAGAGGGAATCTGGTCTTCTCTTATAGTGCAGTAGCCAGCTGAAAGAGGTTCAAATAGGAAAAAAAAATCAACAACACTGATAGAAATGACAGTGTGGGGAGGGTTTGAACACATTCTGGAAAACCTTTGCCAGAAAAGGCTGACATCTCAAAGAACACCTGCAAGGGGACATGGTGATCCACACCCCACAATGATGGCTCTGATGGCTGAGCTGCCCCTTCCTTCAGCCTTCCCCAGCAGCAGAGCTGAGCACAGGCTGCTCCCAGGCACCACCTTTCCCAGTGCTGCAGGTCTAGCTCAAGGAAGCTATCCCACACAGCGAGCTTTCTCCTCACTTCAAAAGCCATACAACTTTCATTCTTTCTCCTGTTGCATTCCCTTCCTGCACACACACGCAGTTTTTGATGTAAAACATAAAAAAATTCATTTTTAAGGCCACCTCTGAGACCACGCTGTGCACCTCTACCAGCATAACAAGTTGGTTGCAATAGCACAGATTTAACACTGTGTAAGAGCACAGTTTTAAAAGAATAAAATCTCAGAGCAAACCAAAGAGAGCTGTAAAAGCAGACACAGGTAAAGCACACAGCCTTACTGAATGACCAGCTTCATAGTAAAGTACACCACTATCCATTTCACCTCCTGCTCAACAGCTTTCCTCTGCCTTGTTTCACAGCTTGAACTCCTTAGATGAGATCAGCTGTTCATACCCAGTTCATGAACAGCTGGAGAGATTTACCCTGCTGTGAAGGAAACTTTATTTGTGTCACTCAGGACTATTAGCTCAATCTTAATTCCTCTGCTAAGGACAGAAAAGTAGCCTGCTGTAATAGTGCACCACGAAAGCTAAATACATATACAGGTGTCCTCGAAATAGCTGGTAAATATGAGAGCCTGTACCTAGTTTTTAAGGGTAGATTTACAGTTTAAAAACACTAAACCTTAAAAAAACGAAGATGAAAACTCTACAGGTATTTTCAGTCCAAAGCCATCTCCTTTCACTGTGGTTATACAGCTACTTTTCACGTTACATTCAGCAAAAAGCTATTGCCTTCAATAATAATTAGAGAGGTGGCAGCAAGGGTTTTCTAATTAAAGCGGATTTAACTTTTGCATGTTAATTACTCTCAGTTAGTATCAATCAAGTAAAGGAATAATGGGGTCGTTTCACATTTAAATCACAGAAGCTTCAAGCATAAGCTGCCTTAGAGGAAATTAGTTTGTAATTTAACAGTGTTATTAATAATTGCTTGTAAATGGTAACAGCCAAGCTGTTGTGCAGGCTGTGCCTGGTGGTTACAATTATAACCATCCACACAAAAATTGACAGAGGTAAATTCTAAATAATCCCTTCTCAGGATTTCAGTCTGCTCATTTTGTTTACACCTCCCGCCTTTATAATTAACGTTCTCCATCACTGCCTGTCAGCCAGACATCGTTTCACGGGGCACTGCGATGCGCGGCTCACCGCCCCATCCCTGCCTGTGCTCACCTGCCTGCTGACAGCAGGGGGACCTCCCTGTTCTCCCAGCTGCTCGCTGCTGAGCTCACGGGCAATTTTCCCAGCCTAAAGAGCTGCTTTTACATGCAGCAGTTAACACAGAGTGAGACTCCGGTCATTCCAGAGACCTAAATGTACGACTACATTGTGAGAACTAATTAATAATATTGTCAACTGACACACTTAAACTTCTTTTTGCCTGTGCAGTCTCTATTAATAGACTAAATACATAATCAAGAAACTGGGAGATGTTGTCTACAGGAAAAAAAAAATAGGTACTTATCTTCATAACGAGCTTAAATCCTTAAGTTTTGTGTAGTGTTTTCTGAAGGGGTGGACAGAATGTGCATGCATCTCATAATTAGACAGGAGTAGTTTGAGAAAGCAGATGAAAATTGATATCAAAATGATGTTTACCTTCAGCTGAGCTATAATTTTACTCAAGGACTCCGACAGCAGGAGATTTTGTGCTATCTCATTCCAAGAAGCACACCTATTATTGTGCAGCCACCAAAATAAAAGACTGCACCCTTTAAAGAGTTGAATTCAAATGTAATCTTCTCTAAAAATTGCCCAGAGGGGGGGAAAAAAAAAGAAAAAGGTGGAGAGAACCTCTAATCCAGAACACTGCATGATTCCCTCAGTAAAGAAACTAAATACATGAGTAACATAGGAAACACATCGTGCTATGCCTCTAAGCATCCTTGCCAATCTTAGGCAACTTTCAAGAGTTTCACTAAACAAGCAGGAGAATTACCAAGTAACATCATTGCTATAAATGAAGGCTCCAGTTTATTAATTTAAGAAAATTTATTCAATTTTCTTAAATTAATAAATTTACCAAATATAAATTTAGAGAATAACAACAAAAAAAGAAAAGCCACTATCAAAAAGGAAAGAAAAAGGTCAGTTCCAAGCCTGTGTGCCGGCGCTGGGTGGGACACAGCTTTGACCGCTGCAGCAGAGGGTCTCCTGTGCTCCACACTGACTCTCCTGTCTGACTGATTTTTATACGATTTTTCTTGCCCGAGGCAGAGTCCCTTTTCTTCCTTTTTGGACTGCACATTATCAGGTGGAGTTTTTTCTCTGTGGCAAGTTGAACAATACATGTCCAGAGAGTGATGAACACCCGTGATCGCGTTCTGGAATTCGGCATTGAGATGTATCTCCCTGATGGCTCTGGCTATCTCAGTTTTGGATATTTATCACATATTTATCATCCAGATCCATCTCCTGGCTGGCCATGTTCAAATGCTTGTGAATGGAGTCCTCCCTCCTTTGTCCAGGTGGTTTCGACATTGTGCTGCAATCCCCATCGCTGGCTTGTATGTTTTTTTGTTTTTTTGTTTTAATTTTTTATAAGAATATATCTTAACATTTTATTTTATAATTATAAAATATATGACAATTTTATTTGCAGGAATTATCATATATACATATAACAATCATCAACTTCAGCAACAGAATCACAGAATATACAAGACCCACTTATCAGCTTTAGCTGATTTCAGTGCTCCTGACAAGACCCTACAGAAAACAAAGGCAATTTTACTGGTGACAAATAGATGAAAACTTACCTGAGTTGTAATCTTCTTTCAATAACAGTTAGGTGAAACACCATTAAATTGCTTATCTCTTTCTTCACCTTGGTCAGCAGTCAGCTTAGCTGTATATTTCTGTGTAATTATCCTGACCTCTAATTTAAAAATGGGTTTTTTCTTATATTATAATACACAGATAACAAAGCATAATGTTTATTTCTATCCTGTAACTGAACTCTCCTTGAAAAATGCTCATTCAGTGAGCCACCACCTATGAAACCAGAGCAGCTCCATTACTCTGCATTTCCCAACCACTGCTTACTCCCTCCAGACATTATATCAGGGTGCTGAGAGGTCTGTCCACGTTCAGCTGTGTACTGAAAAAGGCAACACCTGCTAGAGGGCTCTGATGTGCACAAAACAGCCAGAATCAAGGGTGGTACTGCTTTTTTCTTCTTCTTCTTCTTCTTCTTCTTCTTCTTCTTCTTTTTCTTTTCTTTTTCTTTTTTTTTTTTTTTTAACTTTTAGGTATTAAAGCACTTTCATAATAGGACAGAAAGAACAAAGTGGAGGAATTGTTTTGCTTAACTTCTGGGAAGTTTTCATGGATAGCTTCCCCTTAGTGAGTCAGTTTATAGGCTTAGGGAAAAAAACATTATCTAAAACCTGCTTTTTTCTACCCATTTGAAGTTTTAGAAGCCATGACTAGGGTAGGAATGTGGAGACAAGCACTACTGAGGAGCAGCACTGACAGAGCTGCATTCCTGTACAGCTCCTGGCTCTTTGCAAGGGTTGTGTAAAGCTGTGTGTTTTTCAGAGGCTGTGCACTCTTTGTAGCAGACACAAATTGCATTTGGATCCCACAACGGTTTCTCTACCATTTGCTTTTGGATGGTCTCATATTTTGCTCCCTTTAAAATGTCCCACGTATCATTCCAGAGCTCAGCAAGTTGCTCGCTCTTAAGCCACTTTTTTTCTGAGATTTATTTCAAGTTCTCTCCTTCCTCGAGCCTGTGGTGCTCCTCTCAGGGAGGGACAATGCTATAGGTGCACCTCCTCAGCGATCACAGTAAGGCACTTGCAGCTTCCCATATGGGAATCAAGCCCTTGAACCTACAGACAGCAGAAAAACACATGAAGCCATATGGCTCTGAAAGACCAGGGCAGCCTCACTTTACTGAGAGCAATTTTTTTTATTTATAATTTACAAAGATAGTGCTGGGCAGCAAAGGAATAAAGGTAAAAGTGACTATTTGCCTTTTTTTTTTTTCTATTTCAGACCTTGAAAGAAAGCAGTGTAGCAAGCAGATGTCCTGCAGCAGCATCCTGCTGGGCTGGCTGGATGCAGCTCCCTCTCCTCACTCACTGCTCCGTGTGGGAGGTGACAAGGATGTGATCCACGGCAATGGCACGTCTGTCCTGAGGAGTCAGCAGGATGCTGGGGATGATTTTTGCCCTTTGGCCACTTCCAGGCTCCTTAACGTCAGCGTTAAGTGAGTGTGAATGAGCATAACCAGCGCTGAGTGGGGACATTTCACACCCACTTGGTGCAGGTGCAAAGAACTGTGCAAAGTGCACAGCAGAGAGCACAACACACCCCTCACACTATCCTGCTAGGCTGGGAATAGTACCTGAGGAAATAATCCCTTGGTGAGAGCGAGTTTTGATGCATTTAACCTAAATCTTTTTAGTCTTTCCAACAGGAGTGTACTTCCCAGATTAACGAGTGACATGAGTTGGATTTGGCCTCTATTCTTTATGTTCTGCCCTTTCCAGGCTCCCTGTGATAATACTGCCAATACAGCTCAGACTTCCTAGGTTTCCTGCTGAAGTTAGGATCTTGGCCCCCAAAATGGGTGGGGAAACAAAAAACAACTTAAAAATCTCCAAGCCTTTCCCTTTCTCCCACAGTAGCCAAATTATGACAACTGCAGCAGCATAATCCCATTTTACCTTGATCCAAAGATGGATGTAAAGCTGGGTCTTCTGAGCTATTTTGAAGGACAAGTATCTGATGAACCATTTCTAAAATTGTTTCCAATTTATGCTGTTGTACATGTCCAGTAAGCACAGAATAACAAGAGTGCAAATCAGTTCTTGTGCACTGCAAGGGTTCAGATGGCTTAATGATGGATAATTGCTCACAGTGCACAAATGTCTTACTCTCTTAGGCTTAGCTTAGTTCAAGAGCATTCTGTCTACAGATATACACAAACAAATTATTTTGGGGGGAAAAAAATACAACATGACACTGTCAGCCACAGGAAATGGAAATTATACCATTTCTGTCACTTCAGAGCAGAAAAATTCACCTCCCAATAACTACATAGAATTAGCACTCTCAAAACTCATAAAGAAAAGGACAAAAGCTTTATTGTTAACTGTCTTAGCCCATGTTGCTGATGTTAACATTGAAAAACCCCAAACAACAAACCAACATACCCAAGCAGAAATCTCCCATTAAATGGAAAAAAGCAGATATCAGGAAGGCCTAGCAGTCATAAACTTCACATTGACAACAAAGAATTGCTCTCTTCATGCAAATACACTGGTATATGTGTAAGAAGATTTGAGTTTTAGGTCAGTTTGGAAACTCATTTATGGTTCCTGAAGATTCCCAGCTTGGTGCAAGCAGAAGGAATGGCCACTCTTACAAAGACTAACAAGAGCACCAGCAGCAAGGTGCACGAGCTCTCACAGGCTGAATCCTTGTGGGAATGAGCACTTCAAAAAGCAGTAGTAGTGCTGGTATCCCTGAGGAGCCACTAGTGTTGGACATGAAGCAACAATCCCATCCCTGCTGGGAGGGGTTGAGTCACAGCTCCTGGTGTCCCTCCTAGAAAGCTCTGCTTCCAGCCCTTTTTCATCAGCTGTGGTTATTAATGATGGAGCCATAAATTAACCCAGATTATAAAAGCAATTCATCCTGACAGGTACCGGGAGCGATGGGTGCAGCCCCTGCCATGTGGTGTGACGGTGACAAAGCGCTGTCAGTGTGACATTGTGACTATCAGCTGGAGAGCCTCACTGAGGCCCAGCAAAAGCAGTACATAATTCAGTGAATAATTCTCTCTGAAAAGCCCTTGAGTATGGCTAAATAATTGTTTACCTCATTTAGCCCCAAGTTCTCCAAGTAAGAGTTGGCCATGAAGAGTTCTTGTGCTCTCTGATATCCAGCCGGGACAACATGTCCTGTCTTTGTTTTCAGCCATCAGGCTTGTGTCAAACACACCCTGACAGCTGCAAAATTTTTTGGTGAAAACAATAATTCCACTTTTCCTTTCCATCTGCCTGCAGATGGTTTAAATCTGACCCATCAAACAGAAAAGACAAAAAAAAAAAAAAGGAAAAATAATATTCCAGCTGAAATGAAATTACAATGACTACTGATTTCATATAAAGAAAATATGAAATCTCAGGTCTAAGATTTGCATAAGAGTCTTTGTAATGGTGAATTAAACTGTGCACAGGAGAATTGGAGGTTTTATCTGGAGTCTCCATACTTCCTCTCAAACCTCTGCAAACAGCAACGTGAAAAAGAATCAGCAATGTCTGTCATGGATGACAGCTGCATCTTCTCCTTCACTTTAGGGAGAACCTTTGTTAAGAACCACAGAAATATAGCCCAAACTATTAGAAGGGAATTTCTGAAGGCACGGATCTGAAGCTCAGGGAACACTTTCAATGTTAAGTTTCTCCATATTTCAAATCCAAATAAAAAAAATTGATATGATTCCCAGTTTGTTATCAATTTCCCTCACCACAAACACTGTTTTTCAAGTGCCCACTGCGAATGATGAGTTTGTCCACAAAGAACATCAAGGTTTTGCTGGTCAGGCACTGTCCAAATGGTTCCAGTTCCTGTTTGACAGGACACTGCCAAGTCTCATAGACACAAAGCAACTAAAAGAAATTCCTTCCTGCCCAGGGATCTGAGGGGGAAGGATGAAATGCCTGTCTTGATGTGCTGGTCTCAGCACAACATGCAGGCATTGGATGGAAGAGGAAAGAAAGAAGTTCAGTGTCCCATTCTTGAGTGTTTCTGCCTCTTCCTCTCTCTTTGGGTCATCCAAATCTGGCACAAGTAGGGTATTCTGGTCTTTTGGTGTCTTTTGGTGTAGAAAGCAATTATTTCTCCATCACAGATGAGAAGAGAAAACCTTGCCACATGTGACCCACAAAGCAGTAACATCTTTTTGAGCCACAGGCTTTAACAAGCCTGACTTCAAAGTGACTTCAAAGACTCTACTGCATCATCCAGACTGGTAGCAATTTCTGGTCATTTCCAGGTGAAACTGGAGTATGATGGAATAGATGCAGTCACTGGA
Source organism: Chloebia gouldiae (assembly GCA_003676055.1). Classification (NCBI taxonomy): domain Eukaryota; kingdom Metazoa; phylum Chordata; class Aves; order Passeriformes; family Passeridae; genus Chloebia; species Chloebia gouldiae. Next base: position 10,411,415 of record QUSF01000016.1, read on the forward strand.
GGATTTTATGTGGGGTAAGAGTCGAGGAAATGAGTTCACTTGAAAACTCTGTGAAGTAGGAGAATGTAGCATTAAAGAATTGCAAATTGCTACAGATTGCCAGAGTGTCCATCCCCACAGTGATGGGGACACAAGTAAGGTGACATTACTACACAGGTCAGGTGATGATGAGGTTCAGTACTAGATCTCATACAGATCTCCTCAAGGATATTCACAGAGAAATGTCAGAGACAGCAAGGCAAAGAAGGCTGCCTGGGAGTCCTTGCAGCAGTAAATCTGATGCACTTAAGCCATTTTCCTGCACAGAATAAACCAGACTTTTCCTGAGGGAGCCAGAAGGTCTCCTGAGCTGCTGCACTTCCACTTTGTCCTTCACCCAGGCTGCTGCTCCTGCCAAGCACTTCCATTTGTCCTGACTGAAACCACCAAGCAAACCATAGGAGCTTGCTCTTGTTCTGCACCTTTGGACATTTGCACATCTAAATGTCCCAGCTGATGGGCAGGACAAACTCAGTGTGCACACAGGAGTGTGACATAGAGCTGCTGCCCCATGGGCCTGGACATCCACACTGGCAGACAGCCAGAAGTTTGGAACACTGCCCTTAAAGCAGTGGGACTGGAAAACAAGAGCAAGGAAAGAGCAAGGAAAAAAATCAGTAAAAACAACAGGTGGCTAAGTCACACCAAATATCCTGCAGAACTTGGAAGTGGTACAGTTACAATGCATAGAGGATGAATTACCCTCTGGAAGGGTGTCTAAAAAAGCAGCATAACGCTCAATTAGAAAAAAAAAAAGTGTTACGAGTTTTGGTGATTTAATTTTTTTCTTCTCACTGTAGTGCTCCCTATGCCTGACATAGGGATGTAGGCTTCAGATCTCCCTGGCTAAATAGAGGCTAAATTGAGGCTGCAAAACTGTCGTCCTCTCCTAAGCAACAGATTGAGCGGAGGAAACTGAGCTCCGTGCGCTGGTGACTAATGCTGCTGTCACGCTCCTTACGTGGCACTGCCCAAGGACAGCTCTGCTCTCCCACTGCCCCTCCTGAAGGGCCAAGTTCAGCCAGAGCCAGCACGGTCCCAGCTCCAGCGAGAAGGGATTCCTGCACCCAGGTGCTCCGTGGAAAGCAGTTCCACCGTTCACCAGGAGGCTCTTCACAGACAGACTTCAGGGGAATCGCTCCTGCCCATCCAGCCTCCTCCCTCTCTGTCCAGAGGGAATCACAGATTATCTTGGAACAGACACAGATGCTTAAAAAAAAGACAGGATGATGGAAAAAAACATTACACAAAGCCTTCTCACGTGAGCAATGAGTACACCCCACAGCTGTCAGCTTTGTTTTGCATATTTTACATATTTACATCCACAAGATATTTCCAAACATCCTTGTGTTTATTTAAAACTCCATCAGAAACACGTCTGGTAAAACAGACACAGTGCAAATATATTTACTGGATGACACTTCCCTGCATTGTTTTTAAAATGCATTAGGGGTCCAAGGCTCAAAAAAAAAAAAAAAAAAAAAAAAAAAGAAAAGAAAAAGAAGTCACAGTTTTCCAAATGAGGAAGAGCTAACTCTAATCCTTCAGCATTCACCTTACAGCAAAGGCCTTCAGCCAAACAGTCTGCAAATGAATGAAGCAACACTTCTAAAACAAGGACAGCTGCTACATTAGAGAAGGGGCTTTTTCTGCTCACATGTCACACATGGCAGTTGCTTATGGGTGGGTGGTGGGGGTGGGCTGGAATGGGAATAAGTCCTTCGAAGGAAAGGCTGAATAACTCTCCTCAGATGGTGTAGAGAAGTTAAAAAAATCCGAGTTCAAGATCAGAAAGGGGGTGTGGGTGTGGGTGTAGGTGTGTGCCTCTTCCTAAAAGCATATCCTAGCTTACAAACAGGCAGTGACACCCACGTGCACGCTCATCTTCGGGGGGTATAAACTCCCACCCAGAAAAAGTCAGATCACCACATGAGGAAGAGCTTTACCACAAACATTTCTGCTTTTCCTTTTTACAGCGTCCATCTCTCCCAGCCCACCCAGCCACTGGGCAGCCCCACTGCCCACAGTCACTCTGAGGCACAACCCAGCTGGGAAGTCACGGGAAGGAGCACAGGGATGACTTCCCACGTCCTCCCCCAATTAGAAAACCAAGGGGGTAGGAGGGATCATGGACTGCTGCTCCACATTACCTCATCAAGCTGCCTTGTCAGGTGGAGCAGGGGTCTGTCCCTCAGAGCCAAGGGATTAACTTCTCCACAAAAGCAAACCAGAAAGAAAAGGGTGCAGAGAGAGCAGAGGTAGTTGAACAATTTGTGGCATTCCCATTCAGCATGGGCCCTGCTGCTCACAAGATGGCAGTGGGGCAGTGCAGGAAAAACACACCAGCAAGTAGGGAAGATTTATCCAGACTGCAGCCCCACAAGGGCTTTGCTGATGGCATTCTACAGAAGCCTCCTCATTGGCTTCTACAGAGATGCCAAAAAATAAGTGCATACCTTTTGCACTGGCCATTTGAGAGAGACCAGGGAGTTTCCCACTGAGAAACTGGCTTCCTTAAAGTGGAATTTTCTCTTTATCCATCTCCATCAGAAAAGAATAGAGTGCTATTCTTAAAAGGGAACAGATTTTTTGGTTTTGGCCAGAGATAGAAATCTTTGTTGCTATATTTGGCTTCCAATGCAGGACTCTCTGCTTGCTGGTGGGAGGAGGAAATTAGAGCTGGTGTTATTCATAACTAAATGGGCACGAAAAACAAACCACCTCCCTTTGAACCTCGGTGCTACTATGGGCATTCACATAACAAATCATTTTCAAAGCCTGTGATACCTCTGTACATGCAACAGCCGACATCAAAACTTTATTACCCACTCATTTTCCCATAGTGATAAACTGTTGCAGATGTACAGTTATTGTCAAGGCAAACACATTGGGGCAGTTCCTGGTGTTGGTTTGTTGGTTTGTTTTTTTAAAATATAATTTCGTTCTTTTCTTCAAAGAAAGCAAAAGTGATATTTTAGAGGAGAGACAGTTACTGGAAGACTGTGGCATCCAGCCCCCCTCCTCCTTCTCCTCCTCCCAGCAACCCCAAAAAAGAAATCAGCTAAATTACTCGGCATCCCAGCCCAACGCACAGCTCAGCCGTGAGGAATTCTCACCAGATGTCTCGGTCCCCACCCGGCCTCCCACGTCACGCAGGCAGCATAACCCCTCCGAGCCGGAGCTCCTGCCGGGACAGCCGGCCCCACCACGCCTGGAATGTCCACCACAGGCTGGTGACACCCCTGTCCCACCAGGGACACCCAGCCACAGCCCCAGGCCTGGCCAGGCTTCTCTGCTCCTCCAGCACGGAGGAGTCCAGTCCTACTCCTCTCCTTTTGAGTGACCTTTCCCTGCTCCAGGTGGGCTGAGCAGCCCTGAAGTCACCCAGCTAGACCCTGGCTCCAAGGGAGAGTCCCATGCACCCATCTGGGACCCAGTTTCCAGCTGATAACACCCAAAACACAATTTATCCAGATATAACTGATAAAGATTCTCCATGGGTGTTAAATTCACTAAAACAAAGAGTGACAGTGATTCACATTAATAGGAGATCATCATTAATAAAATCAGTCATAAAATAATGTATCACTTCCCCTACTTTCATTTCTTGATGCAATGAGAGCATAGAAATAACCCCTGTGAGCACCTGGAAAGCCAGGTGTGGGGCAATGCAGCTGGAGACCAGCCCTGGCAAGAGCAGGTTACAGGGAGAAGAAAAAGCACTTCAGGTATCTCATTTCCCAGCTTAAGCACCTCAGTTATCTCATTTTTCAGCTTCCTAAAGTACATTTATCTCTGGGTGGTTGTCTTAAAGCAAAGGGATCCCATGCCTCTTTTCACTGACTAAACCACAGTGTGCACATCTTACTTAGAAGAAAAACATTTTCTGCAGTATTTATCCTATGTTTTCCTTCCAAATTTCTAAGTCCCCACATTATTCTGGTATTTTTTGATAGCTGCCACATCCCACTCTAGGTCATTCAACATGAGGCATTATTTGCTTATTTTCCAGCAGTCCGCATCCCACCTTCATCTCCACTATTGAGATTGTTCCTGTCCCAAGAGCTCTCAATCCCATTCTCTCCTACACAAAGATTTTTGAACCCTCTCTCTTTCTTTCCTGGGCTCCGTCTCCTGGAGTTTTTGGCTGCCAGCTCTCTCCATCTCTTCCTCACAGCCTGAGGAAGAAGAACACGGTGACTCTGCACGAAGTGCCCTGCTTGCTGTCTGGTCAGGAAACAGGGCCCGGAGCAGGACGTATGGGAAAAATCCTGCTCATCTCCCAATGCTCTGAAACAGAGTACATCCCATATGGTCAGGATCTTCAGAGGGTTTTGCAACTAAATTCTTAACAGCTCCCTGCTGATTGCGTGCAAGTGGCAATTTTTCAAAAGCTGAGTGCTTGGCCAAAGCTTGGAGGTTTTTTTTTCCCCCCACTGCTGGAGCAGTAAATGATGTATCTGTGACCAGAACACCAAACCTTCAGCCCTCGAGCCAGAAGAAAGACATGCAAACATTTCTTAATTAAACAGTTGTAAAATAATTTTAGCAAGGGCAGTTACCTCCTTAGCGGGAATTACTGAACTTTGCCAAAAAAATCAATTTGAGGTAAATACATTGCATGGAAAAATCTCTGACTGTCAAAACTGCCAGGAAATGATAGAATTAAAAAAGGATCTTACACCAAGAACTCTCAGATTGTGATTCCACTAGGTCTGATTGTAGAAAGGCGCTAATGTAATTTTAAAAAAGATATTAAGAATAAAAGAGGATATTGTAACATTAACACTTGACAGTGTCTGAGAAGGCAAGCCTGTGCCTTCATGTGATCTCTGCTTTGAAATCCCTGCAAGGCTTTCACTGTTTAATTTTAGTACAGAACCAGTTCAGAACACTTGTTTTACAGCATTTTCAGCAGAAGACAAATCCTTGGCTCTAAAAATTAATCTAATGCAAAGAACAGAATTTCAGGATGCAAAAATTTACAAAGATTTATGAGTTCTTCAGTTGCATACGAAAAAAAAATTAGATAATTGTACAGACCAAACTGAAAATGCTACATAAAAAAATATAACAATAAAATTCACATTAAATTATTTATTCAGTAATAAACAGTGACACTTTTCTTTATACAAAGCCACCCCCCAACCCCCCATGAGTTTTGATGCGAGGGGCAAAAATTTCAATGGAGTTTTGAGGGAAGCAAGGTGGGAAAACAAATAGGGGAAAGAGAGGGACCCTGATTTGACTGATGGTTTTAAACAAGAAGCTACAAAGAGCGAGCAGGAAAAGTGCAGCACAGTTCTGCAGACATTTCACTCCATTACTGTAAACCTCAAATTCCTATAATGCTGCTTGTCTATAGGTACCAAACACCTGAGCCCCAGCTCACCAAATCACAGCTAGTGCAGCCCACAGGCACCACTGGACTGCAATTCAGGCATTTAAGGCTGGTCCCAACCATCTCAGAGCCACTGAAGGTTTCCAAGGACACTGAGGGGAGGAAACAGCCACAGAGCACAGCTGATTTGTACTGGAGGCTTGAGCCTTTGAGCAGGTGCATGTAAAAGTTGGAGTGTTTTAACGACCCCCGTCCCTGTATTTTCTTTATTGGGAGCTGCAAAAGGAAAAAAAAGTGCATTTCCCAGGGAATTCCGGAATTCCCGCCCAGATTTCAGAGGTCCCACCATGGTGGCATAGAGACTGCAGAGCAAGAACTGGGAGAGGGTCATGGGCACTGAGCAGGCCAAGGGCAGCTAAAACAGCTAAACCATGGCTTTCCAGGGACATCTACAGCTCCCCTTGGCAACCAGTTCACCCCATAAGTATAAACCTGCTAACACAGCCTAAATTTAGTGTATTGACTGCCCAACCATGTACATACAGTTCTGGAAAGGATCATCTCTGCTCTCAGCTCCACCAGCTCAACCCTTCCAAGACCACTCCTGCCTCTCCTGGATTTTGAACTTGCTCAGGCAGTAGAACCCTACTTTTTAATGGGGCATCTTCCTGCACCACAACTCTCAGATTGTGCCCATAGGGCTAATATGTAAAAGCAGTATTTATTTTTAAATACTTTCCCGCTTTACATGAGATTTTAGTTCCAAACAACATGCATCAACTTTTTTTTTTTAAACCCACACACAGGATTATCACCCGAATACCCTTTAAAAGCTCAAAGGCTGACATACTAAAACCAAGAATTTAACTTGAAAAATATATGTATTTCTAAATTATTTATTGGGAAATATATATGTTGCTGGTCCATTGATATGGAGCAAAAGCTTGTACCTGATATTAATTAAAATAATCATATTCAGAGATAGGCTTGTCTCCTGAAACCAATATATTGCACCTCTCTATGTAACTGCTGATTTCATTACCATCTTTACAGATAAAAATCAGGTGATTTGAAAGAGTTTTTAAAATGTGTTTTTGTTGTGTTCAGGTTTTTTAATAAGTAGGGAAAAAATTCACTCCTGAGTTAACAGAGAATGCAATAAAATGCCTACATTTTCCATCTCAGATGAGATTTGATTAAGTCATTCACTTCATTTCCAAAGGACATGCATTTGAGGCACAAGAGTGAAACAGAGCGGACCAGGTATAGCTACATGTGAATGTGTATGAATATATTTGTAGAGCAATCTATCCATACACATGAAGAATTGTGGGAGAGGGACAGCAAGACATATGTAACAGCCTGGAAGCAGAAAGGCTGGGTGAGGCAGGGCAATCCTAAGGGCAGGTTGGAGGAAACATGACATTCCCTTCCCTCTCTCAATGCTGTGATGAGAGATCTGTTCTCAGACATGTTTTGATGCAGGTGTGGATGACTGAGACAAAACTGTCATTCACTGAGGACCACCTGAACTTGTGTGTTTGGTGAGGGAAGGAATCAGAACAAAGTCCATTTTACTATTGCCAAGTGCAGCTTATTCAGCTCTCCAGAAATTCCAGAAATCCAATCTCCTGGGCAGTCAGCAGCTGCACTATTCCATCTTCTTCTTGGGATGGAAATGGGCCATTGGAAAAAATTGGCATCTGCCTCTCAAAAACTAGTGGACAACCTGAACCCTTCCAGTCTTCAAATGAAGACATAAAAATTGATGTCAGATTTCTCAACATTAACAGAAATAAAATAAAATCCTGGACAACTTTAAGGAGGTCAGTATTTTGTGTTTCTTGAAATAAAACAATCATTTCCCTCTGTTCTCCCAGAAACAGTGGAGTACAACATGTTTTATATGCCCTCTCAAAATGAATCATTCACTTTCTTGGGACAGCATCAGAACACACCACACATAAAAAGAATGAAACAACTCCTTTAGTAATGCATTAAGACACACAACTTATCTGTGACCTGATTTCAAGGGCCTTTGTTTTTCCTATCTGCAGAAACACAAGCAGCCTCAACCTTTCTGCTCCTTCTGGCTGCCATCGATTCCCCACCACTGCAGGCGAGTGCTCCTCTCCTCTTCCAAGAGCAAAACCATGGCAGCATCTGCTTCTCATAAGCACTTCTGTGCGTGTGTGTAAGTGTGCGTGTATGGGAAAGAGGGAGAGAAGGAAATCTGCTGAATTTAACTTAAAAGTCTGTCACAGGGAAGGGCGGGTTTGTTTTTTATTTTCCCTTCCCATCCTTCGAATTGTGGAACACAAAAGTAGGGCTACTGCTACGTATTTAGGCTTTTCCTTTCTCACTTGTTAGCACAGGGGACAATTAGTGACTGAGGGGAAAAGAAGAATTTATTACACTTTCGAAGTTGACAGACTGGTGCATGAATGGCTACAGACAACAGCAGGTTTTTATTGGCACTTGTCACCCAGAGTTTGCAGAAGTTCCACCAGCTCAGTCCCAGGTTCAGCAGCAGAAACTCTGTGCAGAACAGTAGTCCTGGAGGTGGAAGAGACGACAGCTTCCCCGCTTCTTCATCCCCGCTAAGCAACAACTCAGAGATACAACCCAGAAAGAAATTCCAGTGCAAACTGTGTTGTGTTCCTGCCTCGTTTTGCTTTGACATCTATAAGGAACCAGAGGAGGTCCCCCATAGTATGAGCTTGTGAAGGGGAAGGCAGTGAGCAGACTTCTCTTGTTAAGCTTTAAACACCTCAAAAAGAAATGCTATATTTTCTTTTGCTTCCCCTGCCACCCAAACTCTCCATCCCTGAAGTTCAAAGAGGACACTGTCTCTTTAATTCCCACTTTGGCCAAGACCAAGGTGGGGGGGGAAAAAAGAAAAAGAAAAAAAAGAAAAGAAAAAAACAAAGCTTAAGATTTTTTCCCCCTCCAAGTATTTCTAATACTATCAACATTCCTAAGTCAGAACTCTTTTTCTTGAAGTATTTCCTGAACTGTACTGTCCTAATAAGAAAGTGAACTGTGGCAGCTGGTACTCCATTCCCTCCCATACAGTTTTCCCACTGCATTATGTATTTATGGACAAATTGAGGAGCTAGCTCTACCAGAGCAGCAATAATATAGAGAACTGTCATGAGAGTGAAATTTATTGAGAGAAAGAAATACTAATGGACTACAAAGATGAGGAAAAAAACCTCACCATATTTAATGCATCATCCCAACACAGAGGCTACAACCTTATTACTTTAAAGCAATATTTAAGTATAGTCCATTCAGCATTTATACACTGATTCAAACTTCGAATCAGCAAGGTAGAGACTTAAGGGTCTTGCCAAATTGTGATATAATCCTAATGCCTCCAGTGCCAGCATGTCAAGCCCTCTCCCTTGACAAGGGAGAATGCTCAACACCTCATAGGATCAAGTTCAAACAGCCTGGAGGGAAGCAGCAGTGCAGGGAACCTCGGAGTGGCAAGCACTTCCCAATGCCCCCCTCCCCTTTCACACACACATCCATGTGGTTTCCACCTGACAATACTACACTCACAAAGCTCAGTGCCTTAAAATGAAACTTTCTTATCTCAGCCATGTGTTTGTATCTTGGTTTTTCCACTTGGCCAGCGTGTCTTTCGAACACGAGATGTCCAAGAGCAGTGGTGACAGAAATATGATGCTTTATAAGAGCCTTAGGAAATATTAGAGGGACCCTGCGTGCACAGAGCAGAAGGGCAACATCTCCAAGCAACAGGCAGGATCCAGCAGCCCAGGTGCTGACCTGGGCTCCCCTCAGTCCCACCTAAGCACTCGCTGAGCCTTGCTGGAGTCCCCAGGGGCTGGGCACAGAGACTGACCCAGCTCGGCCCACGCCGCCCTTACTGAGGATTTGATGGTGCCCACCTTGGCTCCCACCAAAGCCTTTATTGCCAAGCCAGGGCCGAGGCCCAGGCCAGGGGGGTTTCCCAAGCAGAGGGGCTGTGCCTCCAAATGGCCACGCTGCAGCTGCTGCCAGGCCCCAGTGCATGCAAGCCCAGCTGGTTACGGAATGCAGCGCTGCAGCTGGGCTCCTGCAGCCCCACGGCACAGCCCAGCCCAGGCAAACGCAGCCTGAAATCAACAGGAGTTTTCCTTGTGCTCTCCTTGAGCTGCTCAGGCCAGTTGAAAATCTTTTGTTTCCTCAAGCCACACATTTTTATAAACCTGGATTTTTTTTTTTCATTTTCCCTGAATATTGATGTTGTAAGTAACCACCTTGAAATGGCTTAGCTGAAAGTCCTGCTTCTAAGATTGTACTGATATTTATGAGCACTGTGAGAGCCTGCACCATAGCCCACAGAGAACTGTGTTCAACAGCTTCAAAGGTTCATAGATGAGGCTCACATTCGTGTCTGATTTAAGAGTATTTGGTCCATTTTGAAAGAATGGATGGGTTGGAAATTAAGTTGCTGTAACCTCAAGCTCTGCTCTATGCTAAAGGTGTTCACGAGCTTCAGACAATCAGCAAAGCACAAAGCCACCTTTAGAGGCAAGAAAAACAAGAACACTTTTACTACAATCTAACACCAGGAAAAAACATTTGGCTGAAACTTCAGGTGTGAATTATACTTGCTTAAGCTAGAACAAAAGGACAAAAACATCTGAATCTAGTAATGTGGAAGCAAAGAAGTTTAGCTCTTTAAAATGAAAGAAAGACATTTGAGGTAACAAACAAAAAAAAACCCAAAATGCACAAACACATCACAGACATCTAAAAATAGCATTTTATACATTTTTGCCAGTGCTTCTCTGAGAGCAAGTTCTTTAAACAGAACTTAACAATTTTACAATTTTTTTTAAAAAAATATGTCATCCTAAAATAGCCCATCAATCCTTACCCAAACTTTCTGTATTTCTACAAAAATAGATGCACAAAGAGCTACAAAATACTGTATTCCTGAAAGAAGGCGCACTGTAGTCAAGGGAGAGTCTTTTTCCTGACTATTGAGACTGTTCATAAAAATATCAAGCTGAACAAAACAAAACACTGTTAAAGGAGCAGAAAGGAGTTAGGTTGCCCAGCTGCAGCAGGCTCAGATGAGAAAGAAAGAAAAATTAGGTTTCTGGTTTTTTTCCAACACTGTGGGACCCATAAATGGCCTTACAAATAAAAGGCTCAATAGCAAAACCAGAATAGCTGGCTCTTCATCTTCATGTGTGTCCTTTGCTCCACGCAGGAGGAGTCAACCACTGCTGCATCACCCGCCCAGCTCTACTGACTCCAGCTCTAGCTGGTCTTAATTTCTCTGCACCTCAGAACCAAGCAGTTTCCTTGCTCTTGTCCTGATGCTGTAGACCTACATTTCAGAAAAGAAAAGAAAAATAATTAATGTTAATAAATATTAAATTAATAAAACGGATGGTTTCTTCTTCCCCCTCCCCAAGCAACTGAAATAAACAAGTTTTGAATTAAAAAAAAATTTAGAAAAATAAAAAAAAACCAAACAACAATTTAACAGTTTATAGGACTTGGTAGCAACAGTGTTACTGATCTAAACCTTTTTGTTTATCAGGGGTAAAATTAAACCATACAGAAGTTTGATTGTGGCTCAAGCATTTCAGAAATGGTGATAAAATTCATGCATGCGCTTCCTTGGTTTGAGCTCATGTAGGAGATGGCATGGAGAGAAAAATCCCTCCAAAAAGCTCTGCATCAATTATCCAGCAGGCAGCAGAGCAATATTTCCAGGCAGGGTCCAGCCACTGACACCATCTTCTCTACAAAATGACGAGACACTTCAGGATTTCAGAATTTCTGTGGCATTTCACCTCGCAGAGGAAAGAGGGAAAATGTTCCTGTAGCAGGCAAAAAAACCCCAAATAATTTCACCTACTGAGTGCAAGATTTTCAGCCAAGAATGGCTAGTGCTTCCACATGGGAAAAATTAATGGTTTTCAGCTTGCATTTGTTACGAGTTCCTCTAACATTTTCCTTTGTAAAAAAGTGAGGACTATCTAATAAATGTGGTGCTATGTTGTGGCTCTTGCATTATAGACTTGGAACCTGCATTATAATCTGGGATTTCTCTGCTCCAGAGGGATCCAATCTCTCGATTCACACCTAACAGGGCATAAGCCTCAAATCCAAACAATAGCAGGGCAGGTGCAGATGAAATTTCTCAAAGAAGATACATTCTTACTCATTTATAGAGAAAGTAAAGGACACAGATGCAGGCACGTATTTTCAGAGGTAGTAAGGCACTCAAGTCTCAATGATTTAAAACCTGCCCTTTGATGTTTTGAGGAAAGTAAATCACATTCCATGAAATGAAGGTACATTTCCCACTACAAGTCATCATTCCTGCTATGCAATGTACCAAGGCCCCTGACTTGCTATGAATTTAATGTTAATTTCACCACTAATGTAAATAGGTGCAACTCCAGACCTCTGTGATGTTGTAACCACCAGAGCTCTGTGTTCATTTGATGTTTACCCATGTGCTAGGCATGGATCTCATTTCCAAATCCAATCACACAGTGAACACGGAAGAAGACCCCTAAGTTTCCAGACAGCCTAACAGGCAAGGAAAGTTGAGATCTGACAATCTTTAAGTTCATAAACAGTTAAATATTTAATGATGATCAACATTTCAGAGCTGAGCTGCAAGCAATTAGCACTCACATAAAAGATGCGAGCATATGGCTCGATCCTTGTGAGGATTTCCAAGCTGTGTCCAGCAGTGAAGAGAAAGGGAAAGCAGAGCCCATGGCTTTGGTGCACCAAACCTTGTTTAGTGCTTTTTCCTCCATTTTGCATGCACTTGTACCTGTTTCTGCAGATTGGAAAAACTGGGATGTCCCTCACCTAGAGCATGCCTATAAAATGATGTTCAGAGGTTTTTTATTCAATGAAGATGTCTCCTTGTTGCTTAAGAGTTGTTTGTTTCCCTGACAGCATCATACACAGACAGTCATAATGAATTGCTCTGTTAACTCCCTTCAAAGCTCCCTCAAAGTTAGTGGTGACAATTTGGGGGTATTTTCCCCCTGCTGCTTACAGTTTTTTAAACAAAGATGACCTAAAAAAAAAAAAAAGAATCAGACAGCAGAAACCTCTCAGAGCATAAAGAAGTCATTTAAATTCACCAGTGGACCACTAAAGGACACCAGAGGCCATGAAAGCCTGTAAGAAGAGAAACAGGTTATATGGCTCCTGGTGGCAGCTTAAAAAAATGACACATACACATGTTTATGAGATCTTCCACCTGACAGCAGCAAGTGGTAGAAAAGGAATAATTAGCTGAACAGGCACCTTCCTAGGCAGGTGTCTTTGCAAGACACAAATAACTGTAACAAGGAGGTTTAAGGTATAGCTACAGACTCTAAACAGCAAGCGAAAACAACCCAAAAAAACCAAAGGTGTCCTCTTTACAGAACTGAAGGTGAAACACTTTCCACGCCTTCTCCTCATTAGATTCCCATCTCCTTCAAGGCAAGGCCATCTGCAGTCCTAACACAGAATCCAAGGCCGGCTGCTCACCCAGAGCTTCCACCTGCAGTGCTTTCCTTTCAGCAAGGAAATCTCTGCACTGCATGACCCAGCACTGTCACTCCAGGAAAATTCCCCTTTCCTAGGCTACCTACATTAGAGCTAATTGCCACACTAACATTATGAAGATCCTGTGGGAATATCTAAGCAAATCTAATGAGTTGTGACAAATCTGTGGGATCTGTGTGAACAGAGACAAACGTACAGAAGGGATCAGACTGGTCCCTCAAACTCCAAATTCAATGTATCACACTGACACACATGCATTTCCAAAAGGGGGTTTTAGTAAACCTGAACTAAAGGATGGTGATTAATTCACTTAAATTTGAAATTACTCACTTCAATGCGCATAACTTTACAGGATGAAGAATGTACACCTCAATTTTAATAGATTTACAGCTATCACTCATGCCAAAGTCCTGCCTTGCTGTTAGTGTGCTGGGGCTGCAGGAAGCCTCCTCCAGCACATCTGTCCCACAGCAGGACAGGATATCCTCCTAGGCTCTGCAGTGGCAAGGGCAAGATGCTCTGTTCTGCTCCCTCCATGGGCTTCCTGAAGCACAGCCAAACCCCACGGCTCACCTGAAGGGCCTGGGGTGCAGAACACCTCCCACCCTGCTCCTGAGGGAAGCACTGATGGCTACAACCACCCTCAGCTAGAGCCTGTCATTCTGCAAGACAGAAATTCCCCTCCCCAACCCCTGATCTGAAATGCTGGACGTGGCATAAGCACAAGCAGGAAGCTTTAGTGGTGACACTGGATTACAGCTGCAGCCCTGAGCCACAGGCAGAGCTGGTGGCAGCCTGACCTTGCTTTGCTTGACACCAGCAGGGCAAAGAACTGAACCCTAAAAACAAACAATCTCTGCTTATTCCAACGAGTTTATATCAATGCTTGACATGAAATGTACTCTTCGATTGAGCACTGTAGCTTGTGCACTTTGGATAGACACTACACATCAGCAGACACAGACCTAGCAGGTTTTAACAGCTCTTGATGCAGACCAGCACTTTCTTTAATTGCACTTGGACTGATACAGAAGCTTCTAAAAGGGTTAATTTGCAGCCTACAACATGAGGATCAAGCCACATTTAACGGCAATCAGGTAGCTAAATCCTTCTTCATCCCCTAAAACAGGACCATGTAAGTTCAAACAGATGTGCCAGACAGATCAATAGTTTGTCAGCTCTGTGAAGGGCGCTGTGCTGATGTCCCACACAATGTGTTCTGAAACAAATTCCCAAACTACACCGTGCATGCAGTGGGAACCTCCTCTTAACCTCTGAAGTGATTCAGCATCATCCATTCACGAGATCGATTATTTGGCTTGGCATGGCAGAGACGCAACAATGTAGCTGGAAGAGGGTAAGATTACAGCCAGCCTGCCCTGATCCCAACACTATCATTCCACATAATTCAGCGTGAGGAATTTTGCAGATGTTCCTATAATCCATGTGACAGTAGCACAAGAAACGTGGCCCATGGTAAGAAGAACAAACACTTTCAGAACTGACATAGTCTTGCTACTATGTCCTTACCCTACTCTGGAGAAAGCACTTTATGTCACTAAGAGCCAGGCCCTCTTATGTCACTCTTCCAGGCCCTTGAGTCTGTAGCCTCTCTGTTGAGATAGCTCTTTGACATTCGAGTTAAATGTAATGAAATGCTGTGTGATATGGAGATTTATCCACAAAAAATCTGCTTTCCCTGAAGTGTACATGAAGCAGGTGCTGGATGTGACTCCATGTGGTATTTGAGCAACCCCCTCCTCTCCCCACACTTTCCCTGGGATGACTCTGCTGGATGTGCACACAAAACCCTGAGCAATTAAGCTCCTTCTTCTCTCCAGGCCTCAAGTGCCTATAAACTGTTTGTCTCAACTGCACAAGCTGCAGGCAAGGCTGTAAAGGGAGCTCAGCTTTCTTGCCCTTCCTAGCAAGCCTCTGCTTGGGAAGCACGGGAGGGATGAGTGTGTAGAGGAAGAGAGCAAATAATTTTAGTATCACAGGTTTCCACTACCTGCTGTGTTTCATTGCTTGCACCCTTGTTTCCAAAACTGGGGCTGACTAAGGGGGTTTTGCTGCTGTGTTTCAGTGTGTGACCCTTTTGAACAGTCTCAAATTAGTGAGACATCGATTTGCTGAGATTGTTTTTCTTCAAACCAGTCACACGTTTCCCCTCTTTCTTTTTCTCCACAGGAACTCACAGACTAAAACCCACACAACCAAGCATGGGTCAGAAGTTAACAGTTCAGATCTTCTCCACTGTCTCCCACGCTGAGCAACCAAATGACATGCAAGGCACTGCCAAATCAGGATCCTGACAAAATTAGCACCCAACTGTACCACCCCTCCACAGGCATTTTCACAAGGAGCAGGCAGCACCAGGCCAAAAAGCTGTGCTTATTCTCTAAGGCAGTGCTAGGACCCAATCCTTTTTGAGGTACTCGCTCTTAAAGAGAAAAACAACTCACAGTCTAGGCTGGACTTGTACCTAAGCCAGGCAGAGGCTTCTCCTGACTAACAATTCCTTACACAGTTCTCCGTTCCACCCCCAAAAGGTTAAGCCAAATACCAGGGCTCTGCTGGGGCTGGGTCCAAGAGGGCTTGTCCCTTACACCAGTGGCAGTGACAGCCTGCTCATGCTTCAGAGAAGGCAGCTCACTCCCCTTATGGGGTTTGTCACAAAGGAAAACTCAAAACCCCAGTCTGGTTAATTTATCATTCTGTACCCAAAAGCATAAAATGTAATTATTCCTGTATCGCTGCTTTAGCTAGAAATGTTATTTAAATTGTTCACTGTTAAGAATCCTGATAAGCTTTTTCTTAGTTTATTGACATCAAGACAGCAAGGGGCATAGTATTTAGAGGAGATTACTGGTTCCCAGTTGCTTTAAAGGGAAGAGACAGATCTGAATTAGGTTCATAGTATTTCATCTTTAAGAAACAGCCTTTTTTCCTCCATCCATTCTTTGCTCCCCTGCCCACTTATCAAGGCAAAGAAGTGGTTCTCACACATTGAACCAGTCAGAGAGAGCTATCAAAAATGGAGACAAATGGATCAAGGAAAAGGTACAAACATCATGTCTCCTCAATCAGATAACATGCTGTCTTTAAGAAGTACTAATCTGCAAGGATTGCTGCTGGTGAGATAAATATCAAACCAAAAAGGAAGCCCTCAGTAGGGCCCATGAGCTCCAGAATGGATGCACTGGGAACTGTCAGTCACCCGGCTGCAAGAAACTTCAAACCCTGAGGGCTGCCAGATGCTTCTGATACTGAGACCAGAGACTGCCACTCAAAGCTCAGACACAGATGGAGTTCCTGGTCTGCAGCTCAGACTACAGACCCTGCAGTAAAATGAATTTAATTCACACACCTCTGCCTATACCCTATAGAAAGATATTTAGTTTGATGGCAAGAACAGCTCAATCAGGACCTGTATTCTCCACGTGATACCTGGAAGGAAATGCTGAGCTGTTCCACCTCAAGATGCAGTCCTCATATGCTGCAAATTCTCAGTTTATTGGTGCTGTATATTGGGGGATGCACATATGAACTAGCTGAACAAGCTGAGAACTTCCTCACAGAAGCATAATTAATATTTTCCCACAAGATTTAAATAAAAAGAAACAAACAACTGGAGACCCTAGGGAGCATTTCCCTGGTTTAGGGAGACACAAGAAGCTTCCCTCAAAAAGCTGTTACACCCCAGTTGCTCCTTTCCCTGTTCCTGTGTTGGTCCCTATGCCCCTGAGCCACTCCCTCCCTATTCCCTCATCCTTGTACTGCCCAGAGACCAGGGTCACCCCCAGACCCCTCCAGACAGGAAGAGAGATCTGGGGGTGGTGTGCTGGGGAACTCTGAACATCTCACGGTGCAGCTGAATTAAACATCCATGGATACCACGCAAAGGCCTTTTCTGCTTCTTTATCCTGGACTTTACTTGTATTAGCTCAGGCTGCTACAAAAAAATTGCAGATTGTGGCACAACTCATCTGGCTTGAATGGGACCAAGGCAGATAAAGGTCTCTCAGCAGAAGGCAGGGAGAGCTGCCCTGACAGCAATTACAGGAGGGATTCCCATCTGGAAACACATTTGGACACGGCTCTGAGAGCCAGCCCTGCTTCAGCTGCAGGGAGCTCACATCTCTGCTCAAACAAATCACAGACAACAGCAACAACAACAACAAAACCACCCAACCAAACCAAAGCAAAGCATCTCACCTGTATCGAAGCCGAAGCTCGGCACGATGTCCACTGTCCCGTGGAAGGCTCCGGCCCAGGCTGAGGTAGCGCCGGCGACGGCAGCGGGGTCTGCCTTTGCCGCGTCGCCCGGGGGCGCGGGGCCGATCCTGGCGGCGCGCACCGAGGGCAGCAGCAGCGAGCCGTAGCGGGCGTCGCGCTGCGAGCCGGGGCCGTGGTGGTGGTGGTGGTGCACGTGGGGGTGAGGGTGGTGGCGGTGCACGTACACATCGTGCATGTGTGCGTACGAGGGGCTCACCTGAGACGCTAAGGGGTAATGCCAGGACTCGGAGGCGGCCGGGGGAGGAGCTGCGGCGCTCTGGTGGAGGCCGTGTCCTGGCCAGCCGCTGGGATCCGGGGCTGGGAAGGTGCCTGGTGCAGTCACGGGGAAATCGGGGCGCGCTCCGCTTAAGCAGGGGGGAGGAGGAGGCTGGTAAGAGCTGGTCCAAAACGAGGTCGGGAATCCGCTCCTTTGGCTGGAAATTGTTGAGCTTTCTGGTGGGGAGGAAAGAAGCGGAGTGTGAATGAAGCTGAACAGCACATTCCGTGACAAAAACCCCACAACGATTTGCTGCTCTCTGAAGTTTGTAACGCTGAACTCAAGCTGCCTCAGTAAACAGAGAATCACAGGACATTTGAGGTAGGAAGACTATATAGTCCGATTCTCCTGTTCAAGTGGGGTCACCTGGAGCAGTTGTCCAGGACCATGTCCAGTCAGATTTTGAGTGAGCGCCAGACTCTGCAGCCTTTCAAAAAAAATCCCCAAAAGCAACAACCAACCTAAAAAAATCCAACAAAACAAAAAGTTTTCTTGTATTCAGATGGAATTTCCTGTTTTCTAATCTCTGCCTATTGCCTCCTGTTCTGTCAGCAAGTATTGCTGAAGCAAGCCTGGCTCCCCCATCTTCATTCCCTCCCATCAGGTTTTTACATACATAAGATCAACCCCCTCCAAGAAGATTTTTCTTCTTCAGGCTGTAGAGTCAGAACCCTCTCAGGATCTTGGTACAGAAATCGTGAGGAGACACTAACTCCTGCCCAGACTAGAGCCCGTCATTTAGAAAGGCAGCTGCTGTGGCTGCAAATGCTTCAGAGGAAAGAGAACCAGCTCACACTGCAGAATAGGAAACATTTGGCTAAAAGAATACCTGATTTTCTCAAACTAATTGCTAATGCTTTGATGGGATAAAGGTCATATCTAACACAGCTTATGTTAGTCCTTCATAGAATATATCATGATGGCCTCTACCCAACAGGATCATACAAGCAGGACCATCTATATAGCACAAAAGGGTTTTTGTCAGAACTAAAAGACTTGCTGCCTCTTACAGCTAGGGCCCAGATTATATTTTAATGGATTCCAATACCTTCACATTATGAAATCACATTCTAAAAATTCCTCTTTTGAAGGAGCAGTTAGTGTTTTTGATGTGTAGCAAAGTCTTGGCTTCTCCATTCGCACAATCCTCTTGCCAGCTCATGCTAGAAAGCACTGCTTCATGCAATATTTCTCAGCTCTGATAGGACTTTTTTTTTGGTCAAAGATGGAAACATAAAAATAAAGAACTTCACCTCTGATGAAAGAACAGTCATAAAAATAGCCTATGGAGAATAAAGCCAGGGAAGTTCAGTATTTGATGAGGCGAGGAATCCTCTGTTCCTCATAACTTTTGTAAAAGTACTATTTTTTTAATCACCTTTTGTTTTGCTTTGTTTAATAAGTAGCTGGAATGAGACTTGGGTGAAGACACCATTGAGAATGAAAAGATTCTTCAAACACTCCTGACCATGAACTTTGCTTATACAAAAATATTTTGGAAGCAAAAAAATTGAAAGTGTTTTCTGACTGCATCGCTAGGACACTCGTGTCTCTGTTTTAAAATCCATTAAAATCACAGAAAAATTTCCACACATCAGTTGGCTTTGATTTAGGCAGTTCTTGAGTCTGATTAACTTCTGATATTGGAAACAAACTTTGCAAACATACCATGGACAAACTTTGTGGATGCTTTGTGCCAAAACGCTTCAGAGGCTGCAAACTTCTCTGGCAAGCTGCAGTCCATGGGTTTCTTCAAAAGGCTGGGCTGCTTTTAGCAATGTATTTTTATTGCAATTCATGTTTGAAGACTACAGAGAGCTTCAAGCATATTACAGAAGCCTTAGCACTCCTCCAAAATTGGTATTGTTCCTTGTTTGTAAACCATTCCTTGTAAAAAGGGATTACACTGAGATGGAGAGTATGTATGGCTTGTGCTGTTGGCAGCAGGACTGATAAAAAAAAAAATCCAACTTCATGTCCACTCTGTTGTTTTCCACACTAGTTAACAGAGGAGCACAGCTTGACAATGCTCTGCCTGTATTCTGGAAAATTAACCTCTGTATTTGAGTTTTTGAAAGCTATCTGGCCGTTATCTGCACGGAAAAGCCCTAAATCCAAAGCTCTGCACTTCAAAAAAGCACAGAAAACCACAAAGTATCTGCAGGACAGCTTCAGTAACAGGAGTGAGCACTTTAAACCACTGAATCTGCCAACGTGAATTCATCCCAGACTGCATAACAGCTTGGCTTTACCAGTCATGCAGGAGGTCCAGGGCACAGCAAACATGTTTGGTTATCTCCATTTTGCAAACCTGTGCAGGTTTCACAAAGCCATCACTGCTGCCTGACACTGTCACAGGCCAGCCCCCACTGGCATCACTGAGTGTGGCCCTTCTCACTGGGAAAGGTCAGTCCTGTCACTGGACATAAAGGCTCAGTCCATGTCACATAAACAAGCAGGAAAACTTCACCCACCCCAAGTGCTCAGGGATACCTGGCCTCTATGGAACATGGAGAAACAGCCATTTCCACACTGCTCTTGAGAAAGAAAAAAAAATAAAAATTCAAAAATCTCTTGTGATTCCATGGCCTTTCAAGAGTCACTGTACAAAAAAACTGTCTGCCAAGAAAGATACTACAGTTACCACAATTTCCTACCCTAAGTACAGGGAGGCAGGGACAAGGCAACATCCCAGGGACCACGGAGCTGTGGTTGATGCAAATGTTCACGGTGGCCAACTCAAATGTTCACAACACACTCTGAAAACACGCAGAAGTGCACATGCTATAAAGGAACAGAACGTATGGAGCTTTCTGTAGCACAGCATCAGCTTTCACTTAAGGCAAGAGGAAAGAAAAGTAAGATAGAAAAACAATCCAACACTTCCAGCAATGACTAAAATGTTGATAAAAAATACCATTAAAGTAACATTAGTGTCATGATATCATTAGCACTGGCAAAATATTTCAGGCAGCTACACCTAAAATTCAATATTCACATTACTTGAGCCTATCATACCTAACTGCATTTTATAAAAAAAAATCCGTTTTCCAAATAATTTTAGCCTACTGTGATCAGTAGCTTCAAGATGAAAATTATGAAAACTTGCTCTTTTCACAACAGGTTCTAGTTTTTATACTTAAGCAAAATCCTCCTCAAAACAAACAAACAAACCCTCTGCAATATCACCTTCATGATAAAATCAGAGTTTGTATTTTTATCAGAACACATTAAAAAAAAAAAGAAAAAAGGCAAAAAAAAAGATGAAAAAAGAAGTCAAAAATATTGCTAATCCCTCCTTTCAGATAAAGAAGAAAATGCAATGAGCTGGGGAGCCAGTTCATGCTCACATACTTTCCACTGAAACGTGTGTCTCCCAAAACAGCTATTGCAAAAAGTATTTTTCTTTCTAATTTATCTCTGAGTAAGAAATTGACAGCAATTCTGACTACCCATGAAGGTTATTTATGGAAGAACCTCAAGCTAATGGTATTTTAACTTCTTTAGGTAATGGGACATAAGGTCACATTCACGTGCCGTAACTGAGCATCTTTGATATTGTGCATAAATCAGAAGACCAAGCTCACAGTGTTGGTCCTTCCCCCTTATTTTCAAGCAGAAATATATCAGGCCCAGATGGGTTTTCGAAAATGCTCCTGTCAGCTTCTCTTCTTTGGAGCAGCAAATGCCCTCAGCTCTCTCAGCTCCCAGCAGCCTCCCCAGGGATTTTCATGCCCCTCCAGCAGGTGCAGGGATGGTACAGGGTGTATCTCCTTACTTTATTCCCAGAAGATCTTCAGGACATGCCAACCTCCATTCCCCACTGAGGGCATGGGGCACACGGGGTCAGGGGGCAGCATGGCTGGAGAACCCTCACATCACCCCCCTGCAGAGCCCTCTGGGGATGGCTGTGAAACCACAGAGGGGGGACAGGGAAAAACCCTCAGACAACAGGGTATGTCTGAGGCCAAAGGGAAGACACACAACCACACCCATGGAACATCCCCAAGCTGGATGAAGAGGGCTTGCTGTGGGCATGGGGTCTCTGGGGACTGCCTTGATCCTGTTGCTAAAACAGTTATAGCCTGTCTGAGCCATTTATAAACGCTCCAGTCTCCTCTTTAGTAAGCATAGGTTCAATCCTGCTCTCAGTCGAGTCAACGGAAAATTTCCCATTAACGTTAATGGTCCCGGCTCAAGCCATAAATTCCTCCAGCTCCCCAGCCACTTGTGCTGACCTTTGCTTAAACTTCCTCGGATTTGTCATCATCCTTCTGGAAAGCAAGTTCTAGTGTGCTATTTTTCTCTTCACAGATGTTTCCAAATATCCCATCTCTCTTTAGTATCTGTGGCTATCATCAATGCAGTCTCACCTCCACATCGCTGATGAGAACACCACTGCTCCTGTTCAGATCCCACATTACCTCTCTCATCAACCCAGGCTAAGGCCACTGCTCACCATTACTCATTTGCTTAGTTTGCACCCCTCTGCCAATCCACATAAGGATGTGATCAGAAACAATGCAGCTGCGGGGATCTTAAAAAATACCCAGACTGCCACATCCAGCAAAATGGAAACAGCATCTTACTGCCATGCTTTTTCCAATTTGGAAGTCTTGCCTGTTAAGGGCTACCTAGTGTCTCTGGCAAGATCTGCTCTTTGTCACATCAATATAAGCACTTATGTGCATAACAAGAGGTAGGTGTTGGGAGAGCGAGTAAATGCCTCGCAGAACCTACCACATTTCTACTCCCTGCCTCGAGGCAGAGTAATGTCATGGCCATTTTACACCCAGCAAGCCGTAACACCATCTGTACCTCTCCCACAAGCAAGCTGCAAAGGAAAATACTGCGTGGCAAAGTCACTCGAGAAGGCTGCATAGCTTTTCTTTCAGGTCCAAGGCCAGCACCCCAAAGAAGCTTTGCTCTTGCCTCACAGGCCAAGTTTCACACTTGCAGCTAAAAAAAAAAGCCTCCAACCTCGCAGCAGACGTTTGTGAAGCTCCCTCCCTCCCAGCTCCTGGCAGAGACAGGATATGGCAGGAGCAGGAGATGCCTGCTCCTTTCATGCCTTTGGCTGCTCTCTCCCCCTTTAACACCTCAGATCACTCAACCCAAGAAGCTCCTCAGCTCTTGGAGACCTGAGGGGGATTTTTCCACTTCCACAGAAAGCAGAATTTCAGCTGCAGTGCAATGTGTGTTACTGCAATGCAGCCCAAGTAAGCCACGCCACAGAGAGCGAGTTCCTGCCCCTCTTACCTCTCCACAGAGGATTCAGCCCTGCCTTGCTCTTGGACAGGGCAGTCTCTGAATTGAAGCTACTGGCTTGGCTCAAAGCTCTCGAGAAGTGCTCATCCACCACTGAACCAATGTCTCCCTGGAAGTAAGTGAACAGGACACAGCGAGAGTTCAGGTACTCCATCTCGGCAGGCTGGTCTTTCTCATCCTCCTCTTGCTTGCTGGGAAGAGTCACTTCCAGAGACTCCTGCATCTTGTTGTACACAGCTAACTTCTTCTGGGATTAAAAGCAAAACAAAGAAGAGATGTATCAGTGATGGCATTCAGCAGAACCTCAACATACAGTTCCCTTAACAAAAAATAACTGAATACACAGAATAACCAATTATTCATTTTGTAATTAAATCTGGACTGCCTGAATACTTCACACTGGCATTCCACAAAAAAAGAGAGTACCAGCACCCACTTGAGTGTCTCTATTCCTCTCACACAGCTGGGCCTGCTTCTCAGGCATGTTTCACAACCACAATTTATCAGCACCAGCTTTCACTCAATACTTTCAAAAGAAAGCAGACAGGCTCTAACAATTCCCTCCTGACTCCCACCTGGGGAGGATATTCCATCAATAAAGGCTACAGAGGTCAAGCCCAGCCCCGTGCAAAGATGTATCTGTGGCCAGATACACAGCATGTGCATTTCACACATCCAGCTGGGCAAGCACCAGGTTTCCCTGGGCACACTCCCCCAGCTGAGTGTACAGGGCCCTCTGGATTCCCCACACTTACTGCTGAAGCTGTAAAGGTGGGAGAGTTTCCTGCTTCCTCAAAAATTTTCTACTGTATTATCAAAATCCACAAAATGCATAAATTTTCAACCACTGACGACAGAATTTTTATCACAGGAAGTTATACCTTGGGGTGGTGACTGGGGGCTGGTCAGGGGTTTGAGAGTTTGGTTTTTTGGTTGGTTTGGGGCTGTTGTTGTTTTAAGGTTGGGGAGGGAGGGGTTTCTTTTCCTTTTTTCTTTTTTTTTAACATCAGCTTTTGGGAAAAGAGAAAAAAATTCAAGTCATAAAAAATTAAACATGTGATCTAGGGGAAGAGGCAGATTGACAAGTCCACAAACACACGCAGAAAAATCCACCCCAAACCAAAACCACAGAGAAGCATATAAAAGCCTAAAACCCTCACAAGCCATCTGTGAATGGCTATTTCAGAATATTCTCTCTCTCTCTCTCTCAAATCAAACCTAAATGTCAAAATAAATGTGTGTGAAGATCCATTTTGCATGGAACATATTTTTCAGATGTTCCACTCTACAACTGTTTTCACAGGGAAAAAACCTCTCCCCACAACAGTCAAGCTGCAGGAATCATAGCTTTTAGCCAGCCAGCCATTTCCACAGCTGACTTTACACACAAGCACTTTCAGGAACCCAAAAACAACTACAGTCCATATGCAGAAGTATTTCATAGCATTCCTATAGAATTACAGTTTGACTTATCTTTAATGGTTTGCTTGGCAACACTCTAGCGCCATCAGAATCTCTTTAAGTTTATGGCTTTTTTACCCTTTTTCTGAAGTAGTTGTATAGAAAAAGTTAAACAACTATACAGTCTATAAAGTTTCATTTTTACAATAAATATACTTGTACAATTTTAAAATAATCAAAAGTTCTTTTCTGACCTTCTGTAACACCAATACATTTAAATTTGGTGCTTTCTAAAATCCTATGATCTGATAAAAATTCTCTCACTGTAGTACAAAATAAACACTCTGGGGCGAAGTCTTAATTATGAACGGTTATTGTAAAAAATAACTGTAAGAAAGATCTATTGACAAGTGGAATTAAAACCTATTATACTTAAAGCTCATGGCAACTTAAGCAACGTATCTGACATTCCAGTGGGTTAACTGATAAATGTAAAGCAGCCCAGTGATACCATTAATTCAGATGTTGTTGCACAAACTGCAGTGAGGGACACATGCAATTTTATTTCACTCAGGGATATCCAGGCAATGGCCTGGATTTCCAGTAAATCTGTGCTTCACTAAGCAAGTTATACTGTGGCTCAGTTTAGCACAATATTACTTAGACTTATGGGAGAACTGCTAGGATTCACTTACAAAAATAGGGAAACAGCAAAATAAAGCAGTTTTACTAGAAACGAGAACTGCTAAAATGAAACAGTCCAAGGCTGTAAGCATATTTTTGCAAATGCAGAATTTGAGGTAATATACCCTTTTTTTTGGAAGCACTTTGTGCCTTCTGTAAACAAATGAACATCTTGGGAAAGTTCTCCTAATATTTGTTACCCAAATGCTTACTAAGGTATCACTCAAAGTGAGCTTCATGGTTTTTTCCTGAGTAATCACGGACCCCTGAGACCTCAGTAAGACAGCAACAGTTCTAGCAAAGCTGCACATACAGGAGACACGTGCACTGGAAATCTGCAACGCATCCACCTCAGCGGCTTGGCCGTTCCTGAAGCTGCACCACGCCTCAGATCCACTTAAAAACGCAGGACAAGTGGTTGGGGAGGATGCTTTTCTCATTTTTGGTTTCGCTTGGGCTTTCTTTTCTACGTAGAGACAAAGTACGAAAGAGATCCTCCAGAGCAATCTGAACAGGTCCGTTACACGCCAGACCTTGACCACAGCAGCACACGACATTAAAAGCTGACTCCCATCCCTACAGGTGCTTGCACTGATGCTGCAGTTACGCAAATGCAGACACAAGCACGCAATTACAGACAGACACACACCGCTAACACAGCCCCTGGCTTGACTTGGTGATCAGGAAGGAAGTCTTCCAATGTTCCTATACAGGGACTGGAGCTCAGGAAATTAAAACTTATCTCTCCAGAGTCGCTTCTCTGCGTAGGAATGTTCCCCCTTCCAGAGCTTAAGAATCTAATTCGTTTTCCATTTCAACTCTCTTCCCTCCCCTCCAGTCCACGGACAGTCATTACAAGATGCTCTGAGCACTTGCTCCTTTCAAAAACACCAAATCTGACCTTTTTTTTTAATGTAAAAAAAAAAAATTTCTAATGCAACAAAAAAAAGACAGTAGGACTGAGGGACAAGAACAAGGCCTTGTGTGTGGATTCATTATTTACAGTGCAAAGTTGTGGTATGCAGTGAGTTGCAAAGGATGAGAGGTCTAAATGGAATGATTTTTCAAAACAGCAAGCCCGTGATCAGACACAGATCTAATTAATTTGCATTTCACGAAGAAATTATCAGCCTGTTATTGCAAAACTCTTTAAGACACTACAGTGAGAGAAAATTATTCAGTAAGTTTTCCTTGTATGCAATACATCCTTTCCACTGTAACATCTTTTGACAATGTGAGGGTTTTTTCACCCCAACTCCTCTAAAATACCCTGTTTGCACATAAATCCCCTAATTTTTGTTCTGACCTTAACAGTAACCTTCTCACTGTATTTTTGACTGCAGTTGTGTGAGTGGAAAACTATGCAGGACCATCAGCTGCTAAATGAATTTGTCCCACAATCATGGGGTGTGAGGGAACAAAAACAAAAAAGGGCCACAAACACCAGGGTAGGTTTATGGTAACAAACTTCAGCTAGTCCAGTTTCACTTGTACTTTTTCATTTGAACACTTCTAGCATATATTTAAGCAGCCAACTGCATCTGTAAGATCTTTACAAAGAGTATTTTCTGACCAAACACTGTATTCTCTTTTGTCAATGTTGAGTACTTTAATACATTCATGAAATATCTCCCTTCCTTACACTAGAAACTGATATTAAGCAGCCTCTGAAAAACAAAACACACCCCCAAAATCTTCCCTTGGCCAAAATACAGAATTTAAATTCAGAATGCAAAATTTAAGTGGGAAATAGGAAAATTCAGTATCTATATCCTTTAGATAACAGACCCTAGTTCATGGCTGAAACAGCACAATCTCTGGGTAAATAGAGCTGTACATCCCAGGCTGAATTTAGCTTCAACCAATATTATATTATTTTTATTTCATATATTCACAAACAGGCAATTCCAAAGAAAATCTAAACTGTTCAGTTCAAATCATACAACAAAAGGAAACTGAAGGTCAACAGCATATCACCACAGATATGGGAATATTATAAAAGAAGTTTATTCTCAACAATCATTATCTTGTCTTCCTGAGCACTTTTAGACCAAGAAAGCATTTAGTCCAAAATCTCCACACAAAATCCTCGCCATGAAGATTTCTGTAATTTTCTGACATACCCTACCCAGAACCAAGCAAAACGGTTCTCATGCAGTGAAATGTTGGCCACATTAAAGCCTCTGGCAAAAGTCCAACTGACTTCAAGGGTCCCGGGTCTCACCCAGAGTGTCTGGTAAAAATGTCAGAACATTCCTCTTCACAAATCGAAAAAAATTCACTTCCAGCACAAACCAGTTAGTAGCCAGCAAAACAACAACAACAAAATAAAACAACCATACTTTGAGAACAGAGAAGGTTTTACTTCAGCCAAGTTTGGATCAAAAATTCAGGCCAGCTCTTACTTTTCACATAAACTGGTTGCCTTTTCCTACAATTTATTATCTCCATACATGCCACCATACAGCATATGGTCCTTTATGCTCCCAAGCATGAAAGTCTGGTGTGCCTGTGGCCACCTGTTACAGATTTTCCATTATGAGAAAAAGAACAGGAACCAAAAATAAAGAATAACTACGCTGGGGAAACACTATATGACCCTATCCTGAGAAAAAGGCTGTCATTTGACATAAGCTTCTGAGAAGGAATTCCAGCAACAAACTCGAGGCAAATCCTCAGACAGTCCTCCATTTGTGGAGCCGTCTGCCAAGCAGGCTCCTATTGATAACACAGAAAGTATTCAAGGAAGAAGACAATTCCAAGCAATCAGGGCACTGAATGCTGGGCCTGAAAGATATGTTTATGGCACTGCCCTAAAAACATGAAACAATAACTTCTACCCACACAAATGAGTAAGGTGAGAGCTTGTTTTCATCTGAGCCACTGATGGAGGGAAGTAGTGAAAAAAGAATGAGTTTATGTACCTTTTGCTGTACATGTAAACAGAGATGTACCCTAAAAGTTTAAAGGTCTAATTTTATGTAGCTAGAGGAAAATCAAACAGAATTTGGTCCCAGTCAGAATGGCAGAGTAAAGCAAGCCAAACTTTTTAATAAAATCAGTGGTGTCTCACGGGACTGGACCAAACAAAACCAGCCAACAAAACCTCACACATAGGGCAAGACCTGACCCAGGTTTTACACCCTGTGAATCTGAGAGTAGATGAGTTACATAGGTTATATAGCTTCCAGAGAAGTTAGCAAACAGCAAAAGAATATCCCCAAGAAAGAATCTGAATTGCAAAAATTGAACGTGAAGCCATACTCTGCTGTTACCTGCCATCAGGCACTGCAGACTGCCACACAGCATAAGTAGTATAACAAGCCCATTCTCAAAAGCTGGGGGCACATGGTGCAAAGAATCTCACTGAAAAAAACAAGTTACAGCATGTGAATTGGGGTTTGGCCACAGCCAGCTGACACAGCCTCAAATGTGACCGGTCCTTGTCTGCAACCCTGTCAGTTTGGAAGGAAGAGCCGAGTTAGCGACCTAAACTGCTAATGAAGACAAGGCCTTATCTGGACATAGTCTGTCTACAGGACTGCCAGCAGAAAGTCTGGCTTGAGCATATCACAACTCCTTATGCAAGACTTGATTTAGCAAGGATGGTGTTGGCTTAGATGCTGGCTTGCCTCTACATACCCTGGAGAAATTCCAAAACTACCATTTACTGTAACTTCCCCTTCCAAAGGTCTTTAGCTGGTGTGTTAGTGAGCCTGGGTGAGTCCCACCTGAGCCTCAGCGCTGCAGCTTGCTGTGCCCAGCCTGTGGTGACACGACAAGCTGTCCCCGTGAGCCAGGAATACAATGGGGTTCTGCTCCAATTACGTGTTCCCAAAGCCTCTCCGAATTCCGTTACACCCATTCCTCACCCAACCCATAGGAAAGCCAACGCTCACTATTCCAGCTGCACAGCCCCTCAGCAAAGTGGACAGCAAAGAGCATTTGAATTTTGCCAGTCTGCAGGGTTTTACCCTCACGCCTGCACAGCTCCTCACCAGACACAGAAACACGTTCGTATCCTAACACCAGCACACGCTCGCTCCGTCTTTTGGCAAAGGAGTACGGAAATCCCGATTTATCTGTAAAATCAGAGCCACACCCCATTTTCATCAGTTCATTCTGGCACCATATGAGCATGTATATATCCATGTTTCGCTTACTTCCCTCCAGCAAGCGCAGTCTCAAAGATCTAAGGTGCTAAGCCTCCACTCCCATTAACATTCAAGAGGAATTCAGGCTTCGGTCCACTAAGAGCCTTAAAAAAGAAAAAAAAAATTTGCCAGCAAGTCCTTTCCTGGCTAAGGATGGGTGAAAGCTACATTTCCAGAAATTCTGCCTTCCTGTGCAAGGCAAAAATCAATTCCGTGCTGATTTTAAGGGAGATAAAAACACAAACACAAAAATGTGGGAATAACTTTAGCTTGGGGAGACTTTAAAAAGGCACGATGGACCACCCCCTAAAGCTACAATACTTCTGCACAATCCAGGTGCACCCTAGTCCACCATTTAAAAGCAGTCTGAGACTTTCCATTAAAAATAAAAAATAAAAAAAGGAGACAAGCATTTGAGCCTCCTTCGTCTTGCTTCAGGCACTGCCCCTGACCCAAAGAAACACGATGGGTTTGGCTCTCCAGAGCGATCACAGAGCCCAGAACTTGAGCTCCGCAGCTGAAGAGCTGCTTTGCTCTTTAAAGCACACAAAACTGAGGTCCAAGGCATAACCAATTACACACTTGAGATGGCTTTACTACAAATACCTGTGGAGAGGCACAGGCTTTAGTTAGAGTGACACACCTACATCTCCTTGCTCTGAGAAGAAAAGGAAAGCAGCGCAGCATGAAAGAGCCCTTCTCTCTCAGAACACAAATGAGAGACACCAGCGTAGTACAATACCACTGAAAAATGCCTTGGTGGAGTCCTCAGATATTTTAAGGGTGAGCTCCATTTTATCGTCTCCAAAGAAGAGACTTTATTTTAAGGTATCCCACTAATTCATCTTCCCTCACTGTTATTTTTAAACCAGTTTTTATTCCAGCGAAGAGGAACATTCTTTAACACGGTCATCATCCTCACGAAGAGTGCAGGAGCGCTTTACATGTTGAACACATGTGTAAGAATCAAAAACCTGGCAACAGATTCTTCATCTTTTTCTGTTACATTCTCTAGCAGTTAATTAAGCATCTCTGACAGGACAATTCTGAAGGAACAGAAACTTGCAAAATGTCACTCATTACCCAGACAATAAATCTTGATGCTTGAGGAGGTCATTCTATGTTTACTTCTTTTTTTTTTTTTTAATTTAGAAAGCATTGGATTCAGTGAAAATACATAAACCAGTCTAAAGTTAGCAGCTGTTAGAAGTAGAGGGTGCAACATTTTTTTCAGCAACAATAGCTCAGGTTTTCAGTCTGGCATCCAAGTAGCTTGTGAAGACTCTTCAGCTCCAAGTGTGTCAGGAAAACCAGTGTAACCAGGATTCATTAAATTAAACTGCCAATAACATGTAGGATAGCCATTTTAGAAAGCTTTTACGTGAAAATGTGATATACAGTGCCAGCTTAAGACCTGTACTGGCTTATCACAGCTATCTATGTTTCTTGCCTTGTTTATCTACCTCTACTTAAACAGCATAACCCCCAAGAACTCAGTTTGTTTAAAATAAAACTTCAAGAAACTTCAGTGTTCATTAGGGTGCCCCTAGAACATTTTAGATATGGCCTTGCTTTTAGAGGAAGGAATTTCATACCTGTGTTTCAAAATGAAAAGCACTAGCACTTCAACATGACACGGTCATTTAATGTATTACCCCATACTAAGTGTTCTACAGATCTGGAAGAGACATACAGTCAACCACTTCCAGAGTTAGATGTCAGGAAGTTCAGCAGTTTCAATTGCTGTTCTCTACTTCTAGGTCTCTCAGTCAGAGAATGAGGCTATTAGTTTTTATTTATTCATTTTCCCTCCAAAGCACACAGGCTATGAACTGGACCTCCAGATACCCAAATACAAACTAAGTAAAATTACTGCATAGACAGAAGCTTCTGCAAGCTCTGACCAAGATTAGAGAAAAAATAACAGCAAAGGCACTCTGCAAGAGGCAGAACATGCAAGTTTTCCAGAGCTTGCGTTAAGAGTGAACACGAGCAACCTGGACAAGTTCACTGGGGTATCATTTTTGCAAATGGGCTCCGTCTCCCAACAATAAAGAAAAAAACCAGCAACACACGATCGGAATTTTAATGTTTCAGCCCATACTCGTGTCTCCCAGGCAAGTTGATACTAGGGGTCACTTCCCATGTACGGAGAAAACAATCTTCACGGATAATAATGATAAAACCTTATGGAATGCAGCAACAACCAAAAAATGTATTCTCAGATGACTACATTAGGGCCAAGTCAATATTAGTCCCACTTCACCCACGCACTGCATAGTCTAAAAATGCTGTCAGCCTGATAAGAATTTCCTGATTCACTTGAAAAAAAAATACATCTGATCACCAAATTCAGCTGGAAACTCGCCGCAGACGATCCTCCAGGAGTGCCGGGGAGAGCGGCGGCGCGGAGCGGCGCGCCCCGTCCGCGGGGAGCAGCGCGGGTCCGCCCGCGGGAGGCTCCGCCGGGGTGCGCGCCGGGCTGAGCGCTGCTCCGCGCCGCGAACGGGCCGGCGGCGAGGAAGGCGGACAGAAGGGGGAGAGGAGTAAGGAAATAACTTTTCCCTCCTGCCGCACGCCAGCTGAGAAAGAATTCGACAACACCCGCCAGATGCAAGAATTCCAAGGGAAATGCTTTTTTTTTTTTTGTCAGGAAAGGTCTTACCGGGCTCCGTGGCTCCGGGGCACCCTCAGCAGCTCCCCGCATCTCCGAATCAGGCCGGGGGCTGCGGAGCGCATTGCTGGCTGGCCGGGGCGGAGGTCTCCGCCCAGGGCAGCCAGCGATGCGCCGTGCACCCGCTGAGGGGGGGCCTCCCCAAAAACCCCCGCACCTCCCAGTCCTCCGCACCGCGGCCGCTCGCGCAGCCCCGCCCGCGGCTCACCTGCGCGCAGCCCGCCGCGGGCGCGGCCGGATAGCGGGGCGCCCCGCACGCCGCCGGGCCGGGCTGCTGCATGGCCACGTCCGAGCAGCTCATGGCCGCGGCCGCCCCGCGCCACCGCCGTCTCCCCCTTCCTCTTCTTCCTCCTTCTGCCGCTGCTCCCGCTCCCCGGCGCGGGGCGGCCGCGGCCAGGCGCCGCTCAGCCCCGGCTGCCGGCGCATCTTCGGCGGCCGCCGCGCCCCGCGCCCGCACTTA